>JAGIQG010000024.1:44342087-44942087 GCA_024679065.1 Sphyrna mokarran
CCCACCTCTACCCACGATCCCTGTCCATGTTTATAGATCTATGGAGTAAAAACCAAATTTGAGACAATTTAGGGAGAATTTGTTTTGCCAATTAGCCTAAGAGCACATCTTTGGAATGTGGGAGGAAACCGGAGCACCCGGAGAAAACCCACGCAAGCACGGGGAGAATGCGCAAACTCCCACAGACACAGGCCCAAATCCATGTATCTGCACAGCACAGCGATAGTCACTGAGCTGTCGTGTTGCCCATCAAATGGTCCAGGTCAAGCGTACACTAACGACGTGAAGCACTAGGATACTCTCGAAAAAAATCCAAGAGCAGCCCTCTCACGACCCATCGCGTGTATGCCCCTCGTTAGACAACAAGGTGGACCAAAGCACCTGTAGGATAAAAACAAGTACATCAATATCATCATCTATTTACACACTTCCCAGGGACTCCCAAGGCTCATGATCCCTATTTTAAATCAGTTTTCTATACCCCTCCATTCCCATTCTGTTCATGTGCCCATCTAAGTATTTCTTAAATAACTCCAGAGTACCTGCCTCCACCACTTTACTTGGCAGCGCATTCCATACCCCCACCACCCTCTGTGTGAAAAAACTCCCTCTAGCATCCAAATTATACCTTACCCCCCTCACCCTAAGCCCTCGTGCTATTCGAGTCCATCCTAGGAAAAAGCTTAACCCTGTTTACTCTATCTATACCCCTCATAATCTTGTACACCTCTATTAGATCTCCTCTAAGTCTACGTCTTTCTAAGGAAAACAGTCCCAATTTGCCTAACCTCTCCTCGTAACTCAGACCTTCCATACCAGGCAGCATCCTGGTAAACCTCCTCTGCACTTGTGAATGTTGGAGCTGATTCATGGGCCCTGTTTATTAAGTTATTTTGTTATTTTTCAACATCACTACCATTGTTGAAACCTCCACCATCACCATCCTGGGAGTTAACATTGATCAGAAACTGAACTGAACCAGTCACTGTGACCATCAGAGCAGGTCAGAGGCTAGGAAAACTGTGGCGGGTAACTCACCTCCTGACTCCCAAAAACCTGTCCACCGTGAACAAGGCACAGGTCAGGAGTGTGATGGAATATTCTCCCCTTGCCTGGATGGTGCAGCTCCAATAACATTCAAGAAGCTTGACACCATCCGGGACAAAGCAGTCCTGATTGGCACTACATCCACCACCTACAACTTCTACATCCTCTGCCTCCAACGCACCATCACAGCTGTGTGTACCATCTACAATATGCACTGCAGCAACTCAGAGGGTTTCCTTCACCAGCACCTTCTAAACCTGTGACCTCTATCACCAAGGAATACAAGGTTAGCAGATGCAGGGCAACATCACACCTTTATTGTGGAGTCCAAGAGGCGTAGACAAAGGTGATAGGTGGAAGAAGGATTGGAATGAGGTACTCACTGAATGTTAAAATGGGTGGCGCAGGCTTGTAGGGCCAAAGGGCCTGTTTCCAATGCTGTGTTGTTCTTTGTTCTACCACCACCTGCAATACCTACAGCGGCTGAACTGCAGTGATTTAAGAAGACACTGCACTAGCACTGCATTCTCAAGGTCAATTATGAATGGACACAAATGCAGGTCTAGCCCGGGAGTGACATCCCATGAATACACTGTTAAAAACTGCTACCCAGATGTTGTTACATAGAACATAGAACATAGAACACTACAGCACAAACAGGCCCTTCGGCCAAAAGTTGTGCCGAACACATCAAAACCTACCCAGCCATAGACCTATCTATAATCCCCAATCCCATTGGATCCCACATACTCATCCAGAAGTCTTTTAAAAGACCCAGCGAGTTCGCCTCGACCACCACCGACGGCAGCCGATTCCATTCATTCACCACCCTCTGAGTGAAAAACTTTCCCCTAGCATCCCCTCTGTACTTGCTTCCCTGCACCTTAAATCTGTGCCCTCTCGTCGCGACCATTTCAGCCCTGGGAAATAGTCTCTGAGAGTCCACCCTATCTATTCCTCTCAACATCTTGTAAACCTCTATCAGGTCGCCTCTCAACCTTCGTCTCTCCAGGGAGAACAGTCCCAGCTCCCTCAACCTGTCTTCATAAGGCATGCCTCCCAATCCAGGCAACATCCTTGTAAATCTCCTCTGCACCCTTTCAATAGCTTCCACGTCCTTCCTATAGTGAGGCGACCAGAACTGCGCACAGTACTCCAAGTGTGGTCTGACAAGGGTCATAGAACATAGGACACTACAGCACAGAACAGGCCCTTCGGCCTTCGATGTTGCGCCGACCAATATAAAAAGCAATGACCCTCCAAACCAAACCATTCCCTTCTCTTCCATATACTTATCAACTAACCTCTTAAACGCCACCAAACTTGGCGCATCTACAACTGCTGCAGGCAGGGCATTCCACTCCCGAACCACCCTTTGGGTAAGAACCTACCTCTGACTCCGTCCTATAACTATCACCCCTTAATTTAAAGCTGTGTCCCCTTGTGCTAGCTTTCCTCCATCCTAGGAAAAAGGCTATCACTGTCCACCCTATCTAAACCTTTAATCATCTTATATGTTTTCGATTAGGTCCCCTCTTTGCCGCCTCCTTTCTAACGAAAATAACCTCAAATCCCTCAGCCTCTCTTCATAAGACCTGCCCTCCATACCAGGCAACATCCTGGTAAACCTCCTCTGTACCCTCTCCAATGCCTCCACATCTTTCTTATAATGTGGGGACCGAACTGCACACAATACTCCAAGTGCGGCCGCACTAGAGTTTTGTACAGTTGCAACATGACGTTGCGGCTCCGAAATTCAATCCCCCTACCAATAAAAGCTAAGACTCCATATGCTTCTTAACAACCTTCTCGACTTGACTGCCTACTTTCAGGGATCTATGCACATGTACACCAAGATCCCTCTGTTCATCAACACTATTAAGAGTCCTACCATTAGCCCTATACTCTACACATTTATTATTCCTGCCAAAGTGAATTACCTCACACTTTTCCACATTAAACTCCATTTGCCACCTCTCGGCCCAGCTCTGCAACTTGTCTAAGTCCCTCTGCAAACTATACACCCCTCTTCACTATCTACCACTCCACCGACTTTAGTGTCATCTGCAAATTTACTAATCCATCCTTCAATACCATCATCCAGATCATTTTAAAAATTACAAATAGCAGGGGCCGCAACAGACCCCTGAGTACACCACTTGTCACTGAACTCCACGATGAATATCTCCCATCAACCACCACCCTCTGTCTTCTATCTGCTAGCCAATTCTTACCCAATTAGCTAATCACCTTTCTATCCCACATATGATATGCATTTTCTGCTAGAAGTCTTCATGTGCCACGTTATTCAATCGCCTTACTAAAGTCCATATATACCACATCAACCGCCTTACCCCCATCCACCTCTTTGGTCACTAAAAGCTGCAGCATTACCTCCTGACTCCTGAACTCAATCCCTCGATGAATGAAGGCCAGTACACCGTAAGCTTTCTTAACCACATCCTCCACCTGGGAGGCCGATTTGAGAGTCTTATGGACCCGGACCCCAAGATCCCTCTGCTCTTCCACACAGCTAAGACTCCTACCTTTGATAGTGTACTCATTCATCCCGTTGGATCTGCCAAAATGGACCACAACACACTTTATCCGCGTTGAAGTCCATCTGCCACTTCTCCGCCCAGTCTTGCATCCTGTCGATGTCATGCTGCAACTTCTGACATCCCTCCAGACCATCCACAACACCACCGACCTTCGTGTCATCGGCGAACTTACTCACCCATCCCTCCACTTCCTCATCCAGGTCATTTATGAAAATGACAAACAGCAAGGGTCCTAGAACAGATCCCTGGGGCACTCCACTGGTGACCGACCTCCATGCAGAAAAAGAGCCATCCACAACCACCCTCTGCCTTCTGCAGGCAAGCCAGTTCTGGATCCACAAGGCCAAAGCCCCTTGGATCCCATGGCCTCTCACCTTCTCAAGAAGTCTTGCATGTGGGACCTTGTCAAATGCCTTGCTGAAGTCCATGTACACCACGTCCACTGCTCTTCCTTCGTCAATGTGTTCAGTCACATTTTCGAAGAACTCAATTAAGCTCGTAAGGCACGACCTGCCTTTTACAAAACCATGCTGACTATTTCTAATCAACCTAAACTTCTCCAAATGCTCGTAAATCTTGTCCCTCTTCCATCAGCTTACCAACCACTGAGGTCAGACTCACCGGTCGGTAATTTCCAGGACTATCCCTGTTCCCTTTCTTGAAAATAGGGACCACATCCGCAATCCTCCAATCCTCCGGAACCTCTCCTGTCTCCATCAACGACGCAAAGATCATCGCCAGGGGCTCTGCAATGACATCCCTCACCTCCCACAATAACCTGGGGTACATCCCATCTGGTCCCGGAGACTTGTCTATCTTGATAGCATTTAAAAGTTCTAACACATCCACTTCCTTAATATCTACATACTCAATCTTTTCAGTCTGCCGCAAACTTGTAGTGCATCCTCCCAGATCACTTTACATTGCAGCATTCTGAACATCCTCACTCTGTTCTCAGACCCTGCACCCTTTGCTTGTCACCTGGAAAAACACTGATGAAGAAAGTTCTTCTGCGCATCTTTTAGGAACCTTTGTCCCTTCACATTGTTCCAGCCCCGGACCCTGGCCAGTCTGTTTTACACTCAGTAAAGTTCCGGCCTATTATTTTGTAAATTTCTCTGAGGTTTGCTGACAGATTTGCTCTTCTCGTAGTAAACACCCAGTAATGTTACAGCCCCTTCCCTGCTCCTTAACTCTGAGAAGTTGTTTCAGTTTTTCAACCTTCTGAAAAACTGTATTTTCCTCAACTTTGCTCATGCACCGGTTGCTGAAAGTAAGTGTGCAGGTACAGCAGGCAGGAAAGAAGGCAAAAGATACCAGAACAAGAGGGCACAGCCTCAAAATAAGCGGGAGGGGGGGGAAGTTTAGAAAGAGTTGAGGGGGAACTTCTTCACTTAAAGGGTGGTGAATGTCTGGAATTCTCTGCCCATTAATCAAGGGATTGAGTTTAGGAGTCGGGAGATAATGCTGCAACTTTATAAGACCCTTGTCAGACCCCACTTGGAGTAGAAAATTATAGAAAATAGAACAGTACAGGCCCTTCGGCCCTCGATGTTGTGCCTAGCTATGTCCAAACCTAAGATCAAGCTATCCCACTCCCTATCATACTGTGTGCTCCACGTGCCAATCCAACAACCGCTTGAAAGTTCCTAACTGTCCGACTCACTATCACAGCAGGCAGTGATTTCCACACTACAACTACTGAGTGAGAATCTACCTTCGACATCCTTCCTAAATCTCCCACTATGCACCTTATAGTTACGCCCCCTAGTAACGGATACATCCACTCAAGGAAATCTCTGCATGCCCACTCTATCTATCCCCCTCATCATCTTATAAACCTCTATTAAGTCGCCTCTCACCATCTTACACTCTAAGAAGAGAAAAGCCTCAGCTCCCTTAACCTTTTCTCATAAGTCCTACCCTCCAAAGCAGGCAGCATCCTGGTAAATCTTCTCTGCATCCACATCCTTCTTATAGTGAGATGACCAGAACTGCACATGGTATTCCAAATATGGTCTCACCAAGGTCCGGCATAGTTGCAGCATAACTCCACAGCTCTTAAACTCAAACCCTCTGTTAGTAAACACTAACACACTATTGGGCTTTCTTCACAGCTTTATCCACTTGAGTGGCAACCTACAGAAATCTGTGGATATGAACCCCAAGATCTCTGTCCTCTTCCACATTCCTCAGAACTCTGCCGTTGACCCTGTAATGCACATTCAAGTTTATCCTACTAGAATGCATCACCTTACACTCATCAGGGTTAAACTCCATCTGCCACTTTTCTGCCCAGCTCTGCATCCTATCAATGTCTCTTTGCAGCCTATAAAAGCCCTTCATCTCATCCACTACTCCACCAATCTTGGTGTCATCAGCAAATTTACTAACCCACTCTTCAGCCCCCTCTTCCAAGTCATTGATAAAAATCACAAATGGCAGAGAACCCAGCACTGATCCCTGTGATACACGCTAGTAAGTGGCCTCCAGTCTGAAAATTTTCCTTCCACCACCACCCTCTGTCTTCTATGAGACAGCCAGTTACTTATCCAATCGACCAAATTTTCTTCTATCCCACACCTCCTTACTTTCTTCATAAGCCTACCATGGGGTACCTTATCAAATGCTGTATGACATCAGCTGTGCGCAGTTCTGGTCGCCTCACTACAGGAAGGATGTGGAAGCTATTGAGAGGGTGCAGAGGAGATTTACAAGGATGTTCCTGGATTAGGAGGCATGCCCTATGAAAATAGGTTGAAGGAGCTCAGTCTCCTCCCTGGAGAGATGAAGGATGAGAGGCGACCTGATAGAGGTTTATAAGATGTTGAGAGGAATAGATAGAGTGGATTCTCAGAGGCTATTTCCCAGGGCTGAAATGGTCGCTACGAGAGGACACAGGTTTAAGGTGCTGGGGGGCAAGTACAGAGGAGACATTAGAGGTAAGTTTTTCACTCAGAGGGTGGTGAGTGAATGGAATCGGTTGCCGTTGGTGGTGGTAGAGGCAAACTCGCTGGGGTCTTTTAAGAGACTTCTGGATGAGTACATGGGATTAAATAGGATTGGGAGTTACAGATAGTTCTATGGCCTGATAGGTATAGATATGATCGGCACAACTTGCGGGCTGAAGGTCCTGTTTGTGCTGTAGTGTTCTCTGTTCTATGTTGAAGTGGTGGAGGCTACCTTGTTAAATATATTTAAGTCACGCGTAGATAGGTTTCTGATCGATAAGGGAATTAAGGGTTATAGGGAGCAGGTGGGAAAGTGGAACTGAACCACTTCAGATCAGCCATGATCTTATTGAATGGCGGGGCAGGCTCGAGGGGCTGGATGGCCGACTCCTGCTCCTATTTCTTATGTTCTTATGTATGTTGCTTTCATAGAGAAAAATTTGAGTACAGGGATAGGGATGTTTTGCTGCAATTGTATAGGGTGTTAGTGAGGTCACATTGGAGTAGTGTGTGCAGTTTTGGTGTCCTTATCTGAGGAAGGATGTCTTCGCTATTAAAGAAGGAGTACAGCAAAGTATATGGAAGAGAAGGGAATGATTTAGTTAGGAGGGGCATTGCTTTTTATTTTGGTCGGCACAACATCGAAGGCCGAAGGGCCTGTTCTGTGCTGTATTGTTCTATGTTCTATGTTCTATGTTTACCAGGTGGATTCCTGGCACGGCAGGTCAGCTATATAAGGAGAGACTAAGTCGGTTAGGATTAGATTCAGTGGAATTCAGAAGATTGAGAGAGGAATCTCATCGAAACTTATTATCCGAGGGTCAGACTGAGTAGATTGAGAAAGAATGTTCCCAATGATAGGGAGTCCAGAATTAAGAATCATCGTTTGAGAACAAGGGTGAACGTTTTAAAACTGAGTGAGGAGAAATTTCTTCACCCAGAGGGTGCTGAGTGTATGGAAATCACTGCCACAGAAGCCAACTCAATACAAAGCACTGTCTGATTTCAAGAAGAAATTAGATATAATTCCAGCAGCTGAAAGATTAAGTGATATAAGGGAGATCAGGATATTGAATTTGATGATCAGCCATGATCAAAATGAACGCCAGAGCAGGCTCAAAGGGCCGAATGGCCTACTTCTACTCACAAGCTGTCAGGATGGCCAAGAGATCGAAAACACAAGACACAAGGCATATGATTTCTTATCTTGTGTAAACCTAGTGAATTCTGTTCCTTGTCTAAGAGCATGGGTTTAACTCACTCCGCTGACATTTTCTTCAGCGTGGTGCAGTGGTTAGCACTGCTGCCTCACAGCGCAAGGCACCTGGGTTTGATTCCTGGCTTGGGTCACAGTGTGTGTGTGTGTGTGTGTGTGTGTGTGTGGAGTTTGCACATTCTCCCTGTGTCTGCGTGGGTTTCCTCCAGCTGCTGTGGTTTCCTCCCACAGTCCAAAGGTGTGCAGATTAGGTGGTTTGACCATGCTAAGTGTCAGTGGGATGAGCTAGGGTAAATGCATGGGGTTATGCAGATAGGACTTGGAGGGATTGTAGGGTCGGTGCAGAAACTCAATGAGCCAAACGGCCTCCTTCTGCGCTAGAGATTCTTCTATTTTCTTTGATTCTTGCTTCCACTGCTCCTCCTCCAGTCCCCTTCTCTGTCTTTCCTGAATTTATCGGCACCAGGAATCTTTAGCTCCCACTCCTGCCCATGTTTAAGTCGGGTTTCTGTTAAAATCATTCTCCCTCATCCCAAACTCGCAATCTACGGATCAATCTTGGTCCTCAGTTGTAACCCCCTTTGCTCTCCTTCTCCTTCTCTGTCTCTTCCCTGCTCCCTGCTCCTTCTATTTTGCTCCTTATCCTGTTGCTGACAGTCACATCCTGAAATGAGTTTGGGGATCCTGACTAACCACAGCAAGCAGTTTCTCGACAGGGAGAAATCCCAAATGGCGGAGAGCACTGGGAAGTACCAGTCCAAAGTCAGCCGTGCCTCCCACACATTCCTCAATCGCACACGTCATCTGTCAAATTACTCAGACACTGTATCCCAAAATATTGAAAGGAAAGCTATTCATTTTGCTTTAGAATAACTCAACATTAACCACTTCCATCATCTCTCCGTGAGTGGGTCCATAGATTACACAGTCTGTCTGTTCATATGGCGTATGTAATTGTAACATTTGGAAATGCTAATTTCCGTATTAAAAGGCACAATCGAAAAAGAGAGAGAAAATCAACTCTCTGAAAAACTTTCCCCCGAGCAACAGAAATTCATCATTTATCCCGTGGGTGGAATGTCCCAAAGGACAATTAGCCTCTGACTGACCTGGTGAACTACTCTCGACCCAGAGAAGTTCTACAATTAAAACGTGAGGATTTGAAGGGATGTTTCAACACTGCTGCAATTTATTGGAATATCGTGCCTGTTACACGATACAAAACGCAGTGCTTGTTGACAGTGAACAGCATCACGTGTTTAAATATAAAACACGGCTGTTTTGTGATGAAGGATATCAGTGACATTTCTTCAGAGCTGCCTGTCCTTTAACTTGACGCTGACCTGTTGTCAGTTTGGTAAACAGCACAAGCACAGTTTTGTGATTCAATCGAGGGGAAAATAAAAAAAAAGTGACTTGATTCAGAGATGGTTCGAATATTACAATGACAGAAAAGCCGCAGCATTGTGAAGTACCTCACGGGAAGTGTTACTATCACCTGCGTGTGTTCACAGTTAGCCAGCAAGAATGTTCAAGGGCAGTCCCAGATGACCTTTGAACCCTCACTCGGCCAGCACCAGCTGCTCTCTGGCATGGTGCTTGAGTCATAGTCATAGATTTTACAGCATAGCAAGAGGCCCTTCAGCCCATCCTGTCTGTGCTGGCCTTCAATTCTATTCTAATATCTAGCTATTCTAATCCTATTTTCCAGCGCTTGGCCCATACACTATGGTGTTTCAATTGCTCATGGAAATGCTCCTGAAATGTTGTGAGGGTTTCTGTCTTGACCACTCTTTTAAGCAGTGAACATAGAACATAGAAAACCACAGCACAAACAGGCCCTTCGGCCCACAAGTTGTGCCAATCATATTCCTACCTACTAGGCTTACCTATAACCCTCAATCCTATTAAATCCCATGTACTCATCCAGAAGTCTCTTAAAAAACCCTATCAAGTTCGCCTCTACCACCACTGATTGCAGCCAATTCCACTCACCCACCACCCTCTGAGTGAAGAACTTATGACATCTCCTCTGTATTTGCTCCCCAGCACCTTAAACCTGTGTCCTCTCGTAGTGACCATTTCAGCCAAGGAAATAGCCTTAGAGAATCCACCTGATCTATTCCTCTCAACATTTTATAAACCTCTATCAGGTCACCTCTCATCCTTCGTCTTTCCAGGGAGAAAACGCTGAGATCCCTCAAGATTCCAGATTCCCACCATCCATTGAGTGAGAAAGGTTTTTTTCCTCAAATCCTCGCTAAATCTCCTGTTCCTTCACTTAACTCTGTGCCCCCTGGTAACCAAAATGTGGCGGCACGGTTTCACAGTGGTTAGCACTGCTGCTTCACGGCTCCAGGGTGCTGGGTTCGATTCCCGGTTTGGGTCACTATCTGTGTGGAGTTTACACATTCTCCTCGTATCTGCGTGGGTTTCCTCTAGTTTCCTCCCACAGTCCAAAGATGCGCAGGTTAGGTTAATTGGCGACGCTAAATTGCCCCTTAGTGTCCTGGGTTGTATAGGTTAGAAGGATTCGTTGGTAATATATGGGAATAGGGCCTGGGTGGGATTGTGGTCCGTACTGACTCGATGGGCTGAATGGCCTCTTTCTGCACTGTAGGGTTTCTATGAAAAGGTAACATTTTAGTCTACCCTATCTATGTTTTTCATCATTTTGAACACCTCAATTAGGTCCCCCTCGGCCTTCTCTGCACAAAGGAAAGCAACCCCAGCCTATCCTTAACTATTGTTAAGTAGTTTTTTAACTTTTCTCTTTGTTTAAAACAGCGAGCGGGAGTAGTTTTTGCCGTTTTTTATTTAAACTAACTTGTAACCGGAAGTCGTCACTAGGAGGCTGCCGGTAGTTGTAGTTTTTAAGCTATATAAGTACTAACCTCTGGGCATCGGCCTCATTGTTCCATTGGAGCAGCACGGAGAGGCAGCGATTTGGGAAAGCGTGAAGTTCGATTGTTAAGTAGTTTTTTAACTTTTCTCTTTGTTTATCCCTGAAAGTAGGCAGTCAAGTGGATAAAGTTGTTAAGAAGGCATATGGAGTCTTAGCTTTTATTGGTAGGGGGATTGAATTTAGGAGCCGCAGCATCATGTTGCAACTGTACAAAACTCTAGTGCGGCCGCACTTGGAGTATTGTGTGCAGTTCTGGTCCCCACATTATAAGAAAGATGTGGAGGCATTGGAGAGGGTACAGAGGAGGTTTACCAGGATGTTGCCTGGTATGGAGGGCAGGTCCTATGAGGAGAGGTTGAAGGATTTGAGGTTGTTTTCGTTAGAAAGGAGGCGGCTAAGAGGGGATCTTATTGAAGCATATAAGATGATTAGAGGTTTAGATAAGGTGGACAGTGATAGCCTTTTTCCTAGGATGGAGAAAGCTAGCACGAGGGGACACAGCTTTAAATTAAGGGGTATGAGTTATAGGACGGATATCAGAGGTAGGTTCTTTACTCAAAGAGTGATTAGGGAGTGGAATGCCCTGCCTGCAGCTGTTGTAGATGCGCCAAGTTTGGTGGCGTTTAAGAGGTTAATTGATAAGTATATGGAAGAGAAGGGAATGGTTTAGTTTGGAGGGGCATTGCTTTTTATTTTGGTCGGCACAACATCGAAGGCCGAAGGGCCTGTTCTGTGCTGTATTGTTCTATGTTCTATGTTCTATCCAGCCTCTCTTCATAACTGGAATGCTCCAGCCCAGCAACATCCTGGTGAATCTCTTCCGCACCTTTCCCAATGCAATCACATCAAGAAGTGGCAATCTGTCATCCTTCATTCCTGGGAGGTTCTTCAGTGGGATATTTAAATATGGAGGGGGTTAATGGGCTGATCTTATTGCTTACACATTACGGACAAGAGGTGATAATTAGATTCCCCGTCCCTGTTCCAGGACACGGAGTTTGCCACCTTGGTTGAAATTAAATGGTTTTAAGAGGGAGATAGACAGATTCCTAACAAAAAAAATGAAAGAGGGATTTGGGGAACAGATGGGAAGTGGATTTGAGACCAGGGAGAGATCAGCTATGATCCACCTTGGTCCACCTTGTTGTCTAACGAGGGGCATACACGCGATGGGTCGTGAGAGGGCTGCTCTTGGATTTTTTCGAGAGTATCCTAGTGCTTCACGTTGTTAGTGTACGCTTGACCTGGACCATTTGATGGACAACACGACAGCTCAGTGACTATCGCTGTGCTGTGCAGATACATGGATTTGGGCCTGTGTCTGTGGGAGTTTGCGCATTCTCTCCGTGGTTGTGTGGGTTTTCTCCGGGTGCTCCGGTTTCCTCCCACATCCCAGAGATGTGCTCTTAGGCTAATTGGCAAAACAAATTCTCACTAAATTGTCTCAAATTTGTTTTTTAATCCATAGATCTATAAACATAGACAGGGATCACGGGTAGAAGTGGAAACATCGGGGTGGCGGCGTGGGCTCATTGGGCCGAAGGGCCTGTTTCCCGTGCTGTTTTGTTCTTTGTTCTTTGTTTTTGTTTGTTGATTGAATAACGGAGCAGGCTCAAAGGGCTGAACTTGCCTACTTAAAACATAAGAACATAAGAAATAGGAACAGGAGTCGGCCATCCAGCCCCTCGAGCCTGCCCCGCCATTCAATAAGATCATGGCTGATCTGAAGTGGATCAGCTCCACTTTCCCGCTTTCTCCCCATAATTCCTTTGTCTATCAGAAATCTAACTATCCGTGACTTAAATATATTCACTTCAATGGGCAGAGAATTCCAGAAATTCACCCCCCTTTGAATGAAGAGGTTCCTCCTCAACTCCGTTGTAAAGTGCCCCCCCCCCCCACTTATTTTGAGTTCTGTTTTCCTTTCTAAACAGGAAGAGTCTCTTTACCTCTACCCTATCTATCCCCTTCATTATCTTATATGTCTCTATAAGATTCCCCCTCCCCCAGCCTTCTCCTCCTGATTCTTATGTTGCTATTAGTTAACTGGATTGAGAAAGTGACCCTGTGATATTTCACTGTAGCTCCAGTCTGTGCTTTGGGGCACAGGATTAGAGTTTTGACCCAATTCAGTCTTTACGAAACCGTACCTACCCTCTTATGGGTATGTTTTTATTCGGCACTTCTGCATTACTTTGCTGCAGAGAACTTCTGGTTGGAGCACTGCAGTGTTATATAAATTCACAAAACAACAGCAGTCAGATCCAGGTCTCCAGATACCTTTGAAACCTGCTTAAAATAGCCAGCAGCTCTGAAGGAGGCTGCTATTAAAATTCCTCACACACTCCGAGAGCGCTGGGGAGTACACTGAAGTAATTACACCTCCCAAGTTTAGCAGAAATCTCACACAGGACAGCTGAATTAGAAGGGATAGTGATGTTGAGTGACAGTCAGAGGCAAACATAAACAGATCATTAAACATTTGTTAACTTAGTATTCAGGTAAGGTGGATGGTTTTCATCTGTGTGAAACGAGCTCTTGACATTCCCCTCCTCTTGAGCTCTCGTCTGTTGAACTCAGGTTATTTTACTCATTCCTTTATCAAAATATTTTTTCACTGTGTCATAAAAGATTGGCGAGTAACAAGAGGTTCAACAACAAGCTGCATCTACATAGCATCTTTAATGTTGTAAAATATCATTGAAGTCAAGTATAAGAAGATAAAAGTTAACACTGAACTGGATGAAGAGATAGATAATTGAACAGGATTCAAATAGAACATAGAACATAGAACATTACAGCACAGAACAGGCCCTTCGGCCTTCGATGTTGCGCCGACCAATATAAAAAGCAATGCCCCTCCAAACTAAACCATTCCCTTCTCTTCCATATACTTATCAACTAACCTCTTAAACGCCACCAAACTTGGCGCATCTACAACCGCTGCAGGCAGGGCATTCCACTCCCGAACCACCCTTTGGGTAAAGAACCTGCCTCTGATATCCGTCCTATAACTATCACCCCTTAATTTAAAGCTGTGTCCCCTCGTGCTAGCTTTTTCCATCCTAGGAAAAAGGCTATCACTGTCCAATAGCAGATTCAGAATGGGGGATGGGGGAAAGATAGAGAAGGAGGAGGAAGAGTAATGGGAAGAGCGGGAGGGAGGAAGAGCAGGGTGGAAAAGTAGTAAAAGGGGAGTGTACAGTGATTAGCACTGCTGCCTCACAGTGCCAGGGATCGATTCCTGCTTGTGTCACTGTCTGATTGCACATTCTCCCCGTGTCTGCGTGGGTTTCCTCCAGGTGCTCCGGTTTCCTCCCACAGTCTGAAAGATGAGCGGGTTAGCTGCATTACCCATCCTAAATTCTCCCTCAGTGTACCCGAACAGGTGTCAGAGTGTGGTGACTAGGGGATTTTCATAGTAACTTCATTGCAGTGTTAATGTAAGCCTACTTGTGAAACAAATTCATAAAAAAACTAAAAGAGCAAGAGGAGGGAAGGGGTATGGGTTTAGGTGGGAGTTTCAGAGCTTGGGGATTAG
Source organism: Sphyrna mokarran (assembly GCA_024679065.1). Lineage (NCBI taxonomy): Eukaryota > Metazoa > Chordata > Chondrichthyes > Carcharhiniformes > Carcharhinidae > Sphyrna > Sphyrna mokarran. Next base: position 44,356,309 of record JAGIQG010000024.1, read on the forward strand.
TGATGAAGGCACAGATGCCAATAGTGGAGTCATTGATATTGGGGAGTGTGAAGCCAAAACTGGAGGAAGGAGGCAGGCATTCAGATAGTCCTGAATTAACAAGTCCTGGTGCTGACAGGAGGATGAAGCTGGTACCATAAACACATTGTTGAATGCATGTCCCTAACTCAACGGGGAGACTGTAGGAAACAGCTATTCAGTACAATATAGCTGATATTAGGTCCTCTACACACTGGTGAGCAGGAGATGTAGTTGCTATTCACTCAGTAAGGTATCATCGCATGTGCTGAATTATAGTTCTCTCAAAGCTCTGATTTTAAGACAGATCCAAGGTTATTAGATGTTTGGACAACTAACCAACTTTTCAAACAGTTGGTCTTCACATTGAGATGATTGGTTGAGAACAAGACAGTCATTTTGCCAAATTCCTTCAAGTGTTTGATGTCTACAATATGCACGGGCTGCCAGCAACACATTGACTGAATTGAACATTGTGGGTGAAGGTTGTGGGATTGCTGGTCAGCCTTGGTTCAACAACAGAGAAGATTTCAGCAACCAAGATGGGTATTCGGAGTGTGTGTGTGTGTGTGTGTTGGTATTCACAATGTGTGCGTTTGTGTTCGGAGTGTGTGTGTGTGTTGGTATTCGGAGTGTGTGTGTGTTGGTATTCAGAGTGTGTGTGTGTGTTGGTATTCTGAGTGTGTGTGTGTGTTGGTATTCGGAGTGTGTGTGTGTTGGTATTCAGAGTGTGTGTGTGTGTTGGTATTCGGAGTGTGTGTGTGTGTTGGTATTCGGAGTGTGTGTGTGTGTTGGTATTCGGAGTGTGTGTGTGTGTTGGTATTCGGAGTGTGTGTGTGTGTTGGTATTCGGAGTGTGTGTGTGTGTTGGTATTCGGAGTGTGTGTGTGTGTTGGTATTCGGAGTGTGTGTGTGTGTTGGTATTCGGAGTGTGTGTGTGTGTTGGTATTCGGAGTGTGTGTGTGTGTTGGTATTCGGAGTGTGTGTGTGTTGGTATTCGGAGTGTGTGTGTGCTGGTATTCGGAGTGTGTGTGTGTGTGTGTGCTGGTATTCGGAGTGTGTGTGTGTTGGTATTCGGAGTGTGTGTGTGTTGGTATTTGGAGTGTGTGTGTGTTGGTATTCAGAGTGTGTGCGTGTGTGTTGGTATTCAGAGTGTGTGTGTGTGCTGGTATTTGGAGTGTGTGTGTGTGTTGGTATTCAGAGTGTGCGTGTGTGTGTGTGTGTGTGTGTGTGTCTGTGTGTTGGTATTTGGAGTGTGTGTGTGTGCTGGTATTCGGAGTGTGTGTGTGTTGGTATTCGGAGTGTGTGTGTGTGTTGGTATTCGGAGTGTGTGTGTGTGTGTGTGTGGTATTCGGAGTGTGTGTGTGTGCAGGTATTTGGAGTGTGTGTGTGTGTTGGTATTCAGAGTGTGCGTGTGTGTGTGTGTGTGTGTGTGTGTCTGTGTGTTGGTATTTGGAGTGTGTGTGTGTGCTGGTATTCGGAATGTGTGTGTGTTGGTATTCGGAGTGTGTGTGCGTGTTTGTATTCAGAGTGTGTGTGTGTACGTGTGTGCTGGTATTCGGAGTGTGTGTGTGTGAGTGTGTGCTGGTATTCGGAGTGTGTGTGTGTGTGTGTGTGCTGGTATTCGGAGTGTGTGTGCTGTATTTGGAGTGTGTGTGTGTGTGTGTTGCTATTCGGAGTGTGTGTGTGTGTCTGGTATTCGGAGTGTGTGTGTGTTGGTATTCGGAGTGTGTGTGTGTGTTGGTATTCGGAGTATGTGTGTGTGTTGGTATTCAGAGTGTGTGTGTGCACCAGTATTCGGAGTGTGAGTGCGCTGGTATTCGGAGGGTGTGTGCGTGCTGGTATTCGGAGTATTTGTATGTTGGTATTCGGAGTGTGTGTGTGTGTGTATTCGGAGTGTGGGTTTGTGTTGGTATTCAGAGGGCGTGTGTGTTGGTATTCAGAGAGTTGTGTGTTGGTGTTTGGAGTGTGTGCACGTTGGTGTTCGGAGTGTGTGAGTGTGTTGGTATTCGGAGTGTGCGTGTGTGTGTGTTGGTATTCGGAGTGTGTGTGTGTGTGTGTGTTGGTATTGGAGTGTGTGGTGCGTATTGTATTGGAGTGTGTGAGTGTGTGTGTTGGTATTCGGAAAGGTGCGTGTGTTGGTATTGGAGAGTGTTGTGTGTGTGGTATTCGAGTGTGTGGTGTGTGTATTCGGAGAGTGTGTGTGTGTGTGTGTATTCGGAGTGTGTGTGTGTGTTGGTGTTCGGAGTGTGTGTGTGTGTTGGTATTCGGAGTGTGTGTGTGTGTGCTGGTATTCAGAGTGTGTGTGTGTGTTGGTATTTGGAGTGTGCATGTATGTGTGCGTGCTGGTATTCGGAGTGTGTGTGTGTGCTGGTATTCGCAATGTGTGTGCGTTGGTATTCGGAGTTTGTGTGCGTGTTTGTATTCAGAGTGTGTGTGTGTGCGTGTGTGCTGGTATTCGGAGTGTGTGTGTGTGAGTGTGTGCTGGTATTCAGAGTGTGTGTGTGAATGTGTGTGTGCTGGTATTCAGAATGTGTGTGTGTGTGTGTGTGTGTGTGCTGGTATTCAGAGTGTGTGTGTGTGCTGGTATTCGGAAGTGTGTGTGTTGGTATTCGGAGTGGTGTGCTTGTGTATTCAAGTGTGTGTTGTGTGCGTGTTGCTGGTATTCGGAGTGTGTGTGTGTGACTGTGTGTGTTGGTATTCAGAGTGTGTGTGTGTTGGTATTCGGAGTGTGTGTGTGTGAGTTGGTATTCGGAGCGTGTATGTATTGGTATTCGGAGTGTGTGTGTATTGGTATTCGGAGTGTGTGTGTGTGTGTTGGTATTCGCAGTGAGCATGAGTGTTGGTATTCGGAGTGTGAGTGTGTGTGTGTTGGTATTCGGAGTGTGTGTATGTGTTGGTATTCGGAGTGTGTGTATGTGTTGGTATTCGGAGTGTATGTGTGTGTGCTGGTATTTGGAGTGTGTGTGTGTTGGTATTCGGAGTGTGTGTGTGTGTGTGTGGTTGGTATTCGGAGGTGTGTGTGTGTGCTGGTGTTCGAGTATGTGTGCGTGTTTGGTATTCGGAGTGTGTGTGTGTGTGTTGGTATTCGGAGTGTGTGTGTGTGCTGGTATTCAGAGTTTGTGTGCTGGTATTCGGAGTGTGTGTGTGTGTGTGTATGTGTGTGTGTTGTGTGTGTGTGTGTGTGTGGTATTCGAGTTTGTGTGTTGGTATTCGGAGTGTGTGTGTGTGTATGTGCTGGTATTCGGAGTGTGTGTGTGTGTGTGTGTTTGGTATTCGGAGTGTGTGTGCTGTATTCGGAGTGTGTGTGTGTGTGTGTTGGTATTCGGAGTGTGTGTGTGTGTTGGTATTCGGAGTGTGTGTGTGTTGGTATTCGGAGTGTGTGTGTGTGTTGGTATTCGGAGTGTGTGTGTGTTGGTATTCGGAGTGTGTGTGTGCTGGTATTCGGAGTGTGTGTGTGTGTTGTGTATTCGGAGTGTGTGTGTGTTGGTATTCGGAGTGTGTGTGTGTGTTGGTATTCGGATGTGTGTGTGTGTGGTATTCGGAGTGTGTGTGTTGGTATTCGGAGTGTGTGTGTGTGTGTGATTCGAGTGTGTGTGTGTGTGGTTCGGATGTGTGTGTGTGTGTTGGTATTCGGAGTGTGTGTGTGTGTTGGTATTCGGAGTGTGTGTGTGTGTGTGGATTTGGAGGTGTGTGTGTGTGTGTGTGGTATTCGGAGTGTGTGTGTGTGTTGGTATTCGGAGTGGTGTGTGTGTGGTATTCGGAGTGTGTGTGTGTGTTGGTATTCGGAGTGTGTGGTGTGTGTTGGTATTCGGAGTGTGTGGTGTTGGTATTCGGAGTGTGTGTGTGTGTGTTGTATTCGGAGTGTGTGTGTGTGTGTGCTGGTATTCGGAGTGTGTGTGTGTGTGTGTGTTTGGTATTCGGAGTGTGTGTGCTGTATTGGAGTGTGTGTGTGTGTGTGTTGGTATTCGGAGTGTGTGTGTGTGTTGGTATTTGGAGTGTGTGTGTGTTGGTATTCGGAGTGTGTGTGTGTGTTGGTATTCGGAGTGTGTGTGTGTGTTGGTATTCGGAGTGTGTGTGTGTGTTGGTATTCGGAGTGTGTGTGTGTGTTGGTATTCGGAGTGTGTGTGTGTGTTGGTATTCGGAGTGTGTGTGTGTTGGTATTCGGAGTGTGTGTGTGTGTGTGGTATTCGGAGTGTGTGTGTGTGTTGGTATTCGGAGTGTGTGTGTGTGTGTGTTTGGTATTCTGGATTGTGTGTGTGTGTGGTATTCGGAGTGTGTGTGTGTGTTGGTATCGGATGTGTGTGGTGTGGTATTCGGTGTGTGTGTGTGCTGGTATTTCGTAGTGTGTGTGTTGGTATTCGGAGTGTGTGTGTGTGTTGGTATTCGGAGTGTAGTGTGTGTGTTGGTATTCGGAGTGTGTGTGTGTGTTGGTATTCGGAGTGGTGTGTGTGTGTTGGTATTCGGATGTGTGTGTGTGTTGGTATTTATTTTGTTGTTTTTGGAGTGTGTGTGTGTTGGTATTCGGAGTGTGTGTGTGCTGGTATTCGGAGTGTGTGTGTGTGTGTTGGTATTCGGAGTGTGTGTGTGTGTGTTGGTATTCGGAGTGTGTGTGTGTGTTGGTATTCGGAGTGTGTGTGTTGGTATTCGGAGTGTGTGTGTGTGTTGGTATTCGGAGTGTGTGTGTGTGTGTGTCTGCATCGGAGTGTGTGTGTGTGGTTGGATTCGGAGATGTGTGGGTGGTTGGTATTCGGAGTGGTGGTTGGTGTGTTGGTATTCGAGTGTCGTGTGTGTGATAGCGATCGGAGGTGTGTGTGTGTGTTGGTATTCGGAGGTGTGCTTGTGTGTTGCTCTTCGGAGTCTGTGTTGTGTGTGCTGGTATGTCGGAGTGTGTGTGTGTGTTGCTATCGGGTGTGTGTGCTGTCGTGGTTGGTATTCGGAGGTGTGTGTGTGTTGGTATTCGAATGTGTGTGTGTGTTAGCTATTGGAGTTGTGTGTGTGTGTTGGTATTCGGAGTGTGTGTGTGTGTTGCTATTCGGAGTGTGTGTGTGTGCTGGTATTCGGAGTGTGTGTGTGTGTTGCTATTCGGAGTGTGTGTGTGTGCTGGTATTTGGAGTGTGTGTGTGTGTTGGTATTCGGAGTGTGTGTGTGAGTTGGTATTCGGAGTGTGTGTGTGTGTTGCTATTCGGAGTGTGTGTGTGTGCTGGTATTTGGAGTGTGTGTGTGTGTTGGTATTTGGAGTGAGTGTGTGTGTTGCTATTCGGAGGTGTGTGTGTGTGTATTCGGAGTGTGTGTGTGTGTTGCTATTCGGAGTGTGTGTTGTGCTGGTATTTGAGTGTGTGTGTGTTTGGTATTGGAGTGAGTGTGTGTGTGTTGGTATTCGGAGTGTGTGTGTGTGTGTGTGTGTGTGCACGTGCTGCTATTTGGAGTGTGTATGTGTGTATTGGTATTCGGAGTGAGTGTGTGTGTGTATTGATTTTTCCGAGTGTGTGTGTGTGCTGGTATTCGGAGTTTGTGTGTGTGTGTGTGTGTGTGTGTGTATTGGTATTCCGAGTGTATGTGTGTGTGTGTGTATGTGTCTGCTGGTATTCGGAACGCGCGTGTGCGTATTGGTATTTGGAGTGTGTGTGTGTATTGGTATTCAGAGTGTGTGTGTGCTGGTATTTGGAATGCGCGTGTGATGGTATTCGGAGTGTGTGTGTATTGGTATTTGGAGTGTGTGTGTGTGTGTGTGTGTGTGCTGGTATTCAGAGTTTGTGTACTGGTATTCGGAGTCCGTGTGTGTGTGTGTTGTGCTGGTATTCGGAGTCCGTGTGTGTGTGTGTGTGTGTGTGTGCTGGTATTCAGAGTTTGTGTACTGGTATTCGGAGTGTGTGTGTGTGTGTGTGTGCTGGTATTCGGAGTCTGTATGTGTGCTGGTATTCGGAGTCTGTGTGTTGTGTGTGTGTGTGTTGGTGTGCTGGTATTCAGAGTTTGTGTACTGGTATTCGGAGTGCGTGTGTGTGTGTGTGTGTGTGTGTGCTGGTATTCAGAGTTTGTGTGTGTGTGTGTGTGTAGAACATAGAACATAGAACAATACAGCACAGAACAGGCCCTTCGGCCTTCGATGTTGTGCCGACCAAATAAAAAGCAATGCCCCTCCAAACTAAACCATTCCCTTGTCTTCATATACTTATCAATTAACCTCTTAAACGCCACCAAACTTGGCGCATCTACTACTGCTGCAGGCAGGGCATTCCACTCCCTAATCACTCTTTGAGTAAAGAACCTACCTCTGATATCCGTCCTATAACTCATACCCCTTAATTTAAAGCTGTGTCCCCTCGTGCTAGCTTTCTCCATCCTAGGAAAAAGGCTATCACTGTCCACCCTATCTAAACCTCTAATCATCTTATATGCTTCAATAAGATCCCCTCTTAGCCGCCTCCTTTCTAACGAAACAACCTCAAATCCTTCAACCTCTCTTCATAGGACCTGCCCTCCATACCAGGCAACATCCTGGTAAACTCCTCTGTACCCTCTCCAATGCCTCCACATCTTTCTTATAATGTGGCGACCAAACTGCACACAATACTCCAAGTGCAGCCGCACTAGAGTTTTGTACAGTTGCAACATGATGCTGCGGCTCCTAAATTCAATCCCCCTACCAATAAAAGCTAAGACTCCATAGCCTTCTTAACAACTTTATCCACTTGACTGCCTACTTTCAGGGATCTTTGACACATACACCAAGATCCTTCTGTTCCTCAACACTATTAAGAGCCCTACCATTAGCCCTATACTCTACACATTTATTGTTCCTGCCAAAGTGCATTACCTCACACTTTTCCACATTAAACTCCATTTGCCACCTCTCGGCCCAGCTCTGCAACTTGTCCAAGTCACTCTGTAAACTATAACACCCCTCTTCACTATCTACCACTCCACCAACTTTAGTGTCATCTGCAAATTTACTGATCCATCCCTCAATACCCTCATCCAGATCATTTATAAAAATTACAAACAGCAGGGGCCCCAAAACAGACCCCTGAGGCACACCACTCGTCACCGAACTCCACGATGAATATCTCCCATCAACCACCACCCTCTGTCTTCTATCTGCCAGCCAATTCCTAATCCAATTAGCTAAATCACCCTCTATTCCACACATCTGCATTTTCTGTAGAAGTCTTCCATGGGCCACCTTATCAAACGCCTTACTAAAGTCCATATATACTACATCAACCGCCTTACCCCCATCCACCTCTCTGGTCACTTTCTCAAAAAACTCAATGAGGTTAGTAAGGCATGACCTACCCTTCACGAAACCATGCTGACTATCCCCAATCAATTCATTTCTCTCTAAATAACTATAAATCCTATCCCTAATAATTCTCTCCAATACCTTGCCCACAACAGAAGTAAGACTCACTGGCCTATAATTCCCAGGAAGGTCTCTCTTCCCCTTCTTAAACAATGGGACCACATTCGCTATCCTCCAGTTCTCCGGAACCACACCCGTAACCAACGAGGACCTGAAGATCAGAGCCAGAGGCTCTGCAATCTCCTCTCTTGCCTCCCAGAGAATCCTAGGGTAAATCCCGTCCGGCCCAGGGGACTTACACACACGAGGGTTTGAAGTTGGATGTGTGTGTGTGTGTGCTGGTATTCAGAGTTTGTGTACTGGTATTTGGAGTGTGTGTGTGTGTGTGTGTGTGTGTGTGTGCTGGTATTCAGAGTTTGTGTACTGGTATTCGGAGTGTGTGTGTGTGTGTGTATGTGTGTGTGTCTGTGTGTGTGTGTGTGTGCTGGTATTCAGAGTTTGTGTACTGGTATTCGGAGTGTGTGTGTGCATGTATGTGCTGGTATTCGCAGTGTGTGTGTGTGTGTGTGTATTGGTATTCGGAGTGTGTGTGCTGTATTTGGAGTGTGTGTGTGTGTGTGTTGCTATTCGGAGTGTGTGTGTGTGTGCTGGTATTTGGAGTGTGTGTGTGTTGGTATTCGGAGTGTGTGTGTGTGTTGGTATTCGGAGTGTGTGTGTGTTGGTATTCGGAGTGTGTGTGTGTGTTGGTATTCGGAGTGTGTGTGTGTGTGTGTGCTGGTATTCGGAGGGTGTGTGTGTTGGTATTCGGAGTGTGTGTGTGTGTTGCATTCGGAGTGTGTGTGTGTGCTGGTATTTGGAGTGTGTGTGTGTGTTGGTATTTGGAGTGAGTGTGTGTGTTGGATTCGGAGTGTGTGGTGTGGTTGCTATTCGGAGTGTGTGTGTGTGCTGGTATTCGGAGGTGTGTGGTGTGTGGTATTTGGAGTGTGTGTGTGTGTTGGTATTTGGGTGTGTGTGTGTGTGGTATTTCAAGTGAGTGTGTGTGTTGGTATTCGGAGTGGTGTGTGTGTGTTGCTATTCGGAGTGTGTGTGTGTGCTGGTATTCGGAGTGTGTGTGTTGTTGCTATTGGAGTGTGTGTGTGTGCTGGTATTCGGAGTGTGTGTGTGTGTTGCTATTCGGAGTGTGTGTGTGTGCTGGTATTCGGAGTGTGTGTGTGTGTGTGCACGCGCTGCTATTTGGAGTGTGTATGTGTGTATTGGTATTCGGAGTGTGTGTGTGTGTGTGTGTTGGTATTTGGAGTGTGTGTGTGTATTGATTTTTCCGAGTGTGTGTGTGTGCTGGTTTTCGGAGTTTGTGTGTGTGTGTGTGTGTGTGTGTGTATTGGTATTCCGAGTGTATGTGCGTGTGTGTGTGTGCATTGGTATTCGGAGTGTGTGTGTGTGTGTGTGTATGTGTCTGCTGGTATTCGGAATGCGCGTGTGCTGGTATTTGGAGTGTGTGTGTGTGTGTGTGTATTGGTATTTGGAGTGTGTGTGTGTATTGGTATTTGGAGTGTGTGTGTGTATTGGTATTCAGAGTGTGTGTGTGCTGGTATTTGGAATGCGCGTGTGATGGTATTTGGAGTGTGTGTGCGTACTGGTATTTGGAGTGTGTGTGTGTGTGTGTGTGTGTGTGCTGGTATTCGGAGTCTGTGTGTGGTGTGTGCTGGTATCGGAGTTTGTGTACTGGTATTTGGAGTGTGTGTGTGTGGTGGTGTACTGGTATTGGAGTGCGGTGGTGTGTGTGTGTGTATGGTATTTGGAGTGCGTGTGTGTGTGTATGTGTGGTGCTGGTATTCGGAGTCTGTGTGTGTGTGTGTGTGCTGGTATTCGAGTCCGTGTGTGTGGTGTGTGTGTGTTGTGTGCGTGCTGGTATTCGGAGTCTGTGTGTGTGTGTGTGTGGTATTCGGAGTCCGTGTGTGTGTGTGCGCGTGCTGGTATTCGGAGTCTGTGTGTGTGTGCGTGCTGGTATTCAGAGTTTGTGTACTGGTATTCGGAGTGTGTGTGTGTGTGTGTGTGCTGGTATTCGGAGTCTGTGTGTGTGTGTGTGTGTGTGTGTGTGTGTGCTGGTATTCGGAATTTTTTGACCCTTTTGAAACTGTTGGATAGGGAATGATTGACAGATCAGAAGATGCCTTTGGACCTTTATTCCCCCACAGCAACATTCCGAGGTTTTAGTTTCATTATGTCGGAAGCTGTTTGGACTTGAGACAGAAAACAGTGTTTCTTGTCTCTGGAGTAAATATTCTGCTGTTTCTGTGTTGCTGCTCAGAGATATTGATGGAGGCAGTCTCTCTCTCTCTCTCCAGAAGCGACTATAAAAGTTCCAGGGCTAGGAAGCCCCAAGAGTTTCTATCAAACATCCAAATTCACAGGAGGTGTAAGTCCAGCATCATGGCAGTATACTTACCTTCTGGCCAAGCCCAGTAATAGGTGTATATTTGTGGAGGTTATTTGATTTGGAACAGTCGATTAATGTTCATACAATATTATGGTTGTTACATAAAACATAGAACATAGAACACTACAGCACAAACAGGCCCTTTGCCCACAAGTTGTGCCGATCATATCCATACCTACCAGGCCATAGAACTATCCATAACCCCCAATCCCATTTAATCCCATGTACTCATCCAGCGAGTTTGCCTCTACCGCTTCCGACAGCAGCCGATTCCATTCACTCACCACCCTCTGAGTGAAAAACTTACCTCTAATATCTCCTCTGTACTTGCCGCCCAGCACCTTAAACCTGTGTCCTCTCGTAGTGACCATTTCAGCCCTGGGAAATAGAATCTGAGAATCCACTCTATCTATTCCTCTCAACATCTTATAAACCTCTATCAGGTTGCCTCTCAACCTTCGTCTCTCCAGGAAGAAGAGACCTAGCTCTCTCAACCTATCTTCATAAGGCATGCCCCCCAATCCAGGCAACATCCTCGTAAATCTCCTCTGCATCCTCTCAATAGCTTCCACATCCTTCCTATAGTGAGGCGACCAGAACTGCACACAGTACTCCAAGTGGGGTCTGAGAAGGGTCTTATAAAGTTGCAGCATTACCTCCCGACTCCTAAACTCAATTCCTCGATTAATGAAGGCCAGTACACCATACGCCTTCTTGACCACATCCTCCACTTGCGGGACAGATTTAAGAGTCCTATGGACCCGGACCCCAAGATTCTTCTGCTTCTCAACACTGCCAAGACTCCTCCCTTGATATTATACTCCTTCGTCCCATTGATCCTGCCAAAATGGACCACCACACATTTATCCGCATTGAAGTCCATCTGCCACTTCTCCGCTCAGTCTTGCATCCTATCTATGTCTCGCTGCAACTTCAGACATCCCTCCAGACCATCCACAACACCACCAACCTTTGTATTGTCGGCGAACTTACTCACCCATCCCTCCACTTCCTCATCCAGGTCATTTATGAAAATGACAAACAGCAAGGGTTCCAGAACAGATCCCTGGGGCACTCCACTGGTGACCGACCTCCATGCAGAAAAAGACCCATCCACAACCACCCTCTGCCTTCTGCAGACAAGCCAGTTCTGGATCCACAAAGCCAAAGCCCCTTGGATCCCATGGCCTCTCACCTTCTCAAGAAGTCTTGCATGGGGGACCTTTGTTCTTTTGTGATTGGTAAATGTTATGCTGATTTTCTTATTACAGTTTAACTGTGTTCTTAAATAAAACTTTGCTTAATAAAAATTTCCTAGTGAGTCACTGCAATCATACCTGGAGTAAAACACCTTCTGCTTCCCGTGGTAAATTCAAAGTGCAAAACCTTTTGGTTTAAGCTGACTTCATAAAGCAACTTGGAGTTTCTGACTTGGGTAAAAACATCAACAGTGCCTCACACTAAACTACTCAGTTAATCTGCTTTATTTATGAAACCCATCAATGAAAGTATTCAAAATATTAAACAGAGAAATACAATGCCTTGGTGATCTTCCTCTCCAGCTGCTCTCAGCTGTGTCCTGGGGATAAATCTTTTAATTCCTGCAAACTCCAGGATAATCTGCATGGTTTGGCAGCTCTACTTTGAACTTTGATTTTTGTTGCTCGGTTGCACTTTTTGAAGTTACGATTTCGAATTAGTCTTTTTCTGTCTGAGGTTTAAAACCCTGGGACCCTGTACGGACACTGGGAAAACCGCCCTGATTTTTGCAATGCAATACAATTTCATAATCCACCAAGTGGGATGAAGGCAGACACTCAACCCCCTGGGGAACCCCTCATCCCCCGTCGAGCCACACTCCCCTGAGACTTTTCAATTGTTTCTGATGTGTCTTATTAAAATTCAATTTGCTGTTCTGAAGCAATGACTGCAGCACTCAAACAAATAAAATCTCTGGGCATACTTCAAGCAATATAACTCAATGGCTCTTGCCAAGTGAGAGGAGAGAAATAGCAACACTGTATTGGACACAGACAGGTTAAAGCTACCTACAGGAATGCTGACCTGCGGCACAACCTCACACAGGTATTTACGTAAAGGCTCAGCAACCTTTGACCTACAGGATCGCAATTGTCTAAATCTCTATATCTGGGTGGTGCTGTGTAAATACCTAGAATGTCCTTACTGATGCCCAACAGGGTCACGTAACTGAACAAACAGGTACAAACGGTGCTTTGAAGAACCTCCACACTGTGACTGAGGAATGAGGGGCAATTTGGAGGCAGTGCGTTCTAGTAAAGGGAGTGAAACATAAGAGTTGTTTGTCCTGAGTAGATTGCTGAATCATTTTTGATGGGACAGTGTCTTCTCTCTCGGATGTCCCTGTTTTGGAGCGTGGTGCTCGATTTGCAATGTAACCATCCTGACAGAGAAAGAAAGAACTTTGATCTTTAAAAAAAAACACGGAAATCTGCTCCATAAAACAATGTCCAGGAAAACAATTGAACAAAACAGCACAACAGCGAACCATTGCATCAAAAGCAGTTAAGAAATAACTAACTGTATACCTCCTGTGTTTTATATTTCATCAACTGTAACCATCCCATATCCTATCCTCTGTCACCTGTACCGGTGTGTGTGAGTGGGATGTATGAATGGTGGCTGCAGTTTACCTAGTTTTGTTTTAGCTTCAATACATTTACTTTATTTGTTTTTAACGTAAGGAAATCTGTCTGAATAATTCTTTCCGATCTCAAAGCCTATTTATTGAGACTCTGACAGAAACAGCAAAGTATATCCTGTCTTAAAAAACCCCGTAACAGTGACATCTGGAGTGGGAGAGCAAGAGAGACATTTCACAATCCTTACTCGGTTGGAACATTTTTTTCAAGAGGTGATTAGTTTTCTGTTACACTTGGATAGTCACTCAGTTACTTCTCCTTGGCTACAACAACTTAGTGAATTCCCACAGCACCCAGCTGCACCATGCTTTGTGATGGCTTTCGAAACACTGAGGTTGCAGTAATGATATTACCAATGGATATTGGGAGCAAGTGGATGGGATTGAGGGATATGGGGAGAGGGTGGGTGGGATTGAGGGATGCAGTGAGAGGGTAGGTAGGATTGAGGGATATGGGGACACAGTGAGTGGAATTGAGGGATGTGGGTAAAGGGTGAATGGGATGGATTGAGGATTACAGGGTCAGGTTGATAAATGAAGTGATGCAAAGGAATATTAACAATTTGTGTCAGAATATCGCTGTAACCTGTCAAACGACATAGAACATAGAACATTACAGCACAGTACAGGCCCTTTGGCCCTCAATGTTGTGCCGAGCTATATCGGAACCCAAGATCAAGCTATCCCACTCCCTATCATTCTGGTGTGCTCCATGTGCCTATCCAATAACCGCTTGAAAGTTCCCAAAGTGTCCGACTCCACTATCACAACAGGCAGTGCATTCCACACCCCAACCACTCTGGGAGTGAAGAAATAAAGTAAATGAATTAAATTTCACTGAATAAATGTATTAAAGATTCACTGCAATAGCTACATTAGTCTCAGACCCAGGAGGATTCACTGTTCTATAATAAGCCAAATAAATATGTTTGTAGAAACTTTCAAATCTTGTTCCTATTTTCTTTCGGGCTGTTTGATGCACTGAGTATAAAACCCATCACATCCGTTATTGAGAAACAGAAAGGAAATTCTTATATTTGGAAAGTGCAGAGTTCAGCTGTGATTCTCACCTCATTAGGCAGAAGACTGCTGTTCAAGTCCCACTCTGGAAACTTCAGCACAAAATCCAGACTGACCACACGGTGCAACACTGGGGGAGCACAGCACTGCAGCACTGGGGGAGCACAGCACTGCAGCACTGGGGGAGCACAGCAAGGCAACACTGGGGGAGCACAGCAAGGCAACACTGGGGGAGCACAGCACTGCAACACTGGGGGAGCACAGCACTGCAGCACTGGGGACACAGCAAGGCGACACTGGGGAGCACAGCAAGGCACACTGGGGAGCATGGCACTACAGCACTGGGGGAGCACAGCACTGCAGCACTGGGGAGCACAGCAAGGCGACACTGGGGGAGCACAGCAAGGCAACACTGGGGGAGCATGGCACTACAGCACTGGGGAGCACAGAACTGCACACTGGGGGAGCACAGCAAGGCAACACTGCGGGAGCACAGCACTGCAGCACTGGGGAGCACAGCACTGCAGCACTGGGGGAGCATAGCACTGCAGCACTGGGGAAGCACAGCACTGCAACACTGGGGGAGCACAGCACTGCAGCACTGGGGAAGCACAGCACTGGGAGCAAGGCACTGCAACACTGGGGGAGCATAGCACTGCAGCACTGGGGGAGCAAGGCACTGCAACACTGGGGAGCACAGCACTGCAGCACTGGGGAAGCACAGCACTGCAACACTGGGAGCACAGCACTGCAACACTGGGGGAGCACAGCACTGGGGAAGCACAGCACTGCAGCACTGGGGAGCACAGCACTGCAGCACTGGGGAGCACAGCACTGCAACACTGGGGAGCACAGCACTGCAACACTGGGGGAGCACAGCACTGGGGAGCACAGCACTGCAACACTGGGGGAGCATGGCACTGCAGCACTGGGAAGCAAAGCACAGCACTGCAGCACTGGGGGAGCACGGCACTGCAGCACTGGGGGAGCACAGCACTGCAGCACTGGGGGAGCACAGCACTGCAGCACTGGGGGAGCACAGCACTGCAACACTGGGGGAGCATAGCACTGCAGCACTGGGGGAGCAAGGCACTGCAAAACTGGGGAAGCATGACACTGTAGCACCGGGGGTACATAGCACTGCAGCACTGGGGGAGCACAGCACTGCAACACTGGGGGAGCAAGGCACTGCAGCACTGGGGAAGCACAGCACTGCAGCACTGGGGGAGCACAGCACTGCAGCACTGGGGGAGCAAGGCACTGCAAAACTGGGGAAGCATGACACTGTAGCACCGAGGGTACATAGCACTGCAGCACTGGGGGAGCACAGCAAGGCAACACTGGGGGAGCACAGCACTGCAGCACTGGGGGAACACAGCACTGCAGCACTGGGGGAGTACAGCACTGCAGCACCTGGGGAGCACAGCACTGCAACACTGGGGGTACATAGCACTGCAGCACTGGGGGAGTACAGCACTGAGGCACTGGGGGAGCATAGCACTGCAGCATTGGGGAAGCACAGCACTGCAACACTGGGGGAGCAAGGCACTGCAACACTGGGGGAGCACAGCACTGCAGCACTGGGGAAGCACAGCACTGCAACACTGGGGGAGCACAGCACTGCAACACTGGGGAAGCATGACACTGTAGCACCGGGGGTACATAGCACTGCAGCACTGGGGGAGCACAGCAAAGGCACACTGGGGGGTACGCCTGCAGCACTGGGGGAGCACAGCACTGCAGCACTGGGGGAATACAGCACTGCAACACTGGGGAGCACAGCACTGCAACACTGGGGGTACATAGCACTGCAGCACTGGGGGAGTACAGCACTGAGGCACTGGGGGAGCATAGCACTGCAGCATTGGGGAAGCACAGCACTGCAACACTGGGGAAGCACAGCACTACAACACTGGGGAGCACAGCACTGCAACACTGGGGGAG
Organism: Sphyrna mokarran; assembly: GCA_024679065.1. Lineage (NCBI taxonomy): Eukaryota > Metazoa > Chordata > Chondrichthyes > Carcharhiniformes > Carcharhinidae > Sphyrna > Sphyrna mokarran. Next base: position 44,371,710 of record JAGIQG010000024.1, read on the forward strand.
GATGGCACTGCAGCACTGGGGGAGCACAGCACTGCAGCACTGGGGGAGCACAGCACTGCAGCACTGGGGGAGCACAGCACTGTCAGCGGTGCCACATTTTGGGTGATATGTTAAACCTGATTGACTGTTTTGGGTAGACACCAGCGCACGATTGGATGGAGAGGAGGTTTATTTGTCTTTCACAACCTCAGGATATTCCAAGATGGTTCAGAGGGGATGAAGTGCAGCATGGCATGTTGACAGGGTCAATGACTTCTCAACGGATTTCCCAGAAATCCCAGTTCAGCAACCAAAATAAAACAAACATCGACAATCCTTTAAATTACATTGCTTCTCTTAGCTTTCCATAAAGCTATCAAACATAACCATTCATCATATCAATTTCAAAAAAGCTTTTAGCCTCTTCAGACCTCGTAATTCTTGGAGCTCAGCCAAGCATTCTGCTGTGAAACCACGATATAAACAAACAAATAAATAAATGAATTTGTGATTACTGGCTGGAACGCCTAATTGATGATTTGAAAAACACACGACTTGGAACCATAAATTTGGCCGCACATTTGCATCACTGCACTTCTTATATTTAAAAAAAACCAGTCAAATGAGTCAACTTGTCTGAAAATCAAGACAATACCCTTGAAGAGGATGATCAATTTCTATCCCATTAATAATCAATTGGCTGGAACCAATCCATTAGACATAATCGCTTGGACAATGGGGTCCAAGCTGAGTGAAAATTCCCAGATCTAATCAAATTATATAGAACATAGAAAAACTACAGCACAAACAGGCCCTTCGGCCCAAAAGTTGCGCCGATCATATCCATACCTACCAGGACTATCTATAACCCTCAATCCCATTAAATCCCATGTACTCGTCCAGAATTCTCTTCAATGATCTTAACGAATGGAGGAATATGGAGAGAGGAGGAGGGAGCTCAAACGGGGAGTTAGAAGGGCAAAAAGAGGGCATGAAATGATTTTGGTGGATAGGATTAAGGAAAATCCAAAGGCTTTTTACTCCTATGTTAGGAATAAAAGGGTGGTTAGAGAAAAAATCGGACCGGGAATGGCGGAGATCCTGAATGAATACTTTGGATCGGTATTCACGAAGAAGAGGAGCTTGTTTACAGCTCCTGTCTCTGAGGGAGCTGTGGACCAGTTGAGGGAAATATCCATACCAAGGGAGGAAGTGTTAGAGCTTCTAGGTAGCATTAAAACTGATAAATCTCCGGGGCCTGATGGCATTTATCCCAGGCTGCTTAGGGAGGTGTGAGGTGAAATTACTGGGCCTCTGATGCAAATCTTTGTCTCTTCTTTGGACACAGGTGAGGTCCCAGAGGACTGGAGAATAGCTAATGTTGTACCGTTGTTTAGAAAGGATAGTAGGGATAACCCTGGAAATTATAGGCCGGTGAGTTTGACGTCAGTGGTAGGGAAGCTGTTGGAGGGGATTCTTAAGAGATAGGATGTATAGGCACTTAGAGCGTTGTGATCTGATTAGGGATATGCAGCATGGATTTGTTAAGGGGAGGTCGTGCCTTACGAATCTGGTAGAATTTTTTGAGGAGGTGACAAAAACGGTGGACGAAGGTCGAGCCGTTGATGTCGTCTATATGGATTTTAGTAAGGCGTTTGACAAAGTCCCTCATGGGAGGTTAGTTGAGAATGTCAAGGCTAATGGGATACAAGGACAGGTAGCTAGATGGATAAGTAACTGGCTTGGTAATAGGAGACAGAGATAATAGTGGAAGGGTGTTTTTCTAGCTGGAGGTCGGTCACTAGTGGTGTGCCGCAGGGCTCGGTACTGGGACCTCTTCTATTTGTAATATATATAAATGACTTGGAAGAGGGAGTAAGTGGAGTGATCAGCAAGTTTGCAGACGATACAAAGATGGCTGGACTTGCGGATAGTGAGGAGCATTGTCAGGCGATGCAGCAGGACATAGATAGGCTGGTAGCTTGGGCAGACAGATGGCAGATGGAATTCAATCCTGATAAATGTGAGGTGATGCATTTCGGGAGAAAGAATGTAGGGGGAGGTATATGATAAAGGGTAGACCTATTAAGAGTATAGAAACGCAGAGGGACCTGGGGGTGCAGGTGAACAAGTCTCTGAAGGTGGCAGAGCAAGTGGAGAAGGTGTGAAGAAAGCATATAGTATGTTAGCCTTTATAGAACTAGAACATAGAACATTACAGCACAGAACAGGCCCTTCGGCTTCGATGTTGCGCCGACCAATATAAAAAGCAATGCCCCTCCAAACTAAACCATTCCCTTCTCTTCCATATACTTATCAACTAACCTCTTAAACGCCACCAAACTTGGCGCATCTACAACTGCTGCAGGCAGGGCATTCCACTCCCGAACCACCCTTTGGGTAAAGAACCTACCTCTGATATCCGTCCTATAACTATCACCCCTTAATTTAAAGCTGTGTCCCCTCGTGCTAGCTTTCTCCATCCTAGGAAAAAGGCTATCACTGTCCACCCTATCTAAACCTCTAATCATCTTATATGTTTCGATAGGTCCCCTCTTAGCCGCCTCCTTTCTAACGAAAACAACCTCAAATCCCTCAGCCTCTCTTCATAAGACCTGCCCTCCATACCAGGCAACATCCTGGTAAACCTCCTCTGTACCCTCTCCAATGCCTCCACATCTTTCTTATAATGTGGGGACCAGAACTGCACACAAATACTCCAAGTGCGGCCGCACTAGAGTTTTGTACAGTTGCAACATGACGTTGCGGCTCCGAAATTCAATCCCCTACCAATAAAAGCCAAGACTCCATATGCCTTCTTAACAACCTTCTCGACCTGACTGCCTACTTTCAGGGATCTATGCACATACACACCAAGATCCCTCTGTTCATCTAGACTACTAAGAATCCTACCATTAGCCCTATACTCTACACATTTATTATTTCTGCCATAGTGCATTACCTCACACTTTCCACATTAAACTCCATTTGCCACCTCTCGGCCCAGCTCTGCAACTTGTCCAAGTCCTCTGCAAACTATAACACCCCTCTTCACTATCTACCACTCCACCAACTTTAGTGTCACTGCAAATTTACTAATCCATCCCTCAATACCCTCATCCAGATCATTTATAAAAATTACAAACAGCAGGGGCCCCAAAACAGACCCCTGAGGTACACCACTTGTCACCGAACTCCAAGATGAATATCTCCCATCAACCACCACCCTCTGTCTTCTATCTGCTAGCCAATTCTAACCCAATTAGCTAAATCACCCTCTATCCCATACATCTGCATTTTCTGCAGAAGTCTTCCATGGGCCACCTTATCAAACGCCTTACTAAAGTCCATATATACCACATCAACCGCCTTACCCCCATCCACCTCTTAGTCACTTTTTCAAAAAACTCAATGAGGTTAGTAAGGCACGACCTACCCTTCACAAAACCATGCTGACTATCTCCAATCAATTCATTACTCTCTAAATAACTATAAATCCTATCCCTAATTATTCTCTCAACACTTTGCCCACCACAGAAGTAAGACTCACTGGCCTATAATTCCCTGGAAGGTCTCTCTTCCCCTTCTTGAACAACGGGACCACATTCGCTATCCTCCAGTCCTCCGGAACCACACCCGTAACCAACGACGACCTGAAGATCAGAGCCAGAGGCTCTGCAATCTCCTCTCTTGCCTCCCAGAGAATCCTAGGGTAAATCCCGTCCGGCCCAGGGGACTTATCCAACTTCAAACCCTCGAGAATATCTAGCACATCCTCCCTATCTACTTCGATACCTTCCAGTTTGCTACCCTGTACCTCAGTGTTCTCCATAACTACATTTACATCACCCTGCGTGAATACCGAAGAGAAATATTTATTCAGTACCTCTCCAATCTCCTCAGGCTCCACGCACAACTTTCCACTGCTGTCTATGACTGTCTATGACTTCCTATGACTTATAGGAAGGGGTATAGAGTACAAGAGCTGGCCTTTAATGTTGCAGTTGTATAAAACATTGGTTAGACCTCATTTGGAATACTGCGTCCAGTTCTGGTCGCCTTACTACCGGAAGGACGTGGAGACTCTGGAGAGAGTGCAGAGGAGGTTTACCAGGATGCTGCCTGGTATGGAAGGTCTGAATTATGAGGAGAGATTAGGCAAATTGGGACTGTTTTCCTTAGAAAGACGTAGACTTAGAGGAGATCTAATAGAGGTGTACAAGATTATGAAGGGGATAGATAGAGTAAACAGGGTTAAGCTTTTTCCTAGGATGGACTCAAATAGCACGAGGGGTCACGGGCTTAGGGTGAGGGGGGTAAGGTATAATTTGGATGCTAGAGGGAGTTTTTTCACACAGAGGGTGGTGGGGGTATGGAATGCACTGCCAAATAAAGTGGTGGAGGCAGGTACTCTGGAGTTATTTAAGAAATACTTAGATGGGCACATGAACAGAATGGGAATGGAGGGGTATAGAAAACTAATTTAAAATAGGGATCATGAGCCTTGGGAGTCCCTGGGAAGTGTGTAAATAGATGATGATATTGATGTCCTTGTTTTTATCCTACAGGTGCTTTGGTCCGCCTTGTTGTCTAACAAGGGGCATACACGCGATGGGTCATGAGAGGACTGCTCTTGGATTTTTTTCAAGAGTATCCTAGTGCTTCACGTCATTAGTGTACGCTTGACCTGGACCATTTGATGGACAACACGACAGCTCAGTGACTATCGCTGTGCTGTGCAGATACATGGATTTAGTCCTGTGTCTGTGGGAGTTTGCACATTCTCCCCGTGCTTGCGTGGGTTTTCTGCAGGTGCTCCGGTTTCCTCCCACATCCCAACCATGTGCTCTTAGGCTAATTCTCCTAAATTGTCTCAAATTTGGTTTTTAATCCATAGATCTATAAACATAGACAGGGATCGCAGATAGAGGTGAGAACATTGGGGTGGCGGCGCAGGCTCGTTGGGCCGAAGGGCCTTGTTTCCTGTGCTGTTTTGTTCTTTGTTCTTTGTTTTTTGTTCTTTGAATTTGCCCCCACCACCCTCTGAGTGAAAAACATACCCATGACATCTCCTCTGTACCTACTCCCCAACACCTTAAACCACCCATTTCAGCCCTGGGAAAAAGCCTCTGAAAATCCACGTGATCAATACCTCTCAACATCTCTATCAGGTCACCTCTCAACCTTCGTCTCTCCAAGGGGAAAAGGCCGAGCTCTCTCAACCTATCCTCATAAGGCATGCCTCCCAATCCAGGCAACATTTATAAATCTCCTTTGCATCCTTTCAATAGCTTCCACATCCCAAATTGGAATTCGAGATTACAATTGGAATAGACCAGCTGTTACCTTATTTGGATCATTAGCAAGAGGATTTCTAAATGCCCCTCTACAACTCCATAGAACCATAGAAAATTGTAGCTCAGAAACAGACCTTTTGGCCCTTCTTGTCAGTGCTGAGCCATTTTTTGCCTAGTCCCACTGACCTGCACTTGGACCCTATCCCTCCATCCATGAACCCATCCAAGATTTTCTTACTGTTAAAAGTGACCCCGCATTTACCACTTTATCCGGCAGCTCATTCCACACTCCCACCACTCTCTGTGTGAAGACACCCCCCCTAATATTCTCTTTAAACTTTTCTCCGTTCATCCTTAACCCATGTCCTCTGGGTTTTTTTCTCCTCTAGCCTCAGTGGAAAAAGCCTGCTTGCATTCACTCTATCTATACCCATCAAACTCTTATACACTTCGATCAAATCCCCCCTCATTCTTCTGCCCTCCAGGGAATGAAGTCCTAACCTATTCAATCTCTCTCTGTAACTCAGCTTCTCAAGTCCCGGCAACATCCTTGTGAACCTTCTCTGCACTCTTTCAACCTTATTTACATCCTTCCTGTAACTAGGTGACCAAAACTGTACACAATATCTAAATTCGACCTCACCAATGCCTTATATAACCTCACCATAACACTCCAACTTTTATACTCGATACTCCGATTTATAAAGGCCAAAGTACCAAAAGCACTCTTTACGACCCTATTCACCTGTGGCATCACTTTTAGGGAATTCTGTACCTGTATTCCCAGATCCCTCTGTTCTACTCACTCTTCAGAGTCCTACCATTTAGCCTGTACGTTCTACTTTGTTTTGTCCTTCCAAAGTGCAATACCTCACACTTGTCTGCATTGAATTCCATTTGCCATTTTTCAGCCCATTTTTCTAGTTGATCCAAATCCCTCTGTAACCTTTGAAAACCTTCCTCCCTGTCCACTACACCTTCAACCTTCGTATCATCAGCAAATTTGCTGATCCAATTTACCATGTTATCATCCAGGTCATTGATATAGATGACAAACAACAATGGACCCAACATCGATCCCTGTGGCACTCCACTAGTCACAGGCCTCCACTCAGAGATGCAATTCTCCACAACCACTCTCTGGCTTCTTCCATTGAGCAAGTGTCTAATCCAATTTACTATCTCTCCATCTATACCTAGCGAATGAACCTTCCTAACTAACCCCCGCCATGAGGGACCTTGTCAAAGGCCTTGCTGAAATCCAGGTAGACAACATCCACCGCCTTCCCTTCATCCACTTTCCTGGTGACATCCTCGAAAAACTCTAATAGATTGGTCAAACATGACCTATCACGCACAAAACCATGTCGACTCTCCCTAATAAGTCCCTGTCTATCCAAATATTTGTCGATCCTGTCCCTTATTACACCTTCCAATAACTTGCCCACCATCAATGTCAAACTTACTGGCCTGTAATTTCCCGCATTTCTTTTGGAACCTTTTTTAATCAACAGAACAACACGAGCCTTCTTCCAATCATCCGGCACCTCCCCTGTGAACACTGACATTTTAAATATGTCTGCCAGGGCCCCTGCAAGTTCAACACTAGCCTCCCTCAAGGTCCATGGGAATACCCTGTCCGTCCCGGGGATTTATTCACTCTGATTTGCCTCAAGACAGCCGGCCCTTCCTCCCCTGTGATCTGTAAAGGTTCCATGATGCCCCTACCTGTTTGCCCTATTTCTGTAGACTACATGTCCGTTTTCTCAGTAAAGACAGATGCAAAAAACCCACTTAGTATCTCCTCCATCTCTTTTGGTTCCATACACAGTCTACCACTCTGCTCTTCAAGAGGACCAATTTTATCCCTCACTATCCTTTTGCTCCTTACAGACCTATAGAAGCCCTTTGGATTTTCCTTCACTCTGTCTGCCATAGCAAACTCATGCTTTCTTTTAGCCCTCCTGATTTCCCTTATAAGTAGCTTCTTGCATTTTTTTATACTCCTTGAACATCTGACCTGTTCCTTGTTGCCTGTACATTTCATACAACTCTCTCTTCCTCTTAATCAGTGTTACAATCTCCCTTGAGAATCAAGCTTCCTCATTCCTATTTACTTTGCCTTTAATCCCGACAGGAACAAACAAACTCTGCACTCTCAAAATTTCTCCTTTGAAGGCCTCCCACTTTCCATTTATATTCTTACAGAGAACAGCCTGTGCCAATCCACAATTCCCAGATCCCTTCTCATTTCATCAAAGTTGGCCTTTTTCCAGTTCAGAACTTCAACCCGAGGACCAGCTCTATCCTTATTCATGATCAAGTTGAAACTAATGGGTTTATGATCACTGGATCCAAAGTGTCCCTCACACTCACATCCATCACCTGCCCTAACTCATTTCCCAATAGGAGATCCAATATCACATCCTCTCGAGTTGGCACCTCTATATACTGATGTAGAAAATTCTCCTGAACACATTTTACAAACTCTACCCCATCTAAACTTTAACAGTATGCAAGTGCCAATCTATATGTAGTAAATTAAAATCCCCTACTATCACAACTTTGTGTTTCTTGCAGTTGTCAGCTATCCCTCTGCTGCTTTGCTCCTCCAATTCTTGCTGACTATTGGATGGTCTATAATACAACCTCATTAATGTGGTCATACCCTTCCTGTTTCTCAGCTCCACCCACAGGGCCTCTGCAGACAAGCTCACTAATCTATCCTGCCTGAGTGCTGCTGTAACATTTTCCCTGATTAACAATGCTCCCTTCCCACCTTTTATCCCTCTGCCTCTATCACGCCTGAAACATTGGAACCCTGGAACATTGAGCTGCCAGTCCTGCCCCTCCTGTAGCCAAGTTTCACTAATGGCTATAATGTCATATTTCCACATGTCAATCCATGCCTTCAGCTCATCTGCCTTCTCCACAATACTCCTGGCATTGAAATAGACACACCTCAAAAGATTATTTCCACTACACTCAACCCTTCAATTGTGATTTTGCTTGAACTAATCAGTCTTTTTATTCCACTCCATATCTGCTCTGGCAGTCTGGTTCCTATCCTCCTGCAAATCTAGTTTAAACGCTTCCCAGTAACCTTCCTGTAAGTATATTGATCCCCTTGTAGTTTAGGTGTAACCTGTCTCTCTTGTACAGGTCCCACCTGCCCCAGAAGAGGTCCCAATGATTGAAGAATCGGAAACCCTGCTCCCTACACCAGTTCCTCAGCCATGTGTTCATCCGCCCAAGCATTCTATTCTTACCCTTATTGGCACGTGGTACAGTTAGCAATCTTGAGGTTACTACCCTTGGTTTTGTGCTTTTTAACTTCCTTCCAAGCTCTCTATACTCTGTCTTTAGGACCACCTCGCTCTTCCTACTTACCTCATTGATACTGATGTGTACCAGTACATCTGGCAGATCACCTTCCCACTTTGCATGCAATCAAAGACATCCCTGACCTTGGCACCCGGGAGGCAACAAACCATGCAGGAATCTCTATCCCAACCACAGAACCTCCTGTCCATACCTGTGACCATCAAGTCCTCTGTCACTCCTGCTCTCCTCTTCCTCCTCCCACCCTTTTGCACTGCAGAACCAGACTCAGTATCAGAGTTCTGGTTGTCACAGCTTGTCCCAGGTAAAGCACCCCCCAGAACAGTATCCAATTCAGTACCTGTTGTGGAGGGGAATAGCCACAGAGGAACCCTGCTCTGCCTGTCCTTTCGCATTTCCATTTCCTCTCCTTACAGTAATCCTGTGCTCTGTTGTTTAGATGTAACTACTTCCCTAAAGCTACTATCTATCTACTTCTCATTCTCCTGAATTATCTGGAGGTCATCGAGCTCCTTCTCCGGTTCCCCAACACGCTTTCCAAACAGCTGCAGCTGGATGCATCTCTTGTAGGTGTTGTCAATAGGGATGTCTCCCTGATCTCCCACATCCTGCAAGAGGAGCATTCCAACATCTTGCCTGGCATTTTCTTTTAACGCTAGTGAAAAACAAGAATAAACTGTCCGAGAAAGAAACCTACTCTCGCCTCTGCCTGTTCTCGAAAAAGCCTTTAAGCTCTCACTCCTCTCCCCGCTCACTCCTCTCCCCGCTCACTCCTCTCCCCGCTCACTCCTCTCCCCGCTCACTCCTCTCCCCGCTCACTCCCTCTCCCGCTCACTCCCCTCCCGTTCACTCGCTCCCGCTCACTCTTCACCCCGCTCACTCCCCTCCCCGCTCACTCTTCTCCCCGTTCACTCCTCTTCCCACTCACTCCTCTCCCCGCTCACTCTTAGAACATAGAACACTACAGCACAAACAGGCCCTTCGGCCCACAAGTTGTGCCGAACACATCAAAACCTACCCAGCCATAGACCTATCTATAACCCCCAATCCCATTGGATCCCATATACTCATCCAGAAGTCTTTTAAAAGACCCCAGCGAGTTCGCCTCGACCACCACCGACGGCAGCCGATTCCATTCACTCACCACCCTCTGAGTGAAAAACTTTCCCCTAGCATCCCCTCTGTACTTGCTTCCCTGCACCTTAAATCTGTGCCCTCTCGTCGCGACCATTTCAGCCCTGGGAAATAGTCTCTGAGAGTCCACCCTATCTATTCCTCTCAACATCTTGTAAACCTCTATCAGGTCGCCTCTCAACCTTCGTCTCTCCAGGGAGAAACAGCCCAGCTCCCTCAACCTGTCTTCATAAGGCATGCCTCCCAATCCAGGCAACATCCTTGTAAATCTCTGCACCCTTTCAATAGCTTCCACGTCCTTCCTATAGTGAGGCGACCAGAACTGCGCACAGTACTCCAAGTGTGGTCTGACAAGGGTCCTATAAAGCTGCAGCATTACCTCCTGACTCCTGAACTCAATCCCTCGATGAATGAAGGCCAGTACACCGTAAGCTTTCTTAACCACATCCTCCACCTGGGAGGCCGATTTGAGAGTCTTATGGACCCGGACCCCAAGATCCCTCTGCTCTTCCACACAGCTAAGACTCCTACCTTTGATAGTGTACTCATTCATCCCGTTGGATCTGCCAAAATGGACCACAACACATTTATCCGCGTTGAAGTCCATCTGCCACTTCTCCGCCCAGTCTTGCATCCTGTCGATGTCATGCTGCAACTTCTGACATCCCTCCAGACCATCCACAACACCACCGACCTTCGTGTCATCGGCGAACTTACTCACCCATCCCTCCACTTCCTCATCCAGGTCATTTATGAAAATGACAAACAGCAAGGGTCCTAGAACAGATCCCTGGGGCACTCCACTGGTGACCGACCTCCATGCAGAAAAAGAGCCATCCACAACCACCCTCTGCCTTCTGCAGGCAAGCCAGTTCTGGATCCACAAGGCCAAAGCCCCTTGGATCCCATGGCCTCTCACCTTCTCAAGAAGTCTTGCATGTGGGACCTTGTCAAATGCCTTGCTGAAGTCCATGTACACCACATCCACTGCTCTTCCTTCGTCAATGTGTTCAGTCACATTTTCGAAGAACTCAATTAAGCTCGTAAGGCACGACCTGCCTTTTACAAAACCATGCTGACTATTTCTAATCAACCTAAACTTCTCCAAATGCTCGTAAATCTTGTCCCTCAGAAGCCTCTCCATCAGCTTACCAACCACTGAGAACACTCCTCTCCCTGCTCACTCCTCTCCCCGCTCACTCTTCTCCCCGCTCACTCCGCTCCCCGCTCGCTCCTCTCCCCGCTCGCTCCCCTCTCTCTTCTCCCACGCTCACTCATCCGCTCACTCTCGCCGCTCCCCGCTTCACCCTCATCTTCTCCCCGCTCCCTCTCCCTCTCACTCCTCCTCCCCGCTCACGTCCTCTCCTTCCCGCTCGCCCCTCCCTCACTTCTCCCCGCTCACATCTCTCCCCCTACTCCCCCTCCCCGCTCACTCCCCCCTCCCGCTCACTCCCCTCGGGCCGCTCGCACCCTCCCCTCCCCGCTCACCCCTCCCCCTCACATCGCTTCCTCCACATCCTCTCCCTCACTCCTCTCCCCGTTCACGTCTTCTCCCCCTCACTAGTCCCCTCCCCGCTCACTCTTCTTCCCCGCTCACTCCCGCTCACGCCCCTCCCCCGCTCACTCCTCTCCCCCGCTCACTCCTCTCCCCGCTCACTCCCCTCCGCGCTCAACTCTTCTCCCCGCTCACTTCCCCTCCCTGCTCACTCCTCTCCCCGCTCACTCTTCTCCCCGCTCACTCTTCCCCGCTCGCTCCTCTCCCCGCCCTCTCCCCTCACTCCTCTCCCCGCTCACTCCCTCCCCCGCTCACTCCCCTCCCCGCTCACTCCTCTCCCCGCTCCTCCCCTCCCCGCTCACTCCCTCCCGCTCACTCCCCTCCCGCTCGCTCCTCTCCCCGCTCGCTCCCCTCACTCTTCTCCTCTCCCCCCTCACTCCCCCCCCGCTCACTCCCCTCCCCGCTCTCCCCTCTCCCGCTCACACTCCCACTATCCTCCCCGCTCACTTCCTCTCCCCGCTCCTCCTCTCCCCGCTCACTCTTCTCACCGCTCCCGCTCCTCCCCGCTCACTCCCCTCCCCGCTCACTCCCCTCCCCGCTCACTCCCCGCTCACCCTCCATCGCCCCTCCCCGCGCTCACTCCCTCCCCGCTCATCTCTCCTCCCCTCTCCCCGCTCACGCTCACTCTTCTCCCGCTCAGCTCACTCCCCTCCCCGCTCACCCCCTCCCCGCTCACTCCTCCCCGCTCACTCCCTCCTCCCGCTCACTTCCCCTCCCCGCTCACTCCTCTCCCCGCTCACTCCTCCCGCTCACTCTCCCGCTCCCACGTCCTCCCCCTCGCTCCTCCCCTCACTCCCTCCCGCTCGCTCACTACTCCTCCCCGCTCAACTCTTCTCCCCGCTCACTCCCCTCCCCGCTCACTCTTCACCCCCGCTCACTCCCTCCCCGCTCACTCCCTCCCCGCTCACTTTCTCCTCTCCTCTTCACACTCCCGCTCACTCCCTCCCCGCTCACTCCTCTCAGCTCACTCCTCTCCCCGCTCACTCCTCTCCCCGCTCACTCCTCTCCCCGCTCACTCCTCTCCCCGCTCACTCCGCTCCCCGCTCACTCCCCTCCCCGCTCACTCCCCTCCCCGCTCACTCCTCTCCCCACTCACTCCTCTCCCAGAAGTTCAGAACAATGAACTTCTAACAAATTTCAGGAATGTGTCTCTGACAGGCCAGTTAGCTTCACATCTATCAGAGGAAAAACACTGAAACGCAGGACTGCATTAATGAGGTTATAACAGGGTTAGAAATATTACAGCAGAATACAGGCCCTTCGGCCCACAGAGTTGAGCCGAACATATCTCTACCTTAGAGATTACTAGGCTTACATATAATCCTCTATCTTACTAAGTTTCTTGTACTTATCTCTTAAAAGACCCTATCAAATCTGCCTCCACCACCACCGACAGCAGCCAATTCCACTCACCCACCACCCTCTGAGTGAAAAACGTAGCCCTGACATCCCCTCTGTACTTGCTCCCCAGCACCTTAAACCTGTGTCCTCTTGTAGTGACCATTTCAGCCCTGGGAAAAAGCCTCTGACTATCCAACGGGAAATTAATTATTCTTAGAACCATTAGGCAGTCAATATGGTTTTAAGAAAAGGAGGTTATTTTTGACTAATTTATTAGAGATCTTTGAGCAAATAACTGGGAACATGGATAAAGGGGAGCCCTGAAAAATCCTGGAGACATAATTGTCAGCATCAAATCTACAATTCTCTGTATATCACTGTTGGTGCGAATGAATGTTCGTTAATAACTAACTGGTGGAGCCAAGTTACAGCAAACGTCTCAGTTATTCCCACAAACAAATGTAAACTGGGGTGAGGGGAGGGCGGCCGGTCACTGTATCTGAGACTAGTGCAGTGGGATCGTACTTGGTAATTGTGCGGCTCAGGACCTTTTATACAACCGTGTAAGCAATGGAAGAGTCAATGGGCATGGTCCTACTGCCCATTCACGCCACGCTCCCACTGCAGCAAGGTTGGAGAATTTGGCATCCAGCCCAATCTCCGTTCACTGCAGCAGGATGGGAAAATCCCATCGATGCAAACAGTGCTAACATTCCAACCTAAACATCTGCAAGACCTTCTCTGCCCGTTATGTTTCTGACAGTTGTGTATATTTATACATCAAAAGCTTCCATCTGTAATGGAGTTATTTAAGAAATACTTAGATGGGCACATGAACAGAATGGGAATGGAGGGGTATAGAAAACTGATTTAAAATAGGATCATGAGCCTTGGGAGTCCCTGGGAAGTGTGTAAATAAACGATGATATTGATGTACTTGTTTTTATCCTACAGGTGCTTTGGTCCACCTTGTTGTCTAACAAGGGGCATACACGTGATGGGTCATGAGAGGACTGCTCTTGGATTTTTTTCGAGAGTATCCTAGTGCTTCATATCATTAGTGTACGCTTGACCTAGACCTTTTGATGGGCAACACGACAGCTCAGTGACTGTCGCTGTGCTGTGCAGATACATGGATTTGGGTCTGTGTCTGTGGGAGTTTGCGCATTCTCCCCGTGCTTGCATGGGTTTTCTCCGGGTGCTCCGGTTTCCTCCCACATCCCAAAGATGTGCTCTTAGGCTAATTGGCAAAACAAATGCTCCCTAAATTGTCTCAAATTTGGTTTTTAATCCATAGATCTATAGACATAGACAGGGATCACAGGTAGAGGTGGGATCATCGGGATGGGGGCGCGGGCTCGTTGGGCCGAAGGGCCTGTTTCCCGTGCTGTTTTGTTCTTTGTTGTTTGTAATCAAAATGATGATAGTTGCCTACCTCAATCTCAAAACCACACTTCTTGCATTAGAAGAAAAGTAATTAAAACAATTCAATTCTAAAACTGTCCCTTTGTGTAAAGCACAAAATGACTGACAAGAGTGGCTCATGACATTGCCAAGAAGCTTGAGGGTTGGGAGGACTTTAGAATTCAACAGAGGACCAAGAATGAAGAAATGGAATTTGAAGTAAACTAAGAAGAGGCAGATTGTAAATGTTTCTCAAAAATGTAAAAACCAACAGTTCACTGATGGGCCAATCAGAGACAGCAGTCAGTAAGAATCTAATATGGGATCTAATATGGAATCTAATAATCTAAGAATCTAATGTGGGATAGGGAAATGGCAGAGACATTCAACAAGTACTTTGGGAGGAATTTTCCGTATCTTTCCTCCTTGAATGGGCAGGCAGTTTTCAGATCAGTTTCCCAATGGATGGGTTTTACTGAGGCTTCTTTTCCATTGGCAGCCTGCCTTCAGGGCTCAGATCCCTGGACCAATCATAGTGGATGGGTGAATGGCTCCCATTTAGCCAAAGAGAGGGCTCTGAATGAATGGACCATGGCGATTGGAGCTCACAGGAATTTTTTGAACGCGCAGAATCCAGAAGAAAGTAGTGGAAATCTGGGAAGGCTGTTTGTACAATCTCTCACACTAACCACCGCAGGATCTGAGGGACTGTGGTGAGGTGAAGGACGGGAGCAAGAGAACAACCTTTCCAATCGCGCAGGCAAGCAGCCAAAAGGTTCCCCCTCATCTTGCTGAAGTGTACCAAGAGGATCCAGGACCTCGAGAGGGCATGAGAGGTGAGTGGCAAAACATGGTCAGGTGCCCAACCACATATTCTGGCTTGTCCCGCTTGCAGTGATGAGTAATTCAGTGGCTCAGACCAATGGCCTGGCAATCAAGGTTTGAATCCCACCATAGCAGATGATGAAATTGGAATTCAATAAAAAATCTGGAATTAAAAGTCAATGATCATCATTGTAAAAACTTATCTGATTCACTGATTATCCTTTAAGGAAGGGAAATCTGTCATCCTTCCCTTACCTGGTCCTCATGTGACTCTTAAATGCCCTCTGAAATGACCCACAAAGTTCAAGGGCAATTAGGGATGGTCAATAAATGCTGGCCCATCTAGTGACACCCAGAAATTCCTCTCCACCTCAGCAGCCAGCATCCTTGTACTCATCCTTATCCCATTTCCCTCTCATCCCTCAGCCATGCATTTATCCTCCACCTCATTCCATTCCTGCTCTCACTTTCCCGTGCTATAGGCAGCAATCCCGAGATTACTACCTCTGTGTTCCTCCTTCTCAACTCCCTACTTAACTCCCTATATTCTCTTTCCCTTCCCTTTTCCAACCTATGTCAGCGATACCAATATGTACCACGACCTCTGGCTCCTCTCTCTCCCACTTCAGGATTTCTTGGAAACATCCCTTCTTATCTCATGACTCTCCGGATTTCCATAAAACCATTACCAACTCGCATACCTTACGAAAGGTGATCCATAAATGTAAATGTTTAATTCAGTGTGTGCTGACTCTCAGTTCATTCCCGTGTCATGGTTCAGTCACTCCATCAGGCAGTGATTTCCAAAGATTGCCGCCACTGGGGAATTTCCTCAGCTCCAGTCACACTCTGCTACAGCCTAACCAATTGAGATTAATTACCATAACAGCTCTATTATCTACCATGCGAGTCCCAGGGTGGTAAAAGGTGAATTATATCAGCATATCCTTTTATTCTATGCTAATTTGTAGCTTGTGATACCTTCCTCATTGTTCGAGTGGAGCGAGCAGTGAGGAGCGATTTGCGGTGGGAGTGTGAACGGTGAGCGATGGACTTTTTTCTTCTTAGTTTTTCGCGGGGTTTCTCTTTTTTTCCAAGTTTCTTTCACAGTAAAGTGGGAATAGGCCGAGGGGTGACCTGGGAAGGGTTTGTTAGCGCGCGAGGTTTAAGAAGAGGCTGAACGAACCAGTGAGCAGCGTCGATAGCGGGCAGTAGAGTGAGCAGGTAGCAATGTGAGAGCTAAAGGGCTTTGGCTTAACGGGCTTAGGCTGAAACAGGCGAGGCAGGGTAGGTTTAATTCTTAGTTTCTTTTCCTGTGGAATTTGAAGAAAAGGGGAATTATGAGTGTAAGGCTAATGTCGGATGCGGGAGGTCCTGGAGCCTACTGGCCGGGTGCATCGAGCTGCGGATCCTAAGGGACCACGTTAGGGAACTGGAGCTGCAGCTCGAGGACCTTTGTTTGGTCAGGGAGAGTGAGGAGGTGATAGAGAGGAGTTTCAGGCAGGTAGTCACATTGGGGCCACGGGAGGCTGGTCACAGTCAGGAGGGGGAAAGGTCAGTGCTAAAGACTATCTCAGTGGATGTGCCCCTTCACAGTAAGTACTCATGTTTGAGTACTGTTGAGGGGGTGGGACAGCCTATCTGGTGGAAACAGCAGTGTTTGCTCTCCTGGTGCGGAGTTGGGCCCTGGAGCTCAGAAGGATAAGGACAGGCGGAGAAACCCAAATGGTACTTTGCCTCTCTAATGCCAGGATCTGGGATGTTTCTGATTACTTCCAAGAAATCCTGAAGTGGGAGGGAGAGGAGCCAGAGGTCGTGGTACATATTGGTATCGCTGACATAGATAGGAAAAGGGAAGGGAAAGAGAATATAGGGAGTTAAGTAAGGAGTTGAGAAGGAGGAACACAGAGGTAGTAATCTCGGGATTGCTGCCTATAGCACGGGAAAGTGAGAGCAGGAATGGAATGAGGTGGAGGATAAATGCGTGGCTGAGGGATTGGAGCGGGGGTCAGGTTCCTGCATCATTTGGACCTCTTTAGGGGCAGGTATAACCTGTACAAAAAGGACGGGTTGCACTTGAGTCCGGGGACCAATATCCTGGGGGGAAGGTTTGCAAAGGCTACTGGGGAGAGTTTAAACTAGAATGGTCGGGTGGAGGGAATTGAAATGAAATGATTGGGAGAGAGGAGTTTAGCTCACAAATAGAGAGCTTGTCAAAAGTGTGAGAGGGAGGATAGGCAGGTGATGGAGAAAGGTAGTGATCAGGTGTCCATTTTAATGCAAGCAGTGTTGCTGTAAAGCGGATGAGCTTAGAGTGTGGATTGCTGCTTGGAAATGTGATGTGGTGGCCATTACAGAGACTTGGATGACTCAGGGACAGGACTGGCTACTTCAAGTGCCGAGTTTCAGATGTTTCAGGAGGGATAGAGACGGAGGCAAAAGAGGTGAGAGAGTGGCACTGTTAATCAGGGATAGTGTCACGGCTATAGAGAAGGTGGATACCGTGGAGGGAGTGTCTACGGAGACTCTGTGGGTGGAAGTTCAGAAAAGGATGTCTTTACTGGGTGTTTTCTATAGGCTGCCCAATACTAACAGGGATGTTGAGGAGCAGTTAGGGAAACAGATCCTGGAGAGATGGAATAATAAGAGTTTTCATGATGGGAGACTTTAATTTCCCAAATATCGATTGGAATCTCCCTAGGGTAAGGGGTTTAGGTTAGATATGTTCAGGAGGGTTTCCTGACACAGTATGTGGAGTTATGAGGCCATCAGGCAAGAAATTAGAGGTTTAAATTGTAAAGAGGTTTTCTCAGGGAAATATACAGAAGTAATGTGGTAGATTTTGTTCCGATGAGACAGGAAAATTTTGTAGGTTACAGGAACCGTGGCGCACGAAAGCTGTAATGAATTTAGTCAGGAAGAAAAGAAAAGCGTACAAAGGGAGCTAGGTAATGTTAAAGATCTAGAAGATATATGGCTAGTAGGAAGGAACTTAAGAAGGAAATTAGGAGAGGCAAAAGGGGTCATGAGAAGGCCTTGGCGGATAAAATTAAGGAAAACCCCAAGGCTTTCTACAAATATGTGAAGAGCAAGAGAATAAGATGTGAAAGAATAGGACCTATCAAGTGTAACAGTGGGAAAGTTTGTATAGAAGTGGTAGAAATAGCAGAGGTACTTAATGAATACTTTACTTCAGTATTCATTCAAAAGGATCTTGGTGATTGTAGTGCAGACTTGCAGTGGTCTGGAAAGCTTGAGCATGTAGATATTAAGAAAGAGGATGTGTTGAAGCTTTTGAAAAGCATCAAGTTAGATAAGTCGCTGGGACCAGATGGGATTTACCCTAGGCTACTCTGGGAGGTGAGGGAAGAAATTGCTGAGCCTCTGGCGATAATCTTTGCATCATCGATGAAGACGGGAGAGATTCCGGAGGATTGGAGGATTGCAGATGTTGTTCCTTTATTCAAGAAATGGAGAAGAGACAGACCAGGAAATTATAGACCAGTGAGTCTAACCTCAATGGTTGGTAAATTGATGGAGAAGATTCTGAGAGGCAGAATTTATGAATATTTGGAGAGACATATTATGATCAAAAATAGTCATCATGGCTCTGTCAAAGACAGATGTGCCTTACGATCCTGATTGAATTTTTTGAGAATGTGTCAAAACACATTGATGAAGGGAGAGCGGTTGATGTGGTTTATATGAACTTCAGCAAGGTGTTTGATAAGGTCCCCATGCAAGGCTTATTGAGAAAGTGAGGGGGCATGGGATACAAGGGGACATTGCTTTCTAGATTCAGAACTGGTTTGCCCACAGAAGGCAGAGAGTGGTTGTGGATGGGTCTTTTTCTGCATGGAGGTCAGTGGAGTGCCCCAGGGATCTGTTCTGGGACCCTTGCTGTTTGTGATTTTTATAAATGACCGGGATGAGGAAGTGGAGGGATGGGTTAGTAAGTTTGCCAACGATTAGGCGGTGTTGTGGATAGTGTGGAGGGATGTCTGAAGTTGCAGCATGACATACATACGATGCAAGACTGGGCGGAGAAGTGGCAAATGAACTTCAACCCAGATAAGTGTGTGGTAGATCATTTTGACAGGTCAAATAGGATGACAGAGTATAATATTAAGGGTCAGACTCGTGGCAGTGTGGAAGATCAGAAGGATCTTGGGGTCTGGGTTCATAGGATTCTCAATCAGCTTCACAGGTGAAGGGTATGGTTAAGAAGGCATATGGTGAACTGGCCTTCATGAATTGAGGGATTGAGTTTAGGAGTCGGGAGATAATGCTGCAGCTGTATAAGACTCTGGCCAGACCTCATTTGGAGTACTGTGCTCAGTTCTGATCACCTCATTACAGAAACGATGTGGAAGCTATTGAAAAGGTGCAGAAGAGATTTTCAAGGATGTTGCCTGAATTGGGTGGCATGCCTTATGAGGATAGGTTGAGAGAACTCGGACTTTTCTTCTTAGAGAGAGACGAAGGATGAGAGGTGACCTAATAGAGATGTGTAAGATGTTAAGAGGTATTGAGGGACTGGATGCTCAGAGGCTTTTTTCCAAGGGCTGAAACGATTGCCACAAAAGGTTTAGGGTGCTGGGGACTAGGTGTCAGGGGTAAGTTTTTCATTCAGAGGGTGATGGGTGCGTGGAATTGGCGGTGGTGGAGGCAGATTCGATAGAGTCTTTTAAGAGACTTTTGGATGAGTACATGGGATTTAGTAAGATAGAGAGTTATCAGTAAGCCTAGTAGTAGGGACATGTTTGGTGCAACTTGTGGGCCAAAGGGCCTGTTTTGTCTGTAGATTTTCTATGTTTCTATGATACACTGAGTTTCAAAACTAAACTCGTCCAGAAAGATTTAAAAGGTATCTCCTAAATAGGGCATCACACTTAAAATGAACACTTGTTTGTGGGGATAAGACTGAAACTTTTTAACCTCCCTGGAATTGGTGACTGTCCAGTCAGGGACTCTGCTGGCTTGGTGTGTTAAATAAAGGGTTTGCTGCTGTCTTATCATATCGACATGTCAATGATTGGACACCAGAGCAGAAACCCCAGTGAAGTCCGACTAGACCCCAACAGTTTCTCTATTTTGGCATTAGTGTGAGGGGAAGGTGTTTCACTCCAAGAGTGATTCTACTGACACACTAGTAAACTTTTATCAAAAAAAATTTTATTTAATAATACAGCCTAACTATAACAAATGAATTATCTTAACATTTACCAATTGAAATATTGAAACATGGCAAGTTATAATTCTTAACTGCTAACTTATCTCTATTAGTTCCAACTCAAGCAATATTCCTTTTATAGACTTAAACTCCTCTTCACAAACAACAAAAGTTTTTGTGTTTTAATTCATTAACACTCCTAGAGCCTTTTGAACATCTCTGGAGAGAGAGAAAGAAAGAGAGAGGGAGATAGAGAGAAAGAAAAACACCTGTCTTCGGCAGCCTCCAGAAAGAGAGAGAGATAGAAAGACACTTTTTCTTTCTTTCAGAGCCAGGAAGAAACTGATTGTTTCAAAATAAAATGAGCCGACAGCCTTCTCTTGCTGTATGATTCTGCAAGAAAACTCTGTGTTTTCTCTGCAAGTGTAGATCTCTACATCCATATGACTCTGCAAATTAACCTGATCAAAACCCATTTCCCAAAGGAGAAACCAAAATAAGGAAAAATGCATTAACGCCGATTAAAACAAACGCAGGTACTAAAATCAATCATTATCCTGCATTCTTAACACGTGAGCTGTTTGGTGCCCAGACAAATTGGCACCTCGGGAAACAGAGCTGAATTTTACACATTCAAGAAATCGCTGATATAAATACATTCCTTAAAGGCACAGTATCTCCCCACAAGCCCAAGATTCGCTTGGCAGAGATCCAGTCCTTGAAACATCTTTTTGGGCACCGGCAATCCAAATTTCCAAAACCACCTGAACAGTGCCAGATTTGAAAGAGGGTTTACAGGCAATGGTCAGGGAATGTGTTAGATTACATAGAACATAGAACATAGAACATTACAGCGCAGTACAGGCACTTCGGCCCTCTATGTTGCGCCGGCCAGTGGACCCTCTAACCTAAACTATTCCAATATCATCCATTTGCCTATCCACCGACCATTTGAATGCCCCCAAAGTAGGTGAGTCCACAACTGCTGCAGGCAGGGCATTCCACGCCCTCACCTCCCTCTGTGTAAAGAACCTGCCTCTGACATCCGTCCTATAACTACCACCTCTTAATTTAAAGTTATGTCCCCTCGTGTTGGTCATCCCCATCCGAGGAAAAAGGCTCTCACTATCCACCCTATCTAGTCCTTTGATCATCTTATACATCTCAATTAGGTCACCGCGTAACCTTCTTCTCTCTAATGAAAATAACCTCAGGTCCCTCAGCCTTTCCTCATAAGGCCTTCCCACCATATCAGGCAACATCCTGGTAAACCTCCTCTGCACCCTTTCGAATGCTTCCACATCTTTCTTATAATACGGCGACCAGAACTGTACGCAATCCTCCAAGTGCAGCCGCACCAGAGTTTTGTACAGTTGTGACATAACCTCACGGCTCCTAAATTCAATCCCTCTACCAATAAAAGCTAACACACCGTACGCCTTCTTAACAACTTTATCAACCTGGGTGCCAACTTTCAAAGAGCTATGTACTTGTACACCAAGATCCCTCTGCTCGACAACACTATTAAGGGTCCTTCCATTAGCCCTATATTTCATATGCCTGTTATTCCTACCAAAGTGAATCACCTCACACTTATCCGTATTGAATTCCATTTGCCACCTCCCGGCCCAGCTCTGCAACCTATCTATGTCCCTCTGCAAACTGTAACATCCATCCTCGCTGTCTACAACTCCCCCACTTTGGTATCGTCAGCAAATTTACTAATCCAACCCTCTACACCCTCATCTAGGTCATTTATAAAAAATGACAAACAGCAGTGGCCCTAAAACAGATCCTTGAGGTACACCACTTGTAACTGCACTCCAGGTTGAATATTTCCCATCAACCACCACCCTCTGTCTTCTATCAGCTCGCCAATTCCTAATCCAAACTGCTAAATCACCTTCAATCCCATGCATCTGCACTTTCTGCAGTAGCCTACCATGGGGAACCTTATCAAACGCTTTGCTAAAATCCATATACACTACATCAACTGCCTTACCCTTATCTACATCTTTGGTCACCTCCTCAAAAAACTCAATAAGGTTTGTGAGGCACGACCTACCCTTCACAAAACCGTGCTGACTATCCCTAATCAACTTAGATTCGAGATTAGGTCGAAAAGAGAATGAGAAGGGTAGATGAGCAGATGGTGTGAGAAAATGGAGTCAGTGGTTAGCAGAGCGAAAGAGTTTGAGGTTTGCTTTGTTTGGTACAAGTTGTTGTTTTGAAGGCATACTTTAGTTATTTTTTTGCAATATTACGAACCGGCTGGTCTGAACTCAGTGTTAGATTGGTCCATGTTTCAGCACAGTGTGTAAGCTAAAAATAGGATGATCAGCCCAGTACGACTGCGATCTTTCAGCGAGCTGTTAAATAAAATCCAGGATGATAAGTCATTGCCAATAATGCATCTGTCAGGAATCTCCTGGATCCCAAGGGTGGTTATTAATTTCACTGTGGAAAGGGGTCCCCTCCCCTCTCCCTTCCCATCCTCATCCTTCCTACTTCACTCAACCCCCTGTGTTGCTGCCTTTCTCCAACTGAGTGTGTGAGAGACGGCACAAACCCCCTTTTATCTCAGAGAGACGCTGGGATTATTGGCCTGTTTCCACGGTCGCCGCCGATGTACCCTTCCCTCGGCCTGAGCTTCACTCCGTTTTACCTTGTAGGTAAACAAGCCTGGCCCTGCCTGTTGCCATGGTAATTTCTTCTGCATTGCACCAGACTCCCTACAGTCAGCAGGTCTGTGGAGACACACAGGGATCTGGCAAAGCTTTAAAGCAAGCTTATCCTGCAAACAGATAGGATGGCAAGATTTAACTCATTCTGCTCTTCTCTGAGATGAAGCAGATTTTTAGTAAGTGTTGACTAACTGCCGAGAAAGGGCATCTTTTTCTTAAGCCTTTCAGAAATCAAAGTTCCTCTTAATACAGAAATGCTCCTCATACTTTACTTGGCCGGCACGGGACCACAATAGTTAGCGCTGCTGCCTCACAGTGCCAAGAATTGGGGTGGCATGGGGGCACACTGGCTAGCACTGCTACTTCACAGCGCCAGGGATCCAGTTTGAATTCTGGCCTCGGGTCACTGTCTGCGTAGAGTTTGCACATTCTCCCTGTGTCTGCATGGGTTTCCTCTGGGTGCTCCGGTTTCCTCCCACAATTTGATTGGCCATGCTAAATTAGTGTGAGGAGATTAGCAGGGTAACGGGTTACAGGAACAGGGCCTGGGTGGGATTGTGGTTGGTACAGACTCGATGGGATAAATGGCCTCTTTCTGCACTGTAAGGATTCTATGATAAGAACTAGGAGCAGGAAAAGGTTATCTGACCCCTCGAGCCTGCTCCAACTTTCAACAAGATCATGGCTGATTTTTTTCATGGGCTCAGCTCCACTTACCCTCCTGCTCACCATAACCCATAAATTCCTTTACTTTAGACAGTGCAAAGGCTGAGTATTCTGTGCCCGTCTCTCTGCTGGGCATGTATTCACAAACAGGGTACTGGAATCAACAGTCTGCCTGACATCTTTCAATAAATAATCAAGGGTCAATTGAGTTTATTGACAAGCTCATTGACCCCAATAATATGTTGCTCAAACCTTCAAATGCTCAGAAGGGGAGAGATGTGAAAAGATTAAAGCGGGTGACGTGGGCCGGAGAAGGCAGGCTGTTTTAAAAATATTTTATTTAACGGGGTGGGGAGGAAGGGGAGGTATTATCTTTGGGGTTGTCCTTTGTGAATCAAAG
The DNA here is from genome assembly GCA_024679065.1 of Sphyrna mokarran. Classification (NCBI taxonomy): domain Eukaryota; kingdom Metazoa; phylum Chordata; class Chondrichthyes; order Carcharhiniformes; family Carcharhinidae; genus Sphyrna; species Sphyrna mokarran. The sequence continues at coordinate 44,395,510 of JAGIQG010000024.1, forward strand.
GGCAGCCCCTCTGCTGTGATATAACCTTATCTTTTTTCCTACCCATCTGTTTTGTAAAACAGACCACTCTCACCTGACCACCCATCCCCCTCGCTAAATCACCCAAACTCTCGCTGGTATCCTGGCAGGGGATCTGTGGGTCTTCTGCTGGGGCCTGAGCCCTGATAGTGCCCACTGATGTTCTCCTGGCACTCCTGGGGCAGTTGGTCAATCCAATTGGCCAGTAGCTCCTGAGGGAATGCCTTCTTCCCCGGGAATGGGGAGAGTCCTCAATCAGATGCATCCCAGCCACGGGAATGGGCTAGTGTGCAGTGAGCCACCCTCACACTGATTTTGCTTCTGTGTAGGTCGAGCCGCTCCTCTGCAATGTGTGACCCCTTGTATTCTCAAAAACCTGAAGCTTCAATCCCATCGAGTGCTGGGATTTCTCAGCATTGGGCTGTTAGTCCTTCTTACTGAATAAAATGACAATGTATTTGGAAAGAACTGCATATTATTTTCATTTTTGGAAATTCATTTATACTCATGAGGTACATAGAATAGGAGGAGGCTATTCAGCCCCTCAAGCCTGTTACACAGGAACAGAAGGAGACCATTCAACCTGTTTGATCATTCTATTCTATTTTCATACCTAGCTCGATTTGTTACAATAACATTTGTTGGTCATTTTGCTGCTACACCATATCATGATTGACCAAGTATACTGGTGTGGATCGAGTGAAGAATGATTTCCAATGCAATGACAAAGTTGTTACTTTTCTTTAACTGGTGTTACAGACTCTCTGACATTCAGCTGAGCAGACAGACAGGATTTCTGTAAGACTGCACTTCCCTTAATCAGATTGACTACACTTCTGGCCTGGACGAATAGAAAGGATCGAGAGCTTTAAGTTTTTAGGTGTCCAGATCGCCAGCAACCTATCCTGGTCCCCCCTTGCCGACACGTAGTTAAGAAAGTCCCACCAATGCCTCTACTTTCTCAGAAGACTAAGGAAATTTGGAATGTCAACTACGACTCTCACCAACTTTTACTGATGCCTCATAGAAAGCATTCTTTCTGATTGGATCACAGCTTGGTATGGGCTCTTACTCTGCCCAAGACCACAAGGAACTACAAAAGGTCATGGATGTAGCCCAATCCATCAGACAAACCAGCCTCCCATCCATTGACTTGCTTTCCACTGCCCCAGGAAAAGCAGCCAACATAAATAAGGATGCCAAGCATTCCGAACATTCCCTCCTCCACCTTCTTCCATCGGGAAAAAGATACAAATGTCTGAGGTCATGCACCGACAGACTCAAGAACAGCTTCTTCCCTGCTGCTGTCAGACTTTTGAATGTATTTACTTTGCATTAAGTTGATCTTTCTCTAGACCGTAGCTATGACTGTAACAGTACATTCTGCACTCTCTTGTTTTGTTCTCTATAAACAGTATGCTTTATAGTGCGTAAGAAACAAATACCTTTCACTGTATGTTAATACATAATGAATCAAATCAAATGCTTAAGTCCTGGTGTGGGCTTGGATCCACGACCTTCCAATCTAGGGAGAGTGTCCTGCAGATGACAGATTTTTGTCTTTAGCACAAGGAATGTTACAGGAGGTTACACACACAGGAGGTGGGTAACAGCTCCAATAGTTTCTGAGGCAATTAGACCCTTTTCAGGAATGATGCTTTGTGGGTCATGTGACCAAGTCAGAATCAATGGAGTGAGCGTGTGAAGTTGGGTCTATGGGGTGTGACGGTGTGTGTCCCTGGGGCTGTGAGGCTGCAGTAGGAGTCAGGATGTTGTTCGCTGCAGACCCCTATCCCTGTGCTGTTAAACCCTTCACTGTGTACACCTCCACTCAATCAAGAATTCCTCTAACTTGTTACCTGTCGCATCTAGTCACCTTGAGTTATTTATTAGTTTCTCTTCCGATGTGATTGACATGATTTTCCTTTTTGAAGAACTTGAAACCATAAGTTCTCCAAGCGGTGACAATATTTATTTAACTCCTGGGGATCAGCGGCCCCAGAACTATTTCTGCTTGTTCCCATGGAAACAAGCGGTCCAGACTCTGAAGCCTTAAGGTGATTGCCACTGGCGGATGCTAGAGGGAGTTTTTTCACTCAGAGGGTGGTGGGGATATGGAATGCGCTGCCAAGTAAAGTGGTGGAGGCAGGTACTCTGGAGTTATTTAAGAAATACTTAGATGGGCACATGAACAGAATGGGAATGGAGAGGTATAGAAAACTGATTTAAAATAGGCATCATGAGCCTTGGCAGTCTCTGGGAAGTGTGTAAATAGATGATGATATTGATGTACTTGTTTTTATCCTACAGGTGCTTTGGTCCACCTTGTTGTCTAACGAGGGGCATACACGTAATGGGTCGTGAGGGGACTGCTCTTGGATTTTTTTCGAGAGTATCCTAGTGCTTCAAGTCGTTAGTGTACGCTTGACCTGGACCATTGATGGGCAACACGACAGCTCAGTGACTATCACTGTGCTGTGCAGATACATGGATTTGGGCCTGTGTCTGTGGGAGTTTGCGCATTCTCCCCGTGCTTGCGTGGGTTTTCTCCAGGCACTCCGGTTTCCTCCCACATCCCAAAGATGTGCTCTTAGACTGATTGGCGAAACAAATTCACCCTAACTGGTCTCGCAAATTTGGTTCCAATGCAGGTTTCTATAAACATAGACAGGGATCATGGGTGGGAGTGGGAACGTCAGGGTGGCGGCGCGGGCTTGTTGGGCCGAGGGGCCTGTTTCCTGTGCTGTTTTGCTCTTTGTTATTTGTTACCTATTCCTTATTTAAGTAACACAGTGCTGTAACAACAGCTACACTTTAGGTGCGTTCATGATCCGGGAAGTTATTTTGGAAGACCACTCTTGAAGAATTTAAAACACGTTCTCTTCCTTCCTTTTCTGAAAAGGATCGGCTGTGCGGGGGGAGGATGGTAGCAGTCTCACAGAACACTGCACCAGACTTTCGCAGGTTCAAATCCCACTCCAGTGATCTGTCGAGTACAGTAACAAGGGAGTGCTGTATTGTCAGAGGTGCTTTTCCTAAGATGAAATGTCAGACCGAGGCTTTGTCTGCCTTATCAGCTGAAACACAGATTTTCTAGCGCATCAGATTGCTCCTTGTGGGATCTTGCTGTGTGCAAATTTCCTGCTGCTTTGCAGCGGTGACCACAATTCAAAAGAGTACTTCACTGGTTGCATTTATGTAACTGAACTTTGCTTTCAACATTAAATGTGCACAATTAAAATGTATTTGTCAATGTCGAGTTAATGACTGTTTTCAGGGTTGGCTGGTTTTAATAGGTTGGGAGGTTTGGTTGCTCTGTGCTCACCGTTACTAGGCAGTGTTTAATGGAGATCGTGTCTGGCAGCCAGCGAGATCCCCCCCACATGTTCAGGAAAGCTCCCCCGCGTGTCACCCACTACTCAGGCATCTGACAGGGCAGCAGTGGGCCTTCCCCTAGGATCAAGGACCTCAGGGGTGGCAATCTGATCAAAAGTCAACACTCAGTTGAACGATAATGCTAAGGGGTTGGCGGTGTCTGTTACTGGTATGGCACCCGCCTGGTATCATCACTGCCTCCCAGTCTATAGATAAGGGATGATGGAAGGGGGCTTGCAAGGAAAGGAGGGAGCGGAGGGCAAGAATGGCAAGAGAAAGGGGGTGATTCTCAGCAGGACTCAAATAGCACGAGGGGTCACGGGCTTAGAGTGAGGGGGGGTAAGGTATAATTTGGATGCTAGAGGGAGTTTTTTCACACAGCAGGTGGTGGGGGTATGGAATGCGCTGCCAAGTAAAGTGGTGGAGGCAGGTACTCTGGAGTTATTTAAGAAATACTTAGATGGGCACATGAACAGAATGGGAATGGAGGGGTATAGAAAACTGATGTAAAATAGGGATCATGAGCCTTGGGAGTCCCTGGGAAGTGTGTAAATAGATGATGATATTGATGTACTTATTTTTATCCTACAGGTGCTTTGGTCCACCTTGTTGTCTAACAAGGGGCATACACGCGATGGGTTGTGAGAGGGCTGCTCTTGGATTTTTTTCGAGAGTATCCTAGTGCTTCACGTCGTTAGTGTACGCTTGACCTGGGCCATTTGATGGGCAACACGACAGCTCAGTGACTATCACTGTGCTGTGCAGGTACATGGATTTGGGCCTGTGTCTGTGGGAATTTGCACATTCTCCCCGTGCTTGCGTGGGTTTTCTCCGGCTGCTCCAGTTTCCTCCCACACCCCAAAGATGTGCTCTTAGGCTGATTGGCAGAACAAATTCTCCCTAAACTGTCTCGCAAATTTGGTTCCAATTTCTATAAACATAGACAGGGATCATGGGTAGACGTAGGGACATTGAGGTGGCGGCATGGGCTCATTGGGCCGAAGGGCCTGTTTCCCGTGCTGTTTTGTTTTTTGTCCTTTAACCCCAAATGTTGGGTACTTTAATCAGCCAAGTAACGCCACTCAGGTGTGTGTGCATACACGGTTAATACCAGCGTTGGTGAGTGAGGTCCAGAAGTGGGCATTAACTCACCACTAGTGCGGGCAGTGCGTTCATTCCCTAAGGCAACATCAATGTTCCTTTTCACATCACCTCTCATCCCCCCTTTAATCTATCAGCCAAAATGGGGAACTCACCGCGTGGGGCAATCATGGGCGCAAGCCAGTGTCCTACGATCCCTTGGCACAGGACAGCAGAGATATTCTTGGGAGCTAAAAGAAAGCAAACAGACAAGTTGTTACATTGGATCTACACACTTGCGAGGGGCTCCTGCAGTTCCTTCACTGCGAGTGAAGTGGTCAGTTTCACAACAGTCTGAATATCGCACTGCACTCATTTCATTTCACCCATTTTGTTTAGCAGCTTATCACATTACTCGGTAACATCACTAAGGGCGTTACGAACAGAGACTGGTTTTCAGGAATATCGGCAGTATTTTATTTGAGTCACAGCTCAGCTGAATGCGGAATGATATTGCCATTCTGTCATTGACGGTGAGGGATGGTGATGGTGGGAGCCATGACGGAGCCAGGGGCACTCTCAGATTGAGGGGGAGGCCACTTAATACTGAGATAAGGAGGAATTTCTTCATTCGGGGAGTTGTTAATCTTTGGAATTCTCTACCCCAGAGGAAACTCAGGTTTCTGGATAGTAAATAAATACATCAAGGGATATTGGTGTTGAGGAGATCAGGTAAGATCCAGTTAAAAGGCAAAGCAGGCTTGAGGGGCCAAATGGCCTACTCCTGTTTCTATTTCCTACTATCCTATGTTTCAATGTACAGAAAGATTCCACAAACAGCAATAAGATGATTGGCCAATTCACAGCTTTTCTTTTGCTCACAAGGACTGGTTTGGATATTAGACAAAACATCAAAACATCTGGCTTTTTTGGGATAGTTCCATGGGACTTTTCAGATGTGAGAGAAGACACAGGACTGTGTTTGATCATCTTGACTGAAAGACGGCACCTCCAACATTGCAGCACTCCTTCAGTACTACTACTGCAGTGTCAGACTGAATTATGTATACATGTCTGTTAAATCAGAGTCGAAACCATGATGATCTGATGTGGTAATGGGAGTGTTATCACTGCCAGACAGTCGGCATCTTTGAGATGAGGATAAGGGTAGATGGGGAAGGGAAGCATCAAGTTCAACTTCAGTATAGGGAACAGAGTCCCCCTTTTCTCACACTCCTGATGTGTAATAGATGTAGTTCACATGAGGTGAACCCTGAGCCACAGAGTCACTGGGAGCTGTGGTTATTATTTAATGATGCTGGCGTTGGACTGGGGTAAACACAGTAAGAAGTCTCACAATACCAACCGATTAAGTCTAACCGATTTATTTGATAGTAAACTCACAAGCTTTCGAGGTTCCCCTCTTCATCAGGTGAATGAAGACAATACAGGCTACAGACAGTACAACAGGGATCTTGGCTTCATGTCACACTATCTATAACCCCCATGACTTGCTTGGGTTAGCAAAAAACCTCACTTACTGTGCTGTCTGGAGACAATACACATCTCTTTAACCTGTGCTTAATGTTCCTTCCACTCACATTGTTAGCCACTTTAAGACTTGAATAGCAGGTTAGGTGTAAAGATTTGCATTCTAATCAGCAATCTGTAAACTGTCTGTGTTGTTATATGTCCTGTCTGAGACCAGAACACCTCATTCACCTGACAAAGGGGATAACCTCGAAAACTTGTAAGTTTACCATCAAATAAATCGGTTGGACTTAAACCTGGTGTTGTCAGACTTCTTGCTGTTATTGTTTAACAACAGAGGATCAATACAATAACTTCAGGGGTATCAGGGAAGCCAAGCTGTGTATTTAAAAAAATTTCTCTGGTGTATAATGCACTGTTATTATGTAAAGAACAATTTGGCTGCTTCAGCCATTCTGAACACAGTAACTGACACACAGAGAATGAACTGAACTTGGCTCTGAACAACTGCAGTTTTTTTCCACTTTAACGCTGGGATTGGTCTAGATATAAAGTGCTGCATAAAGTGAACACTCAGTTCTTTCACCCTTAATAATTCAGTGTTTCTTCTGACACAAACAGCAAGCACGAGCAAACCAGTGAACTGCGAGACAAACACCACCACAAAGTTTTGCACCAAGATGTTGAGCGACCCAGATGAAGTCAAGTTATTTGGTTTTGAGTTTTCGACCTGCAGCCCCACTCCTGATGGGCCTGTGGGGTGAAGTCTCTGAACACTGGACTCAAATCCAGTAGCGTTCTCTCTCTCTGGTCAATCTGAATCACATCTAGTTGGGCTCCCCAAGTCAGAGGCTAATCCCTATCCTCACTAAACGGGGAATTCATAACCCGTCTGCTCGCTGGTGGAACGGACCATCTTACTGTCTCGTTCTAACATCTCAGACGTGTGCAGTTCTGGTCGCCTCACTATAGGAAGGATGTGGAAGCTATTGAGAGGGTGCAGAGGAGATTTACAAGGACGTTGCTTGGATTGGGAGGCAGGCCTTATGAAGATAGGTTAAGGGAGCTAGGTCTCTTCTCCCTGGAAAAATGTAGGTTGAGAGGCGACCTGATAGAGGTTTATAAAATGTTGAGAGGAATAGATAGGGTGGACTCTCAGAGGCTATTTCCCTGAGCTGAAATGGTCGCTATGAGAGGACACAGATTTAAGGTGCTGGGGGGCAAGTACAGAGGAGATATAGAACATAGAACATTACAGCACAGAACAGGCCCTTCGGCCTTCGATGTTGTGCCGACCAAAATAAAAAGCAATGCCCCTCCAAACTAAACCATTCCCTTCTCTTCCATATACTTACCAATTAACCTCTTAAACGCCACCAAACTTGGCGCATCTACAACAAGTAACAAGTAAGACTCACTGGCCTATAATTCCCTGGAAGGTCTCTCTTCCCCTTCTTAAACAATGGGACCACATTCGCTATCCTCCAGTCCTCCGGAACCACACCAGTAACCAACGAGGACCTGAAGATCAGAGCCAGAGGCTCTGCAATCTCCTCTCTTGCCTCCCAGAGAATCCTAGGGTAAATCCCGTCCGGCCCAGGGGACTTATCCAACTTCAAACTCTCAATGTTAGAGGTAAGTTCTAACATCTTAGAGATGTTAGAGGTAAGTTTTTCACTCAGAGGGTGGTGAGTGAATGGAATCGGTTGCCGTCAGTGGTGGTAGAGGTGAACTCGCTGGGGTCTTTTAAGGGACTTCTGGATCAGTACATGGGATTTAATGGGATTGGGAGTTACAGATAGTTCTATGGCCTGGTAAGTATGGGTATGATCGGCACAACTTGTGGGCGAAGGGCCTGTTTGTGCTGTCGTGTTCTATGTTCTACGTTCTATGTGAGAGAGATTCCAAAGATGAGTAACCTCAGTTACCTAGATAGATTGAAGGAACTGGGACTGTTTTCTCTTTGAGAAGGGATGGTGGAACTGATGGAGAGATTCAAAATCATAAAGGATCTGCACAGAGTAGACAGAGCAAAACAGTTCCCATTGGTAGAAAGACTGACAATCAGAGGATTTAAGATAGTTGATGAAGGAAGCAAAAGCAAATGTGTTTATACAATGAGTGATTAGGGTTAGAACATAGAATATAGAACAATACAGCACAAACAGGCCCTTCGACACACGAGTTGCGCCGATCACATCTACCAATCCACAGACCTAACTATAACCCCCTATCCTATTCTTTTCCATATACTCATCCAGAAGTCTCTTAAAAGACCCCAGTGAGTTTGCCTCAACAACCTCTGATGGCAGTCGGCTCCATTCACTCACCACCCTCTGAGTGAAAAACCTACCCCTGACATCTCCTTTGTATTTGCTCCCCTGCACCTTAAATCTGTGTCCTCTTGTAGTGACCATTTCAGCTCAGGGAAATAGTCTCTGAGAGTCCACCCTATCTATTCCTCTCAACATTTTATAAACCTCTATCAGGTCACCTCTCAACCTACTTCTCTCCAGTAAGGAGAGTCCCAGCTCCCTCAACTTATGTTCATAAGGCCTGCCTCCCAATCCACGCAGCATTCTTGTAAATCTCCTCTGAACCCTCTCAATAGGCTCTACATCCTTCCCATAGTGAGGCGACCAGAACTGCGCACAATACTCCAAGTGGGGTCTGACAAGATGCGCCACCAAACTTGGCGCATCTACAACTGCTGCAGGCAGGGCATTCCACTCCCGAACCACCCTTTGGGTACAGTTGCATCATTACCTCCTGACTCCTAAACTCTATTCCTCGATTAATGAAGGACAGTACACCGTACGCCTTCTCGACCACTTCCTCCACCTGCGAGGCCGATTTAAGAGTCCTATGGATCCGGACCCCAAGATCCTTCTGCTCTACAACACAGCTAAGACTCCTACCCCTTATATTGTACTCCTTCATCCCATTATTCCTGACAAAATGGACCATTACACATTTATCTGCATTGAAGTCCATCTGCCACTTCTCCACCCAGTCTTGCATCCTGTCTATGTGGTAGGTAGAAGAGGGGGAGGAGTGGCATTGGAGAGGTGGTGGTAGAAGAGGGGGAGGAGTGGCATTGTTAGTTAAGGACAGCATTACGGTGGCAGAAAAGACGTTTGATGTGGACTTGTCTGCTGAGGTAGTGTGGGCTGAGATTAGAAACAAGAAAGGAGAGGTCACACTGTTGGGAGTTTTTTATAGAACATAGAACATAGAACATTACAGCACAGAACAGGCCCTTCGGCCTTCGATGTTCGCCGACCAATATAAAAAGCAATGCCCCTCCAAACTAAACCATTCCCTTCTCTTCCATATACTTATCAACTAACCTCTTAAACGCCACCAAACTTGGCGCATCTACAACTGCTGCAGGCAGGGCATTCCACTCCCGAACCACCCTTTGGGTAAAGAACCTACCTCTGATATCCGTCCTATAACTATCACCCCTTAATTTAAAGCTGTGTCCCCTCGTGCTAGCTTTTTCCATCCTAGGAAAAAGGCTATCACTGTCCACCCTATCTAAACCTCTAATCATCTTATATGTTTCGATTAGGTCCCCTCATAGCCGCCTCCTTTCTAACGAAAACAACCTCAAATCCCTCAGCCTCTCTCATAAGACCTGCCCTCCATACCAGGCAACATCCTGGTAAACCTCCTCTGTACCCTCTCCAATGCCTCCACATCTTTCTTATAATGTGGGGACCAGAACTGCACACAATACTCCAAGTGCGGCCGCACTAGAGGGGGAGGAGTGTCATTATAGGCCTCAAAAAGTTCCAGAGAAGTAGAGGAATGGATTGCAAAGTTGATCCTGGATAGGTGTGAAAGTAACAGGGTAGTTGTAATGGGGGACTTTAACTTTTCTAATATCGATTGGAAAAGCTATAGTTCAAGTCCGTTAGAGGGGTCAGTTTTTGTTCAATGTGTGCAGGAAGGTTTCATGACTCAGTATGAAGATAGGCCAACAAGAGGTGAGGCTATATTGGATTTGGTATTGGATAATGAACCAGATCAGGTGTTAGACTTGGAGGTGGGTGAGCACTTTGGTGATAGTGACCACAATTCGGTTACGTTTACCTTAGTGATGGAAAGGGATGGGCACGTACTGAATAACAGTACTTATAGCTGGGGGAAAGGTAATTATGAGGCTATTAGGAGAGATTTAGGATGCATAGGGTGGAGCAGGAAATTGCAGGGGCTGGGGACATCTGAAATGTGGAGTATATTTAAGGAACAACTTCTGCATGTCCTTAATGAATATGTACCTGCCAGGCAGGGAGGAAGTGGTCGAGTGAGGGAACCATGGTGTACTAGGGAAGTTGAATCTCTGGTGAAGAGGAAGAAGGAGGCTTATATAATGATGAGACGTGAAGGCTCAGTTAGGGCACTGGAGAGCTATAAATTAGCCAGGAAGGAGCTAAAGAGGGAGTTGAGAAGAGCTAGAAGAGGACACGAGAAGACTTTGGTGGATAGGATTAAGGAGAATCCTAAAGCTTTTTACAGGTATATAAATAATAAAAGATTGGTTAGGGCAAGATTAGGGCCAGTCAGAGATAGCAGTGGGAAGTTGTGCGTGGAGCCTGAGGAGACAGGAGAGACACTGAATGAGTATTTTTCGTCAGTATTCACGCAGGAGAAAGACAATGTTGTCGGGGAGAATACTGCGATACTAGGTTGTAGACTGGGCAGGATTGAGGTTCATAAGGAGGAGGTGTTAGCGAATCTTGAGGGTATGAAAATTGATAAGTCCCCTGGGCCAGATGGGATTTACCCCAGGATTCTCTGGGAGGCTAGAGAGGAGATTGCAGAGCCTTTGGCTTTGATCTTCATGTCGTCGTTAGCTACAGGTATAGTGCCGGAAGACTGGAGGATGGCAAATGTTGTCCCTTTGTTCAAAAAGGTGAGTAGGGACCATCCTGGAAATTATAGACCGGTGAGCCTGACTTCTGTTGTGGGCAAGGTCTTGGAAAGAATTATAAGGGATAGGATTTATAAGCATTTAGAGAGAAATAAATTGATTAGGGATAGTCAGCACGGTTTTGTGAAGGGTAGGTCGTGCCTCACAAACCTTATTGAGTTTTTTGAGGAGGTGACCAAAGAGGTAGATAAGGGTAAGGCAGTTGATATAGTGTATATGGATTTTAGCAAAGCGTTTGATAAGGTTCCCCATGGTAGGCTACTGCAGAAAGTGCAGATGCATGGGATTGAAGGTGATTTAGCAGTTTGGATTAGGAATTGGCTAGCTGATAGAAGACAGAGGGTGGTGGTTGATGGGAAATATTCAACCTGGAGTGCAGTTAAAGTAATAGGGTAATTGTTATGGGAGACTTTAACTTTACTAATATTGATTGGAATAGCTATAGCTCTAGTACGTTAGAGGGGTCAGTTTTCATACAAAGTGTGCAGGAAGGTTTTTTGACTCAGTATGTAGATAGGCCAACTAGAGGTGAGGCTACATTGGATTTGGTGCTGGGCAATGAGCAAGACCAGGTGTTAGGCTTGGAGGTTGGTGAACATTTTGGTGATAGTGACCACAATTCGGTTACGTTCACCTTAGTGATGGATAGGGATAGGCATGAAGCTGGGGGCAGTGGTTATAGCTGGGGGAATGGTAATTATGAGGCCATAAGGAGAGAATTAGGGTGCATAGGTTGGAGTAGTAAACTACAGAGACTAGGAACATCTGAAATGTGGAGCTTATTCAAGGAGCAGCTGCTGCGAGTCCTTGATAAGTATGTCCCTGTCAGACAAGGAGGAAATGGTCGAGTGAGGGAGCCATGGTGTACGAAAATAGTTAATTTGCTGGTTAAAAGGAAAAAAGAGGCTTATGTCAGGATGAGGCTTGAAGGCTCAGTTAGTGCACTGGATAGGTATAGATTAGCCAGGAGGGAGCTAAAGAGTGAGTTGAGGAGAGCTAAAAGAGGACACGAGAAGACTTTGGCTGATAGCTTTAGGATTCTCCTTGATCCTTTCTTTAGATGTGTTAAGAATAGAAGATTGGTTAGGGCAAGGTTAGGGCCAGTCATGGACAGCAGTGGGAAGTTGTGCGTGGAGCCTGAAGAGATTGGAGAGGCACTGAACAAATATTTCTCTTCGGTATTCACGCAGGGAGATGTAAATGTAGCTGTGGAGAACACTAGGATATAGGGTTGCAAACTGGAAAGTATTGAAGTAGATAAGGAGGATGTGCTAGATATTCTTGAGGGTTTGAAGTTGGATAAGTCCCCTGGACTGGACGGGATTTACCCTAGGATTCTCTGGGAGGCGAGAGAGGCGATTGCAGAGCCTCTGGCTCTGATCTTCACATCGTCGTTGGTTACGGGTATAGTGCCGGAAGACTGGAGGATAGCGAATGTGGTCCCATTGTTCAAGAAGGGAAAGAGAGACTTTCCAAGGAATTATAGGCCAGTGAGTCTTACTTCTGTTGTGGGCAAAGTATTGGAGAGAATTATTAGGGATAGGATTTATAGTTATTTAGAGAGAAATGAATTGATTGGGGATAGTCAGCATGGTTTTGTGAAGGGTAGGTCGTGCCTTACTAACCTTACTGAGTTTTTTGAAAAAGTGACCAAAGAGGTGGATGGGGGTAAGGCGGTTGATGGGGTATATATGGACTTTAGTAAGGCATTCGATAAGGTGGCCCATGGAAGGCTTCTGCAGAAAATGCAGATGTATGGGATAGAGGGTGAGTTAGCTAATTGGATTAGGAATTGGCTAGCAGATAGAAGACAGAGGGTGGTGGTTGATGGGAGATATTCATCGTGGAGTTCGGTCACAAGTGGTGTACCTCAGGGGTCTGTTTTGGGGCCCCTGCTGTTTGTAATTTTTATAAATGATCTGGATGAGGGTATTGAAGGATGGATAGTAAATTTGCAGATGACACTAAAGTCGGTGGAGTGGTAGATAGTGAAGAGGGGTGTTATAGTTTGCAGAGGGACTTGGACAAGTTACAGAGCTGGGCCGAGAGGTGGCAAATGGAGTTTAATGTGGAAAAGTGTGAGGTAATGAACTTTGGCAGGAATAATAAATGTGTAGAGTATAGGGCTAATGGTAGGATTCTTAATAGTGTTGATGAACAGAGGGATCTTGTGTATTTGTGCATAGATCCCTGAAAGTAGGCAGTCAAGTCGATAAGGTTGTTAAGAAGGCATACGGAGTCTTAGCTTTTATTGGTAGGGGGATTGAATTTCGGAGCCGCAACGTCATGTTGCAAACTGTACAAAACTCTAGTGCGGCCGCACTTGGAGTATTGTGTACAGTTCTGGTCCCCACAGTATAAGAAAGATGTGGAGGCTTTGGAGAGGGTACAGAGGAGGTTTACCAGGATGTTGCCTGGTATGGAGGGCAGGTCCTATGAGGAGAGGCTGAGGGATTTGAGGTTGTTTTCGTTAGAAAGGAGGAGGCTAAGAGGAGATCTTATCGAAACATATAAGATGATTAGAGGTTTAGATAGGGTGGACAGTGATAGCCTTTTTCCTAGGATGCAGAGAGCTAGCACGAGGGGACACAGCTTTAAATTAAGGGGTGATAGTTATAGGACAGATATCAGAGGTAGGTTCTTTACCCAGAGGGTGGTTAGGGAGTGGAATGCCCTGGCTGCGGCAGTTGTAGATGCGCCAAGTTTGGTGGCATTTAAGAGGTTAGTTGATAAGTTTATGGAAGAGAAGGGAATGGTTTAGTTTGGAGGGTCATTGCTTTTTTTTCATAATTGGTCGGCGCAACATCGACGGCCGAAGAGCCTGTTCTGCGCTGTAATGTTCTATGTTCTATGTTCTATGTTACAAGTGGTGTACCTCAAGGATCTATTTTAGGGCCACTGCTGTTTGTCATTTTTATAAATGACCTAGATGAGGGTATAGAGGGTTGGATTAGTAAATTTGCTGACGATACCAAAGTGGGGGGAGTTGTAGACAGCGAGGATGGATGTTACAGTTTGCAGAGGGACATAGATAGGTTGCAGAGCTGGGCCGTGAGGTGGCAAATGGAATTCAATACGGATAAGTGTGAGGTGATTCACTTTGGTAGGAATAACAGGGATATGAAATATAGGGCTAATGGAAGGACCCTTAATAGTGTTGTCGAGAAGAGGGATCTTGGGGTACAAGTACATAGCTCTTTGAAAGTTGGCACCCAGGTTGATAATGTTGTTAAGAAGGCATATGGTGTCTTAGCTTTTACTGGTAGAGGGATTGAATTTAGGAGCCATGAGGTTATGTTACAACTGTACAAAACTGGTGCGGCCGCACTTGGAGTATTGCGTACAGTTCTGGTCGCCGCATTATAAGAAAGATGTGGAAGCATTGGAAAGGGTGCAGAGGAGGTTTACCAGGATGTTGCCTGGTATGGTGGGAAGGCTTATGAGGAAAGGCTGAGGGACCTGAGGTTATTTTCATTAGAGAGAAGAAGGTTACGCGGTGACCTAATTGAGGCGTATAAGATGATCAAAGGACTAGATAGGGTGGATAGTGAGAGCCTTTTTCCTCGGATGGGGATGACCAACACGAGGGGACATAACTTTAAATTAAGAGGTGGTAGTTATAGGACGGATGTCAGAGGCAGGTTCTTTACACAGAGGGTGGTGAGGGCGTGGAATGCCCTGCCTGAAGCAGTTGTGGACTCGCCTACTTTGGGGGCATTCAAATGTTCGGTGGATAGGCATATGGATGATATTGGAATAGTTTAGGTTAGAGGGTCCACTGGCCGGCGCAACATCGAGGGCCGAAGGGCCTGTACTGCGCTGTAATGTTTATGTTCTATGTTCCGCTGCAACTTTTGACATCCCTCCAGACCATCCACAAAACTACCGACCTTTGTATCGTTGGCGAACTTACTAACCCATCCCTCCACTTCCTCATCCAGGTCATTTATGAAAATGACAAACAGCAGGGGTCCCAGAACAGATCCCTGGGGCACTCCACTGGTTACCGACCTCCATGTAGAACAAGACCCATCCACAACCACTCTCTGCTTTCTGCCAGCAAGCCAGTTCTGGATCCACGAGGCCAAAGCCCCTTGGATCCCATGCCCTCTCACCTTCTCCAGAAGCCTTGCATGGGGTTAGGAATGTGTGTGTGACAGTGTGGCAATGACAGTATTGTAGCTTTCAACTGGGGGTGCACAAGACCCCTGGAGAAAGAAATGATGTGTCTTCAGGGAAAATGCAGGAGAGTAGGTCCAGTTAAGTTGCCCTTGTACAGGGCCAGCATGGGCACAATGGACTGAATGGTCCCCTCGAGTGTTGGAACCATTTTACAATGCTATAGAATCATAGAATCCCTACAGTCCAAAAGGAGGCTGTTCAACCCATCGAGCCTGCACGGACAACAATCCCACCCAGACCGTATCCCTGGGTTACAGGAATAGGGTCGGGGTGGGAATATTATCCCGTCTATAGAAATCTGCCCCTTTTGTCAAGAATTTTCCCATTTCACAGGAACTGGTTCCTCTAACAAGAGTCCGTCCTTTCAAAAAGAGTTGACGTCTTTCACCAGCATTCACCTGTTCTCTGTTCCTTCAACAAGAGTCTGTACATTTGACAAGATAGTGTCTCTTTAATAAGTTCAATACCTCCAACAACACTTTATCCTTTTGACAACACTGCATTCCGTTCAAAAATAGCCCATTATTTTCACAAGTATCCATTGATGAAAAAATCCATTTTGTTTGACAGGTTGTACACCTGTAATAATAGTTAGCTCCTTGAGACTGTCTATTCATTCATGGACCATCCACTTGCAAAGCTGACATTCCTATTTGTTATCATTCACTATCTTTCACTGAGAAAAGGAGGTAGCTGGGGCCATAGGTTTATTCACAAGACTCCAAGAACAGAATACAAATTCCCTTTACCTTCTCCTCCCTCTGGATAGAACCCGTTGTTATATATATCCAAGAATAACACGTTTTCCCCAGCTGGTGTGGACTGCTCTCACTTACAGCGAGAGCATGTGCTTCATTGTGACACAATTAAAATATTATTTGTGTTCATCACAGAGTTATAGAATCCCTACAGTGCAGAAAGAGGCATTTGGCCCATCGAGTCTGCACCAACCACAATCCCATCCAGGCCCTATTCCCATAACCCCATGTATTTACCCTAGTCAGCCCCCTGACAATTAGGGGCAATTTGCTATGACCAATCCATGAAACCCGCCATGTGGGTGGAACCTGGAGGAAACCCACACAGACACAGGGAGAATGTGCAAACTCCACAGTTACAGTGACCTAAGCTGGGAATTGAACCCAGGTTCCTGGCGCTGTGAGGCAGCATTGCTAACCCACTGTACCACCCATTGACAAGACTCCATCTCATCGACAAAAGTCTCTTCATTCATCAAGAATCTGTCCAAAACCAACCAATACCGTCCTCAAGAAACCATCCATTCGACAAACATCAGTCCCTTTCTTAATAAATAAAAGCCCATTCACCAAGATTCTGACAAGAATGCATCTTTCTGGCCCTCTGCTCATCAAGAATCTATCATAGAAACTCGAAGCAGGAGTAGATTATTCAGCTCTTCTAGCCTGCTCCGCCATTCACTTGATCATAGCTGATTATCAAATTCAATATCCTGATCACTCCTTCCTCCCACATCCCTTGGTATCTTTAGCCCCTAGAGCTATATCTAATTTATTTTTGAAATTACACAATCATAGAACCCTACAGTGCAGAAAGAGGCCCTTCAGCCCATCAAGTCTACACAGAACACAATCCCACCACCCACGCCCTACTCCCATATCATACCCACTAATCCCTCTAACCTACGCATCCTTGGACACTAAGGGGCAATTTCTTAGCATGGCCAATCAACCTAACCCGCACATCTTTGGACTGTGAGAGGAAACGGAGTACCTGGAGAAAACCCATGCAGACACGAGGAGAATGTACAAACTCCACATAGACAGTGACCCAAGCCGGGAATTGAACCCAGGAACCTGGAGCTGTGAAGCAGCAGTGCTAACAACTGTGCTACTGTGCCGTCTCAACTACATCCGGTGATAGTGAATTCCACATAATCACCACTCTGGGTGAAAAAATTTCTCCTCACCGCAATTCAAAAAGTTTATCGCTTGTCTTAAAACTATGATCCTTAGTTTTGGACTTTCTCTCCATAGGGAACATTCTTTCTGAATCTACTCTATCTAACCTTGTTAGAATTTTATAAGTTTCTATGCGATCCCTTCTCACTCTTCTAAACTTCACTAAATATAATCCTAACCGACTTAGTCTCTCCACATATGACAGACCTGCCTTCCCAGGAAGCAGCCTGGTAAACCTTCACAGAATCACACTATCAGACAGTACATTCCAGATCCTAACCACTCGCTGTGTGAATCTGTCTCCACCACACTCTCAGACAGTACATTCCAGATCCTAACCACTCGCTGTGTGAATCTGTCTCCACCACACTCTCAGACAGTACATTCCAGATCCTAACCACTCGCTGTGTGAATCTGTCTCCACCACACTCTCAGACAGTACATTCCAGATCCTAACCACTCA
The DNA here is from genome assembly GCA_024679065.1 of Sphyrna mokarran. NCBI lineage: Eukaryota > Metazoa > Chordata > Chondrichthyes > Carcharhiniformes > Carcharhinidae > Sphyrna > Sphyrna mokarran. The sequence continues at coordinate 44,412,998 of JAGIQG010000024.1, forward strand.
CTGTGTGAATCTGTCTCCACCACACTCTCAGACAGTACATTCCAGATCCTAACCACTCACTGTGTGAATCTGTCTCCACCGCACTCTCAGACAGTACATTCCAGATCCTAACCACTCGCTGTGTGAATCTGTCTCCACCGCACTCTCAGACAGTACATTCCAGATTCTAATCACTCGCTGTGTGAATCTGTCTCCACCGCACTCTCAGACAGTACATTCCAGATTCTAATCACTTGCTGTGTGAATCTGTCTCCACCACACTCTCAGACAGTACATTCCAGTTCCTAACCACTCGCTGCATGAATCTGTCTCCACCACACTCTCAGACAGTACATTCCAGATCCTAACCATATGCTGTGTGAATCTGTCTCCACCACACTCTCAGACAGTACATTCCAGATCCTAACCACTCGCTGCATGAATCTGTCTCCACCACACTCTCAGACAGTACATTCCAGATCCTAACCACTTGCTGTATGAATCTGTCTCCACCACACTCTCAGACAGTACATTCCAGATCCTAACCACTCGCTGTGTGAATCTGTCTCCACCACACTCTCCATGATCAGGAATTGAACTGGATTAGCCAGATAAATACTGTAACTGCTAGAGAAAGTCAGAAGCTAGGAATGCCATTTTGAGTAACTCATCTCCTGACTCCCCAAAGCCTGTTCACCATCTACAAGGCACAAGGCAGGAGGGGGATGCTATACTTTCTACTTGCCTGAATGGTGAAGATCCAACAACACTCAAGGAGCGTAACACTGTCCAGCGAAAAGCAGCCTGCTTGTTTGACACCATATCCACAGCATTCACACCTCCACTATTGATGAACAGTGGCAGCTGTGTGTACCATCTACAAGACGCACTGCAGCAACTCACCAAGACTCATTTGGCAGCACCTTCCAAATCCATCCAGAACAGGGATGGGCAGCCTAGTCTGGTGAGTGAGCCATGTGACAGACCCTTTCCCATCTCAAAGATTGAAAACGGGCTTGAATAAAATTGAATAATTTAATATGCGCCAAATATTTCACAAGTTATAGAAAATGTTTAATTATTTATATATTAATAGAACTGTCATCAACTTCAAGTGGTTGAAATATTTGCACTTTAGACACAGATCGAATGCGCGGCTCTCACAGTCAATGTTGTGAGCAATGTGTTTGCTCCAAAGTGAGCAAAGGAGCCTCACTTTGCTCACCTTTGCTTTACGCATATTGTTTCAGTCACCCTGGTGGGAAAACGGCTACGTGGATGGAAACCAGTGGAGTTGGCAATCCTGTATGTGGATGGCAGACAAAATGTCTCACAGGCCACACTCAAAACCCAGATAGGCTGCATGGCCTCCGAGCCTGCCCCCCCACCAACCTTCACTACCACCCACCCCCCCCCCCCGCCCCCGCCCCCCCCCCCCCCACCTTCACTACCACCCACCTCCCCCCCGCCGCGCCCCCCCCCCCAACGCCCCGAACCGATCCAGGAGGACAATGTCTGTAAGCACATTGGAACACCACTACCCGGATACTCCCCTCCGAGCCACTACCACTTTGACTTGGAAAAATATAATCCACCCAGCTTTTGATTTGTTTGACCATCATTCTCTCTCAGGGAAAATACCTCAACTTTACCCAACCCATCTTTTCTCTACAACCAGTCAATTGTTGCGTTCTAGGCTTGCCTGCCAATCTCTGAATCCAATTTAGCTGGACCAGATCTGTTTCCGTCCCCCATAATGTTCGTCCTCCTCCGAATTGGAGCTTTATCCTGGACTACTCCTTGTCCTTTTCCATAGTTAATCTAAACCTTATAGAATCATAGAAAATCATAGATCTATAAACATGGACAGGGATCACGGGTAGAGGTGGGAACATTGGGGTGCTCGTTGGGCCGAAGGGCCTGTTTCCCGTGCTGTTTTGTTCTTTAAAAACTACAGCACAAACAGACCCTTCGGCCCACAAGTTGCACTGATCATATCTCTACCTACTATGCTTATCTACAGCCCTCAATCCCATTAAGTTCCATGTACTCATCCAGAAGTCTCTTAAAATACTCTATCGAATCTGCCTCTACCACCATTGATGGCAGCCGATTCCACTCACCCACCACCCTCTGAAATGAAAAACTTACCTCTGATATCTCTACAGCCATGACACTGTCCCTGATCAACAGTGTCACTCTGTCTCCTCTTTTACATAGAACATAGAACAATACAGCACAGAACAGGCCCTTCGGCCTTCGATGTTGTGCCGACCAAAATAAAAAGCAATGCCCCTCCTAACTAAACCATTCCCTTCTCATCCATATACTTATCAACTAACCTCTTAAACGCCACCAAACTTGGCGCATCTACAACAGCTGCAGGCAGGGCATTCCACTCCCTAATCACTCTTTGAGTAAAGAACCTACCTCTGATATCCGTCCTATAACTCATACCCCTTAATTTAAAGCTGTGTCCCCTCGTGCTAGCTTTCTCCATCCTAGGAAAAAGGCTATCACTGTCCACCCTATCCAAACCTCTAATCATCTTATATGCTTCAATAAGATCCCCCCTTAGCCGCCTCCTTTCTAACGAAAACAACCTCAAATCCTTCAACCTCTCTTCATAGGACCTGCCCTCCATACCAGTCAACATCCTAGTAAACCTCCTCTGTACCCTCTCCAATGCCTCCACATCTTTCTTATAATGTGGCGACCAGAACTGCACACAATACTCCAAGTGCGGCCGCACTAGAGTTTTGTACAGCTGCAACATGATGCTGCGGCTCCTAAATTCAATCCCCCTACCAATAAAAGCTAAGACTCCATAAGCCTTCTTAACAACCTTATCCACTTGACTGCCTACTTTCAGGGATCTATTGACACATACACCAATATCCTTCTGTTCCTCAACACTATTAAGAGCCCTACCATTAGCCCTATACTCTACACATTTATTGTTCCTGCCAAAGTGCATTACCTCACACTTTTCCACATTAAACTCCATTTGCCACCTCTCGGCCCAGCTCTGCAACTTGTCCAAGTCACTCTGTAAACTAAACACCCCTCTTCACTATCTACCACACCACCAACTTTAGTATCATCTGCAAATTTACTGATCCATCCCTCAATACCCTCATCCAGATCATTTATAAAAATTACAAACAGCAGGGCCCCAAAACAGACCCCTGAGGCACACCACTCGTCACCGAACTCCACGATGAATATCTCCCATCAACCACCACCCTCTGTCTTCTATCTGCCAGCCAATTTCTAATCCAATTAGCTAAATCACCCTCTATTCCACACATCTGCATTTTCTGTAGAAGTCTTCCATGGGCCACCTTATCAAAAGCCTTACTAAAGTCCATATATACTACATCAACCGCCTTACCCCCATCCACCTCTCTGGTCACTTTCTCAAAAAACTCAATGAGGTTAGTAAGGCATGACCTACCCTTCACGAAACCATGCTGACTATCCCCAATCAATTCATTTCTCTCTAAATAACTATAAATCCTATCCCTAATAATTCTCTCCAATACCTTGCCCACCACAGAAGTGAGACTCACTGGCCTATAATTCCCAGGAAGGTCTCTCTTCCCCTTCTTAAACAATGGGACCACATTCGCCATCCTCCAGTCCTCCGGAACCACACCCGTAACCAACGAGGACCTGAAGATCAGAGCCAGAGGCTCTGCAATCTCCTCTCTTGCCTCCCAGAGAATCCTAGGGTAAATCCCGTCCGGCCCAGGGGACTTATCCAACTTCAAACCCTCGAGAATTTCTAACACATCCTCCCTATCTACTACAATACTCCCCAATTTGCAACCCTGTACCTCAGTGCTCTCCACAGCTACATTTCCAGCACTCTGCGTGAATACCGAAGAGAAATATTTATTCAGTGCCTCACCAATCTCTTCAGGCTCCACGCACAACTTCCCACTGCTGTCTATGACTGGCCCTAATCTTGCCCTAACCAATCTTCTATTCTTAACATATCGAAAGAAAGCTTTAGGATTCTCCTTAATCCTATCAGCCAACATCTTCTCGTGTCCCCTCTTAGCTCTCCTCAATTCACTTTTTACCTCCTTCCTAGCTAATCTATAGCTATCCATTGCACTACCTGAGCCTTCAAGCCTCATCCTGACATAAGCCTCCTTTTTCTTCTTAACCAGCAAATCAACTCTTTTCGTACACCAAGGCTCTCTTACTCGTCCATTTCCTCCCTGCCTGACAGGGACATACTTATCAAGGACTCGCAGCAGCTGCTCCTTGAATAAGCACCACATTCCAGATGTTCCCAGTCCCTGTAGTTTCCTAGTCCAATCTATGCACCCTAATTCTCTCCTGATGGCCTCATAATTACCCTTCCCCCAGCTATAACTACTGCCCCCAGCTTCATGCCTATCCCTGTCCATCACTAAGGTGAACGTAACCGAATTGTGGTCACTATCACCAAAATGTTCACTAACTTCCAAGCCTAACACCTGGTCTGGCTCATTGCCCAGCACCAAATCCAATGTAGCCTCACCTCTAGTTGGCCTATCTACATACTGAGTCAAAAAACCTTCCTGCACACTCTGTACGAAAACTGACCCCTCTAACGAGCTAGAGCTATAGCTATTCCAATCAATATTAGCAAAGTTAAAGTCCCCCATCACAATTACCCTACTACTTTCACTCCTAATCAGAATTGACTTTGCAATCCTTTCCTCAACCTCTCTAGAACTATTAGGAGGTCTGTAAAAGACTCCCAACAGGGTGACCTCTCCTCTCCTGTTTCTAATCTCAGCCCATACTACCTCAACAGACAAGTCCTCATCAAACTTCTTTTCGATCACCGTGATACAGTCTTTGACCAGTAACGCCACTCCTCCCCCCCTTCTACCCCCTTCTCTACTCCGACTAAAGCATTTGTACCCCGGAACCTGCAACATCCATTCCTGTCCCTGCTCTACCCAAGTCTCTGAAATGGCCACAACATTTGTCTCCCTCCCTGTCCCTCCTGAAACATCTGAAACGCGGCACTTGAAGTATCCAGTTCTGTCCCTGAGAATCCAAATCTCTGTAATGGCCAACACATCACATTTCCAAGTAGCAATCCACACTCTAAGCTCATCCTCTTTGTTCACAATAGCCCTAGTGTTAAAATTGACACATCTCAAATCTTCAGCCTGAGCGCTCCCCTTCTCCATCCCTCCGTCTATCCTCCCTCTCACACTGTCGACAAGCTCTCTCTATGTGCAAGCTAACCTCCTCTCTCCCAGTCATTTCATTTCAATTCCCTCCCCCCAACCATCCTAGTTTAAAGTCTGCCCAGCATCCTTAACCAACCCTTCCATCAGGATACTGATGATATTTAAGGAAATGTGATCATTATGATGTAAAGATCACAGATCCTTAAATATTCCACCAGTGACATTGATTTGTTTGACTCCATATCATTCATTATACTTAGAATCAATCTATCCCTCCTCATTGGGCCAACGTGATCAAGAAAATTCTCCGCTCTGTGCCCTTGACAATATCCTTATCCCTGTTGTTAGGATAATTAATTCAGAAAGGATATACTGATACTGGGTTGATTCCGGAGTTGAGAGAGTTTGCTTATAAGGAAAGACTGAATAGACAGGGATTATACTCATTGGAACTCAGAAGAATGGGAGGAGATCTTATAGAAACATATAAAATTATGAAGGGAATAGATAAGATAGAAGCATGAAAATTGTTTCCACTGGCGGGTAAAATTAGAACTAGGGGGCATAGCCTCAAAATAAGGGGAAACAGATTTAGAACCGAGTTGACAAGGAACTCGTTCACACAAAGGGTTGTGAATCTGTGGAATTCCCTACCCAGTGAAGCAGTTGAGGCTCCCTCATTGAATGTTTTTAAGGCAAGGATAGATACATTTTTGAACAGTAAAGGGATTAAGGGTTATGGTGAGTGAGTGGGTAAGTGGAGCTGAGTCCATGCAAAGATCAGCCATGATCTTATTGAATGGCAGAGCAGGTTTGAGGGGCCAGATGGCTGATTCCTGCTCCTAGTTCTCATGTTTTTATGCTCTTATAATTAAAATCTCTCATTCTCAATATTGTAAAATATCTTCACATCCTTGTTTTCAATTGCCTCATGGTCTTACCCCTATTTTTCTCTGTAAAATCCTCCAATTCCATTGTCCTTTGAAACATCTGCACTCCTCTGTTTGAGATGACAGTGCTGACTGATTGCAAAGTAGACTGTGATTGGTAGAGGTTTTGTCAGAGAGAATGTACCAGTTGAGGGTGAGTGACAGTTAGCTGCCAAGCATTTGAACTCTCTAAGCCCCATCATGCCAATCAATTCACCTTATGATCTACCTACTCTCATGATCCTTATACTAACCATGCCAACCTATATCCCACTGTCCATAACCATGCCCACCACATCCCCATAGCCCCGAGATCAGAAAATCCCGCCTGAGGTCAACCTTTCCAAAGTCATCACTCACCCACTTCAATTCCTGTAGTGGGCAAAGCAGGAAATTTGCCCTACTCTGTCTTATCAGATCAGTGCAGAATGAACTCTATTGTGCAGAGTTGGGCATCACATTATAGGTAAAAGATAAATGGTGCATCGTAGTATCACTGAAATGTTACTGTGATGTTGGGTTGTTGCAGAGACTTGAGAAGTCTCTCAAGTTGAGTTAAAGCTGGACTAGATCTTCAGCAATATTAGAAGTTTAATACAGAGAGCGAATTCTTTTCTCATCCTGGTTCCTGCCTCCTTCCCCAACTCCGTGTCTTCACTGATGTGCATTGGACTGGGTGCAAACGGTAAGAAGTCTCATAACATCAGCTTAAAGTCCAACAGATTTATGTGGAACCATGAGCTTTCAGAGTGCTGCTCCTTCAACAGGTGAGTGGAGGTGGGTTCATATGTCATGAATCGACTGACCAACGTGTTAATCTATAACTAGCTCCATGGGGGGGGTGAACCAACCAGTCCTTTCATTGTTGCTCTAACTCCCTTGGGGTATTTTCTGTTTGCTCCTTGCCCACACCCTGTACCGTGATCATTAGCGGACACAGAATGAGTGGCAACTCAGCAGATTGTGTCCAACCCACTGGGGCATCACTGAAACATTTAGGTAATCCATCTCCCTTTGCAGTTTGAAAACAATATTCAGCATTTATTCCATTTCTCAAACAGAGAGCAAGCTCTCCAGCTCAAGGCTATGTTGCCAGATATCGCTGCCTGCTTGCAATCCCTTATTGTCTTCCATTCACAGAGTTACCATGGCAACAGTGTCTCTAAGAGGCTGGAGGAGCTCACACTGTGAATCTTTCACGACTGCTCCAGTAAAAGGCCACTCTGCATCAATGGCAGACACAGCGGCTTGTTTATATCTGAAAGAAAACTGTAATGAGGACAAATTCTCCTTAATATCTGGAGCAGCTGAACTTGAAGCCACGGATTTAACCCCATTTGTGTTTTTAATAAATCTAAATTGATTTTAAAATTGGTGCTGAGATCAAAGAGCTTTTCGCAGCTGAATCTTGCTCGTTGGTCAGATAGAAATAGTTCCTAAATGATTGGAAGAAACTGTGCTACATTTAAACGGCGTCTACTCTACAACAGCAAAAGTTTACCATCAGTGAACTGATAAGAGACTATTTAACCCATTAAACCCTCCAGTCTCTCTCTCTCTCTTTCTCACTCACCTGCACACATTTACACACACACACACACACACACAGACACACACACACAGTTAGAAGCAGATTTATAGAACAAATACATTTTTTTTGTAGAATCTCTACAGTGCAGAAGGAGGTCATTCAGCCCTTTGAGTCTGCACCAACCACAATCCCTCTCAAGACCCATTGCCATAACCCCACACATTTACCCTGTTAATACCCTAACGCTAAGAGTCAATTTAGCATGGCCAATCAGCCTAACTCGCACATTTTTGGACTGTGGGAGGAAACTGGAACAGCTGGAGGAAACCCACGCAGACACACAGAGAATGTGCAAAAACAGATCCATAAGTGTCGAAAATGGGACATCCAACCATCATCCTCTCCCCCCGAACACTTTATGTACCAAACCAAACTGAGGGGAGGGAGTGTTTGGCGTGGAGTTCCTAATGAAGAAGGTAAACATCAGATGTACATCGTCAACACTGCCCAAGCTTCACCCCTGACCATTGATTGGATGAGAGGGCATGGTCATATTCCAAGGAGGTGTACCTAGTTGGTTCATTAATCACCAACAACGTAGCAGGATAAGATTTGCTTCTCTGGAAAGAGTTCAAGTTGGCTAGCTGAATTGAAGAAGGTTTAATATTCGAGACAAGCTGGGTGATCCAGCTACTTCTTGACAATGGCCTTTGGAAGCGTGTATGAATGATTTAGCAATAGAGATTGTGAGCTCCCCTCCAACATACTAACCAAAGATAAGGCATGAGCACCATTCAAACGGTTGCTGTGAACAGTATTATTATAACATTGCTTTGGACACTTCAAAAACTTAAACTCCCTCTCAGTTTGTCCTTCCAACCATTTCCCACCATAATTACATCGTTTATTGAATAGTGGCAGCGTGGTGGCACAGTGGTTAGCACTGCTGCTTCATAGTGCCAGAGACCCGGGTTTGATTCCCAACTTGGGTCACTGTCTGTGCTGAGTCTGCACATTCTTCCCATGTCTGTGTGGGTTTCCTTCCACAGTGTGAAAGACGTACTGGTTAGGTGCATTGGCCAGGCTAAATTCTCCCTCAGTATACCCGAACAGGAGTTTAAACTTTTATTTATTAGTGGCACAAGTAGGCTTACATTAACACTGCAATGAAGTTACTGTGAAAATCCCCCAGTCGCCACACTCCGGCTCCTGTTCGGGTACACTGAGGGAGAATGGCCAATACACCACCGTGGAGATTAGAAAACATGGCTGCGATTCTCCCAGAAGTGCTGAATTGGTGGGACAACTGTTCTAAATCCCAGCTGTTTTGTCAGTTCAGTTTCTTACCTGCACGCTGTGCACTGCAGAAGTCACGATAGCGAATCTCATTAAAAAACTGTTTGGGGATCGGAGCCTATTGCTGCCGGGCTCTGACAGTTCTGCGACTCTGCGCACACACCGTGGTGCCCATTTCTCAGACTCTCCGTTTGCTGGCCAGCCCAATTGCTGGACCTCCCGGGACCCCCACAATGCTGCCCCTCCAGCAACACCGCCCCCCCCACCCCCACTCCATGGCTTGATAATGGCTACCACAGCAATTCACAGGCCAGATTCCCTCCATCCCCAGACCACACTGATGTAAGGCCCACCCCTCCGCAGTGGCGATCCCCCCCCCCCCCCTTACCCTGGCAGACCACCCCCCCCACAAAGGATACCTCCCTCCCAGACTGAAAACTGGATGTAATGGATGCCTTAAACTCAAGCAAGTCTGCCAGGTTGGGATAGTTTCAGATTAGAACGACTCACTGTGGGAGAGAGAAGCTGGCTCCACACTTTGCGTGGTAGTATAGCAGTTAGCACTGCTGCCTCATGGTGCCAGGGGCTTGGGTTCGATTCCTGGCTTGGGTCACTGTCTCTGCAAAGTTTGCATGTTGTCCCAGTGTGGGTTTCCTCCCATTGTCCAAAAGATGTGCTGGTTAGGTGCACTGGCCATTTTAAATTCTCCCTCAGTGTACCCAAACAGTGGATTTCACAGTAACTTCATTGCAGTGTTAATGCAACTAATAAATAAACTTTATATTATCCATTTTGAATGTTTCAACGTAAATATCCCTCACTCTATTGGCCTAATTAATATCCAGAAAATGGATAAGCCTCAGAGAGCAAAATGAAATAAACCATGCGCTCTGAGGAAATTGGTTCTCTCCGGGTTAGCTGTCAATAAATGATGGCACCTCTCCCCAGCTTGTCCACTCAGTCGGAGGCAGGTCTCTCATTCACACCACTGCAGAACTCGTGCACAGGCACTCACTTTCCAGCAGAGGTCAGTCTATTGCAACTTTCTATCCCCTCTCCGGGGTTTGGGCACTGAGGCCAATTATCCCACGTGGGAATGGCCCCCGGCCATTGCTGTTCAGTCAATGATTCAACAACCCGGACCAGTGTAACATTTTAATGCAGATCGAATCATAGAGGACCTCTCAGCCCATCTGTCCTAGCTCTTTGAAAGAACCCCTGTTAATCCCACTGTTTATTCCCCACAAAAATATAAAATGTCCCCATTCAAATACTTATCCTATTCCTTTCTAAAGATTACCATTGAATCTGCTATCACCATCCCTTCAAGATCATAATTGTGTAAAATAAATTTCTCCTCATCTTCCCTCTGGTTCCCTTTACCTTCAATCTGAATCCTCTGGTTAATTGTCTGTTTACCAGTTCTCTCTGCTTGGCCCTATCAAATCCAGATATAAATGAATCGTCCTACTCTGCTCTAAGTCTCTCCACATCACTGGTTCTTTTTTTTAATTACTTCATGGAAGAGCCAAATCGGACTAACAACGTTGACCCTGGTTCTCTCTCCACAGATGCTGCCAGGCCTGCTCAGTCTATCCAGCATTTTTTGTTTGTATTTCAGATTTCCAGCATCCCCAATATTTTGCTTTAGTTCTTTTTGTTATCATCTGGTAATATTACTGTGGCATCACCATCAAACTCCTTCTCTGTGACACTCCTCCTACAGCGTAGTGTCAAGATTCAAACACTCCAGCTGAATCCAACCAATGAGTTATAAAGATTTAGATGAAGCTCCTTTCTTTTGTCCTCCATATCTCTCTCTAGCTCTAGGGATTCCATCTCAACAACCCTCTCAACAACCTCCTTTGCCAGTGTGAAGTGGCAAAACCAAATGCCAAAACATTCGTCAAAAGCATGATTTTAAGCAGGCGGAGTAATAACTGGAGAAATAAAGGGATTTAGGATAATATTCCAGAGTGAGGGAGGAAAGGTTGCACAACAGAGGGAAGTGATGCCTGAGTGCTGACGGAGATTACAGAGACAAAGAGCGGTGGGATTACCAGGAGATTCCACTCCTTGATTTCACTGATCATATTCAAGCTGAAGCATTGGGAGGTTTGAAGTTTCCGCAGGTGAGTGAGTATCTCGTGATGTAGAAAGGCAGCAGGGTCTGAGCTGAGCTGAGGGTTACGCGGAAGGGAGACCAACCTAATAGTCGAGAACAGAGCTTCGTTGAAGGTTTCGTTGGCATGTGGACTCAGGGCAGGAGCAGAACTATTCCTGGGTGAGAATGCTTGCAAACTCTGCACAGGATTAATTAAGATGCAGAAGGTGTGAAAACAATGATCGGGGGTGAAGGTGGAAGGGGTGAGGGGATGGGTGGGAGGGGGGCATTGTTTAACAACTTGATTGAGAGCCTCAAGGTTCACCGGGATGGAACCATGAGATCGGATGTCAGGGAAGCAAGCTGATAATCCAGACTATGGGAATGGTGGAGAAGAGCAGCTGTTATCAGGATATCAATGGCAAATGAGGTTTTGATAGGGTTATTATCCCTGGCTTTAAAGGTAGAAAGAGGTATGGAGGACAAAAGAAAGGAGCTTCGCCTAAATCTTTATCACTCATTGTGGTCGGCCCCACTGACCAAGTCAACATAAGAACATAAGAAATAGGAGCAGGAGTCGGCCATTCAGCCCCTCGAGCCTGCCCCACCATTCAATAAGATCAATTCAATAAGATCATGGCTGATCTGTAGTGGATGAGTTCCACTTTCCCGCTTTCTCCCCATAACCCTTAATTCCCTTGTGTATCAGAAACCTACCTATCCATGACTTAAATATATTCAGCGAGGGAGCCTCCACCACTTCAATGGACAGAGAATTCCAGAGACTCACCACCCTCTGAGTGAAGAAGTTCCTCTTCAACTCCGATCTAAACTGCTCCCCCCTCCTCTTATTTTGAGGTTGTGCCCTCTAGTCTTGTTATCCTTTCTACCCTATCCAACCCCCTCATTATCTTATTTGTTTCTATAAGATTCCCCCCTCAGCCTTCTAAACTCTAACGAGTACAGACCCAATCTATACAATCTCTCTTCATAGGCTAATCCCCTCATCTCTGGTATCAGCCTAGTGAATCTTCTCTGCACTCCCTCCAAGGCCAATATATCCTTTCACAACCATTATCAGGGGGAATTAAACTGATCCTTTTAATCACTCAGCTACCATTATCGAGATGTCAAAATGAAGCAGATTCATCTTCTATTGCATTGTATTGGTCGTCTGGGATGCAACCAGCAACATTGGGAATCAGAGAGCACTGGGTTCACATCCATCACAGGGGATTAGTGCGTGTAATCGAAGCTGACACTCCAATGCAGCACCGAGGGATTGCTGCATTGCCGGAGGTGCTACCTTTTGTACCAGTTAGAGCAGGAACCCACCTTCCCTCCTGGGGTGGATGTAACAGACCCGATAGCACTAAGGACAGCAGGGGAATTTGCCCCAAAGTCCTGCTATCCCACTGTCAGCATCACAGCAACAGATTATCAAGTTATTGTCACATTGCTATCGGCGGGCGCGGGCTCTGCTGGTCATAAAGATAAAAGGATGGTACACACACCTTTAGGAATATTGTTACAGTTCATATACATGGTACGATGGTCTATTTTAATCGAGGTGCTAGCCCGTTTAAAATCCAAAGCTACTCATTGCACAGATGCAATGACCAGTATCGTGAAATCAAACTGCTCCTGAATTTTGCAGCAGGAATGATCTTGTTGTGGTTTAACAGCCCCTCCTGGGACTCAGCTCCGGGGCTGTCTGTCGATAACAACAAAGATTGGTTTGCAGGTTGTCACAGTGATTCCTCGAATATAGAATATCTGCTCCAAGAAAAAATGTTCTCTATTAGCCTGCATTTGATGCTTAGCTCACTCATGTTCCTTTGTCAAATTGCTCTCAAATACAGCAAATATAATGTTTGTGGAACAGTAATGTTTTTCTTTCTCCCCTGTCTGGATCACTAATGTCACTGGTCAGACCGCAATATTGGATCTGAGAGCTGCAGAAATTCATTTCTTCTAAACAGAGCAACTTGTTTATCAGGATTTGGCTTCATCCTCAGTACAGAATGTATCTATCAGTACAGTTTGTCCAGCAATGTGACGTTCCGTGTGGGGATCACTCGGAATCTGAAACTCACTGTTTACGTTCTGCCAGATCAGAATGTCTGCTTGTAGTAATAAAGAACAAAGAACAACACAGCACAGGAAACAGGCCCTTCGGCCCTACAAGCCCGTGCTGCCCATTTTAACGCTCGGTGAGTGCCTCATTCCAATCCTTCTTCTGCCTACGACTTTTATCTGCATCTCTTGGACTCCACAATAAAGGGGTGCAAATTTAGAGCACTCTACATGTGCCAGATTAAGGGAGGTCTAATTTAGGCACAATTTATTAACACACAATCAGCCTAAAAGCACGTTTTTCTCTTTGCTTTTCTCTTTGCTTGTGGATGACAGGTGCTGGTAATGATTTTTCATTTTGCACTTTCTCCAGATCCATAGTCTGTTTCTTTACCTGTTCGAGCGACAGTTGCGCAGTGGTTAGCACTGCTGCCTCACAGCTCCAGGGACCCAGGTTCGATTCCAGCCTCAGGTCACTGTCTCTGTGGAGTTTGCACATTCTCCTCGTGTCTGCGTGGATTTCCTCCGGATGCTCCGGTTTCCTCCCACAATCCAAAGATGTGCAGGTTAAAAGTTTGTACTTCTCCATTCAGCTGAGGATATCTAGGTGAACTAATCACACTCAACTAACTGCACAAAGTTATGAAATAATTCATTAATGAACACAAGACCTTTGTCTGACACCACACTGTCTTGGATGTCATATTGTTGTGACGATTCTTCTTAGTAAAATATTGATTGCTCTCATCCTAATGCTGTATGCTTAAGCTTGCAAATGATGTGTCCATTGCTGCTGTTTATGGAAACTATGGATCATAGTACACTCCAATTGCTGGTGATTTTTGACCTTGTCAAAAGCTCCATTTTCCAGCACCATAACTATGTCTCAACAGCTTCATAACAGCTCATTTCCTTACTCCAGGTTAAGTAGGAACTTGATTGACCATGCCAAGGAATCACAGTCATTCTGTGATGTTTTTGGGCTCTCTAATGACCTTCAGTGGACTGGCTGTGATTACTGAAGCTTGCACGCTGCAGTTCGAGAATCTTATTGTAGGTTTTCCAAATTCCCATTTATCGTTTAATGCTGAACCTGCTTCTCAGAGAACTCACCCCAATGGCAATATTCCCCCTTTAATGAAGTATGTAGCAGAATGTTGTCCATGTGCAGGAGAGGCTATTTAGCCCATCAAGGCATCCTTCCATGCTTTCCAGCATTTGAGGATATCTCAGGTGTAGAACATTTCCAAATGGTGAGCAATAACGACCGTATGGGGTGATAAATGTAGTTAGCAATCTGGATCCCTCTGCTCTTCACATCTGAAGAGGTTCGTTTTTGGAGAACAGGTGAGAATTTCAGCTATTGATGCCTTGGGGATGGACCTCATGTCTGACTGGCGTGTTTAATTGAGTCAAATCCACACAAATTCCAATTGGACCATTGGGCTTTGCTGCTGTGACCATTATGGAACACCTCTTTGTTGCTATGGTTACTGGAGAGATGATCTCTTTTTGGAACATGTGTTCAATCTCACTTGTCTGAGAGTGGATGAGGGAACTTTCTTGTTGTGAAGCGACAGATAGCTTAGCATCTGCCTTAAGATTATATCCTTATAACTTACAGAATACTGAGAAGCCGAGATAGAGTGGATGGGGAGAGGATGTTTCCACTAGTGGGAGAGACTAGAACTCAAGGGCACAGTCTCAGAGTGGAGGGAAGCTCCTTTAAAACTGAGATGAGGAGGAATTTCTTCAGCCACAGGGTGGTGAATCTGTGGAATTCATTGCCACAGCGGGCTCTGGAGGCCAGGCCATTGAATGTCTTTAAGACAGAGATAGATAGGTTCTTGATCAATAAGGAGATCAAGTGTTACAGGGAGAAGGTAGGAGAATGGGCAAGAGAACCATATCAGACATTATTGAATGGCAGAACAGACTCGATGGGCAGAATGGCCCAATTCTGCTCCTGTATCTGATGGTAATATTCTATTTTCTGTTTTCTTACGCCTGCCAACAGGGACGTAAATTCATTCCTGAATACCTGAAAGGCTGTGTATCAGCAATCTTATCAATGAGCCTCCAGTGTCAGCATGTTTTTCTGTTCAAGACTGATGTCTTTTGGTGCTCTGTAAATACAGTGGCTCAATAATTTCAATAGGTGTTAACCGATTATTTTTAGTTTTGTCCCTTTTGGACATTACAACCATCCTCTAACCAGTTGCAATGTGATATTTTAAGGTATTTAAATTAATCAGATAATACTGAAACATGTGCACCGGTTTCTAGTTTGAATTCTGTGCAATGGCAATCAGTTTCTAATTTAACGTTCCAATAATTATTTTCTGTTTGCTTAACTTCTTCTGGGAAGGTTATTTGTTTTTTTTTTCTCCTTAAGGACATCATCTTAAGGCAGATGCTAAGCTATCTGTCTTTTCACAGCGAGGATACGTGAGGTTGAGCACATGTTCCAGCAAGAGTTCATCTCTCCAGTAATCACAGCAACAAAGTGGTGTTCAGTAATGGTCTTGCTGTTTCTCTTTCCCTATGACCCACAGGAACTTTGGACCTGTCAGTGTTTTTAAAATGTCTCAACTTCCCACAGTCGTGGCACTTTCTCTCCCTGCTGGATATTCTTTCCGCTTCCTCAGGAACTTCCTGCCACACTGGGAAGATGATGGTTAGCACACTTTTGCCTGATTTCAGGGGCTGTTGCTTCACTGGACTTTATCCCCTTTGTCCAACATATTAAATGGCTTCACTCATTTATTTCCACCTTTCCCTACGAACAATCGTGCTGTTAATGTTTGGTCTGTTACACTGTCTAACAAGGGGCATACACGCGATGGGTCGTGAGAGGGCTAGTCTTAGACTTTGAGAGTATCCTAGTGCTTCCTATCGTTAGTGTACGCTTGACCTGGACCATCTGATGGGCAACATGACAGCTCAGTGACTATCGCTGTGCTGTGCAGATACATGGATTTGGGCCTGTGTCTGTGGGAGTTTGCACATTCTCCCCGTGCTTGTGTGGGTTTTCTCCGGTGCTCCGGTTTCCTCCCACATCCCAAAGATGTGCTCTTAGGCTAATTGGCAAAACAAATTCTCCATAAATTGTCTCAAATTTGGTTTTTAATCCATAGATCTATAAACATGGACAGGGATCACGGGTAGAGGTGGGAACATCGGGGTGGTGGCGTGGGCTCGTTGGGCCGAAGGGCCTGTTTCCCGTACTGTTTTATTCTTTGTTCTTTGTTAGCATTATTTTATGAGAGTTACATCTTCCCTCGGTTGCAAAAGGTTTGATATAATTTCATCTAAAATTCCAACTGCAATATGAGTATTAGTATTAGTGGATCTCTGATACTTTCATTTCCAATTCTCTGCAAGTCAGTCTTTTACAAATGAGTCCAGTGACTCAACTGAACTTTGCCTCACCCTATTACATTTCTCTTGCTCAATAATCAAATGCTGAAATATGACTAAAATGCCTGGAGGGCTTCTTTGTACGAGCTCGAAGCCTCATCGATACCCTATCTTTCAACAGCATCATCTGCTATGGTCCCTAGTGTATAGAGTAAAGTACTGACCTGATCTTTCTATTCCTTCATACGCAAGCCTGAAGCTATACTGAACCTGGAGAATCTCTTCCTCGAAATGTCGTGGCATTGAGTCTGTTGTGAGCCTCAATGCTTCTAAATAATCCTGTGAGTGGCTGTGTATACTCATACTTGTCTAAAACCTTGGATCTGTCGCTGTTTTAGTTGTTTGGTTTTTTGACTGTGATCTTACCTGTTGTTGGCTGGACTCTGGGTTGTGTATGTCTGTATCTGCAGCAGTATGATGCCCCATTCCCAGCTCAGTACTCTGTCCTTTTCCTAAGGAATGATGTGCTGCAGTCTTCCCGATTAGTTTTCTGGGTCTTTACACCGTGTCCGCTACCACAGTTAACACAAACTATCAACTGGCACCATGTTTCGTATTGGTTTTGAGATCTGGTTGAGGTTTCTTTAGGGTTTACCTGTTTCCATTCACTCTTATAAGGGAGGACATGCTCCTGGGGATTTTTAATAAAGTGGTAAGATTTTAACAGCGGATGTTTTCTTCAGCGTTCTGTGCTCCGGAGAATATCTCCTGCCTCTGTGCGCTCTTTATGTTTGAGTCACAAAGGAAAAGTTGTTTCATCCTAACTTACACCACGTGCTCAGGTGTTTTAACGGATCAGCAATAGCTGGGGACGAGAAACAATCCCTGGATTCTGAAGTGACCATTGGTCAAACTGCGAGCCTGCTGCCCCGTGTTTCTTGCAGGATTAGCTGGAATTGAGTGCTTTAATCAATGGTCGGCTCTCTCTCAGTCAACATTCTCCAATCCCGTTTCCTTGCAAACAACCCTGACACTCACACACACACACACAAAACTGTAAAATAATATTTGTGATGTAGAAGTATCAGTGGTGTGGAGAGTTTGCACTGGGCAGGAAAGCAGCAATCTCTGCAGAGCTCCCCAATCGCAATCCTTTCCCCACAGGGTCAGGAGATTGTGGGTTCAAGTCCCATTTGAGTAAACAACCCAGACTAACACTGCAGAGCAGTACTGGGGGAGTGCTTCACTGTCAGAGATGCTGTTTCTTTATTTGAAGAAAGGTTGGTCAATGTTTATCACTCAAGTTTGGAATTTTCTGTCCATACATTTTCTGCATTGTTCCCTTCCTTACAGCAGAGCGTACAGTTCAAAGATTGACTGTGAAGAGCTTGAGGGATGCCCTGAAGCTTTAAATAGAATCACAGAAATTTATGTTACAAAATAGAGTCATTCAGCCCATTCAGTCTGTTGCTAGCCATCAAAGAGCTACCCAACATAATCCCATCTTCTGACTTGCAATCCGTAGGTTTCAGCATTTCCAGATCCAAATATTTTTTAGGCACCTTGGGCGGGATTTTATGGCTTCGCTCGTCCCAAAACCATAAAATCCCGGCTGAGATCAATGGACATTTCCGTTGCCCACCCTCGCTCACTCCGATTCTGTGGCAGATTGGGCTGTTGAATTCTGGCCCCTGACTCTTTCTCCCTCTGTAAGAAGTGTCATAACACCAGGTTAAAGTCCAACAGGTTTATTTGGTAGTAAACACCACTAGCTTGTGTCAGGTGAGTGGAAAATTCTGATCACAAACAGAGTTCACAAACAGTTGTGAGACTTCTTCCTGTGTTTACCCCAGTCCAATGCCGGCATCTCCACTTCTTTCTCCCTCTCCCATGTGAGTTCAGATACATTGCCACCCTGTGAAAAGATTTCTCAACTTCTCTCTAATCCAATGATTTTAACTTTCTGTCCCATAGTTATTGATCTCTCTAAACAGGAAATAGCTCCTTCCTGTCCAATCTTAAACATCTCAGTTTCCCTGCAGTCTCCTCTGAAAATAGACTATTCCAGCCTGTCCTAAGATGGACTCGAATAGCACGAGGGGTCACGGGCTTAGGGTGAGGGGGGTAAGGTATAATTTGGATGCTAGAGGGAGTTTTTTCACACAGATGGTGGTGGGGGTATGGAATGCGCTGCCAAGTAAAGTGGTGGAGGCAGGTACTCTGGAGTTATTTAAGAAATACTTAGATGGGCACATGAACAGAATGGGAATGGAGGGGTATAGAAAACTGATTTAAAATAGGATCATGAGCCTTGGGAGTCCCTGGGAAGTGTGTAAATAGATGATGATATTGATGTACTTGTTTTTATCCTACAGGTGCTTTGGTCCACCTTGTTGTCTAACAAGGGGCAAACACGCGATGGGTCGTGAGAGGGCTGCTCTTGGATTTTTTTTCGAGAGTATCCTAATGCTTCACGTCGTTAGTGTACGCTTGACCTGGACCATTTGATGGGCAACACGACAGCTCAGTGACTATCACTGTGCTGTGCAGATACATGGATTTGGGCCTGTGTCTGTGGGAGTTTGCGCATTCTCCCCGTGCTTGCGTGGTTTTCTCCGGGTGCTCCAGTTTCCTCCCACATCCCAAAGATGTGCTCTTAGGCTAATTGGCAAAACAAATTCTCCCTAAATTGTCTCAAATTTGGTTTTTAATCCATAGATCTATAAACATGGGCAGGGATCACGGGTAGAGGTGGGAACATTGAGGTGGCGGCCCGGGCTCGTTGGGCCAAAGGGCCTGTTTCCCATGCTGTTTTGTTCTTCTTCTTCTTCTTTCCACTTTTTCCTTTTAATTAGAACTCACCACTCTTGGTGACATTCTCATGAATCTCTTCTGTACTCTTTAATACAATCACAACCTTCTTATAATGTGGGTCCAGAGGAGTAAGCAGTACTCTAATTATGGCCTAACCAAATTTTATATACAGTTTTCTCCTAAACGTGCTCAATGAAAGTGTGCACTTTTCTTTTTGTTATAAAACGTAGAACACTACAGCACAAACAGGCCCTTCAGCCCACAAGTTGCGCTGATCATATCCCTACCTATCAGGCCTATCTATAACCCTCAATCCCAGATCAGAAACATTCTTAGAGAACGTGCTCATCAGCCTGCAATCCTTCCTCTCTGGGTTTTTGGAACCATGCAATACAGTTCCTTGCTGTTGGAAATCATTCCTCATGGTTCTGCTAAGACAATGCAGTCTAATGAGTTGACTGAGTCCAACCAGCTAAGCAATTGTGTGAGAATGTCTTTTAGATCCTTTTGTTCCACATTTTGGTCAGTTACAGGGTGTTTGTCTCCAGGATTTACTCACAGTCCATGCTAACCACAGTGGATCCCCTCAGGCTGTCTGCTTTTCACTTTACGTTTCAATCTCTGTACAAATGATTGTTGATCAGATACATCAGTATATCAATCCTGAAGTAAGCAGATGAAGCAGAATTGTGGCTCTCATCAGGAACAATGAAAGAAACTGTGGATTTGGAAAATTGGACAATAACAATTCTCCTAATCTGAATGAAAACAACACCAAAGAACTAGTTCAAGACTTTCTGAAAAAGCTAATGAATGATGTTGCTTCTGTGAAGATTCAAAATGTAAGCATTAGCATACTTACTAACGAATGTATCGAAATATTAAAGTAGAATTGTGGGCATTGAGTTCTGGGGGCAGTGCTGGGACAGTATCAGGGAACAGTGCCTGAGCAGTGCCAAGGACTGTGCCAAAGGACAGTGCGGGCGCAGTGCTAGGGCGCAGTGCCAGAGGGCAATACCATAGAATCATAAAAACTCTACGTGCAGAAAGAGGCCATTTGGCCCATTGAGTCTGCACTGATCACAATCTCATCCAGGCACCTCCATATCCCGACATATTTACCTGCTTGGGTGGGATTGTGGTCAGTATAGATTCAATTGCTGAATGGCCTCCTTCTGCACTGTAGGGATTCTATGGATTTTATGATTTTAATCCCACCTTCCTGCACCCAGCCCTTAGCCCTACAGCTTATAGCACAGTTCCAGGTACTTTTTAATAGAGTTTACCATCTCCGTCTCCATCACCAACTCAGGCAGTGAATTCTACTCACCCTCCACCCTCTGCATAAAAAAAAACTTCTTCCTCGTGTCCCCTACACCTTCTACCATGCACCTTGAATCTGTATGCCCTGATTCTAGAATTCACTGCCAAAGTAAACAATTTTATCCTGTCCATTCTATCCCTTCCCCTCATAATTTTGTACACCTCTATCAAGTCACCCCTCAGCCTTATTTATTCCAAGGAAAATAACCCCAACCTATCCAATCTCTCCTCACAGTTACACTTTTCTAGCCCTGGCAACATTCTTGTAAGCCTCCTCTGCACTCTCTCCAGAGCAGTAACATCCTTCCTGTAATGTGGTGACCCGAACTGCAAATAATACCCCAACTGTGGCCTCATCAAACAGTTTGGTATCCCTTTGACCCTCTTGTTTGGAACTTTTCACACAGCTCATTGGGGTCCAGCTTCCCTCCTCTCGGGGTCTTCCCTCTGCCTTCAGCTCATCCACCTACCTTCTTGCCCTCTCTGCCTGCCATTGTGAGCCTTTCTCTCCTTCCCAATGCCTTGGGGATGCTAATTTAAGATGGATTTGCAGAAGAATTTCTTCTTTGAATGACTGATGATGAATCTTTGGAATTCTTTCACCTGGGAAGGTGTCAGGTCGAGTCCTTGAATGTTTTTAAAGCTGAGATCGATAGTTTTTTAATCAGTCGGGGAATCAGTGGTTACGAATATAAAGGGTTATAAAGATAAGCAGGAAAGTGGACTGAGTGAGTCTTAGATCACCATTATTATATGGCAGCACAGGCTTGAAGGGCAGCATGGCTTACTCCTGTTTCTTAAAGTCTTATAGACTAACCCCAGGCACTGTATTGGGGGCGGCACGGTAGCACAGTGGTTAGCACCACTGCTTCACAGCTCCAGGGACCTGGGTTCGATTCCCGGCTCGGGTCACTGTGGAGTTTGCACATTCTCCTCGTGTCTGCGTGGGTTTTCCTCTGACAGTCCAAGATGTGCGGGTTAGGTTGATTGGCCATGCTAAGAAATTGCCCCTTAATATCCAGGGATGTGTAGGTTAGAGGGATTAGTGGGTATAATATGTAGGGATATGAAAACCTCATTGAGTTTTTTGAAAAAGTGACTAAGGAGGTGGATGGGGGTAAGGCGGTTGATGTGGTATATATGGACTTTAGTAAGGCGTTTGATAAGGTGGCCCATGGAAGACTTCTGCAGAAAATGCAGATGTATGGGATAGAGGGTGATTTAGCTAATTGGATTAGGAATTGGCTAGCAGATAGAAGACAGAGGGTGGTGGTTGATGGGAGATATTCATCGTGGAGTTCGGTGACAAGTGGTGTACCTCAGGGGTCTGTTTTGGGGGCCCCTGCTGTTTGTAATTTTTATAAATGATCTGGATGAGGGTATTGAAGGATGGATTAGTAAATTTGCAGATGACACTAAAGTCGGTGGAGTGGTAGATAGTGAAGAGGGGTGTTATAGTTTGCAGAGGGACTTGGACAAGTTGCAGAGCTGGGCCGAGAGGTGGCAAATGGAGTTTAATGTGGAAAAGTGTGAGGTAATGCACTATGGCAGAAATAATAAATGTGTAGAGTATAGGGCAAATGGTAGGATTCTTAGTAGTCTAGATGAACAAAGGGATCTTGGTGTGTATGTGCATAGATCCCTAAAAGTAGGCAGTCAGGTCGAGAAGGTTGTTAGGAAGGCATATGGAGTCTTGCTTTTATTGGTAGAGGGATTGAATTTCGGAGCCGCAACGTCATGTTGCAACTGTACAAAACTCTAGTGCGGCCGCACTTGGAGTATTGTGTGCAGTTCTGGTCCCCACATTATAAGAAAGATGTGGAGGCATTGGAGAGGGTACAGAGGAGGTTTACCAGGATGTTGCCTGGTATGGAGGGCAGGTCTTATGAGGAGAGGCTGAGGGATTTGAGGTTGTTTTCGTTAGAAAGGAGGAGGCTAAGAGGGGACCTGATCGAAACATATAAGATGATTAGAGGTTTAGATAGGGTGGACAGTGATAGCCTTTTTCCTAGGATGGAAAAAGCTAGCACGAGGGGACACAGCTTTAAATTAAGGGGTGATAGTTATAGGACGGATATCAGAGGTAGGTTCTTTACCCAAAGGATGGTTCGGGAGTGGAATGCCCTGCCTGCAGCTGTTGTAGATGCGCCAAGTTTGGTGGCGTTTAAGAGGTTAGTTGATAAGTATATGGAAGAGAAGGGAATGGTTTAGTTTGGAGGGGCATTGCTTTTTATATTGGTCGGCGCAACATCGGGGGCCGAAGGGCCTGTTCTGTGCTGTAATGTTCTATGTTCTATGTTCTATGCCTGGGTAGGATTGTGTTTGGTGCAAACTCAATGGGCCGAAGGGCCTCTTTCTGCACTGTAAGGTTCTATGATTGTGCTGATCTGACTCAGTAACACAGGACAGGTCCATGGATGCAGCACGATCCGTGAAGAGCAGTTTGGGATGGAGATGGAGGCAGGAACCAGTCTGCTCCGGCAAAGTGGTGAACAGTGTATCACTGTGACAGAACGGCTAACCTCAATGTGCCTCTTGTGCCTTCATTGGGTTTCAGACCAGCGTAATTTGCTGTTGGTATGATGCAAACTTGGAGGATGGAGGCCAGCAGCTGTTTTAATGAACATTTGTGAGATGCCAATGAACGTAAATGGTGTATGTGCCACCAGCCAGTGGAGGACCAGCCCACCACTGGGAGAACTGCAATGTATTTTTACGCAGCAAGTTCTGAATCTTTTGCTCCCGATATATTCTCTGCCACGAGCAGGAAATGAACATTATGTTCATTGTGAGGAAGCAGTGGCCCAGTGTTATTTTCACTGGATTAGTAATCCAGAGAGCCAGGTGATACTCTGGGAGCTGGGATGGAATCCCACCCCGCAGAGTGAATTAAATAAAAATCTGGAATTAAAAAGTGTAATGATGCCCACAAAACCATTGCTGATTGTCGTAAAAACCCATCTGCTTCACCAATGTCCTCTAGGGAAGGAAATCTACCATCCTTATCTGGTCTGGCCTACATGTGACTCCAGAGTAATGTGGTTGACTCTTAAATGTCCTCAGGTTTTGGCATTACATGCTGGCCTAGACAGCGATACCCACATCCCACACACAAGAAGTATTTTCTGTCAAAAATCACTCCCAACGGGATTGCTTTTCCCAACTTTTCCGAGTTATAGCATCTCGTGTCCATCAAAAATAATTTCCCTCAGTCCGAGAATCCCCAAACTGGCAGCAGAGACAATTCCTTCAGGGAAATCCTTGAACCTTTGCAGGTTGTGCCTCTTTGAGCAGTGAACAAACTCCCACCAGCATCCTGCCAGATGGCTAACAGGAAACAGCCTTCTCCCCTGCTGAAAATCTATAAAATAAACCGTCACAATGGGAGTCTCTGAGCAGTACTGAATGGGTAGTGAGTGACTTGCTGCTGAGCTGGTCCTGCTGATGGAAAGCCTTGAACTGACAAGGTACCAAAAATCCCGTTCATTCAGAGTTGAAGTTGAGTCATAACATTTTTGCCTTTCCATTCTTAGAACCCAACCCAACGAGCCCATGCCGCAACCCTGATGTTCCCACCTCTACCCGTGATCCCTGTCTATGTTTATAGATCTATGGATTAAAAACCAAATTTGAGACAATTTAGGGAGAATTTGTTTTGCCAATTAGCCTAAGAGCACATCTTTGGGACGTGGGAGGAAACCAGAGCACCCAGTGAAAACCCACACAAGCACGGGGAGAATGCGCAAACTCCCACAGACACAGACCCAAATCCATGTATCTGCACAGCACAGCGATAGTCACTGAGCATTGTACAGAACATTCTTGGAAAAGATTACGAAGTAACTTTTCTGCATAATCCAAATATTTCGCAATTTGCGGAATAGAAAGCAAAGTAACTTCGAGAAGCTTAAGGTTTGAGATGAAAAAAAGCCCTTGCTCACAATCGTAACAAAACTTCACTCAAAACTATGCTTTTATTTTTAACAGGGAACTTTTCCAAATTCTTACTCTGTAGAGCAGTCCCACAATATCATAGTGTGACTGCATAAAACATGTACTGCTAGAAGAAAAATGGTGAAAATTGGTTACACTACACCTCAGAATTGAAAGGCAAGGAGATAGCTGGTCTGTGGTATCTTGCTGACATTGGAGGAGAGGAACTGCGTTGATCTTTTTCCCCTTACAGCCAGTGATCAAGACTTTGATATCTTTATTCCTATAATGGGTATTGTTGATAGAAAAACAGAAAAGGCTGGGAAGACTCAGCAATCTGGCAGCATCTGTGGAGAGGCGTTAATATTTCAAGTCAGTAGGAGTCTTCTCTCGCTCGGAAGAGTTATCCAGATTCAAGACGTTATCTCTGTTTTTCTCTCTTCACAGATGCTGCCAGACTTGCTCAGTCTTCCCAGCATTTTCTGTTTTTATTTCAGATTTCCAGCATCCGCAGTTTTTTGCTTCTTTGTGAGTATTGCTGAGTTGTCTAAACTTGGTGACTAAAGAGGTTGGAAGTAGGGAGGAATGTGGTGAAAAATTACCCCGCTGCCCCACCAGAATATTTTCTGTGTTTGGGATAAACATGACATGGATTTTTGGAGATTTTCCATTCTGGTTGTGTAACATCTCTCTACACAATCCACCCATAAAAGAAAGAGTCACAATGGGAAATCTGACCCTGGTTGAGCAAGATGTCTTTCCAATTCTGATAGAAAGTGATATTGACCTGCTGTGGCACTGAACTGTGGACAATGCGCAGGATTCAATCCGGATTCTCCCAGTCCAGGTTCAGCTGGCACAGTGGAAATGCTAAAATTATCCCTGCCTGAAGAGACCAAGAGAAACAAAGAAGACGGAATTGCTGCTGACACTCTTATTGATTTAAATACACGGGTCTGAGGAGACAATCTGCTTTGTCCGTGTTGTTTTATTGCCATCACAAACAGTTCCTTTATCATCAATTTCCTACAACTACTGAAACCAAAACAAAGAGCAGGTTAGCACTTTAGGAGAAGCCAATCAGAGTAACTGCATTAAGAGGGGAGAGATTTGGGTTCCTCAACCTCAATGTGTGATGATTGAGAGGGGGGTTCACACTACTGGCTGAACTGAGGCAATGTGAACAGCAAACACCAATTCAAACACATGGAAATGTAAACTAACAGCAACCAGAGATGTAATAGAGGTGCCTCCGATTTATAGCTATGCCAGTGAACTTCTGCCAAAACCTATAGCAGGAATCTGGCAGAACAGGGAAGGGTGCATAAAATGTGCATATTTTAACAAAATTAATGTGTTAGATTACTCTTCCTACCAAACGCATTCAGACCTCTTGGGTTCTAATCATGAGAAATGGGAATTAGAAAATCTGTGAATATAGTCCAGAGTCCCAAAGAGAATTGCCTCAATAATTCTCAAATAAACATGTTTGTGTTTTGTGGTTTATTTTAAATATCCTCTACCCTTCATCTTCTTTGCAACTCTCAAACATTCTATATGCTCTGGACATGCTCGGTCTATCCCCATATGACCTCCATAGCCTATTTTTTACTCTGGTGCTCTCAATACAGTTTCCAGATGGCCTCATTATGAATATTTATCTGCTCTCTGAAGATCAAGCCAATTCAGCTCTGTGGGAGGCAGGTTATACAATTTTTTTTTTATTAAAGAGCAACACAGCATGGGAAACAGGCCCTTCGGCCCAACGAGCCCGCGCCGCCGTCATAACTATATAGTAGCAAATCCATTATCCTATTATATTATTCCTATATAATAATATATATATTATTCCTAATATGGAAAATTCTCACTATAGGGACCATTTGTTTCCCAATCAGCCTAAGAGCGAATTTTTGGGTTGTGGGAGGAAACCGGAGTGCCCGGAGAAAACCCACGCAACCACGGGGAGAACGTGCAAACTCCCGCAGACACCGGCCCAATTCCAAGTGTCAATTGCAAAGAGGACTGTCAGGTTTGTTTGAATGTTATCTTGATCTTTCTTTTAAATGTTTTTTTCAATGCCTAGGAGTTTACTTGGTCTGGAATAAAAGTTTCTTTGAGGAATAGCTATAGCTCTAGCTCGTTAGAGGGGTCAGTTTTTGTACAAAGTGTGCAGGAAGGTTTTTTGACTCAGTATGTAGATAGGCCAACTAGAGGTGAGGCTACAATGGATTTGGTGCTGGGCAATGAGCCAGACCAGGTGTTAGGCTTGGAAGTTGGTGAACATTTTGGTGATAGTGACCACAATTCGGTTACGTTCACCTAGTGATGGATAGGGATAGGCATGAAGCTGGGGGCAGTAGTTATAGCTGGGGAAGGGTAATTATGAGGCCATCAGGAGAGAATTAGGGTGCATAGATTGGACTAGGAAGCTACAGGGACTGGGAACATCTGGAATGTGGAGCTTATTCAAGGAGCAGCTGCTGCGAGTCCTTGATAAGTATGTCCCTGTCAGGCAAGGAGGAAATGGTCGAGTAAGGGAACCTTGGTGTACTAAAAAAGTTAATTCGCTGGTTAAAAGGAAAAAAGAGGCTTATGTCAGGATGAGGCTGGAAGGCTCAGTTAGTGCAATGGATAGCTATAGATTAGCCAGGAGGGAGCTAAAGAGTGAGTTGAGGAGAGCTAAAAAGGGACACGAGAAGACTTTGGCTGATAGGATCAAGGAGAATCCTAAAGCTTTCTTTAGATATGTTAAGAATAGAAGATTGGTTAGGGCAAGGTTAGGGCCAGTCATGGACAGCAGTGGAAAGTTGTGCGTGGAGCCTGAAGAGATTGGAGAGGCACTGAACAAATATTTCTCTTCCGTATTCACGCAGGGAGATGTAAATGTAGTTGTGGAGAACACTGGAATACAGGGTTGCAAACTAGAAAGTATTGAAGTAGATAAGGAGGATGTGCTAGATATTCTTGAGGGTTTGAAGTTAGATAAGTCCCCTGGGCCGGACGGGATTTACCCTAGGATTATCTGGGAGGCGAGAGAGGAGATTGCAGAGCCTCTGGCTCTGATCTTCAGGTCGTCGCTGGTTACGGGTATAGTGCTGGAATACTGGAGGATAGCGAATGTGGTCCCATTGTTCAAGAAGGGGAAGAGACACTTTCCAGGGAATTATAGGCCAGTGAGTCTTACTTCTGTTGCGGGCAAAGTATTAGAAAGAATTATTAGGGATAGGATTTATAGTTATTTAGAGAGAAATGAATTGATTGGGGATAGTCAGCATGGTTCGTGAAGGGTAGGTCGTGCCTTACTAACCTTATTGAGTTTTTTGAAAAAGTGACCAAAGAGGTGGATGGGGGTAAGGCGGTTGATGTGGTATATATGGACTTTAGTAAGGCGTTCAATAAGGTGCCACATGGAAGGCTTCTGCAGAAAATGCAGATGTATGGAATTGAGGGTGATTTAGCTGATTGGATTAGGAATTGGCTGGCAGATAGAAGACAGAGGGTGGTGGTTGATGGGAAATATTCATCATGGAGTTTGGTTACAAGTGGTGTACCTCAGGGATCTGTTTTGGGGCCCCTGCGGTTTGTAATTTTTATAAATGATCTGGATGAGGGTATTGAAGGATGGATTAGTAAATTTGTGGATGACACCAAAGTCGGAGGAGTGGTAGATAGTGAAGAGGGGTGTTCGAGTTTGCAGAGAGACTTGGACAAGTTGCAGAGCTGGGCCGAGAGGTGGCAAATGGAGTTAATGCGGAAAAGTGTGAGGTAATTCACTTTGGCAGGAATAACAAATGTGTAGAGTATAGGGCTAATGGTAGGATTCTTAATAGCGTTGATGAACAGAGGGATCTTGGTGTATATGTGCATAGATCCCTGAAAGTAGGCAGTCAAGTCGATAAGGTTGTTAAGAAGGCATATGGAGTCTTAGCTTTTATTGGGAGGGGGATTGAATTTCGGAGCCGCAACGTCATGTTGCAACTGTACAAAACTCTAGTGCGGCCGCACTTGGAGTATTGTGTGAAGTTCTGGTCCCCACATTATAAGAAAGATGTGGAGGCATTGGAGAGGTTTACCAGGATGTTGCCTGGTATGGAGGGCAGGTCCTATGAAGAGAGGTTGAAGGATTTGAGGTTGTTTTCGTTAGAAAGGAGGCGGCTAAGAGGGGATCTTATTGAAGCATATACGATGATTAGAGGTTTAGATAGGGTGGACAGTGATAGCCTTTTTCCTAGGATGGAGAATGCTAGCACGAGGGGACATAGCTTTAAATTAAGGGGTGGTGGTTTTAGGACAGATGTCAGAGGTAGGTTCTTTACCCAGAGTGGGGTAAGGGTATGGAATGCCTTGCCTGCATCAGTTGTAGATGCGCCAAGTTTGGTGGCGTTTAAGAGGTTAGTAGATAAGTTTATGGATGAAAAGGGAATGGTTTAGGTTAGAGGGTCACTGCTTTTTCCTAATTGGTCGGCGCAACATCGAGGGCTGAAGGGCCTGTTCTGCGCTGTAATGTTCTATGTTCTATGAATTTTCTCTAGATATTTTCTGTGATGATGTTTCAGGAGAGAGAGTTTTTTTTTTGGAAAGAGCATTTTGAATGCCTAATGGTTTTGTTTTAGTTTCTGACTCCAGAATAGGATCGTCCCCAGTTGTTGATTTTTGTGACGAGCTGTGAGGTACTTCTGCAAATCCCAGCCTGATTCCATCGGGAGCCACCGTAATGGAGCTGGCAGGGGTGGGGAGCACTGCATTCAGATTTTCTACCCATGTTTGCCAAACGTTGCTGGTAATGAGAATGGGGCTGAGGATCCTGGAATCATATCCTGCCTGCCCAACAGCGGCAGAACAATCAGGACCAATTGAAATGATTCCACCAGTTGGAGAATTGGTGCAATTCATAGCATTGTTGGTCTTTACACCCTACCCAGTTTTTTACATTGAAATCCTGATCCAACCTGTGAGTTAGGGTAGATTAAACCTTTCTGTGTATTTGCCTGCTGCGTATATTCATAAATATCTGCTTGTACATGAAACACCTCAAGTAAGATATTCCAGATTCCAACTCTTCCTTCACGCTACTTACTAGGGGGTCAGTGATTAGTAATTACAATATTTGTTGGAAAATAGGAACCTAAGACTCAGGAGCAGGGGAAGGTCATTCAGCCCTTCAAGTCTGTCCACTATTTGATAAGATCATGGCTCATGTCGCCTCATCTCCACTTTATCATCTCTACAAACTGGTGATTCTCACGTCAGTGGCTGGGAAACTATCAGAAAAAAATGTCGAAGGAGAGAATTAACTTGGAAACGTATGGGTCAATTACAGATAGTCAGCATGGCTTTGTCAGAGGGAGGGTAAATTTGATTGAATTTTTTTTGAAAATATGATCGAGTTGTATGGATGAGGGAAGTGCAGTTCATGTAGTTTACATGGATTTTAGCAAAACCTTTGACAAGGTTTCACATGGGAGACAGATTGAGAAGGTTGAAACACATGGAATTCAGGGAAACTTGGTGAGATGGATCAGAAACTGGCTCAGTAATAGAACACAGAGAGTGATGGTAGAAAGCTGTTTGGGTGACTGGAGGTTGGGGCTCAGTGACAGACCACAAGGTTCTGTACTGGGTCCTTATTGTTTGCCATATACAAAAATCATATCGATGATAATGTGGGGGAATGATAAGCAAGTTTGTAGATGATACCGACATTGATAGGGTGGTTAATAGTGAAGAAGGTGGTCAGGTTATAGGAAGATAACCTGATAGGAAGTAGGGTGGTCAGATGATATTTAACCCTGTTATGTGAAAGGTGGAGCACTTTGGAAGAAGTAGAAAGACAAGAGATTATTTAATGAATACTAGTTCCTAACAGGACACTAGGATTCACAGAATCACAGAACTCTACAGTGCAGAAAGAGGCCCTTCGGCCCATTGAGTCTGCACTGACCACAATCCCACCCAGGCCCTATTCCCATATCCCTACGTATTATACCCACTAATCCCTCTAACCTACACATCCCAGGACACTAAGGGGCAATTTCAGCATGGCCAATCAACCTGACCCGCACACCCGGAGGAAGCTCAGAGGAACAATGGGATCTTGGGATATTTATTCACAGATCCCTCACGATGGCAGAGCAGGAAACAGGAGAGTTCAGAAGGCATATCGGACAGTTGTTTATATCATTCATAGCATAGAATATAAGAGCAAGGAGATAATGTTGGAGCTGTAGCCAAATGGGCCATTAAAATGGCGATTTGTAAAGTATTCTGGGACAATTGGGCAAGAAACGAAAGCAACAGGCTGCAGTTTAAAGACAAACAAACAGACTGCAATCCTGATGAGTGAATAAACAGGACATGGGTCATTTCCAGGATGAAAGGGACTTTATAGTCACACTGGGTTCTTTCATCTCCAGGATGAAAGAGATTTTCTGGTTGTCTACCAGACACAGGGGCACCGTGAATCCTTATTTGGGAGGGAGGTATGTGACCTATTTGCCTCCAGCACTACAGACGTGGTGCTGGGGATACATCCAGAGATCAGTGTGGTAGCACCTGATTGGCCTCTTATGTATGGCACGGTAGCACAGTGGTTAGCACTGCTGCTTCACAGCGCCAGGGACCCAGGTTCAATTCCCAGTTGGGGTCACTGTCTGCGTGGAGTTTGCACATTCTGCCCATGTCTGCGTGGGTTTCCTCCAGTGCTCCAGCTTCCTCTCACATTCTGGTGCATTGACCCGAACAGGTGTTGGACTGTGGTCACTAGGGGAATTTCATAGTAACTTCATTGTAGTGTTAATGTAAGCCTTACTTGCGGCTAATAAATAAACTTTAAATTTAATATCTAATACAATTATATCCTTTTTTCCAAAGAAAGAGATAAAAACTGCACACAATGCTCCAGATGTGGTTTCACCAACGTCTTGCATAACTGCGGTAAAACCTTCCTACCTTAAATTCCATTCCCTTTGCAATAAGTGACAACTTGTCATTTGTTTGCCTAATCACTTGCTGTTCTTGCATACCAACATTTTGTAAATCATGTAAGCAGACTTCTGTATCTTATACTCCACACCTTAGAGTTCTGCAAACTCTTCACTTAATTGCTACTTTTCTTCCTGCCACAAGTTCACATTTTCCACATTGTACTCCGTCTGACAAACTTCTGCCACTCACTTCGTGTTCCGTCGCCGACTCTGTACCTCCTCATTATAATTTACTTTCCAATCTATCTTGGTGCAAATTTAGCAACCATCACATTCTGTCCTTCATCCAAGTCACTGATAGAGATTGTAAACAGCCCAGCACTGACCCTCACCTGGCTGTTCAGAATCATGATGTGGAGATGCCGGCGTTGGACTGGGGTAAACACAGTAAGAACAACACCAGGTTAAAGTCCAACAGGTTTATTTGGTAGCAAAAGCCACTAGCTTTCAGAGCATTGCTCCTTCGTCAGGTAAGTTCTGTTCACAAACAGGGCATATAAAGACACAAACTCAGTAATGATTGGGATGTGAGTCTTTACAGCTAATCAAGTGTTAAAGGTACAGACAATATGGGTGGAGAGAGCATTAAGCACAGGTCAAAGAGATGTGTATTGTCTCCAGACAGGAATGCCCGCTTACAGGCAATCAGCCTCTGATCTTTGGGTAAACATTCTCCGAGGTGGCGTTCACGACACACAATAATGCAGAGTCGCTGAGCAGAGACCGATAACCATGTTCCTCACACATGAGGACGGCCTCAACCAGGATCTTGGGTTCATGTCACACTATCTGTGACCCCCACGACTTGCCTGGACTTGCAAAATCTCACTAACTGTCCCGTCTGGAGACAATACACATCTCTTTAACTTGTGCTTAACCCTGTCTCCACTTATATTCTCTACATCTTTAAGATATGATTAGCTGTAAAGATTCGCATTCCAACCATTATTCTGTAAATTGAGTTTGTGTTTTTTTATATACCTGTTTGTGAACAGAACTCCCACTCACCTGACAAAGGAGCTGTGTTTCCGAAAGCTAGTGGTGTTCGCTACCAAATAAACCTGCTGGACTTTAACCTGTGTTCAGAATCACACCAGCCCTATTATATTCCAATCAATGTGATAATGATCCCAAACAGCCTATAAAATGAATGATGTTTCTATCACAGCTTTCAATTCCTAATCTATGCATTTGCAAAGTAGGAAGAGACTTTTCACATTCCCATTTGTATCTGTAGTCTACTGATCTTATTCACAATACTGTAAGGTATATATGGTCCAAATCTCATCTGTTTGGCAATCAGAGTCATTTTACTTTGTCCTCCATCTCACCTGCCGCTACTTTTCCCTCTTGCTTTGCATTCTGTTTGTTTATTTGGATTTTCTTCCTTTCACTTCTAGATTAGATTAGAATTTGCTCCACTTCACCAACTGGCCTCCCAGCAAGCACATCGCTCCCAAATCTATACTTCTCAAATTCCCTCGCTCCTAGATTCCTCACTCCCAGAACTCTCGCTCCCAGATCCTTCACTCTCAGATCCCTTGCTCCAAAATCCCTCGCTCCCAGATCCCTGGCTCCAAAATCCCTTGTTCCCAGATCCCTCACTCTGAAATTCCTCACTTCCAGATCCCTTGCTCCCAGATCCCTCACTCCAAAATCTGATACTCCGACATCCCTAACTCCCAGATCCCTCACTCCGAAATCCCTCACTCCCAGATCCTTCACTTCCAGGTCCCTTGCCTCAGATCCCTTGCTCCGAAATCCCTCGCTCCCAGGTCCCTCATTCTGAAATCCCTTGCTCCTAGAACTCTCTCTTCCAGGTCCCTTGCTCCCAGATCCCTCACTCCAAAATCTGACGCTCCAAGATCCCTCGCTCCGAAGTCCCTCGCTCCGAAGTCCCTCGCTCCGAAGTCCCTCGGTCATCAGGAATCTGAACCTTTCACACCCAAACCAAACAAAGGGAGAACAAATCAATGAAATAGCTTCATGTGGATTCAGTATTGCAATATAACAATTGTACAGTCAGTTTGTGTATAGCAGGGTCTCATTAGTAACAATGGTATAATGACCAGAGAACTTTTTGTAATGATGTTAGTTATGGGATAAATACTGACCAGGACCTGTCTATGGTTCAGTGAAGCAGTCACGTGTGTAAGCAAACCTCACATCTCTATAATCTGGAGCACACCCACTGCTGCCCAATACCTTGTTAAAAAATAGTATGATTCCAGATTGTAACACTGAGTATTGTGATATCAAATTTATTAACATGAAACTATTTTTATAACACACAGTGAGTACTGTAGGAGGATGTCACACAGACTTCAAAGCACAAAGTAATTTATTTACATTGAACATATAAATGATGGGAACACATTCTTTACAATGAGATTCTGATAAACAATAAATGCTGATCTTACCTGTGACACCCACATCACTGAGTGGATAAACAAAAATATGCTTCAGTATCTGAAAATAATAGAGACTTTCCTTTCTAAATAAACACAGACTGAATCCAGGAATCCACAGACCTCAGAGCTTTGGGGGTAGACCCGAGGGTCTTTTGCTACTCTCGATCATCAGTAAACAGATGGAAGGGGTTATCGACAGCGCTATCAAGCAGTTCCTGCTCAGCAATAACCTGCTTAGTGACGCCCAGTTTGGGTTTTGCCAGGGTCACTCAGCTCCTGACCTCATTCCAGCCTTGGTTCAAACATGGACAAAAGAGCTGAATTCCAGAGGGGAGGTGAGAGTGACAGCCTTTGACATCGAGACAGCATTCGACCGTGTGTGGCATCAAGGAGCCCGAGGCAAACTGGGAATCAGGATAAACACTCCGTTGGTAGGAGTCGAACTGGCACAGAGGAAGGTGGTTGTTATCCATAGGACACTATCCTGGGAGTCCAACCATCTTCATCAAACAACCTTCCTTCCATTATAAGGTCAGCAGTGCGGACATTCACTGATGTTTGCACAATGTTCAGCACCATTTGTAACTCCTCAGACACTGAGGCAGCCCATCTCCAAATGCAGCAAAGCCAGGGTTATGTCAGACTTGGGGTGACAAACGCTAAGTAACATTCACGCCCACAAGTGTGAGGCAATTACCATCTCCGACACAGAGAATCTAACCATCGTGCCTTGATATTCAATGGTGTTACCAGCACTGAATCCCACAGTATCAACATCCAGGGGATGCTTCTCATCGACCAGAAACTGAACTAGCAAGTTAAATATTGTGGCTACCAGAGAGGTCAAAGGCTAGGAATACTGTGGCTTTCCCCCAAAGTCTCTCTACCAATTACAAACACAGGTCAGCAGTGTAATGGAGTACTCTGCACTTGCCTGGATGAGCACAGCTCCAACAATACTCACAAAGCTTGACAGCACCAACCAAATCCATGGCCACTACCATCTAGAAGGACAAGAGCAGCATATATGTGGTGACACCTACAAGTTCCCTTCCAAGTCATTCATCATCCTGACTTGGAAATATCTTGCTGTTCCTTCACTGTCGCTGGATCAAGATCCTGGAATCCCATCCCTAACAGCACTGTGGGTGTACCTACACTTCACAGACTGCAGCACTTCAAGATGGGAAGAAAACCCACAACACCAGTTTAAAGTCCAAACAGCTTTATTTGTAGCAAAAACCGCAAGCTTTCTTCCTGTTTTACCCCAGCCAGCATCTCCACATCGCGATTCAGGATGGCAACTCATCGCCACCTTCTCAGGGGCAACCAGGGATGGGCGATAAATGCTGGCAGCCAGTGACAGACACAAGTTGTAAATGAATTTTAAATAAACTATACCCATTATATTTAATTAAGCAACTGTAGAGACGGTTTCGACATGGAAAACAAATGAGGTTTATTACCTTCCACACTCTCTGGGCTCGCAGTCTGATTGTTAACAAATTCTCCTTACTTGAAAAGTTAATGTTCAGAACAGTCATTCCCCTCAAAACATATCCACTGAGTACTGGGTATTTCAGTGATTTCCACTCTAACCTTTCCATTCTGCTATCTGGGTTCAAACCCAGCGAAGACTATCTGATATTAACAATTCCTGTTTAACTTGATATGAAATTTACAGCACAGAAACAGGCCAGTCAACCTAATTGGTCTATGTCAGTGTTTATGCCTCACATGAGCCTCTCACCTAATTCCATTTAACTCTATAATTATATTCTTCTGTTTCTCTCTTCCTAATGTAATAGTGTTATCTTTAGTGGATCTCCCTCTTTGGCTCAGTCACTCCATGAGTTCCACATGCTCACCAATATTTGTTACCCTTAGTCCAGCCACCAATGGTTCAAATCTCCACCACAAAACTACTACCTGCTTTATCCCTCCCTGCAACAGCATCTCCCAAACCCTGTAATCACTACCTGGGAGGACAAGGGTACAAGGAAGCACCACCATCTTCGATTTCCTCTCCAAGTCACACACCATCCCGTCTTTGTTTCTTCATCATCAACAGGGTTAAATCCTCAAACTCCTGATCTAACAGCATCGTGGTAATACACTCAGCACACAAACCATCCACAAACCATCCTACCATCCAAAAAACACACCATCCATAAAATACAGACCATCCACAAACCATCCTACCATCCACAAAACCACCATCTATAAATCACAAGCCATCCACAAAACACAAGCCATCCACAAAACACACTATCTATAAAACACAAACCATCCACAAAACATCCAACCATCCACAAAACACACCACCCACAAAACACAAACAAAAGAAATGTTTATCAACTCATTATAGGTTGGTTGGTGAGGAATTTGGAAATGACACACTACTACAGTAGACATGCAGTCCAGTGGTTGGGTTGTAACTTGTTGCTGCAGATAGGTTACACACACCTTTACTCTAACCAATCTCAAGAATAAAGTTATAGTCAAATTATGATTTCCAAGTTCCATTGAAGATCTCTGTGGAAGATAAGAAGGAAGAATTCCCATTCTTAATCGCACCTTTGGCAAACTCAATCACCTACAGATCCATAAGTTTAATGCAGAGAATTGAAGTGATACATTTTTGTCAAAAAATGAGAAAGGGCTTTTTAATCTAAATGGTGCAGTTCTAAAGGGAGTGCAGGAACAGAGAGCTTGGGGGTACAAATACCGTCAAAGTGAAA
Source organism: Sphyrna mokarran (assembly GCA_024679065.1). Classification (NCBI taxonomy): domain Eukaryota; kingdom Metazoa; phylum Chordata; class Chondrichthyes; order Carcharhiniformes; family Carcharhinidae; genus Sphyrna; species Sphyrna mokarran. The sequence goes on from JAGIQG010000024.1 coordinate 44,449,682, forward strand.
TGGTAGAGCATATAGAGCATATATGTTAACATAGAACATAGAACACTACAGCACAAAAAAGGCCCTTCAGCCCACAGTTGCGCCAATCATATCCATACCAAACAGGCCACAGAACTATCTCTAACCCTCAATCCCATTAAATCCCATGTACTTATCCAGAAGTCTTTTAAAAGACCCCAGGAGTTTGCCTCTACCACCACTGACGACAGCCAATTCCACTCACTTATCATCCTCTGAGTGAAAAACTTACCCCTGACATCTCCTCTGTACCTGCTCCCCAGCAGCTTAACCTGTGTCCTTTCGTAGCGACCATTTCAGCCCTGGGAAAAAGCCTTCGAGAATCCACCCTATCTATACCTCTCAACATCTTATAAACATCTATCAGGTCATCTCTCATCCTTTGCCTCTCCAGGGAGAAGAGTCCCAGCTCCCTCAACCTATCTTCATAAGGCATGCCTTTCAATCCAGGCAACATCCTTGTAAATCTCCTCTGCACCCTCTCAATAGCTTCCACATCCTTCCTATAGTGAGGCGACAAGAACTGCACACAATACTCCAAGTGGGGTCTGACAAGGGTCTTATAAAGTTGCAGCATTACCTCCCGACTCCTAAACTCAATCCCTCAATTAATGAAGGCCAGTACATCACATTCTTGACCACATCCTCCACCTGCGAGGCCAATTTAAGAGTCCTATGGACGCGGACCGCAAGGTCCTCCTGCTCCTCAACATTGCTAAGAGTTCTACCTTTGACCCCATTGGACTTACAAAATGGACCATTACTCATTTATCCATGTTGAAGTCCATCTGCCATTTCTTCACCCATTCTTGCATCCTATCTATGTCTTGCTGCAACTTCTAACATCTCTGCAGACTATCCAGAACACCACCAACATTTGCATCATTAGCGAACTTACTAACCCATCCCTCCACTTCCTCATCCAGGTTATTTATGAAAATGACAAACAGCAAGGGTCCTAGAATGGATCCCTGGGGCACTCCATTGGTGACCGATCTCCGTGTAGAAAAAGACCCATCCACAATCACTCTATGCCTTCTGCAGGCAAGCCAGTTCTGGATCCACGAGGCCAAAGCCTCTTAGATCTCGTGCCCTCTCACCTTCTCAAGAAGTGTTGCATGGGGGACCTTATCAAACACCTTGCTGAAATCCATGTAAACCACATGCACTGTTCGTCCTTCGTCAATGTGTTCAGTCACATTTTCAAAGAACTCAACTAGGCTCGTAAGGCATGAACTACCTTTAACAAAGCCATGTTGACTATTTCTGATCATACTAAACTTCTCTAAATGCTCATAAATCCTGTCCCTCAGAATCCTCTCCATCAACTTACCAATCACTGAGGTCACACTCACCAGTCGGTAATTTCCCAGGCTATCCCTATTCCCTTTACCACATCCACAATCCTCCAGCCCTCTGGAACCTCTCCCATCTCCATTGACAACGCGAAGATCATTGCCAGGGGCTCCTCAATCACTTCCTCACGTCCCACAGTAACCTGGGGGACATCCCATCCGGACCCGGCGACTTATCTATCTTGATGGAATTTAACAGTTCTAACACATTCTCTTTACTAATGTCCACATACTCAATCTTTTCAGTCCACCGCAAACCTGTAGTACAACCTCCCAGATCACTTTCCACCGTGAATACCGAGGCAAAGTACTCATTAAGCACCTCTGCCATTTCTTCTGGTTCCACCAGACTTTTCCCCCTTCACCTTTTTTAAGTCCTATTCCTTCACTTCTCATCCTTTTACTCTTCACATATTTGTAAAGGCCTTGGGATTCTCCTTAATCTTACCTACCAAGGCCTTCTCATGACCCCTCCTGGCTCTCCTAATTTCCTTTTTAAGCTCCTTTCTACAAGACATATACTCCTCTAGATCTTTAACATCTCCCAGTTCTTTGAACCTTTTGTACATCTTTCTTTTCTTCCTGACTAGGTTCATCACATCCTTCGTGCACCATGGTTCCCGTGACCTACCAAAGCCTCCCTGTCTCATCGGAACATTGTCCTGTAGAGCTCCAGACAAACATTCCTTGAAAATCCGCCACCTTCCTTCAGTACTTTTTCCCAAGAACACCTCCTTCCAGTTTACCCGTCCAATTTTCTGCCTGATGTCTTCCTATTCCCAGATATGAGAAAGCAGATTGAGAAAGCTGTTGAAACTTCACTGCAAGTCTACTTGCGACATTGAAAATATTTATAGGATCAAGAGACACCAGAGTGAAAAGGCAGGTGGAATCCTGGACTTCAAAAACAAGTGAGCTCTGATAAACCTGTATTTTCAGCTTGTGTCACTGTCTGTACAGAGTCTGCACATATCTGTGTGAGTTTCCTCCGGGTGCTCCAGTTTCCTCCCACAGTCTGAGAGATGTGCTGGCTAAGTGGATTGGCCGTGCTAAATTCTCCCTCAGTGTAACCGAACAGGGGCCAGAGTGTGGCAATGAGGGGATTTTCACAGTAACTTCATTGAAACATTAATATAAGCCTGGTTGTGACTCATAAATAAAACTTTAACCATAACTTTAAAACCCACCACTGGAATCTTCTGAAAATAGATTTTTGGTTGGCCCACTACATTCTCCCTAGGGTGGAGCAGTGGGGGTGGGAGGGTGTATGGATTGGGGTCCCACTTTCGTGCAGTAGATAAATGCTGGTCACTGATCCACCTACAAAGAACAAAGAACAAAAACAGTACAGGAACAGGCCCTTCGGCCCAACAAGCCTGTGCCGCCACCCTGATGTTCCCATGATGTCAAAGGGAACCACACTCCAGGGAGGACAAAGTTTAAGTTTATTTCTTTATTAATGTCACACATCAGCTTACATTGATACTGCAATGAAGTTACTGTGAAAATCCCCTCATCTCCACACTCCAGCACGTGTTCAGGTACACTGAGAGAGAATTTAGCATGGCCAATCCACCTAACCAGCATGTATTTCATAGAATCATAGAATCCCTACAGTGCAGAAGGAGGCCATTCAGCCCTTTGAGCCTGCACTAGCAACAGTCCCATTTCCTTAACCCCACGTATTTAGCCTGCTAAGCTTCCTGACACTAAGGGGCAATTTAGCATGGCCAATTCACCTAGCCTGCACATCTTTGGACTGTGGGAGGAAACCGGAGCATCCAGAGGAAACCCACACCCACAGAGTGGAAACGTAAACTTCACACAGAGAGTCACCTGAGGCTGGAATCGAACCTGGATCTCTGGTGCTGTGAGGCAGCAGCGTTAATCACTGTGTCATCGTGAAGATGTGGGAGAGAGTGCAGAAAGGGAGTTCAATTATCTGGATTGGAGGAACTTGGACTGATTTCTTTAAGAGAAGGCTGAGAGGAAATTTGATAAAGGTATTCGAAATCATGAGGGGACGAGACAGAGAGGGAGAAATTGTTTCTGTTGGTGAAAGGATCAAAAGCCAGAAGGCACAGATTTATATAGAAACATAGAACATTACAGCACAGAACACGCCCTTTGACCCTCTATGTTGTGCTGAGCTATGTCCAAACCCAAGATCAAGCTATCCCACTCCCTATCATTCTGGAGTGCACCATGGGCCTATCCAAGTTTATAAGGCAATATCACTAGAACTTTGCCCCCTCTTTGTTCTTTGTACACTTTGTCTATGTCTGATCTGTGACCATTCTGTGATTTTATGATTTCATCATTCTCAAAAAAGATATATTTGAAAGGTTCTAGAAAAATAATAACCATTGATCTCTAAGTAAGGAAGTTATGTTGTTGTGACCCTTCCAATGAATGATCCTCCATACTCACAATCAAAACCTATGGAACACGAGTGTGCAAAGCTGGGCCAATAGGGAGTGAGGGTTTGCATCCCTGGGGGCTGGAGTATTTCAGTTCGAGTTGGGGTGTTGTTGGGTATTAGTTGTAAATAGTTCCACTCAGTCAACAAATCTTTTACTTTGTTATTTGAAACGTTGAGTTGCCTCAAGGACAAACTGGATCAGTTGCTGAAAGCCTCAATGGAGTATTAAAGGGGCGGAGAGTGATCACTCAGAGTTCAAAGCACACAAGCTACAAACTCAATTTTAAAAATGCTGCTAACCAGGGAAATAGCACCACCTGACCCCCGAGATCAAGAATTGGGGCAGGAAATTGAGAGGCTGCAGTATTTCTTCATGTTGAAGGAAATCGTAACAGAGGAGAAACAGAAGGTGATTCTGCTCACAGTCTGCGTCGCATAGACTGACAATCACATCACCCAAAGCTCCAGATACAAAAACCTTCAACCAGTGAGTCAACTGAGTAAAGGGTTACTATAACCCCTAACTTCTGTTATCATGCAGGGGTATAAAGTCTGCTGTTAGGGAGGCAGGAGGTATAGTTTTCAGTTTTGTGGCCAGGCTCTTGACAGTGACTGAGCTCAGATTTGGGCCTTCATTGGGAGACCTGTTGGGGGACCGTTTGGTTTGTGGCATCAACAAGCCCAACATCCAAAAGAAAGTGCTGAAACCCAGATTTCGCTGCAGAAAGCAGTAGAGAGGGCCCAGGAGACTGAACGTGCTGAGCAAGGCATGTATGAATATAGGAATATGGGAATTAGAGGCTTAGGGTGAGGGGGGTAAGGTATAATTTGGATGCTAGAGGGAGTTTTTTCACACAGAGGGTGGTGGGGGTATGGAATGCACTGCCAAGTAAAGTGGTGGAGGCAGGTACTCTGGAGTTATTTAAGAAATACTTAGATGGGCACATGAACAGAATGGGTATGGAGGGGTATAGAAAACTGATTTAAAATAGGGATCATGAGCCTTGGGAGTCCCTGGGAAGTGTGTAAATAGATGATGATATTGATGTACTTGTTTTTATCCTACAGGTGATTTGGTCCACCTTGTTGTCTAACGAGGGGCATACACGCGATGGGTCGTGAGAGGGCTGCTCCTAGATTTTTTTCGAGAGTATCCTAGTGCTTCACGTCGTTAGTGTACGCTTGACCTGGACCATTTGATGGGCAACACGACAGTTCAGTGACTATCGCTGTGCTGTGCAGATACATGGATTTGGGCCTGTGTCTGTGGAGTTTGCGCATTCTCCCCGTGCTTGCGTGGGTTTTCTCCGGGTGCTCCGGTTTCCTCCCACATCCCAAAGATGTGCTCTTAGGCTAATTGGCAAAACAAATTCTCCCTAAATTGTCTCAAATTTGGTTTTTAATCCATAGATCTATAAACATAGACAGGGATCGTGGGTAGAGGAGGGAACATCGAGGTGGCGGAGCGGGCTCGTTGGGCCGAAGGGCCTGTTTCCCGTGCTGTTTTGTTCTTTGTTCTTAGAAGCAGAATTAGCCAAATTCAGCCTTTCAAGCACGCTCTGCCATTCAATCAGACCATGGTTGATCTCTTTCTAATCTCAAATCCACTTCCCCATAGCCCTTTATTCCATTTTCTATTAGAAATATATCTGTCTCCTTCTTGATTCAATGATTCAGGCTTCACTGTGCTATGGGGCAGCAAGTTCCATAAACTTACCAACTTCCACAAGAAGTAGCTCCTCCTCATTTCAGTTTTAAACCTACTGCCTCTCGACCTATACCTGTGACCTCATATTTGAGTTTGCCCCAAGAGGGAACAAAGAACAATACAGCACGGGAAACAGGCCCTTCGGCCCAATGAGCCCGCGCCGCCATTTTAACATTGTGAGTGCCCTCTTCTACCTGTGACACTTGTCTATATTTATTTTATCAATCCCTTCTAAAATTTTATATACCTCAATCAAATCCCCTCTCATCCTTCTAAATTCCAGCAAGTATAAGCCCAAACTTTAATCTCTCCTCATACGTCAACCTTTTCATCCCCAGAATCAATCTGGTGAACCTTCTCTGAACTGTCTCCAATGCCAACACATCCTTCCTGAAATAAGGAGGCCAAAGCTGGACACCTTATTCACCAACACCCTATACAATTGCAACAACACTTCTCTAATCTTACACTCTAGATTCATTTAAACATAAGAATGCCCAGGAATGTTACATATTTATACTCTTCTCTATAAACAATATCACAAAGGTCTTTTACATTGATCTGAGAGAGAAGATGGCCCTCAATTTAATGTCACATTAATAAAGAAGCATCTCTGACAGTGAGGCACTCCCTTAGTGCTGGGAATGATAGGCTCAGTGCTCTGAGAGTGGGATTTGCACCTTTAATATTCAGAGTCAGAGGGAGGTGGGTTTCGCTGAACCGCAGCCAATAACTTTCACAGAGAAAGGAATGGAATAGCATCATGAAAAGAATTCATCAGCACTATCCTTTCAAAGTTTATTCAAATTATTCAAAGATACAATTTATTCCATTCACAAACTCCTCTCAATGCATTTCATCTTCTGAAACTACAGAAATACCTTCCAACTCTGGAGGACTTTGTTGACAACGATTGCTAAAACTCTTTGTGGCCTTCTCCCTCCTGATTTACTTTTCCTCCGCTGGCCTCATGCTTATTCTTATGTTAAAATGCCTGCAGCAGTTTAACCTCACTCTGACAGTGTCCTTGTTTGACATTTACCCGTGTGTACGTGTCAGCAATGATCCTGGAATTGGAATTGGGGATGGTTTCCCCTTTGGGATGTTGGATCCAGTTGGATCCTGTATTCCGCCCCAGTTGAAATTGGTCAACACATCCCCGGCCTGTTCTAGGCTCCGAAGGAAGAAGAGCCAGCCGCCTCTACACACCTCCCTGCTTCCTGTACAGACTACTGCACCACCAGTCTGAGCTTTATACACTAGTGTGCTTTGGACGTGGATCATAGGGTAGGTCAGAGTGTGGTAATCTTTAATTAGCCAGCACACCCTTTTTCCAATCACCTTCTTAAACCAGTTTAATCTTTAACTTACCGGTCTGGTTAAGCTGAGTCGTACTTTTGCTCCATTGCGACAGCCCGACAATCGCCACCATTTTGGCACCAAGGCTGGAGCGCCTCTTCTTGATGGCATTATCCGCCACCGGTTCCTGCTGGCTGCTGCTGCTTTTCTCCATGTCGTACATCTCCCCGCTTATACTCGAACTCCGTAACACACTCCGCGCTGCCTTACTCGTGGCCCCGTTGTACATTGTGGCGGTTTTCCGAGGTTGGTCTCTCCACTGTGCGAGTTCTCTCTGTGACTATTCAGGAATACTGTTCAAATAAGGAAGAACAAATTGTTTCAATGCATTGTTCCTCGCAAATAATCCTCATGTCCACATAACAGATCACAAACTCTTTAACTCAAGCTCCTTACTTACTGCTCATTCAAAAATGGACTTCCTTTTTTGAAGAAAAATGTCTGCCACAGATCACGTGAAGTTATAGAAATTTCCAACAATAATTACAGCATAAAACTCAACCATCATCCTTAAGGACTCTCACACCTGTCTGTATTAATCTAACTGAGGCTGGTCTTCCTTCATCAATCATCCTTTATTTACGGTGTGTTGGGATTGCAATTCAGCGGCTACAGAGTGCAGCTCTGCCCCGAGTCTATCGAGTGTAGCCTGAGTGAAGTCTGCTGGACTCAAAACTCCTGCTTTTCCTTCTCCATTGGGTGAGCCTGCACTCGCCTGATAGGGGAGATCATATTCTATGAGGCCCATGGGGGAAATCTGTTAATGATCCCCCATGGCCCAATGTGTGGACTCATTACAGTCAATAAAACAAGGGAGATCCATCTTCCCAGCCTGGGCTTATAATAAAGAAAGAGCCATCAAAATTCATCTACCTGCAGAGGTTCTATAGTCACTATCAATCTCCAAACCTGAACAATGGATTCCGACCAGAAATACCAAAATTGACTATTAACCCAAAATGGCTTATCAATGAGCAATACCACATGACCTAAGCTCCATTGGTTTTTGAAAGGTTTAAATGCTACATTCCTGGACTCCCAGGGCAGTTAAACATCCAGCCTGTCAACACCAACACAGGACTTCAGGCTGAAGGCAAACCTGCCTCAAGTCTGAACAATCACAAAGTTTTCTTCCCTGGGAGGTTTTTTGCCGTCATCAGATCTGACCAAGCCCCTGTACAGCAATCTCATCTTGTTGCATCATCACCAACTCTAAATAATTTGACACTCCTGCTTTTAGCTAGCTGAACCTGCCTGAATATTAACTATCAGACAAAAGACCCATCACAGGACTCTGACACTGATGTGAATTACTATCTATATCTTCAGACTTTTTTGTTATTCTTTCTGAGTGTGTGTGTATACGTGTGGCTATGCACATGTATATGTGCATGCGAGACTGCACATGCGTATGTATATGTGTGTGCACGCATGTGTGCATGTATGTATATGCATGCGTGATGTAGAGATGCCGGCGTTGGACTGGGGTAAACACAGTAAGAAGTCAGACTTCTTACCATGCATATGTGCGTGTGCCTGTGCGTACATGCACATGTGTGTGTAGGGTATGTGTGTGCGTGCACGTGCGTGGAAGGCTGCGATGGCCAACCTCTGAATTTGAGTGAACGGTGGGATCTTGAGGCCACTCTCGCAGGCTGGGAGATTGCTGCTGTTGGCAATACCGGCAAGATGTGGATCTGGCCTGATTTACATTCATTTGAATTATTTACATATTAATCACACCCACCCCACCAACTAATGAATCTCCCCCACCCATTCAGTGTGGGTGTGGGTGGGGGAGAATTCTAGAACTAATGAATCTCCCCCACCCATTCGGGGGGGGGGGGGTCGCCAGCACTGACTATGCGTTGAATGGGAAAGGGCCCAATGTTTGGGGAGGGGGGAGTTGCCAGCACTGACCATGAGTTGAGGGGGGGGATGGGTCCGATATTCGTGGGGCACTGGCACTGACTGTGTAGGGATAGGGAGAGGTGTCAGTTCCAATGGGGAGAAAGTGCTGACTCCGGTTAGGGTATGGGTGAGGAGACAGGGGGGAAAGGGGGAATCGGAGACTCCTGGAGTGGGCTGGAGGGAGTTTATTCCCGTTCGCATCGAGGTGCTCAATCTCAGTGTGGCAGGCGTAACCGGGGGTGTTGTTGTCCCCCACCCCCCCCCCACCCCACCCCCACACCACAGTGTGTGACACTTGCCCAGCTGTTGGTTTTTGTCAGAATGCAGTAAGGTCTGATGGGAAAACCAGCTGTTTCAGCGTCATTCCCGCCTGAAGCAACGCTCGACCAAATTCCGGTAAGATTTTCCCCAGACTTTCCAAAATGGTCCAATGGAGAGTTAGTTTGTGCGTCACTGTGAGATTCACAAACAGAAGGATTAGGGAAACGCAACAGCTTATATCAAAGATTAAAATCTCGACTCACAAACAGCGAGAGAAATAAAGGAATTCAGCTTGCCTCTCTCCTGCATAGAATCATAGAATCCCCACAGTGCAGGAGGAGGCCATTCAGCCCGTCGAGTCTGCAGAGACAATACGCCCACCCAGGCCCTATTCCCATAACCCCACATATTTACCCTGCTAATCCCCCTGACACAAAGGGATAATTTGGCATGACCAATCAGCCTAACCTGCACACTTTTGGACTGTGGGAGAAACCGGAGCATCCGGTGGAAATCCATGCAGATATGGGGAGAATGTGCAAACGCCACACAGACAGTGGCCTAAGCCAGGAATTCAGCTCGGGTCCCTGGTGCTGTGGGGCAGCAGCGCTAACCCACTGTGCCGCCCTGTCTGAAACAAACTGAAAATGTTAAAAATTCCAGTAAAGTTCCATAACAGAAAATGTTAAGAATCCGTATAGTTACTGATGCTTGATTTACTGGAGCATGAGGAACTGGGGAAGGAGAGATGGAGCACCCTCAGAGAGTTGGAACACTCTCCGATAACACCTGAAAACTCTCGGAAAGTCGTGTTTTGTGGATTGGCTGTTATCGTGGATTAGACAATGATTGTTCCCTCTGATATTACTGTGAAGTGTATCATTATGAAGTGCTTCAAAAAGTTAGTCATGGCACAAATCAATTCCAGCCTCCTCGATGACCTGGGTCCACTACGGTTTGTCTACTGCCACAGCAGGACTACAGCAGATGCCATCTCTCTGGCCCAGCACTCAACCCTGGAATACCTAGATAAAAAGGACACCTGTATCAGACATCTATTCACAGACTACAGCTCAACCTTAAACACTGTTATTCCCACAAAACTCATCCCCAAACTCCATGGCCTGGGCCTCGGCTCCTCCCTCTGTGACAGGATGCGGAAGTTCCTAACTCATAGACCATAATCAGTAAGGATAGGCAACAACACTTCCTCTTTAGATATGTTCAGAATAGAAGATTGGTTAGGGCAAGACTAGGGCCAGTTATAGACAGCAGTGGGAAGTTGTGCGTGGAGCCTGAAGAGATTGGAGAGGCACTGAACAAATATTTCTCTTCGGTATTCACACAGGGAGATGTAAACGTAGCTGTGGAGAACACTGAGGTACAGGGTTGCAAACTGGAAAGTATTGAAGTAGATAGGGAGGATGTGCTAGATATTCTTGAGGGTTTGAAGTTAGATAAGTCCTCTGGGCCGGACGGGATTTACCCTAGGATTCTCTGGGAGGCGAGAGAGGCGATTGCAGAGCCTCTGGCTCTGATCTTCAGGTCGTCGTTGGTTACGGGTATAGTGCCGGAGGACTGGAGGATAGCAAATGTGGTCCCATTGTTCAAGAAGGGGAAAAGAGACTTTCCGGGGAATTATAGGCCAGTGAGTCTTACTTCTGTTGTGGGCAAAGTATTGGAGAGAATTATTAGGGATAGGATTTATAGTTATTTAGAGAGAAATGAATTGATTTGGGATAGTCAGCATGGTTTTGTGAAGGGTAGGTCGTGCCTTACTAACCTTATTGAGTTTTTTGAAAAAGTGACCAAAGAGGTCGATGGGGGTAAGGCAGTTGATGTGGTATATATGGACTTTAGTAAGGCGTTCGATAAGGTGGCCCATGGAATGCTTCTGCAGAAAATGCAGATGTATGGGATTGAGGGTGATTTAGCTAATTGGATTAGGAATTGGCTAGCAGATAGAAGACAGAGGGTGGTGGTTGATGGGAGATATTCATCGTGGAGTTCGGTGACAAGTGGTGTACCTCAGGGGTCTGTTTTGGGGCCCCTGCGGTTTGTAATTTTTATAAATGATCTGGATGAGGGTATTGAAGGATGGATTAGTAAATTTGCAGATGACACTAAAGTCGGTGGAGTGGTAGATAGTGAAGAGGGGTGTTATAGTTTGCAGAGAGACTTGGAGAAGTTGCAGAGCTGGGCCGAGAGGTGGCAAATGGAGTTTAATGTGGAAAAGTGTGAGGTAATGCACTTTGGCAGGAATAATAAATGTGTAGAGTATAGGGCTAATGGTAGTATTCTTAATAGTGTTGATGAACAGAGGGATCTTGGTGTATTTGTGCATAGATCCCTGAAAGTAGGCAGTCAAGTCGAGAAGGTTGTTAAGAAGGCATACGGAGTCTTAGCTTTTATTGGTAGGGGGATTGAATTTCGAGCCGCAACGTCATGTTGCAACTGTACAAAACTCTAGTGCGGCCGCACTTGGAGTATTGTGTGCAGTTCTGGTCCCCGCATTATAAGAAAGATGTGGAGGCATTCGAGAGGGTACAGAGGAGGTTTACCAGGATGTTGCCTGGTATGGAGGGCAGGTCTTATGAGGAGAGGCTGAGGATTTGAGGTTGTTTTCCTTAGAAAGGAGGCGGCTAAGAGGGGACCTTATTGAAACATATAAGATGATTAGAGGTTTAGATAGGGTGGACAGTGATAGCCTTTTTCCTAGGATGGAGAAAGCTAGCACGAGGGGACACAGCTTTAAATTAAGGGGTGATAGTTATAGGACGGATATCAGAGGTAGGTTCTTTACCCAGAGGGTGGTTAGGGAGTGGAATGCCCTGCCTGCGGCAGTTGTAGATGCGCCAAGTTTGGTGGCGTTTAAGAGGTTAGTTGATAAGTTTATGGAAGAGAAGGGAATGGTTTAGTTTGGAGGGTCATTGCTTTTTTCATAATTGGTCGGCGCAACATCGAAGGCCGAAGGGCCTGTTCTGCGCTGTAATGTTCTATGTTCTATGATCATCCTTAACACCGGGGCCCCACAAGGCTGTGTTCTCAGTACCCTCCTATACTCCTTACACAAGCGTTGCTGAGGCCAAATTCCCCTCCAACTCAGTATTCAAGTTTGCTGACAACACCACCATAATGGATGGGATCTCAAACAATGACGAGACAGCGTACAGGAATGAGATAGAGAATCTGGTGAACTGGTGCAGCGTCAATAATCTCTCAACGTCAAGAAAACAAAGGATTATCATTGACTTCAGGAAGCATAAAGAAGGACATGCCCTGTCTACATCAATGCGGGTGAAGTAGAAATGGTGGAGAGCTTCAAGCTTTTAGGTGTCCAGATCACCAATGATCTGTCATCGCCCCCCACTACCCCCCCGCCCCCCACCACCCCCACCACCCATACTGACATTATATGTTAAGAAAGCCTTACCAAAGCCTCAACTTTTTCAGAACGCTAAGGGAATTTGGCACGTCAGCTATAACTCTCACCAAATTTTACAGATGCACCATAGAAAGCATCCTTTCTGGTTGTATCGCAGCTTGGTATGGCTCCTGCTCTGCCCAAGACTGCAAGAAACAATGAAAGGTTGCATAGCCCAATCCATCTCGCAAACCAGCCTCTCATCCACTGACTCTATCTACACTTTCCGCTGCCTCAGCAAAGCTGCCAGCCTAATTAACGGCCTCATGCTCCCTGGACATTTTCTCTTCCAAATTCTTCCATCTGGAAGAAGATGTCTCACCCAAAATGGCCAGAACTCGCAGAGAGAATCTGTTAGGTCTGACACAGAAAACAGCTGGAGCTTTACTCTGTATCTAACCCTATGCTGTATCTGTCCTGGGAGCGTTTGATGGGGGGACAGTGTAGAGGAGCTTTACTCTGTATCTAACCCTGTGCTGTATCTGTCCTGGGAGTGTTTGATGGGGGGACAGTGTAGAGGAACTTTACTCTGTATCTAACCCTGTGCTGTACCTGTCCTGGGAGTGTTTGATGGGGGGACAGTGTAGAGGAGCTTTACTCTGTATCTAACCCTGTGCTGTACCTGTCCTGGGAGTGTTTGATGGGGGGACAGCGTAGAGGAGCTTTACTCTGTATCTAACCCTGTGCTGTATCTGTCCTGGGAGTGTTTGATGGAGGGACAGTGTAGAGGGAGCTTTACTCTGTATCTAACCCTGTGCTGTACCTGTCCTGGGAGTGTTTTTTGGGGGGATAGTGTAGAGGGAGCTTTACTCTGTATCTAACCCCGTGCTGTACCTGTCCTGGCAGTATTTGGTGGGGGGACAGTGTAGAGAGAGCTTTACTCTGTATCTAACCCTGTGCTGTACCTGTCCTGGCAGTATTTGGTGGGGGGGACAGTATAGAGGGAGGTTTACTCTGCATCTAACCCTGTGCTGTATCTGTCCTGGGAGTGTTTGATGGGGACAGTGTAGAGGGAGCTTTACTCTGTATCTAACCCTGTGCTGTACCTGTCCTGGGAGTGTTTGATGGGGGACAGTGTAGAGGGAGCTTTACTCTGTATCTAACCCCGTGCTGTACCTGTCCTGGGAGTGTTTGATGGGGGACAGTGTAGAGGGAGCTTTACTCTGTATCTAACCCCGTGCTGTACCTATCCTGCGAATGTTTGCTGTGGGTAAGAATGCAAAGGCAGCCTGTTTTGCTACATTATTTGCAAGCTCCTGCCTAGTCCCTGGATTTAATAATAACCAAAATTACAAGTACAGAGAGACATTCTTCCCATCCATCTACATGTTTAGAAAATATCCCATCTCTGAGACAGACAGGCACATGGGTGTCTCTGCCTTTTCCAGCTGCGACTGACCAAAGTCGTGCAAATTTGAAAATGAATCTGCATTGTTTCGACTGCTGACCTGTGAGTTGTGTCTATTTGTGGCGTGGTTTGTTCTAAGAGTGATCTGTAATAAGGTGAAAGCTCTACGTGACAGAGGCTCTGACAGCACTTCATAAGGTTGACAAGACTGGGACAGAATTCAGGCAGCAGCTAATACAAATACCAGTTTTTTAACAAGGTGCAAAAGACAAAAATCGATATTAAAGAGCATGAGTGTTCCGTGGAAAGCAGTCACTGTGAGAGGATTGGATGGCTTGATTCCAATCCTGAATCTGCCCATTGCCAGCTGAACAGGCAGTTGTGGTTTGATTTGATACACAGCTGCAGATTAACTTGATCTATTCCATGTTATACCCTGACTGTGAGTAACAACCTGTGTCTGTGCAGCACTGGTAACAGTGGAAGGTATTCACACTATCGATTACCACGCACTATTTTACACAGGGGTCACCGAGATTTAGGCCGGAATTTTCCAGCTGGTGTCCCCCTCCCCTCCCAGTGCGTTTTCCAGCCGTGGACGCAGCTTGTCATTGGCTCTCAGTGGAACATTCTGATGTCAATGGCAATTTGCGTTCCTTGCCCGTCTGACCACCAGGGAACCCACGCTGCAGGTCGACTTCCGTGCGACTGGAAGATGCTGCTGGCGGAAAGGGCTGGAAAATTCTACACCACCCCCTAACTCCCCACCAACACCCTTCCCCTTCCCCCCATCCACCCACCCCTAACCCATCCCTGTCGAGACCCTTGGCCAAAAGCTTGTTGACAGTAGGTTTAAAGAACGTGGCCTTCCATTGGAGGGAGAGGGTTAGGGTTTGGACAACTGAAGGTGTGACTGTTACTGTATGTAAATTCAGTGAGGATGCTCAGAGGGTCAGCGGGTTCTCGTAGGTTGTTGAAGCTGTTTGTAGGATTTATAAAGGTGGCAGAGATGATGGATGTGGAGGCTCATTGGCAATGAGATCATGAGAGAATGTGAAAGGGAAGGTTACAAATTGGAGGTTTTGCTGGAAATGTGTGGCTCAGTTCACACCACAATGTCCATGAACCACTCTCAGGATCGTACACTTCTCCAAAAGCTCAGGTTTAGTGTTTTGCCATGTCCTGAGGATGTGAAAGTTGCTATACAAATGCAAATGTTTTCTCTTTCTGATCGAGTTTCAGCAAGTTTTTCTCTTGCCTACCTTGACTCTGATGGAAAATAAAAACAGTCAGGGTGAAAATTAATTTAGAACATAGAACATTACAGTGCAGAACACGCCCTTCAGCCTTCGATGTTGAGCCGACCAATTAGGAAAAAGCAATGACCCTCCAACCTAAACCATTCCCTTTTCATCCATAAACTTATCTACTAACCTCTTAAACACCACCAAACCTGGCGCATCTACAACTGATGCAGGCAGGGCATTCCATACCCTTACCACCCTCTGGGTAAAGAACCTACCTCTGATATCCGTCCTATAACGACCACCCCTTAATTTAAGGCTATGTCCCCTCGTGCTAGCTTTCTCCATCCTAGGAAAAAGGCTATCACTGTCCACTCTATCTAAACCTCTAATCATCTTATATGTTTCAATAAGGTCTCCTCTTAGCCGCCTTCTTTCTAACGAAACAACCTCAAATCCCTCAGCCTCTCTTCATAAGACCTACCCTCCATACCAGGTAACATCCTGGTAAACCTCCTCTGTACCCTCTCCAATGCCTCCACATCTTTCTTATAATGTGGCGACCAGAACTGCACACAATACTCCAAGTGCGGCCGCACTAGAGTTTTATACAGTTGCAACATGATGCTGCGGCTCCTAAATTCAATCCCCCTACCAATAAAAGCTAAGACTCCATATGCCTTCTTAACAACTTTATCCACTTGACTGCCTACTTTCAGGGATCTATTGACACATACACCAAGATCCTTCTGTTCCTCAACACTATTAAGAGCCCTCCCATTAGCCCTATACTCTACACATTTATTGTTCCTGCCAAAGTGCATTACCTCACACTTTTCCACATTAAACTCCATTTGCCACCTCTCGGCCCAGCTCTGCAACTTGGCCAAGTCTCTCTGCAAACTATAACACCCCTCTTCACTATCTACCACTCCACCGACTTTAGTGTCATCTGCAAATTTACTAATCCATCCTTCAATACCCTCATCCAGATCATTTATAAAAATTTACAAACAGCAGGGGCCCCAAAACAGACCCCTGAGGTACACCACTTGTCACCGAACTCCACGATGAATATCTCCCATCAACCACCACCCTCTGTCTTCTATCTGCTAGCCAATTCCTAACCCAATTAGCTAAATCACCCTCTATCCCATACATCTGTATTTTCTGCAGAAGTCTTCCATGGGCCACCTTATCAAACGCCTTACTAACGTCCATATATACCACATCAACCGCCTTACCCCCATCCACCTCTTTGGTCACTTTTTCAAAAAACTCAATAAGGTTAGTGAGGCACGACCTACCCTTCACAAAACCATGCTGACTATCCCCAATCAATTCATTTCTCTCTAAATAATTATAAATCCTATCCCTAATAATTCTCTCCAATACTTTGCCTACAACAGAAGTAAGACTCACTGGCCTATAATTCCCTGCAAGGTCTCTCTTCCCCTTCTTGAACCATGGGACCACATTCGCTATCCTCCAGTCCTCCGGAACCACACCCGTAACCAACGACGACCTGAAGATCATAGCCAGAGGCTCTGCAATCTCCTCTCTTGCCTCCCAGAGAATCCTAGGGTAAATCCCGTCCGGCCCAGGGGACTTATCTAACTTCAAACCCTCAAGAATATCTAACACATCCTCCTTATCTACTTCAATACTTTCCAGTTTGCAACCCTGTATCCCAGTGTTCTCCACAACTACATTTACATCTCAAATTTAATCAGTTTTCCAATGGTTAAACTTATCTCCAAGCTGATATACACACACACACACTCACTCACTCACACACACACTCACTCAGTCACACACATACACTCACATTCTCAATCACTCACATGCACACTCACATACTCATTCACACACACTCACACATACATACTCATTCACACACACACACATTCTCACTCAGTCACACACACACTCATATTCTTAATCACTCACATGCACACACATACACTCATACTCACTCACACACACTCACACCACACACACTTACACAACACACACTCACATGCACAAACACATACACACACATGCTCTCACTCAGTCACATACTCACACACACACTCTGACACACACACACACACTCACTCATAAACAACACACACTCACTAACACACACATTTATACTCACACTCACTCACATACACAGACACACACTCACCTACACACTCACAAACTCACTCACACACTCTCACACTCACTCACTCACACATGCATACTCACACTCACACACACACACACACTCACTCATACACTCATACTCATTCACACATATACACATGCTCATACACACACGCACGTACACACACACACTCATACACATATACACACTTACAAACATGCACACTCATATTCACACACGCACAATCACACTCATACTCACTCGCACACACACTTACACACTCATGTACATACTCACACTCACTCAATCATACACACAATCACACACACATACACACACATTCATGCACACAGTCCATTAGGGGTCAATGGTGATCGGGGCAGGAATCTCAGCTGACTTTGTCTGTTTATCAGTGCAGATATATTGGGCCCTGTTGTCACAGTCAGCCTGGCTTTGATCAGCTGGTTCCTGCTCTGTGAGTGTGTGAGTGTGAGACAGTATTACATCGAGGGCTGGATTCAGACAAGCCATTCAGGAGAAAACAAATGTCTTTGAAAACAATGGGACAGAGTTAATGAGAGGAAGGCGTGTAACACAGAGGACACCAGCACTGTGTTAATGTGAACGAGTCTCTGGAGGGAATGTGCAATGTGCATCTGGGAGAGTTTCAGTTAGTACAGATCCCTGTACCCTACACATGCTCCACACTCTGGTCCAAGTGGCAGATTAACAGAGGCAGAATCTAAGTTCCTAACCCTCAGATTTCTTCATGTCCTGATCCTCAATCAGAGATGAAAGAGAGCTGATGAGAGAGGTGAGGGTGAGCTCCATGGGGCCATAGGGTGAAATTGTCTAAGGAACAGGACCCTTTCAAAGCAAAGAACTGGGTTCAATTGCAGCTCAGAGACTTGGGCTGGAAACCGGCAGCACAGAGATTCCCTGAACATTCGTTGCAAGCCCCACAGTCAGATTCCCAGTGTGTGAGAGTCCACAACATTAATGGCACACTGCATTCACTGCACGCTGTATTAACGGAACACTGTATTAATGGCACATTGTCTTAACGGCACACTGTATTAATGGCACGCTGTATGAACAGTACATTGTTTTAACAGGACACTGTATTAATGGAACACTTCATTAATGACACACTGTTGTAATGGCACTGTGTTTACGGCACAATGTATTGATGCCTCACTGCATTAAAGACATATTGTGTTAGGACCACACTGTATTAATGACACACTGTATTAATGACACTCTATTAATTGCACACTGTATTAACAGCTCACTTTTGTAATGGAACATGTATTGATGCCATACTGTATTAACGGCACAATGTATTAGTGGCACATTGGGGTAACAGCACACTGGGCTAATGACACACTGGAGTAATGACACACTGTGTGAACAGAACACTGTGTTAATGGAACAATATTAATGGCACACTATTATCGGCACACTCTATCAATGGAGCTCTGTATTAACTGCACATTGTATTAATAGTACACTGCATTAATGACACATATTAATAACACACTGTATTAATGACACACTCTATAACAGCACACAGTATTAAAGTCACTGTATTAATGACACACTGTAATAAAGGCACAGTGTATTCATGACACACTATATTAATGCCGCACTGTGGTCAACAGCACCCTGCATTAATGGCACACTGTATAACAGCGCACTGTATTAATGGCGCACTGTATAACAGCACACTGTATTAATGGCGCACTGTATAACAGCACACTGTATTAATGGTGCACTGTATAACAGTGCACTGTATTAATGGCGCACTGTATAACAGCGCACTGTATAACAGCGCACTGTATTAACAACATTATATTAATGACACTCTGTAGTAAAAGCAGACATAGAACATACAGTACTGCATTATAGCGCAGTACAGGCCCTTCGGCCCTCGATGTTGCGTCGACCAGTGGAACCAACCTACTGACCCTCCAACCTAAATTATTCCACTGTTATCGATATGCCTATCCAATGATCATTTGAACACCCTTAAAGTTGGCGAGTCCACAACTGCTGCAATGTATTAACTGTAGTAATAGCACACTGTACTAATGGCACAATGTGTTCGTGGCAAACTGTAATAGTGACACACTGAATTGATGCAAACTGTATTAATGGCATACTGTATTATTGGCACACTGTATCAATGACATACTGTAGTACGGACATAGCATACTGTATTAACAACACATTGTATTAACAGCACATTAATAATGACACACTGCATTAGTGACACACTGTAATAATGCCACACCATATTAATGGTAACACTGCATTAATGATACATTGTATTAATGGCACACGCTGTATTAACAACATATGTATTAACACAGTGTATTAATGGCATATTGTGTTAACAATATACTGTATTAATGCCACATTGTACTAACAACACGATATTAACAGCACACTATCAACACTAATAATGAAATACTGTATTTATAGAACACTATTAACAACACTGTATTAATGACAGACTGTATGAACAACACATGATTAATGGCATTCTTTATTAATGATACACTGCATCATTAATACAGTAATGTTGTAATTAACTGTATTAACAGCAAACTATTGTTGTGGCGCACTGTATTAATAATACACTGCATTGATGCCACACTGCATTAATGGCACACTGTATTAATGTCATTGTATTAATTGCACACTATATTAACAGCACACTATATAAATGCCACACTGTATTAACAGCATTAACTGTATTAATGGCATACTGCATTAATCTCAAATTGTTTCAACGGCATACTGTACAGATGACACATTATGGCTCTGATTTTACCAACAATTTGCACCTGTTTTTGGGCGTGAAATTGTGGTAAACTCGGGTGTGAGGACTTTAACGCGATCTGCATTTAAACAACAATTTAAATGCATTTAAATGAATGAACTGCCCGCCCAACTCGATCAGCGTTTCCCCCTTTATCGCCAGGTTCGCTAATCGGGGGCCAAATCGTTCCGGAGCTGCTGAATAACAGTGTGAGTCGGGTGCTCCAGCCTCTGGAGAGCACATTCAGTGATTCCAGTGGCTCTCTGACTCACATCAGCGGTGGGGGTGGGGGGGGGGTGGGTCAGATCATTCTCTGGTTGGAATTGTGGGAAGAGGGGAGTGGGGTCAGATCGATGTCTGGTTGGGGCGGAGGAGGAGGAGGAGGAGGCGGGTCAGATGTATCTCTGACTGGGGGGGTGGGAGGAGAGAGTTTATTGTTGCCTGGTGGTGGGGGAGGGAGGAGGGAGGTCAGATGTTCTTCTGGAGGGAAGGAAGAGTAAGGCCAGACCATTCTTTGGGGGATGGGGGGACGTGAGCAAATTTGTGGTCGGGATTGGTGGGGAGGGGGGTAGTGAGGCCAAGTCGTTGACTGGGAAGGGGGTGGGGGGGATGGGGAAGGAGATGGGTCAGATGGATCTCTGAGGGGGTGGGGGACAGGAGAAGGTCTGTTTGCCACTCTGCAGGCCAAGTGGTGGGGGGGGGGATCAGTCTGGATAGTTGGGGGGGTGGATAAGGGGAGCCAATGATGTGTGTGTGTCCCTCTTATCATCCACCTGCTACCCACACACATTACTGCCCCCCTTATCCAGTCCCCCTCACTACCCAGACCAATCGCCACCCCTGCCCCCCTCTCCCTCACCACCGATTGTCCTCATAGTGGCAGCGGACCTCCCTGCCTCCTCCCCTCCCGAGAGATCCATCTGTCCACTGCCCCCCATCCAGAGATCCATCTCCCCCCACCCCCGCACCCACATAGAGATCCATCTCCTCCCACCCCCGCACCCACACAGAGATCCATCTCCTCCCACCCCCGACCCACACAGAGATCCATCTCCTCCACCCCCGCACCCACATAGAGATCCATCTCCTCCCATCCCCGCACCCACACAGAGATCCATCTTGCTTCATTCTCTTGGTGGGATGAGAAAGAAATTGGGTTAAAGGGGAAAAGTTTAAGAAAAGCCAGAAGCCTCCCATTGCAAAGAAGCAGAAAGAATCCAAAGCTTCTCCAGGTACAGGGCAAGCTAAGGAAGGGAAGCTAGCAGCGGAGCTGAGAAGTCACTATCATATCCACTTCCAGGCACCAGGTGAGTTCCAGGCACCCATCACTCTCTGTGTAAAAAATCTGCCTCGTACCTCTCCTTTAAACCTTGCCCCTCACATCTTAAACCTTTTTTTCTCCAATAATTAACACTTCCGTTCTGGGAAAAAGCTTCTAACTATCCACTCTGCCCACCTCCCCCCACCCCCTGAGGTACACCCTCGCTCCCGCTTTTCGCTCCTGGGCCGCTGCGCGTGCGCAGTTCAAAGCTCTGATTGTTCTGGCAGCACTAAGCCCCATCCACAGCGCGAATCGGACTGAAGATGGCTGAGAGTATATGGAGGGACACCTGAAAGCGGATTTCTAAGTTGGGTCTGTACTATGCCCAGAATCAGCACTTAGAATGAAAATGGTAAAATCAGGCCCTACATTAACGACACTGTATTGATAGCACACTGAACATAGAACATCAAGTGCAGTACAAGCCCTTCGGCCCTTGGTGCTGTGCCACCCAGTGCCCATCTCCTACACTACTCCAATATTATCCATATGTTTATCCAATGACCATTTAAATGCCCTTAATGTTGGCGAATCCACTACTATTGCAGGCAGGACATTCCATGCTCTCACTACTCTGAGTAAAGAACCTACCTCCAACCTACCTCCTGATGGATATAGGATGTCCTATATCCATCACCCCTCAATTTAAAGCTATGCCCCCTCGTGTTAACCATCACCATCTGAGGAAAAATGCTCTCATTGTCCACCCTATCTAACCCTCTGACCATTTTATATCCCTCTATTAAGTCAATCTTAATCTCCTTCTTTCTAAAGAAAATAGCATCAAGTCCCTCAGCTTTTCCTTATAAGACCTTCCCACCATACCAGGCAACATCCTGGTAAGTCTCCTCTGCACCCTCTCCAATGCTTCCACATCCTTCCTATAATGCAGCAACCAGGACTGTACACAATACTCCAAGTGCGGCCACACCGGAATTTTGTACAGCTGCAACATGACCTTATGGCTCCAAAACTCAATCCCTCTACCAACGAAAGCTTAACAACCCTATCAACTTGGGTGCCAACTTTCAGGGATGTATGCACATGTACACCAAGATTTCTCCGCTCATCCGCACTACCAAGTAACTTACCATTAGCCCAATACTCTGTATTCCTGTTACTCCTTCCAAGCTGAATCACCTCAGATATTTCCACATTAAACTCCATTTGCCACCTCTCAGCCCAGCACTGCAACTTATTTATGTCTCTTTGTAACCTGCAACATCCTTCCACACTGTCCACAACTCCACTGACTTTAGTGTCATCTGTAAATTTACTAATCCTTCTTGCCCTCATCTAGGTCATGTATAAAAATGACAAACAGCAGTGGCCCCAAAACAGTTCCTTGCAGTACATCACTAGTAACTGAACTCCAGGATGAACATTTCCCATTAACCAACACCCTCTGTCTTGTTACAGTGAGAACTCAGTAAGAATTTAGCAACACCAATTTTTAATCCAACCGATTTATTTGATAGTAAAATTGCGAGCTTTCAACACTCCGTGTCTTCCTCAGGCAAATGCAGTGTTGAGGAAGACACGGAGTGTTGAAAGCTCGCAATTTTACTATCAAATAAATCGGTTGGATTAAAAATTGGTGTTGCTAAATTCTTACTGAGTTCTTACCACCCCAATCCAACGCCGGCATCTTTACATCATCGTTACAGTGAGCCAATTTCCAAGCTGCTATATCATCCTCAATCCCATACATCCATATTTTCTGCAATAGCTTACCATGGAGAAGCTTATCAAACACTTCACTGAAATCCATGTACATCACATTTACTACTTTATCTCATCCACCTCTTTGGTCACCTTCTCAAAGAACTCAATAAGTTTTGTGAGGCACGACCTACCCTTCACAAAATCTATGTTTTGACTATCCGTAATCAAATTATTCCTTTCTAGATGATTATAAATCCTATCTCTTATAATCCTTTCCAAAACATTGCCCGCAACAGAAGTAAGGCTTACTGGTCTATAATTAATTACAGGGTTGTCTCTACTCCCCTTCTTGAACAAGGGGACAACATTTGCTATCCTCCAGTCTTCTGACACCATTCCTGTAGACAATGGTGACCTAAAGATCAAAGCCAAAGGCTCTGCAATTTCCTCCCTAGCTTCTCAGAGAATCCCAGAATAAATCCCACCCGGCCCGGGGGCCTTATCTATTTTCACACTTTCCAGAATTGCTAACACTTCCTCCTTACGAACCTCCGTCCCATCTTAGGTTAATGGCACGCTGTAATAATGACACATGGTATTAACGAGACATTGTAGTAATGGCACATTGTATTACTGGCATACTGTACTGATGACACACTGTATTGATGGCACAGTATATTAACAACACACTATTAAGGGTGTTCAAATGGTCATTGGAAAGGCATATGGATAACATTGGGATAGTTCAGGTTAGAAGGTCATTAGATTGGTTCCACTGATCCGTGCAACATTAAGGGCCGAAGGGCCTGTACTGCACTGTAATGTTCTATGTTCTATTAATGACATACTGTATTAGCAGCACACTATATTAATGGCACACTGCACAAATGGCACAGTATATTAGTGACACATTATATCGATGGTACACTGTAGTACTGGCACACTGTATTAACATTACACTATATTGATGCCGTACTGTATTAATAGCACACTGTGTTAACATCACGATGTATTAATCTTAAACTGCACATTATTAATGCACACTGTCCTGACAGCAATGTATTGATGGCACACTATATTAACAACACACTGCATTAACCGCACACTGTACTGTGATGTCACACTGTATTAACAGCACACTATATTAATGCCATACTGTATAAATGGCACAATATATAAATAGCACACTATAATGACACACTGTATCACACTGCAGTGCTGGCACATTGTATTAATGATACACTGCACTGATGACACACTGTATTAATGGCATACTGTATTTAATAGCACATTGTATTAATGGTACATTGTATTAATAACATGCTGTATTAATGGCTCACTACATTAACAGCACTGTATTAATGGCAAACTGTACTAACGTCATATTGTATTAATGGCACGCTGTATCAACAGGACACTGTATCAACAGGACACTGTTTCAATGGCACATTGTATCAATGATGCACTGTAGTAATGGCACACTTTATTAAAAGTGTTGACTACATTAATGATGCACTTGCATTAACCTCAAACTGTATAATTGGCACATTGTATTAACAGTACACTGTATTAATGACATACTATCTTAGTGACACTGTATTAATGGCACACTATCTTAGTGACACTGTACGAACAACACTCTATATTAATGAAGTACTGTATTAGTGACATTGTATTATGAAATACTATATTGATGCCACATTGTATTAACAGCACACTATTAATGGCACACTGTATTAACAACATATCCTACTAATGGCACACTGTATTACTGGCACACTGTATAAACAACACATTGTATTAACAGCACATTGTATGCACAGGACACTGTTAATGGGATATTGTATTAACCACACATTGTATTAACAGCACACTGTATTGATGCCACACTATTAATGTCACACTGTATAATTTTAAACTGTATTAATGGTACATTGTATTAATGCATATGGTATTAATGGCACACTGTATTAACAGTACACTGTATTAATGACACACTGTATTGCTGCCACACTATATTAATGGCACATAGTATCAATGATACACTGTACCAGTGACACTGTACTAATGGCACAATGTATTAATGACATACTGTAGTACTGGCACACTGAATTAATAATACACTGTATTGAAGCCATGCTGTATTAATGGTATACTATATTAATGACACACTAACAACACACTGTGTTAACAGCACATTGTATTAACAGCACATTGTATTAATGTCACACTGTATTAGTCTTAAACAAACTGTATTAATGGCATACTTTGCTGATGACCCTGTATTGACAGCACACTGTACTAACAACACACTGTATTAATGGCACACTGTACTAATGGCACACTATATTAATGACACACTGTATCAATGACACACAATAGTACTGGCACACTGTATTAATGGCATACCGTATTAACGACACACTATGTTGATTCCACATGATATTAATGTCATGTTGTATTAATCTTAAACTGTATTATGGCACCTTGCATTAATGCACACCATTTTAACAGTATACTGTACTGATGACACTGTATTGATGGCACACTGTATCAACGACACACTGCAATAATGACACGCTGTATTAATGACATACTATATTAACAAAACACTATACTAATGGCACACTATACTAATGACACACTGTATCAATGATACACTGTATTAATGGCACACTGTTTTAATGACACACTGTATTTAAGCCACTTGGTATTAACATCTTGCTGTATAATCTTAACCTGTATTATGGCACATTGTATTAATGCACACTGTTTTGATGGCGCACTGCACTGACTGTATTGACAGCACATTGTATTAATGACATACTATTAATGGCATGCTGTATTAATGTCGCATTGTATTAACAGCACACTATACTAATGGCACACTGAATAAATGACACACTGTAGTACTGGCACACTGTATTAATGATACATTGTATTGATGCCACACTGTATTAATGCCACACTGTATTAGTGGCACACTGTATAAATGGCACACTGCATTAATGGCACACTGTTATCAGCACACTATTAAAGACACACTGTAATAATGACACAGTATTAATGGCACAATGTATCAATGGAATACATTGTATCTTTGGGATACTGTATTAACAACTATTTATGGCACACTGTATCAATGACACACTAGTAATGGCACTGTATTCACATTATACTGTATTAACGGCACATTGTCTGAATGGCACACCGTACTGATGACGCACTGTATTAATGACACTGTATCGATGGTACACTATATTCACGACAAACTGTATTCAAAGCACACTTCATCAGCAACACACTGTATTAATGGCACACCGCATTAATGATACACTGCATTATTAATACAGTAATGTTGTAATTAACTGTATTAACAGCAAACTGTAACCTTGACACACTATATTAACAATACACTGCATTAATGCTGCACTATTAAGAGCACACTGAACTAACCACACATTACATTAATAGCCCACTGTACACTGTAACAACAAAACGGTATTAATGGCAAACTATTAATGGCACATTGTATTAAGCACATTGTATTAACAAAACACTGTATTAACAGCACACTGTATTGATGATACACGTATTAACAGCACACTGTGTTAACGACACAAGGTAGTTATGGCACACTGTATTAATGGCACACTGTATTAATGGCATACTGTATTAATGGCATACTGTATTAATGGCACATTGTACCAATGACACACTGTCGTAATGGCACACTGTACTAACAGTGTTAACTGTATTTATGGCAACCCTGTATTAACTGTACTAATGATGCACTGTAATAATGACACACTGTAATGATGGCACACTATATTAACAACATTGTATTAACAGACACTGAATTAATGACATACTGTCTTAGTGACACTGTACTATTGGCACACTGTATTAATGACATGCTGTATGAGTAACACACTACTATTGACACAGCATTAACAAAATACTGTATTGATGCCACTCTGTGTTAACAGCACTCTATTACTGGCATGCTGTATTAACAACACACTATTACTGGCACACTGTATTAATGGAACACTGTATTAACACACTGCATTAATGACACACTATATAAACAAGAAACTGTAGTAATGACACACTGTATTAACAGTACACTGTGTTAATGGCATACTATATTAATGGCACACTTTACTGGCAACACATTGTATGAAAGACACGCTGTATTAAAGGCACACTGTATTAACACACTGTATTAAAGGCACACCGTATTAACAACACAATGTATTGATGGCAGACTATTTAAACAAAAAACTGTAGTAATGGCATGCTGTATTAACAATGCACTGTATTAACGGTACACTGTATTGATGTCATACTGTATTAATTTTAAACTGTATTAACAGCACATTGTATTAATGCACACTGTATATACTGCATATTCTACTGATGACTTACTATATTGATGGCACATTATATTAATAACACTGTATTAACAGCACACTGTACTAATGGCACACTATTAATGGCACACTGTATTGATGCCACACTGCATTAAATGCACTCCGTATTAACGATACACTGTATCAATGACACACAGTAATACTGGCACACTGTATTAATGATACACTCTATTGATACCACACTGTATTAACGACACACTGTATTGACACCACATTGTATTAATAAACATTGTATTAATTTTAAAATGTATTAATACACACTGTATTAACAGCACACTGTACAAATGGCACACTATATCAACAACTGCATCAATGGCACATTGTAGTATTGGCACACTGTATCAATGACACATTGTTGTAATGGTAAAATAAACTGATGACATACTATATTGACGACACTGATGGCACACTGTATTAACAACACACAGGCTTAGTAACACTGTATTAATAGCACACTGTATTAACAGCATACTGTATTAATGACACACTATATTAATGACACACTATATTAATGACACACTATATTAATGACACACTGTATTAGCGGAACACTATTAACAGAACAGTCTTAATAGCACACTGTATTAACAGCACACTATATTAACAGCATGTTATATTAACCACACACCATATTAATGGCATACTGTATCCACATGACACTGTATTAACAACACAGTGTATTAATGACACAGTGTATTAACAACACGCTGTATAATGGCACATTATACCAACAACAAATTGTAGTAATGGCACACCGTGTTAATAACACACAGTATTAACGATACACTGTTAACCACACTACTAGTGAGACACTGTATTAGTGACACATTGTGTTAACAGCACACTGTATTGATGCCACACCATATTATCAACACATTGTATTAACAACACACTATTACTGACACACTACATGAACAGCACACTGTATTAACAACACATGAATCAATGACACACTGTAATACTGGTACAATGTATTAATGATGCACTATATTGATGCTACACTATATTAACAGTACATAGTATAAATAATACACAATATTAACGGTCCACTGTATTGATGGCACACTATATTAATGGCACACTGTATTAATGATATATTGTATTGATGCCACACTGCATTAACAGAATACTATATTAATGACCACACTGTATTAATGACACAATTAATGGCAAATTGTATTAACAGCAAATTGGTATCAATAGAGTGTATCATTAATTAACAGCTCACTGTATCAACGACATAATGTATTAATGACACACATTAATAGCACACTGTATTAATGACACACAGTAATAATGATATTTTGTATTAACAACACATGTATTAGCAACACACATATTAGTGACACACTATTAATGACACTGTATTAATAACACACTGTATTAACAACAAACTGTATTAATGGCACACTGTATTAACAGCACATTGTATTAATGGCACACTGTATTAATAGCACATTGTAATAATGACACACTGTATTTATAGAACACTATTAATGACACTGCATCAATGGCACACACTATTAGTGATGCTTTATATTGACGCTATACTGTATTAATAGTACAATATATTAATCTCAAACTGTATTAATGGTACATTGCATTAATGGCACACTATATTAATGACACTGTATTGATGGCACACTGTATTAATGACACAGTGTCTTAGTGACACTTTTAATAGCACACTGTATTGATGGTACACTGTATTAATGACTTACTGTGTTAGTGACACACAATATTATGTAGACATTCTATTAAGGACGCATTATATTAATGAAACACTGTATTGACGCCACACTATTAACAACACATTGCGTTATTGACACACTGTATTAATAACACACTGTAATAATGGCATACTGCATTAATGATACACTGTAATAATGCCATACCATATTAATGGCACATTATATTAATGACACTGTATTCATGGCTCACTGTATCAACGACATAATGTATTAATGACACACATTAATAGCACACTGTATTAATGACACACAGTAATAATGCCACACTGTATTCATGACACATTGTACTAACAGCACACTGTATTAACAACACACTATTAATCGCACATTATTAATGACACACCATACTAATGGCATACTGTGTTAACGACACACTATATTAACAATACACTGTATTAACAACACACTGCATTAATGACATACTGTACTAATGACACATTGGGATTATGGCACACTGTACTAATAGCACACTATTAACGACACAGTGTATTAACGACACAGTGTATTAACGACACAGTGTATTAACGACACAGTATGGTAATGGCACACTGTACTAATGGAACACTCTGTTAACGACACACTGTATTAACGACACACTGTATTAACGACACACTGTATTAACGACACACTGTATTAACGACACACCGTATTAACGACACATCGTATTAACGACACACCGTATTAACGGCACACTGTACTAATAGCACACTCTGTTAACAACACACTGTATTAACGACACAGTGTATTAACGACACACTGTATTAATGACACACTGTACTAATGGCACACTGTGGTAATAGCACACTGTGTTAACAACACACTGTATTAACGACACTCTATTAATTGCACACTGTATTAATAACTCACTTTTGTAATGAAACATTTATTGATGCCATACTGTATTAATAGCACACTGGGGTAACAGCACACTGGGCTAATGACACACTGGAGTAATAACACACTGTGTGAGTGGAACACTGTGTTAATGGAACAATATTAATGGCACACTGTATTATCAGAACACTCTATCAATGGAGCTTTGTATTAACTGCACATTGTATTAATAGTACACTGCATTAATGACACACTGTATTAGAACATAGAACATAGAACATAGAACAATACAGCACAGAACAGGCCCTTCGGCCTTCGATGTTGTGCCGACCAAAATAAAAAGCAATGCCCCTCCAAACTAAACCATTCCCTTCTCTTCCATATACTTATCAACTAACCTCTTAAACGCCACCAAACTTGGCGCATCTACAACAGCTGCAGGCAGGGCATTCCACTCCCTAATCACTCTTTGAGTAAAAAACCTACCTCTGATATCCGTCCTATAACTCATACCCCTTAATTTAAAGCTGTGTCCCCTCGTGCTAGCTTTCTCCATCCTAGGAAAAAGGCTAACACTGTCCACCCTAGCTAAACCTCTAATCATCTTATATGCTTCAATAAGATCCCCTCTTAGCCGCCTCCTTTCTAACGAAAACAACCTCACATCCTTCAACCTCTCTTCATAGGACCTGCCCTCCATACCAGGCAACATCCTGGTCAACCTCCTCTGTACCCTCTCCAATGCCTCCACATCTTTCTTATAATGTGGGGACCAGAACTGCACACAATACTCCAAGTGCGGCCGCACTAGAGTTTTGTACAGTTGCAACATGATGCTGCGGCTCCTAAATTCAATCCCCCTACCAATAAAGCTAAGACTCCATATGCCTTCTTAACAACTTTATCCACTTGACTGCCTACTTTCAGGGATCTATTGACCCATACACCAAGATCCTTCTGTTCCTCAACACTATTAAGAGCCCTACCATTAGCCCTATACTCTACACATTTATTGTTCCTGCCAAAGTGCATTACCTCACACTTTTCCACATTAAACTCCATTGCCACCTCTCGGCCCAGCTCTGCAACTTGTCCAAGTCACTCTGTAAACTAAAACACCCCTCTTCACTATCTACCACTCCACCAACTTTAGTATCATCTGCACATTTACTGATCCATCCCTCAATACCCTCATCCAGATCATTTATAAAAATTACAAACAGCCGGGGCCCCAAAACAGACCCCTGAGGCACACCACTCGTCACCGAACTCCACGATGAATATCTCCCATCAACCACCACCCTCTGTCTTCTATCTGCTAGCCAATTCCTAATCCAATTAGCTAATCACCCTCAATCCCATACATCTGCATTTTCTGCAGAAGCCTTCCATGGGCCACCTTATTGAACGCCTTACTCAAGTCCATATATACCACATCAACTGCCTTACCCCCATCCACCTCTTTGGTCACTTTTTCAAAAAACTCAATGAGGTTAGTAAGGCACGACCTACCCTTCACAAAACCATGCTGACTATCCCCAATCATTCATTTCTCTCTAAATAACTATAAATCCTATCCCTAATAATTCTCTCCAATACCTTGCCCACCACAGAAGTAAGACTCACTGGCCTCTAATTCCCAGGAAGGTCTCTCTTCCCCTTCTTAAACAATGGGACCACATTCGCCATCCTCCAGTCCTCCGGAACCACACCCGTAACCAACGAGGACCTGAAGATCAGAGCCAGAGGCTCTGCAATCTCCTCTCGTGCCTCCCAGAGAATCCTAGGGTAAATCCCGTCCGGCCCAGGGGACTTATCCAACTTCAAACCCTCGAGAATTTCTAACACATCCTCCCTATCTACTACAATACTCCCCAATTTGCAACCCTGTACCTCAGTGCTCTCCACAGCTACATTTCCAGCACTCTGCGTGAATACCGAAGCGAAATATTTATTCAGTGCCTCGCCAATCTCTTCAGGCTCCACGCACAACTTCCCACTGCTATCTATGACTGGCCCTAATCTTGCCCTAACCAATCTTCTATTCTTAACATATCGAAAGAAAGCTTTAGGATTCTCCTTAATCCTATCAGCCAACATCTTCTCGTATCCCCTCTTCGCTCTCCTCAATTCACTTTTTACCTCCTTCCTGGCTAATCTATAGCTATCCATTGCACTATCTGAGCCTTCAAGCCTCATCCTGACATAAGCCTCCTTTTTCCTTTTAACCAGCAAATCAACTTTTTTCGTACACCAAGGTTCTCTTACTCGACCATTTCCTCCTTGCCTGACATGGACATACTTATCAAGGACTCGCAGCAGCTGCTCCTTGAATAAGCTCCACATTCCAGATGTTCCCAGTCCCTGTAGTTTCCTAGTCCAATCTATGCACCCTAATTCTCTCCTGATGGCCTCATAATTACCCTTCCCCCAGCTATAACTACTGCCCCCAGCTTCATGCCTATCCCTATCCATCACTAAGGTGAACGTAACCGAATTGTGGTCACTATCACCAAAATGTTCACTAACTTCCAAGCCTAACACCTGGTCTGGCTCATTGCCCAGCACCAAATCCAATGTAGCCTCACCTCTAGTTGGCCTCTCTACATACTGAGTCAAAAAACCTTCCTGCACACTCTGTACGAAAACTGACCCCTCTAACGAGCTAGAGCTATAGCTATTCCAATCAATATTAGCAAAGTTAAAGTCCCCCATCACAATTACCCTACTACTTTCACTCCTAATCAGAATTGACTTTGCAATCCTTTCCTCAACTTCTCTAGAACTATTAGGAGGTCTGTAAAAGACTCCCAACAGGGTGACCTCTCCTCTCCTGTTTCTAATCTCAGCCCATACTACCTCAACAGACAAGTCCTCATCAAACTTCTTTTCTATCATCGTGATACAGTCTTTGACCAATAACACCACTCCTCCCCCCCTTCTACCTCCTTCTCTACTCCGACTAAAGCATTTGTACCCCGGAACCTGCAACATCCATTCCTGTCCCTGCTCTACCCAAGTCTCTGAAATGGCCACAACATGGAAGTTCCAGGTACTGGTCCAAGCTGCAAGTTCCTCCCCCTTATTGCGAATACTCCTTGCATTAAAGTATACGCATCTCAAACCATGCCCCACCCCACCCGTACGCCGCTGTGTTTTACAACTCAATGACACACTGTGATATTGGCACACTGCATAATATCATACTCTGTTAACAACACACTGTATGAATGACACACTATTAATGGCACAATATTTAATGACACAATGTATTAGTGACACACGATAGTAATGGCATACTGTATAAATGGCACACTGTATTCATGGCACACTGTATTAACGATATGGAGATGCAGAGCCCCAAAAGCCAGTGGTGTTTGCTACCAAATAAACCTGTTGGACTTTAATCTGGTGGTGTGAGACTTCTTATTCTGTATTAACAGCACACTATAAATGGAACGCTATAAACATCTATGAAGCAATGTGAAATGTGAGGAAAATGCTAATCTATCTTGCAGTGTGTTTCCACTGAAATGTGATCATGCCTCAGGTTAAGAGATACGTTTGTAATCATTTCGATATTCCCTGCTGGACATTATTAAACAGGAGTAATACGACATGTTGATGTCCCCAGATTCTAATCTAACTCTTCCTATGGTCTGTACACTTTTCCTCAATATGTTAAAGTGGAAATATGGAAGAATCTGAATTGGCAACAAATTAAGAAATAATTCAACCAATTAAAAATAAATCTCAGCATCCACCTGTGATATGGTAATGAGCCTCAGTGTAAACTGCAATCAACCAATGAATGATTTATTAAAATGGAAAATGAGACTGTGAAATGAGCATTTTGATAAAGTCACTGAGATTTCCTCTGGTAATCTTTACTGAATGCTTCCACACTTGGTTACTGTCAGATCCTGGCACCGTTACCAGATGTCTCCATGTGGGAACAAGTGGGGGGGACAGCACAGTCAGCGTCAGCACCAGAATCCCTGCCTGGATTTCCAGTTGCTATCCAATGCCTAATTCCAGTTTGAACTCCTGAATAATACTCTCCCACCGTGACTCAGATAAACGCGCAGGGGATGGGAACCAGACTCAATAAAAACCAGGATCAAACTCACCAGGACACTGACGGGAAATCATTAGCCCAGAGCGATGACAGAACTGAACTTTCCCACTGCATTCCCATTGGGTGTAAGCGCGACAAACATATGAGGAAGAAGCCTATAGAAGGGTGGGATGATAGGATGAGATAAATGGGATGGGAGGAGCTCAGATTGATATAAATATGGGGGGAGATAAGTTGATTTCCCTCTTTCTCTGCCGGTAAAACTGTGAAATTGTGTGTGAAAGATCAGGGGGCTGATTCTCCCGGTCCACCAATGGTGTGGAGACATCAGCAGGACCCCTGACTGGCATCTGGCCAACAGCAAGTCTGAATTCTCTCAACACCAGGTTAAAGTCCAACAGGTTTATTTGGTAGTAAACGTCACTAAGCTTTCGGAACTCAACTGACGAAGAAGCAACACTCCAAAAACTAGTGACATTTGCCTCCAAATACACCTCTTGGACTTCAATGCAATGTTGTGAGGCTTATTACGGTGTTTACCCCAGTCCAATGTCGGATCTCCACATCCAGATTGCAAGTCTTCCAGGCCCCATTTCTCGATGTAATCAGCCTCGCACCGGAAATCAGTGCAAGGCTGATTATAAAGATTGAAATCGCTATTTAATTATCATTAGCAAGCGCAGGACAGTACATAGAACATAGAACATTACAGCACAGAACAGGCCCTTCGGCCTTCGATGTTGTGCCGACCAAAATAAAAAGCAATGCCCCTCCAAACTAAACCATTCCCTTCTCTTCCATATACTTATCAATTAACCTCTTAAACGCCACCAAACTTGGCGCATCTACAACAGCTGCAGGCAGGGCATTCCACTCCCTAATCACTCTTTGAGTAAAGAACCTACCTCTGATATCCGTCCTATAACTCATACCCCTTAATTTAAAGCTGTGTCCCCTCGTGCTAGCTTTCTCCATCCTAGGAAAAAGGCTATCACTGTCCACCCTATCAACCTCTAATCATCTTATATGCTTCAATAAGATCCCCTCTTAGCCGCCTCCTTTCTAACGAAAACAACCTCAAATCCTTCAACCTCTCTTCATAGGACCTGCCCTCCATACCAGGCAACATCCTGGTAAACCTCCTCTGTACCCTCTCCAATGCCTCCACATCTTTCTTATAATGTGGGGACCAGAACTGCACACAATACTCCAAGTGCGGCCGCACTAGAGTTTTTTACAGTTGCAACATGATGCTGCGGCTCCTAAATTCAATCCCCCTACCAATAAAAGCTAAGACTCCATATGCCTTCTTAACAACTTTATCCACTTGACTGCCTACTTTCAGGGATCTATTGACACATACACCAAGATCCTTCTGTTCCTCAACACTATTAAGAGCCCTCCATTAGCCCTATACTCTACACATTTATTGTTCCTGCCAAAGTGCATTACCTCACACTTTTCCACATTAAACTACATTTGCCACCTCTAGGCCCAGCTCTGCAACTTGTCCAAGTCACTCTGTAAACTATAACACCCCTCTTCACTATCTATGGGACTTGTACTCCCGGGACTTGTTAATCTCTCCCTCACACCTGACGGAGCAGCTTCACACCAATGGAGATTAAAGCTGGTCCCAATCAACAGGGACCAGGAGGGATCACCATACTGGTGGAGGCAGAGGCCATTGAGGTCCCGCTGGGAGATCAACTGCAACGGGGTTCTCCCTTGGACAGCGCCATGTTGGTATTCTGGCACTGCCCACCAGGTACTCTGGCACTGCACAATGAACTCACTGAGAATCAGTGTCAATACTAAACTCTGTAACTCAGTGAGAAGCAGTGTCAATAATAGAACCTGTAAGACAGCAAGAGTCACTGTGTGAATACTGGAACCTGTACCTCAATGAGAGTCAGTGTTTGTGAGTACTAGAATCTGTACCTCAGTGAGAGTCAGTGTGTGAACACTAGAATCTGTATCTCAGTGAGAATCAGTGTGAACACTAGAATCTGTACCTCAGTGAGAATCAGTGTGTGAACACTAGAATCTGTACCTCAGTGAGAATCAGTGTGTGAACACTAGAATCTGTACCTCAGTGAGAAGCAGTGTGTGAACACTAGAATCTGTACCTCAGTGAGAATCAGTGTGAACACTAGAATCTGTACCTCAGTGAGAATCAGTGTGAACACTAGAATCTGTACCTCAGTGAGAATCAGTGTGTGAACACTAGAATCTGTACCTCAGTGAGAATCAGTGTGTGAACACTAGAATCTGTATCTCAGTGAGAATCAGTGTGTGAACACTAGAATCTGTATCTCAGTGAGAATCAGTGTGTGAACACTAGAATCTGTATCTCAGTGAGAATCAGTGTGTGAACCTAGAATCTGTATCTCAGTGAGAATCAGTGTGTGAACACTAGAATCTGTACCTCAGTGAGAATCAGTGTGTGAACACTAGAATCTGTATCTCAGTGAGAATCAGTGTGTGAACACTAGAATCTGTATCTCAGTGAGAATCAGTGTGTGAACACTAGAATCTGTATCTCAGTGAGAATCAGTGTGTGAACACTAGAATCTGTATCTCAGTGAGAATCAGTGTGTGAACACTAGAATCTGTATCTCAGTGAGAATCAGTGTGTGAACACTAGAATCTGTATCTCAGTGAGAATCAGTGTGTGAACACTAGAATCTGTATCTCAGTGAGAATCAGTGTGTGAACACTAGAATCTGTATCTCAGTGAGAATCAGTGTGTGAACACTAGAATCTGTATCTCAGTGAGAATCAGTGTGTGAACACTAGAATCTGTATCTCAGTGAGAATCAGTGTGTGAACACTAGAATCTGTATCTCAGTGAGAATCAGTGTGTGAACACTAGAATCTGTATCTCAGTGAGAATCAGTGTGTGAACACTAGAATCTGTATCTCAGTGAGAATCAGTGTGTGAACACTAGAATCTGTATCTCAGTGAGAATCAGTGTGTGAACACTAGAATCTGTACCTCAGTGAGAATCAGTGTGTGAACACTAGAATCTGTACCTCAGTGAGAATCAGTGTGTGAACACTAGAATCTGTACCTCAGTGAGAATCAGTGTGTGAACACTAGAATCTGTATCTCAGTGAGAATCAGTGTGTGAACACTAGAATCTGTACCTCAGTGAGAATCAGTGTGTGAACACTAGAATCTGTACCTCAGTGAGAATCAGTGTGTGAACACTAGAATCTGTACCTCAGTGAGAATCAGTGTGTGAACACTAGAATCTGTATCTCAGTGAGAATCAGTGTGTGAACACTAGAATCTGTATCTCAGTGAGAATCAGTGTGTGAACACTAGAATCTGTATCTCAGTGAGAATCAGTGTGTGAACACTAGAATCTGTATCTCAGTGAGAGTCAGTGTGTGAACAGTAGAATCTGTACCTCAGTGAGAATCAGTGTGTGAACACTAGAATCTGTATCTCAGTGAGAAGCAGTGTGTGAACACTAGAATCTGTATCTCAGTGAGAATCAGTGTGTGAACACTAGAATCTGTATCTCAGTGAGAATCAGTGTGTGAACACTAGAATCTGTACCTCAGTGAGAATCAGTGTGTGAACACTAGAATCTGTATCTCAGTGAGAATCAGTGTGTGAACACTAGAATCTGTATCTCAGTGAGAATCAGTGTGTGAACACTAGAATCTGTATTTCAGTGAGAATCAGTGTGTGAACACTAGAATCTGTACCTCAGTGAGAATCAGTGTGTGAACACTAGAATCTGTAACTCAGTGAGAATCAGTGTGTGAACACTAGAATCTGTATCTCAGTGAGAATCAGTGTGTGAACACTAGAATCTGTATCTCAGTGAGAATCAGTGTGTGAACACTAGAATCTGTACCTCAGTGAGAATCAGTGTGTGAACACTAGAATCTGTACCTCAGTGAGAATCAGTCTGTGAACACTAGAATCTGTATCTCAGTGAGAATCAGTCTGTGAACACTAGAATCTGTACCTCAGTGAGAATCAGTGTGTGAACACTAGAATCTGTATCTCAGTGAGAATCAGTGTGTGAACACTAGAATCTGTACCTCAGTGAGAATCAGTGTGAACAGCGATGAAATTTGGATAAAAGAGCGATTTTTTTTCTGTCGTGGGAAAGAAAGATTTATAAAAATGAAGATTTTTGATTTGATGACAGCAATGTGTGAGCAGACATTTAATTAGTACTCAGGAAGGTTTTTCTGGATAATATGGAATGCAATAAAATGAATTGTTGTTGTATTTTAAAGAACAGTTTGTGGGACAGCAAGAGAGCACAGCGTGACTACATAATGCGGTGTTGGCACACTACAGCACAAACAGCAAGTGACAGTCAGAACTAAGCGATCGCAAAACCAGTGGATCAGATCTGAGTTCTGCAGCCCTGCCACATCCAGCTATCAATGCTGGTGACAATTAAACAACTCACTGGAGGAGAATATTCCACAAATATCCCTATCCTCAGTGATGGAGGAGCTCAGCACATCAGTACGAAAGAAAAAGCTGAAGCGTTCACAATCTTCAGCCAGAAGTGCTGAGTGGATAATCCATCTCGCCCTCCTCCAACGATCCCCAGTAGCTCAGATACCAGTCTCCAACCAATTTGATTCACTCCATGTCATCAAATACTTGGAGGTACTAGATACTGCAAAGGCAATTGGCTCTGATAACATTCCGGCAATTGTGCTCCAGAACTTGCCGCTCCCCTATTCAACCTCTTCCAGTAGAGTTACAACACTGGCATCTTCCCAACAATGTGGAAAATTGCCCAGCTATATCCTGTAGAAAAGAAACAGGACAAATCTAGACAAATACCATCTCAACAGCTACTCTCGATCATCAGTAAAGTAATGGAAGGGGTTATCGACAGTGCTATCAAGCAGCACCTGCTCAGTAATAACCTGATGTAGAGATGCCGGCATTGGACTGGGCTAAACACAGTAAGAAGTCTGACAACACTAGGTTTAAGTCCAACTGATTTATTTGATAGTAAACTCACAAGCT
Organism: Sphyrna mokarran; assembly: GCA_024679065.1. Classification (NCBI taxonomy): domain Eukaryota; kingdom Metazoa; phylum Chordata; class Chondrichthyes; order Carcharhiniformes; family Carcharhinidae; genus Sphyrna; species Sphyrna mokarran. The sequence continues at coordinate 44,488,792 of JAGIQG010000024.1, forward strand.
CTTGAGGTTATCCTCTTCGTCAGGTCATTTGACAAAGACGTTGAAACACCTTGAAAGCTTGTGAGTTTACTATCAAATAAATCTGTTGGACTTAAGCCTGGTGTTGTCAGACTTCTTACAGTAATAACTTGCTCAGTCTTGCCCAGTTTGGGTTTCACCAGGGTCACTCAGCTCCTGACCTCATTACAGCCTTGGTTCAAACACGGACAAAAGAGCTGAATTCCAGAGGGGAGGTGAGCCCTTGACATCAAGGCCGCATTCGACCAAGGAGTCCTAACAAAACTGGAACCAATAGGTATCAGGGGGCAAACTCTGGATGGAGTCATACCTGGTACTTAGGAAGATGGTTATCAGAGAAATGAATTGATTGGGGATAGTCAGCATGGTTTTGTGAAGGGTAGGTCATGCCTTACTAACCTCATTGAGTTTTTTGAGAAGGTGACCAGAGAGGTGGATGGGGGTAAGGCGGTTGATGTAGTATATATGGACTTTAGTAAGGCTTTTGATAAGGTGGCCCATGGAAGACTTCTACAGAAAATGCAGATGTGTGGAATAGAGGGTGATTTAGCTAATTGGATTAGAAATTGGCTGGCAGATAGAAGACAGAGGGTGGTGGTTGATGGGAGATATTCATCGTGGAGTTCGGTGACGAGTGGTGTGCCTCAGGGGTCTGTTTTGGGGCCCCTGCTGTTTGTAATTTTTATAAATGATCTGGATGAGGGTATTGAGGGATGGATCAGTAAATTTGCAGATGATACTAAAGTTGGTGGTGTGGTAGATAGTGAAGAGGGGTGTTTTAGTTTACAGAGTGACTTGGACAAGTTGCAGAGCTGGGCCGAGAGGTGGCAAATGGAGTTTAATGTGGAAAAGTGTGAGGTAATGCACTTTGGCAGGAACAATAAATGTGTAGAGTATAGGGCTAATGGTAGGGCTCTTAATAGTGTTGAGGAACAGAAGGATCTTGGTGTATGTGTCAATAGATCCCTGAAAGTAGGCAGTCAAGTGGATAAAGTTGTTAAGAAGGCATATGGAGTCTTAGCTTTTATTGGTAGGGGGATTGAATTTAGGAGCCGCAGCATCATGTTGCAACTGTACAAAACTCTAGTGCGGCCGCACTTGGAGTATTGTGTGCAGTTCTGGTCGCCACATTATAAGAAAGATGTGGAGGCATTGGAGAGGGTACAGAGGAGGTTTACCAGGATGTTGCCTGGTATGGAGGGCAGGTCCTATGAAGAGAGGTTGAAGGATTTGAGGTTGTTTTCGTTAGAAAGGAGGCGGCTAAGAGGGGATCTTATTGAAGCATATAAGATGATTAGAGGTTTAGATAGGGTGGACAGTGATAGCCTTTTTCCTAGGATGGAGAAAGCTAGCACGAGGGGACACAGCTTTAAATTAAGGGGTATGAGTTATAGGACGGATATCAGAGGTAGGTTCTTTACTCAAAGAGTGATTAGGGAGTGGAATGCCCTGCCTGCAGCTGTTGTAGATGCGCCAAGTTTGGTGGCGTTTAAGAGGTTAGTTGATAAGTATATGGATGAGAAGGGAATGGTTTAGTTAGGAGGGGCATTGCTTTTTATTTTGGTCGGCACAACATCGAAGGCCGAAGGGCCTGTTCTGTGCTGTATTGTTCTATATGTTCTATATATTGTGGAGGGTCATTCATCTCAGCTCCAGGACATCTCTGCAAGAGTCCCTCAGGATTAGTGTCTTAAGCCCAATCATCTTCAACTGCTTCATCAATGACCTTCCCTCTGTCATTAAGTTAGAAGTGGGGATGTTCACCCATGATTACATGCTGTTCAGCACCATTCACAACTCCTCAGATACTGAAGCAGTCCGTGTTCAAACACAACAAGATCTGGATAATATCCAGGTTTAGGCTGACAAGGGGAAATAACATTCACGCCACACAAATGCCAGGCAATGACCATCACCAATAAGAGACACTCTAACCATTAACATTCAATGCAACCATCACTGAATCCCCCACTGTCAACATTCTTGGGGTTACCATTGACCAGAAACTCAGCTGGACTCACCGCATAAACACAGTGGATACAAGAGCAGGTCAGAGGCTGGGAAAACCAATCGAAAGTAGGATGAGTGATACAGCCTGTTGAAGACAAGAGTATTTGAATTTGCACATTCTCCATCACCGCACCAGTAGTGCAGAGTGGAGAGCTTTTAGTCATTTGGAAAATGATTTTTTCAGAAGAGTTCTGCTTTTGTCTTGAGACATTAGCTGAGAAATTCAGAGAGTGTAGAGACAGAGCCTAAATTCCATTTAAGCAGTCATTCTAACGTCTAATCAACTACAGCATGGTGTTAAATACAGAGTAAAGCTCCCTTGATACTGTCCCCGCATCAAACACTCCCAGGACAGGTACAGCACAGGGTTAGATACAGAGTAAAGCTCCCTCTACACTGTCCCTGCATCAAACACTCCCAGGACAGGTACAGCACAAGGTTAGATACAGAGTAAAGTACCCTCTACACTATCCCCCATCAAACACTCCCAGGACAGGTACAGCACGGGGTTAGATACAGAGTAAAGCTCCCTCTACACTGTCCCCATCAAACACTCTCAGATCAGGTACAGCACGGGGTTAGATACAGAGTAAAGCTCCTTCTACACTGTCCCCATCAAACACTCTCAGATCAGGTACAGCACAGATTCGATACAGAGTAAAGATCCCTCTACACTGTACGCCATTGAACACTCCCAAGACAGGTCCAGCGCGGGGTTAGATATAGATTAAAGCTCCCTTTTTCTCTGGCCTGAATGTCTAGGGTGAGATCCCTGTTTGTCCTGTATCCCAAGGTTGGCAGAGAAAGTGCAATCAGCCTACGGAGCTAGTGTTGTCCTGACAGGACAGGATCTCTTGAACGCAGGGCAAACAGGAGGAACATTCAACTGATACACTTCAGGCCTGTGAACAGTGCATCAAACTCACAGTTTCTTTGAGAAACAATAGCTCTGTGTTGCCTGCCTGTGTGCTCTGTACATTATTAATGTACACCACAGGTCAGAGTTTCAAATGGCATTAACCAAAAAGAAAACCTGCAAACCATCAAAAGCAGTGTCATGCTGCTTGGGGCTCCGAGCAACCGCCTTTGTTTCTGAGGCTGCACTTGGGAAGGAACAAGTTCAAAGGGACTGTCTCCAAAAATAATTGGCCCTGTAGATAGCCATCCCCAGGGGTAAGACTACCCATTTGTTTCCCATTCATTCTCAGCACCTCTTCAATGCAGCAAAGCGGGGAGCGGATAGCAGGATCGGAACTCCTTTAAAGTGTTTGAGAAAAACAACAATGCTGGTCCCCTGAAACTCAGCACTCACTGTTTCACCAAGCTGCTGTGCGTTTCCAAAGCTTCATTTTACACTTAGAGCATTTGGAAGGGTTTTTATTCTTCCTATTAATTCTGGCTCTTGTTTCAAAAAGAAAATAACAGCTGGGAAATTATTAATTCATCATCGAAGCCCGACAGGAGGCCATTCAGCCTATTAAATCTGCACTGACTTTTCAAAGCATCCCACCCAGACCCCATTCTCATAACCCCATATATTTACTCTGCTAATCCCCTAACCTCCACATCTTTGAACGCAAAAGGGCAATTTAGCATGGCCAATCCACCAACTTGCGCATCTTAAGTTTAAGTTAAAAGCAAAATACTGTGCATGCTGGAATCTGAAACAAAAAAACTTGAAACATTGGCTCTACTCTGTCCCCATTACTGTCAGACCTGCTGAGATTTTTCATCATTTTCTTGTTATAGTTAAGTTTAAGTGAATTTATTAGTGTCACAAGCAGGCTTACGTTAACACTGCAATGAAGATCCTGTGAAAATCCTCCAGTCGCCACACTTCTGGCACCTATTCAGGTTCACTGACGGAGAATTTAACATGGTCAATGCACCTAACAAGCACATCTCTTGGCCTGTGGGAGGAAACCGGAGCACCCAGAGGAAACCCACGCAGACACGGGACAAATGTGCAAACTCCACACAGACAGTGACCCAAGGAATTGAACCCGAGTCCCTGGCGCTGTGAGGCAGCATTGCTAACCACTTGATGCGCGTAAATGAACCCATTCATTCAATTCAAATGTTAATCTATCAGAGCTGGGAAATATCTTTGGAAAGAGAATGGATTTTAAGAATGCTGCTGTTAATATGGAAAAGAGCAGAATACAGGGTGGGGAGGTGGATTTAGTTGTCCTGAGCCCTGGACGCACATTACCTGGACCACTGCACATATCCCTGGGAACTATACATTAGACTGTTCACTAGCCCAGAGCAGATTCAGCAGAATAATACCAGGGCAAAAGGGGTTAAATTATGGGTTCAAAGTGTTTGCTTTCTATTTCCTCACAGGTAGAAGATAGCGGGGTTACCTGATTGAGCTATCTGATATGTTAAGTGGATTTGACAGGGTCGATACAAAGCAACTATTTACTCTGATGAGGGAATCCAGAATAGGGAGGCGATACAAACCTGTTTAGGAATGAAGCTGGAAAAAAAGTGATCTTTTTTCACACACAGCCAGGATAGAAAACCAGGAATCCTGTCCCTCAAAAGCTGCTGAAGTTGTTGGAGAATTAGAGACGTCAAGACTAAGGGTGAGAAATTAGATTGATGAGAATATTAGAATTTGCGGAGCACAAGAGAAAGTTAAATTGAAGTGCAGGCTTGATGGGCTGAACGGCCTCCTCCTGTTCTTGTGTTGCTATGTGAGGAATGACATTTAAATCTTGCACTGAGACTATTGGCAGTTAAACATAGCAGCTAGATGTTTTATATTGGGTAGCAACAACAGAGGAGAAGATTTAACACTGAACAATATCACCTCCCCACCCCTATTGCAGCCCTAAGAATAACACTCAAACAGGCACAGCTTTTACAGACAGCTATGATCACTGACAATGCACAGTTTTGGACAGAATGTGTCAGTCACACAGATTCCAGGATACAGATAGAACAGGGAATACAAGAGTGCTGAACTATGGAATAGAGATGATCCCTAAGAAATGAGATGTGGTTTGTTCTCCCATTGTAGAATAGTGTCACAGAGGTTTACAACATGGAAACAAGCTCTTTGGCCCAATTTATCCATGCTGTACAGTCTTTATCATTAAGCCAATCCAATTAACTATGTTTGGCCCATACCTCTCGATACCCATCTTGCTCATGTAACTGCCTAAATGCTTTCTAAAAGACAAAATTGTACCCACCTCTACTACTGCCTCTGGCAGCTCATCCCAGACACTCACCACCCTCTGTATGAAAAAAGCAACACTTTTTATATCTTTCCCCTCTCATCTTAAACCTATGGTCTTTCATTTTAGACTCCCCTATTTTTGGGAAAAGATGTTGACTATCTAGTTAGGCTGTGCCCCTCATTATTTTATAGTCCTCTATAAGATTACCCCTCAGCCTTCAACGCTCCAGGGAAAAAGTCCCATCTATCAGTCTCTCCTTAAAGCTCAAACTATAAGGTAGGATCCCAGTAAAGCTTTTCTGCACTCTTACTACTTTAATAGTACCCTTCTATATTAGGGTGGCCTGCTGCTCCACTCTCACTGTGAGTGACCCCGTTATCCTCTCTCTCTCTCTCTCTCTCTCTCACTGTGAATGACCCCGTTGCTCCTCTCTCTCTTTCTCTTACTGTGAATGACCCCGTTATCCTCTCTCTCTCTCTCTCTCTCACACACTGTGAATGACCCCGTTGTCCTCTCTCTCTCACTATGAATGACCCCGTTGTCCTCTCTCTCTCTCTCTCACTGTGAATGACCCCGTTGTCCTCTCTCTCTCTCTCTCTCTCACTGAATGACCCTATTGCTCCTCTCTCTCTCTCTCTCACTATGAATGACCCCATTGCTCCTCTCTCTCTGTCTCTCACTGTGAATGACCCCGTTGTCCTCTCTCTCTCTCTCACTGTGAATGACCCCATTATCCTCTCTCTCTCTCTCACACTGTGAATGACCCCATTGCTCCTCTCTCTCTCTCTCACTGTGAATGACCCCATTGCTTCCTCTCTCCTCTCCTCTCTCACTGTGAATGACCCCGTTGCTCCTCTCTCTCTCTTCTCTCACCGTGAATGACCCCACTGCTCCTCTCTCTCTCTCTCTCTCTCTCACTGTGAATGACCCCATTGCTCCTCTCTCTCTCTCTCTCACTGTGAATGACCCCGTTGCTCCTCTCTCTCTCTCTCACCGTGAATGACCCCACTGCTCCTCTCTCTCTCTCTCTCTCTCTCACTGTGAATGATCCCATTGCTCCTCTCTCTCTCTCACTGTGAATGACCTATTGCTCCTCTCTCTCTCTCTCTCTCACTGTGAATGACCCCATTGCTCCTCTCTCTCTCTCTCTCTCTCACTGTGAATGACCCCGTTGCTCCTCTCCCTCTCTCGTCTCACTGTGAATGACCCATTGCTCCTCTCTCTCTCTCTCACTGTGAATGACCCCATTGCTCCTCTCTCTCTCTCTCACTGTGATGACCCCATTGCTCCTCTCTCTCTCTCACTGTGAATGACCCCATTGCTCCTTCTCTCTCTCTCTCTCTCTCTCTCACTGTGAATGACCCCTTGCTCCTCTCTCTCTCTCTCTCACTGTGAATGACCCCATGCTCCTCTCTCTCTCTCTCACTGTGAATGACCCCATTGCTCCTCTCTCTCTCTCACTGTGAATACCCCTTGCTCCCTCTCTCTCTCTCACTGTGAATGACCCCGTTGTCCTCTCTCTCTCTCTCTCTCTCTCACTGTGATGACCCCATTGCTCCTCTCTCTCTCTCACTATGAATGACCCCATTGCTCCTCTCTTCTCTCTCTCACTGTGAATGACCCCATTGCTCCTCTCTCTCTCTCTCTCACTGTGAATGACCCCATTGCTCCCTCTCTCTCTCTCACTATGAATGACCCCATTGCTCCTCTCTTCTCTCTCTCTCTCACTGTGAATGACCCCATTGCTCTCTCTCTCTCTTTCTCTCACTGTGAATGACCCCATTGTCCTCTCTTTCTCTCTCTCACACTGTGAATGACCCCATTGCTCCTCTCTCTCTCACTGTGTATGACCCCATTGCTCCTCTCTCTCTCACTGTGAATGACCCCATTGCTCCTCTCTCTCTCTTTCTCTCACTGTGAATGACCCCGTTGTCCTCTCTTTCTCTCTCTCACACTGTGAATGACCCCATTGCTCCTCTCTCTCTCACTGTGTATGACCCCATTGCTCCTCTCTCTCTCACTGTGAATGACCCCATTGCTCCTCTCTCTCTCTCTTCTCACTGTAATGACCCCGTTGTCCTCTCTCTCCTCTCTCTCTCTCTCACTGTGAATGACCCCATTGCTCCTCTCTCTCTCTCTCACTATGATGACCCCATTGCTCCTCTCTCTCTCTTTCTCTCACTGTGAATGACCCGTTGTCCTCTCTCTCTCTCTCACTGTGAATGACCCCGTTGTCCTCTCTCTCTTCTCTCTCTCTCTACTATGAATGACCCCTTGCTCCTCTCTCTCTCTCTCTGTCTCTCACGTGAATGACCCCATTGCTCCTCCTCTCTCTCTCTCACTGTGAATGACCCCGTGTCCTCTCTCTCTCTCTCTCTCTCACTGTGAATGACCCCATTGCTCCTCTCCCTCTCTCTCTCTCACTATGAATGACCCCATTGTTCCTCTCTCTCTCTCACTGTGAGTGACCCCGTTGTCCTCTCTCTCTCTCTCTCTCACTGTGAATGACCCATTGCTCTCTCTTCTTTCTCTCACTATGAATGACCCCATTGCTCCTCTCTCTCTCTCTTTCTCTCACTGTGAATGACCCCATTGTCCTCTCTCTCTCTCTCTCACTATGAATGCCCCATTGCTCATCTTTCTCTCTCTCTCTCCTCACTGTGAATGACCCCATTGCTCCTCTCTCTCTCTCCTTTCTCTCACTGTGATGACCCCATTGCCTCTCTCTCTCTCTCTCACTGTGAATGACCCATTGCTCCTCTCTCTCTCTCACTGTGAATGACCCCGTTGCTCCTCTCTCTCTCTCTTTCTCTCACTGTGAATGACCCCGTTGTCCTCTCTCTCTCTTTTTCTCTCACTGTGAATGACCCCGTTGTCCTCTCTCTCTCTCTCTCACACGTGAATGACCCCATTGCTCCTCTCTCTCTGTCTCTCCTGTGAATGACCCCATTGCTCCTCTCTCTCGCTCTTTCTCTCACTGTGAATGACCCCGTTGTCCTCTCTTTCTCTCTCTCACACTGTGATGACCCCATTGCTCCTCTCTCTCTCACTGTGAATGACCCCATTGCTCCTCTCTCTCTCACTGTGAATGACCCCATTGCTCCTCTCTCTCTCTCTTCTCTCACTGTGAATGACCCCTTGTCCTCTCTCTCTCTTCTCTCTCACTGTGAGTGACCTCATTGCTCCTCTCTCTCTCTCACTGTGAATGACCCCATTGCTCCTCTCTCTCTCACTGTGAATGACCCCATTGCTCCTTCTCTCTCTCTTTTTCTCACTGTGAATGACCCCGTTGTCCTCTCTCTCTCTCTCACTGTGAGTGACCTCATTGCTCTCTCTCTCTCACTGTGAATGACCCCATTGCTCCTCTCTCTCTCACTGTGAATGACCCCATTGCTCCTTCTCTCTCTCACTGTGAATGACCCCATTGCTCCCTCTCTCTCTTTCTCTCACTGTGAATGACCCCGTTGTCCTCTCTCTCTCTCTCTCTCTCACTGTGAGTGACCTCATTGCTCCTCTCTCTCTCTCTCACTGTGAATGACCCCATTGCTCCTCTCTCTCTCACTGTGAATGACCCCATTGCTCCTCTCTCTCTCTCTCTCTCACTGTGAATGACCCCGTTGCTCCTCTCCCTCTCTCGCTCTCACTATGAATGACCCCATTGCTCCTCTCTCTCTCTCTCACTGTGAATGACCCCATTGCTCCTCTCTCTCTCTCTCTCTCACACTGTGAATGACCCCATTGCTCCTCTCTCTCTCTCTTTCTCTCACTGTGAATGACCCCGTTGTCCTCTCTCTCTCTCTCTCACTGTGAGTGACCTCATTGCTCCTCTCTCTCTCTCACTGTGAATGACCCCGTTGCTCCTCTCCCTCTCTCTCTCTCTCTCTCACTGTGAATGACCCCATTGCTCCTCTCTCTCTCTCTCACTGTGAATGACCCCATTGCTCCTCTCTGACTAGTTTGATGTGAAGAATGTTGTTCATTTGAAGTAATGGGAGAGTTACGATTACAGAACATCTTTCACAATCACTAAACGTCTCACAGGCACTTTGTAGCCAGTGAAATACTTGTTGGCACCTCAGTCACAATGTAGGAAACACAGCAAGCAAATTGTATACACAGCAAGATCCCACAAACAATAGTGTGCTAATGACCAGGTCATCTGTTTTTGTCATGCTGATTGAGGGTTTGATGTTGACGAGAGAACTCCCCGTTCATCTTTGAAATAATGTCATGGGGCCTCATACACTCATCTAACTTGGAGTGGGGCAGCATTTCTGAAGCAAACTGCTGAGCAAAATAAGGTAGTATCAGCTGGTTATGAATCGGGATGAGAGCAGGAAACAATAGTGCAGTGGCTGTAGGGTGGAGATCAGTAGGTGATGTGTCAGTGTTGTGCAGTGACTTTGACAGCAGTACTCACCCCTGTTATGTCTCTGTGCTCAGTGGCACAGCGGTTAGCACTACTGCCTCACAGTGCCAGGGACCCGGCTTTGATTCCCGGCTCGGGTCACTGTGTGGAGTTTGCACATTCTCCCCGTGTCTGTGTGGGTTTCCTCTTGGTGCTCCAGTTCCCTCCCACAATCCAAAGATGTGTAGATTAGGTGAAATGGCCATGGTAAATTGTCCATTAGTATCCTAAAATGCATAGGTTAAGGGGATTAGCAAGGCAAATGTTTGGGGTGACAGGGATGGATGTGGATAAGATGCTCTTTCAGAGGGTCAGTGCAGACTCAACGGGCTAAATAGCCTCCTTCTGCACTGTCTATAACTCGATCAGCTGAGGCAGTGCGGCCACACCAGTATTATTTGCACTCACGGCAAACCTTACTGCAAAAGCAGCCGTATGTACCTGTAGCTAAAACAGGATAGAAAAGCTGAGGCACTGATATGATCAGTGGCTGTTATGTTTTCTGGTTCCTATTAGTTAAAAATAATCACACTTCAGACTCAAAATACTGGAGCTTCCTCCAATCTATTTCTTGCTGTTCTTCATGTGGTTGGTGAACTGACAGACTGATGTATTTTTACTCGGCACATGATTGCCATGATGCAGTGAGATATGACACCCCGGGATATATATTCACAATTAGTTCATATTCCTTTATAAATAATATAACAATATAACAGTGGCCTGATGTTATCCTTTGTGCTGACTGTGAACTATACAATGTATGTGTTTATTTCTTTATTTTCCCTTTGTATTTCCATCTCTCACTGATATTCTTCAGCCTCTGCCTAACAGGGCCCTGTCCCATTAGCCCTTAGGGAGGGAGTTTGCATTGTCACAGATTCCCTCCTCTGGTGATTGTAATGGTTCGTGAGGCTGCTACGATACTCAGTAAAGGGCAGAGAGTTATCCTCTGGACAGCACGCTTCAATCTATTAACAAAAACAAGCTAACTGATTAGTCATCTCCTTGCTACTGGTGGGAGCTTGCTGTGTGTAAATTGGCTGCTGCACTTCCTGCATTGCAAAAATTACACTCAGCATTATTACAGACAAGCTGCCATCGACACAGACACTCTGTTTAAAGGATTAGCTCATTTTCCTGGCCGTGCAAAATGTTCGCTGGTAAATCCTGACTAGTGTTGCCTGTAAGCTGAGTGGATGCACAGTCATGCAGCAGCTAGGAGTGTGCCATGAAGCAAAGAAACAGTCTGCACAGAACAAAACATTCCCATGCGTGCATCGTTCTGTATCAATCTTAAAGGATTTGCTGCAAGCCAGCGACACACAACCAACAGGAATAAGAAGGTAGAGATGCCAGCGTTAGACTGGGGTGGGCACAGTTAGAAGTCTCACAACACCAGGTTAAAGTCCAACAGGTTAATTTGGAGTCATGAGCTTTCGGAGCACTGCTCCTTCATCGGGTGAGAAATAAGAAGAACAGTGACTGAGTATAACTGAGAAAACATCTCTTAACTTGATGGCCTGAGGTTCACTGATTGGAACACTCTGGTAGGAAACTGTTTGAAATGAATCACAGGGTATTGCAATCTGAAACCTACAGCTGGGCCAGTTCTGCAGCATTACAAGTGACAGGATGTGGATTGACTGTTAAACACTTCAGTAATGGTGTTGAGATGATGCAGGCTTTGGTGGAACGGTGGGGTTACATTCCTATAACAGCAGCCACCTTACCCCCACAGGAACAGTTTTGGGAAGAGAACATAGAACATAGAACATTACAGCACAGAACAGGCCCTTCGGCCTTCGATGTTGCGCCGACCAAAATAAAAAGCAATGCCCCTCCAAACTAAACCATTCCCTTCTCTTCCATATACTTATCAACTAACCTCTTAAACGCCACCAAACTTGGCGCATCTACAACTGCTGCAGGCAGGGCATTCCACTCCCGAACCACCCTTTGGGTAAAGAAGGGGCAGTGTTTTAATCCCCTCCCCCTTCCATAGACACTCAAAAGGAATAGATTGTAAAAATGCCAGCTTCATGTCTTGGAGGTCCCTTTGTTCATGAACCTTGGGCGGCACGGTAGCACAGCGGTTAGCACTGCTGCTTCACAGCTCCAGGGACCTGGGTTCAATTCCCAGCTTGGGAGACTATCTTTGTGGAGTCTGCACATTCTCCTCATGGCTGTATGGGTTTTCTCTGTGTGCTTCAGTTTCCTCCCACAGTCCAAAGATGTGCGGGTTAGGTTGATTGGCCATGCTAAAATTGCCCCTTGGTGTCCTGAGATGTGTAGGTTAGAGGGATTAGTGGGTAGATATGGGGATAGGGTGGGATTGTGGTCAGTGCAGACTCGATGGGCCAAATGGCCTCTTTCTGTATTATAGGGTTTCTATGATTCTATGAACATTGAGAGCTCTGAGCCATCTCAAAGTTGTTAATGATTCTTACGAATATCATTTACCCATCATTGCTCACTGACCTCCAATAATTCCTAAACTGGCAATGCCTTCATTTTCAAATTCTCATCCTCATGTTCAAATCCCTTCATGTCTAACCTCTTCCAGCCCCACCACTCTCTGTGATCACTGCGCCGCTACAATTCTGGCCTCTCAAGCATCCCCCACCTCGTTCAACCCACCAAAGGCTGTTGTACCTTCAGCTGCTGAATCTCCCTCACCCAAGTGGCTCTGCTTCTCTCTCCCGTCCTGAAAGTACTCCTTCAAATCTATTTCCCACCTCCCTAATGCTGCTCGACATCACGCAAGTGGGTGTTGAACCCAGAGCTTCTGACCCAGAGGTAGAGACGGTACCCTCTGTGTCACCACACTTTCTATGGCATTATAGTCACTAGATAACAAGCAAGTTGCTACAGTAGATGGGTCTACAAATCTCCCATTCATTAATCTCTGTACAATGAGAAGTACAGTGCCACACCATGTCATATTTATCGTGTTAGTATTCTTAAGTTCCAACTCTTTGAAACACTTCCCAGAGGTATCACATAGAGATGTTGGCCTTTGAGAAACAGCTTGAAGCTTGACATCCTCACACTAACCCACACACAGCTATTCTTTGACAGCTCATAATAATACTGCCTCCAGTGGTTTTTTCTCCATCGTATTAATCACTCCTTACTGTGGAATGAGTGTATCACAATAATTCCAGAAATAGAATTGGTTACATTCACCGCAACTCCAATCAGACGAATTACTGTCCCTGTTTTCCAGTGGGCCTATCATGTTAGCCCCATATTGTGTCAAAGGAATGGGCTGAGCTTTCTCAGTTGGGTAGTGAGCCAGCCCAGCCCCAATGTTGCTTTAGGAATGGCCTAGTCAAGATATCAATTGGGATCTTCCCCGAGGTAACCAATTAAAATGCAGGATCTAGGACTTCCATCCAATGAAGATTAAAGGAGGTGGGAGGCCCAATCAGAGGGTCTGTACTCACTTCCAGCTGGACAGAAGGACATATCTACACATACATTCGCTCACTATTTCACACGCACACTCACATTCACGCTCATACATGTCTACACACACACACACACGCACGCATAGACACACATGCGCACGCATAGACACACACACACGCGCATAGACACACACACGCACACATACGCACACACATGCACGTGTGCACCCACACACACAGACACACACACGCACACACACATACATGCACAGACGCACATGTACACACACACACATGCACGTGTGCACCCACACACACAGACACACACACGCACACACACATACATGCACAGACGCACACGTACACACACACACACACACATACATGCACAGACGCACACGTACACACACACACACACGCACAGACGCACACACACGCACAGACGCACACACACGCACAGACGCACACACACGCACACACACACGAGTTGGTCAAATTAGAATTCAAAAAACAATATCCAGTCTGTAGCTTGGTGACTCAGTTTCTTCAGGTTGAATTCTTTGGTCTTGCGACTTTCCTTCAGTTGTCCCAATGGTATAGACAGCTGTTTTGACTGTTTACATTGCTGACCAGGCCTGCCTGCATTTCCCATGCTTAATTGCCTTTGAGAAGATGGTGATGCACTGCCTTCATGAACTGCGGCAGTTCATGTGGTGTAGGTACACCCACAGTGCTATTAGAAGGCAGTTCCAGGAATTTGACCCAGTGACAGTGAAGGAACAGCGGTGTATTTCCAAGTCAGGATGGTGAGTGACTGGGGTTGGTGCTCGAATGTATCTACTACCCTTGTCCTTCTAGTTGGTAGAGGCTGTGAGTTTGAAAAGTCTCTGTCTGCAGCAGGGGCATTCCTGAATGATCACGCCCAGCAAAGAGGGTTCAAGGTTTGCAGGGTGTGTTGTAGAGAGGGGAAGAGGGACCCCACTCGTGTCTTGGCTTGTCAGCCTATCAGCTGCTTATAGAGGTGTACAAGATTATGAAGGGTATAGATAAACAGGGTTAAGCTTTTTCCTAGGATGGACTCGAATAGCACAAGGGGTCACGGGCTTAGGGTGAGGGGGGTAAGGTATAATTTGGATGCTAGAGGGAGTTTTTTCACACAGAGGGTGGTGGTGGTATGGAATGCGCTGCCAAGTAAAGTGGTGGAGGCAGGTACTCTGGAGTTATTTAAGAAATACTTAGATGGGCACATGAACAGAATGGGAATGGAGGGGTATAGAAAAACTGATTTAAAATAGGGATCATGAGCCTTGGGAGTCCCTGGGAAGTGTGTAAATAGATGATGATATTGATGTACTTGTTTTTATCCTACAGGTGCTTTGGTCCACCTTGCTGTCTAACGAGGGGCATACACGCGATGGGTCGTGAGAGGGCTGCTCTTGGATTTTTTTTTCGAGAGTATCCTAGTGCTTCACGTCGTTAGTGTACGCTTGACCTGGACCATTTGATAGGCAACACGACAGCTCAGTGACTATCGCTGTGCTGTGCAAATACATGGATTTGGGCCTGTGTCTGTGGGAGTTTGCGCATTCTCCCCGTGCTTGCGTGGGTTTTCTCTGGTTTCCTCCCACATCCCAAAGATGTGCTCTTAGGCTGATTGGCAGAACAAATTCTCCCTAAATTGTCTCAAATTTGGTTTTTAATCCATAGATCTATAAACATAGACAGGGATCATGGGTCGAGGTGGGAACATCTGGATGGCGGCGCGGGCTCGTTGGGCCGAAGGGCTTGTTTCCCGTGCTGTTTTGTTCTTTGTTATCCTCACACTGCAGAGAATGCAGAAACTTAGACATACAAAAGTGAGCTTGCCACACGAGCATTCCCCAGTGACTCCAACATGGTCAATACTGATGCATTCCTCCTTGTAAACTTAATCAGTTCATATCTGGGGATCCCCTCTCTCAGAAATGGTCCTTATGTTCAAGTGATTGGGTTTTATGGTTCACCTCCGGCAGTTACCTTGATGCCTTATTAACAGGGATAGGATATATGGTTCACTCATATTCTCCTGAGGCCATTGTCCTTGATGGATCTTTGTAGAAACGCTGTCTCTGTTTCAGTTACAATGTTGAGGGTGCAGCAATGCAAATTAGTGTAGCCATCTCTGCCGCAAGCTCAAATCTCACTCCTAGTCTGCTTCAAAAGGAATCTCCCCAAGCTCCAAAAATCTGATGAACTGTGGGTAGACTGCAATCTGGATCCTGCGATACCTGAGGGAAACCTCACCAGTTTTCACTGTAAAGCACATTTTCCTAACTGTCATAAATTTTGCAACAAAAGAACATAACCTGAAGTATCATGTAGTGTCACTGCTCATGTCTCAGTGAGGAAGAGCTTGAAGCATGTAAATTTAAACATGAAATGTGTATTGTTAGTCCTTTCACAGATTCCAGGTTGCTGTCATACACAGAGCTCTTTCTCCATGAAGATAAGCTTATAGGATTTCATCTCTGAATTTATTACCATGTGTATGTCCCATTCTCCAGTCTCATGTTAACCCTTGCTTTGCTAAGCACGTTTACATTACAATGGCATGTGTGCACAATGTCGCAACTGAGCACTGAAAAGAAACATACAATTGTATCATAGAATCCCTACAGTGCAGAAGGAGGTCATTCGGTCTGCACCAACAAGAATCCCACCATGTCCTATCCCCGTAATCTTACATATTTACCCTGCTAGTACTCCTGACACTGAAGGGCAATTTGGCATGGCCAATCAACCTGCACATCTTTGGACTCTAGGTGGAAACCAGGGGAAGCTCACGCAGACATGGGAAGAATGTGCAGACTTCACACGGACAGTCACCCAAGGCCGGAATTGAACTGTGTCTCTGGCGCTGTGATGCAGCAGTGCTAACCACTGTGCCATCGTGCTGCCCAACTGTAGTGGTTTGTTCGTGGAATATACTGTTTCTGGAGGCTGTGATTATCTCAATAAATTCAGGAAAGTATTGGATTGATACCTACAGTTAAATCTATGGGTGTCCTCAAGCTAGTATAATAAGATGGCATGAACAAGATGGGCTGAATGGCCTCCTTCTCTGCTGTAACATTTTCAGTGGTTCTATGGAACATGAGAGTTACAGTGGTATGTGACCAAGGTAGCCCTTCCTGATTCTCTACATTCCTAGAGCACAACAGGGATCTTAACTGATGCTACATGTTAGTAATCCTCAAGTTATTCCCAAAAGGTACAACCTCAACACATGGTTAAAGATACTCTCTGCCTTTCAATACTGTGCAAGTTTGAGACTCCTACACTTACATAGACATTGCAGAAATGTTTGTGTCTCAAGCTAAAAATAAATTGTAACTGAATCATTGAATTGTAGTTTCAGATACGGCGGGGAGAGAAAGTAAATCAGTCATTTGTATTCCACTGAATGCAGAACTCTCAAATGCTGTATTCAAAAATAAACACTGAAAATACAACTCCACACTACGTAACATTGAGCTCGTGAGTTGTGAACTGACTGCCATTTAACATCAGGCACTGGGCTGGACAACATTCCATGTCTTCAGCAGGGATTTTGTTGATTTTTTTTTGATGATTCCTTCGTTTGAATGGGGATGGTGCAGAGATGTTGCGTAGTGTGTGCTAAATTTTTCAGTCATTCATGAATTTGAGCTCTTCACTTGTGAATTGAGGGCTATTGTCACTCATCACAATGTCAGGAATGCCGGAACTGAAGTGTGCTGTCAAGCACTCTACAATCTCACTGGTAGCCGCTGATGTTAGCCTGGATAATTCCCAGTAGTGTGAATAGTATTTGACTGTGACAATATAATCAGTTCCAGAGACACCAAAGAGGACTGTCCCAAGTTTCATCTGTGGTCTATCTGGGATATCATGAGCAGCTCCTTAACTAGTTAAACTCCACTGCATTAACTAATCAACTCCTTAATCTCATTGCTAATGTTTGGCCAGCACTTTGCTTGCCTTCTTCAGAATATACTCAATTTCTTGATGGCTTTCATGTATAGGCTTCAGTCTCATCTCTTCAGAGATAATGACCCTAGTCCCATTGTACAAGGTGCTATTTGAGGGATCATTTCATCTCTGGATGCCCAACATTCTCTTGACCCTTTTTTTTTTAAATCCAAAACAATTTTTGTCCCAGTGAAATCCCCTCCCCCACTGTCACTTGTTAAGTTTTGCTTTTACTGAGTCCTGACCTTTATTCTGTCATTAACACAATCTGGTACCTTACCTTTATATAACTACCAGCACTTTCCCCGGTCATTAACACTTCCTCTGTCTCATGACGTACATCCACTTGTTGCAATTTCTCCCCAGCTCTCACCAACCACTGACCTTCTGCTTCACCCCCTTTAAATCATCCATCACATTACTCCCACTCTTTAACTCTGAAGAAGAATTATTTAGCCTCAACGTCAACTTATTTCTCTCTCCACAGACCTACTGATCTTTTCCAGCATTTTTAGATCTTGTGTGTCCTTGATGCTTTCAGACAATCCTTTCACCATAACATCCTGTGCTACTTAGACAGTTTGCATCTCATTGAGCAGTTTGGTTATTCTGAGCAAGATCCTGTACGAAGTCTCACAACACCAGGTTTAAGTCCAACCAGTTTATTTGATAGTAATCTCACAGGAACACCGTTTCCGAAAGCTTGTGGGATTACTATTAAATAAACTGGTTGGAATTTAACTTGGTGTTGTGAGACTTCTTGCTGTGTTTACCCCAATCCAACACTGGCATCTCTACATCAAGATCCTGACCTATTCAGTGTCACAATATGAAGGTCAAGGTGGGTGCCTCAGCAAAGGGAGGGGAGTGGACATAAGGGGTTGTAAACAAGGTACGTTTGATTCCTGGGGGGGGATAGGCCAAGGGTGGTAAGGAAGCGTGGGTGGGGAGGAAGAGGAAGGACTTGAGCTCTCCATGCTCTCTCAGGAGGGTGGCCACTATCATGGGGAGGGAGGAGCAGTGAAAATTTGATTTGATACCGAGGGAAACAATGAGTATTTTGCCTCTTTTAGAACATAGAACATTACAGCGCAGAACAGGCCCTTTGGCCTTCGATGTTGCGCCGACCAATTAGGAAAAAGCAATAACCCTCTAACCTAAACCATTCCCCTTCATCCATAAACTTATCTACTAACCTCTTAAACGCCACCAAACTTGGCACATCTACAACTGACGCAGGCAAGGCATTCCATACCCTTACCACCCTCTGGGTAAAGAACCTACCTCTGACATCTGTCCTAAAACCACCACCCCTTAATTTAAAGCTATGTCCCCTCGTGCTAGTTTTCTCCATCCTAGGAAAAAGGCTATCACTGTCCACCCTATCTAAACCTCTAATCATCTTATATGTTTCAATAAGGTCTCCTCTTAGCCGCCTCCTTTCTAACGAAAACAACCTCAAATCCCTCAGCCTCTCTTCATAAGACCTGCCTTCCATACCAGGCAACATCCTGGTAAACCTCCTCTGTACCCTCTCCAATGCCTCCACATCTTTCTTATAATGCGGGGACCAGAACTGTACACAATACTCCAAGTGCGGCCGCACTAGAGTTTTGTACAGTTGCAACATGACGTTGCGGCTCCGAAATTCAATCCCCCTACCAATAAAAGCTAAGACTCCGTATGCCTTCTTAACAACCTTATCGACTTGATTGCCAACTTTCAGGGATCTATGCACACATACACCAAGATCCCTCTGTTCATCAACACTATTAAGAGTCCTATCATTAGCCCTCTACTCTACACATTTGTTATTCCTGCCAAAGAGAATTACCTCACACTTTTCCACATTAAACTCCATTTGCCACCTCTCGGCCCAGCTCTGCAACTTGTCCAAGTCTCTCTGCAAACTAGAACACCCCTCTTCACTATCTACCACTCCTCCGACTTTGGTGTCATCCGCAAATTTACTAATCCATCCTTCAATACCCTCATCTAGATCATTTATAAAAATTACAAACAGCAGGGGCCCCAAAACAGATCCCTGACGTACACCACTTGTCACCAAACTCCACGATGAATATCTCCCATCAACCACCACCCTCTGTCTTCTATCTGCTAGCCAATTCCTAATCCAATTAGCAAAATCACCCTCAATCCCATACATCTGCATTTTCTGCAGAAGCCTTCCATGGGCCACCTTATCAAACGCCTTACTAAAGTCCATATATACCACATCAACCACCTTACCCCCATCCACCTCTTTGGTCACTTTTTCAAAAAACTCAATAAGGTTAGTAAGGCACGACCTACCCTTCACAAAACCATGCTGACTTTTCTCTTGCAGTTGCCAACTCTGGGAAGGCAAGGAGGAAATGGTCGAGTAAGGGAACCTTGGTGTACGAAAAAAGTTAATTTGCTGGTTAAAAGGAAAAAGGAGGCTTATGTCAGGATGAGGCTTGAAGGCTCGGTTAGTGCAATGGATAGCTATAGATTAGCCAGGAGGGAGCTAAAGAGTGAGTTGAGGAAAGCTAAGAGAGGACACGAGAAGACTTTGGCTGATAGGATTAACGAGAATCCTAAAGCTTTCTTTAGATATGTTAAGAATAGAAGATTGGTTAGGGCAAGATTAGGGCCAGTCATAGACAGCAGTGGGAAGTTGTGCGTGGAGCCTGAAGAGATTGGAGAGGCACTAAACAAATATTTCTCTTCGGTATTCACACAGGGAGATGTAAACGTAGCTGTGGAGAACACTGAGGTACAGGGTTGCAAACTGGAAAGTATTGAAGTAGATAGGGAGGATGTGCTAGATATTCTCGAGGGTTTGAAATTAGATAAGTCCCTGGGCAAAGTATTGGAGAGAATTATTAGGGATAGGATTTATAGTTATTTAGAGAGAAATGAATTGATTGGGGATAGTCAGCATGGTTTTGTGAAGGGTAGGTCGTGCCTTACTAACCTTATTGAGTTTTTTGAAAAAGTGACCAAAGAGGTGGATGGGGGTAAGGCGGTTGATGTGGTATATATGGACTTTAGTAAGGCGTTCAATAAGGTGGCCCATGGAAGACTTCTGCAGAAAATGCAGATGTATGGGATAGAGGGTGATTTAGCTAATTGGATTAGGAATTGGCTAGCAGATAGAAGACAGAGGGTGGTGGTTGATGGGAGATATTCATCGTGGAGTTCAGTTACAAGTGGTGTACCTCAGGGGTCTGTTTTGGGGCCCCTGCTGTTTGTAATTTTTATAAATGATCTGGATGAGGGTATTGAAGGATGGATTAGTAAATTTGCGGATGACACCAAAGTCGGTGGAGTGGTAGATAGTGAAGAGGGGTGTTCTAGTTTGCAGAGAGACTTGGACAAGTTGCAGAGCTGGGCCGAGAGGTGGCAAATGGAGTTTAATGTGGAAAAGTGTGAGGTAATTCACTTTGGCAGGAATAATAAATGTGTAGAGTATAGGTTAAAGGTAGGATTCTTAATAGTGTTGATGAACAGAGGATCTTGGTGTATTTGTGCAAGCTAAGACTCCGATGCCTTCTTAACCAACTTATCGACTTGACTGCCTATTTCAGGGATCTATTGACACATACACCAATATCCTTCTGTTCCTCAACACTATTAAGAGCCCTACCATTAGCCCTATACTCTACACATTTATTGTTCCTGCCAAAGTGCATTACCTCACACTTTTCCACATTAAACTCCATAAGTTGTGTAGGTTAGAGGGGTTAGTGGGTAAATATGTAGGAATACTGGGATAGGGCCTGTGTGGGATTGTGCTTGGTACAGACTCGATGGGCCAAATGGCCTCTTTTTTCTCTGCTGTAGTGTTTCTTGCCAAGCCCGATAGCATCGCCCACATCACCAGGAGTACTTCACTTTGGAGTAGCTCCTCATGATCGGGGAACTAACGGGAGACAACGCTGGAATGAAAAGAGGGCAATCAGGAGCTCCCCAGGTGGTTGGGTGACGGGGGAGGGGTGGTACCCCCCTGGACAATGGCACCCCGGCCATCCCCATTGGGCATCAGGCAGTGCCAAGGGGGCCCGATTGTGGCCGGGGCCTTGGGGGGGGTGATTGGCGGGGAGGATTGGAGGTCCCGCTACCACTCTGCATGGGGCTGGTTTGGGCTGGAAGGAGGCCTGCAATTGGGTTGGCCGGGGGTGGTCTGCTGGACGGGGTTGCGGAGAGAGTTTTCCTCCTGTAGAAGGGGCTTGCCCCTGGGGCTGGGGTTTCAGTGAGGAACAAAGAACAAAGAACAAAACAGCACGGGAAACAGGCCCTTCGGCCCAACAAGCCCACGCCACTACCCCGATGTTCCCACCTCTACCCGTGATCCCTGTCCATGTTTATAGATCTATGGATTAAAAACCAAATTTGAGAGGAAGGGGGCGGTTTTGCCAGGATGAGGAGAAAGGATGGCCACTGCTGGGTATGGACATCAAGACATTCTGGGATGGGGGGGTGTGTTGGGGAGAGAGGCTGGCCTGGGAATTGTTGTGGGAGCCATGGTCAGACCATGCAGGGGGCTGGAGAGGGCCCGGGGCTGGCCATCAAACAGGGAGACTGACAGATCGGGGTCACTGCGCACGTGCAGAGTTCCAGAGCTGTCAGATTCTAGCACAAATATATCCCCTCACACCCCTCCCCTCCACCCCCAACAAGCTGGCTTTTTAATGATATTCACTAGTATGATCTTTGCATTACACAAAGTGCAAGCACGAACTTCTGAGGTTGCATAAGGCTCTGATCAAATCCCATCTGGAGCATTGTGAGCAGTTTGGGCCTCATATCTAAGAATGCATGTGCTAGTCTTGAAAAGAGTTCAGAGGAGGTTCACAAGAATGATCTCTAGAATGAAGCACTTGTCATATGAGGAACGGTTGATGACGCTGGGTCTATATATGTTGGAGCTTAGAAGGCTGAGGGGGGTTCTTATAGAAACATATAAGATAATGAAGGGGATGGATAGGTAGAGGTAGAGAGATTCTCCCCGCTCAGACAGGAAACCAGAACTAGAGGGCACAGCCTCAGAATAAGTGGGGGTCAGTTTAGATCGGAGTTGAGGATGAACTTCTTCACCCAAAGGGTGGTGAGTCTCTGGAATTCTCTGCCCATTGAAGTGGTGGAGGCTACCTCGCTGAATATATTTAAGTCACGGGTAGATAGGTTTCTGATAGACAAGGGAATTAAGGGTTACAGGGAGAAAGCGGGAAAGTGGAACTGATCCACTTCAGATCAGCCATGATCTTATTGAATGGCGGGGCAGGCTCGAGGGGCTGGATGGCCGACTCCTGCTCCTACTTCTTATGTTCTTACAGGATACTGAGAGGCCTGGTAGAGTGGACATGGAGAGGATGTTTCTACTAGTAGGAAAAACTAGAACCAGAGGGCACAATCTAAGGGTAAAGGGATAATCCTTTGGAACAGAGATGCGGAGAAATTTCTTCAGCCAGAAAGTGGTGAATCTGTGGAACTCTTTGCCACAGAAGACTGCAAAGTCCATGTCATTGAGTGTCTTTAAGACAGAGATAGATAGGTTCTTGATTAATAAGGGGATGAGGGGTTATGGGGAAAAGGCAGGAGAATGGGGATGAGATAAATATCTGCCATGATAGAATGGCAGAACAGACTTGATGGGCTGAGTGGCCTAATTCTGCTCCTATGTCTCATGGACTTATGTTTGTCCTTAATGTCTATGTTTGATGTAGGATTTGTACAAACAGAATAATATCAAATTCCATATCCAGTCTTAAATTTGAAACTTTATACATCAACACAAGACAATACCACTCATATTTGGGAACCAATATCAACAGAATTGTATTGAAGTGCAACATCCAGGTTTTAAAACTCCTGATTGCATGCACGCTAAAATGTGACAATCAGCTTATTGCTAGGACCTAAAAATTGTGCTCATTTCAATTGTTAACTGTACTTCAGATAACTCTGAATTATTGTCTCAGTGTAGCCAAATATTTAATGAAGCCGACATTATAAATTACACTGATGTATTAAACTGCTGGCAGTGTTGCAGAAGCTCCACAAAGAGTTCCATATCGCTAAATTCATCATACCGCATGACAAATATCTAGTTCATGGTTCCAGTTAATTTTGTAGAGGTAATATTTAGTTCTGGGAAAAAGATCTTGTTCAGAGGGTAACGAAAATGTTGGGTTTTAGAGATTTACTAAAAAAGAAAAAGATTATCCATATTTGTTTAACAGAAGAGATGAAGCTGTGAAATAGAATATAGAACATAGAACATAGAACATTACAGCTCAGAACAGGCCCTTCGGCCCTCGATGTTGCGCCGACCAATTAGGAACAAGCAGTGACCCTCTAACCTAAACCATTCCCTTTTCATCCATAAATGGTGGGCTAATTTACCAGAAGAAATTATAAAGCAGAATTAACTGGCTTGGACATGGTTTTGAGGATAAACACAAGCAGGCTATATCAGCATAGGAATGTATGGACCATAATAAAGTTCTCTGGTTTTAATTTAGCTGTGTGTTGGCTGAGGGGAGAGGATTAGGTTGCGGTTTGGACCTCGTGTGTTTTGCAGTTCACACAGAAGCCTGGAAGCTGTTAAATGGTTGCAAAGCAATTAAGGCTCAGCAAAGGCTTAGGAGCAGAAATGGTCACTGGTTCCAAGCCAGGCAGTTGGAGCTCAGAGAGCCTTAACAGCTACTACAGCTTGGTGCAACTGGAATTTGGAGAAACCCAGGAACCGTGCCAGTTTAGGGAAGCTAGCAAAAGAGTTGAAAGTATGTTAGTAATCAGAGATGGGAGTGGAGCTTTGTGAATTCTGTGAGATGCAGTGTCAGATTGATCCATTGGGAAGTGAGCAGTTTCTGAAACATAGCAGCTTATGAGGGAATTCAGAGGCTAGATCTTCAAAGAGTTAAGAGTCGCAATTCTTCAGGAGGAAGATTCTGTGCATGTCAATAACTCTCTGAAGAGTAAGTTTCTCTTCTCTCAGCAGATGTGTTCTCACAGTAGAACATTTTATTCTTTAAACAATCATATCACTGATCAGATTTTTCTTTGTCCAGAGATGTCTCAGTATCTTGATCAATATTCTCTCTCTCTCCCTGTAGCATTAGATACAAAGGCCCAGATTCTCACCATCATGGAGAACCTCTCTTTGGGAGAGGTGAGGCACCATTTGGGATTGTTCAAAGCAAACACTGATTGTGTGCAAAAAGCACTTTAAGGCATTGGAGCTGTCAAAGAACTGTCACATTGTTGAGGAACTGTCAAAGGTGAGTTGACATAGAGCTAAAGGAAAAGGAGTGGAGGACATGGGTTGACATGAATGGACACAAAGTTTGGTAAAAGGACCAGGAGGAGATGGGGGACATTGGGGTATGATGAGCCCAAGAAGGGTGAATAGAAGGCTATTAGTTGGCATGGAATATGAGGAGGCATAAGTGGCAGGTGAAGGCAAGAGATGGCAGAGGTTGGCATGGATATGACAGAAGGAATGTGTGAGGGAGAGGGGTAGGAGCTTTCTCTTACTCATTTTTTAAATTTAATTCACACATTGCCAAGATACAGAGATAGGCCTGCCATATAGGCTGTTTCTGCACTCATTTGAGAGGCAGCTTCAAAATCAACCCAATCTCCCCCTGTACTCATACCCAACACCCCTCCTCCACCCCCACCACCCAAAGTAAATATCCAACTTACGGATACCCACCTTGGATGAGCCTAGAATCCTCCCAACTTTGCACAGTCAACCGAGAGCAAAAATATAGACTATAATGTTTGTGAATAACTTTAGTAGAGGGTTCAGTTTGAGCTACAATGCTCCCAGATTTTCAACATCTTGCTTTTCTGCTCCACACTGAAGGATAAGATGCAAATCAGTGTGTAGCACTCTATTCCCATAGTTAAAACAGACTTGCTACTCTCATTGTGAAGGTGGAAAGTGCTGGAAAAGCAGACCAGGTCTGACAGCAACTGTGGGGAGAAACAAGGTAAATGTTTTGAGCCAAATATGAAGAAGAACCTTCCTTCTCCACAGATGTGGAGTATTTCCAATGCTTTCTTATCTTTATTCCAGATTTCCAATGTGTGCCCCGTTTTGCTTTTATTGCTTCTCTTTTGTGTTCAGCTTTCTTGTTTAACTCTGTGGCAATCTCATCACTAATTCCCCACTGAGACTGGAAACGATGCCAGTTCCCTCTCCGTAGGTACTGGAATATTCAAGAAGTGTTCCCAAGATGACTAGGCCTTGCCATCTGAAATATTCAGGCAATGTCTCTGGGTGAGTATTGGCTATAATCCAAACCTTGTGTTGGATGGAGACTGACCTAATTTCAGTTAACGGAGAATTGAGATGTAAGTGTTTGGTGAGCGAGGGCGGGGGGTGAGGGTTTATTATAGATAATATTCAGCATTACTAACAGCAGTCATACATCTTTATCTCTACATTCTGAAACAAGTATTGGTGTTGCTTTGTACTCTATTTTAACATGATATTTTATCAGATATTGCCATATCGATCAGTGTATCTGTCATTTCATATTTACAGCATTCTCATCAGGAGAGATTGACCAGGAAGTTGGCAGCAAACGCAGAATTCTCCCTGAAGAAAGATTGCTCTGCTGAGCTTTTTGCCCTGGTGTAGAGACTGCTGAGGGAGGATTTCACTGTAGCAGCTAGAACTGTGAAAGGCCTGGATAGACTGGGTACAGAGGACTCTTCTCTCACCGGCAGAAGGATTGGAGGGGAGGGGAGGGGGCCTGGTAGAACCCTGCAGTGCAGAAAGAGGTCCTTTTGCCCACTGAGCCCTCACTGACCACAATCCCATCCAGGCCCTACCCCCATATCCCTACATATTTTACCTCTAACCTACGCATCCCAGGACACTAAGGGACAATTTTTCATGGCCAATCAATCTAACCCGCACATCTTTGGACTGTGGGAGGAAACCGGAGCACCCGGAGGAAACCCACGCAGACATGAGGAGAATGTGCAAATTCCACACAGATTCCGAGCTGGGAATCGAACCCAGGTCCCTGGAGCTGTGAAGCAGCAGTGCTAACACCGGTGCTGGAGCTCACTGCCTGAAAGAATGGTAGAGGCAGAAAGCATTTTAAAAAAGGCACTTGGATATGAACTTTAGGCACTATAATCTGCAGAGCAACAGAATGAAAACTGGAGAGTGAGATTAGGCTGGGTTTCTGTTTATCAGCTGGTATGGATTTGATGGGCCAAATGGCCTTCCCCTCTGTGATAAATCTTTCTATTTTCTTTGCATTGCTCTAACCCTATTCCAGAAATGGATACTCAGCTGGCTCTCAGCAGCTTCCTGCTGCCCTTTCTATCTTGCCCACGGCTGCATGTGTCCTCCCTGAGTGAGAACAGATCAGTGTCTGATTTTATTATTATATAATAGATAGCTTGTGCAGGAAACGCACATCCACTTAAGGAGCTGTTACAGAGGCATACCGGGTGAGATCTATTGAACGAGTTCTCGGAATTGACTCAGGTTCCCAGGTAAAGCCAGCGTAGCCCAGAAATATCCTCCCAGATGTCTGTATACTCAGTTACATGGGTAAGATGGGTATGGAGGGATATTAGCCAAATGCAGGCATTGGGACTAGCTTCATGGTTTAAACAAACGGGATAACATGGACAAGTTGGGCCAAAGGGCCTTTTCCCTACCGTAAGCTTCTAAGACTCTGAGCTGGGAATGAATGCCGCTGAGACACAGACATCCCACTGACTTCCCAGCTGAGGGTCAGCAGCGTGAGACAGCCACTGCCAGCAAATTCCTAGTCAGAATTTCCTTTTTAATCAATGCAACTACAGGCCGGAATTTTACCATGAGCAAACCATGGAAAGGTTTATTAACCTCAAGCAGGATTTCATGTTTTCAGGATGAGCTCGGAAGGAAAATCCCGCTCACTGAATCCAACTCTTTACTTATCATTTACCTTTACCCATTCACTCTGCTATCCCATCGACAGATGGTCATAGGTTCCATATCTAACCCCGTGCTGTACCTGTCCTGGGAGTGTTTGATGGGGGGACAGTGTAGAGGGAGCTTTACTCTGTATCTAACCCCGTGCTGTACCTGTCCTGGGAGTGTTTGATGGGGGTACAGTGTAGAGGGAGCTTTACTCTGTATCTAACCCCGTGCTGTACCTGTCCTGGGAGTGTTTGATGGGGGGACAGTGTAGAGGGAGATTTACTCTGTATCTAACCCCGTGCTGTACCTGTCCTGGGAGTGTTTGATGGGGGGACAGTGTAGAGGGAGCTTTACTCTGTATCTAACCCTGTGCTGTACCTGTCCTGGGAGTGTTGATGGGGGACAGTGTAGAGGGAGCTTTACTCTGTATCTAACCCCGTGCTGTACCTGTCCTGGGAGTGTTTGATGGGGACGGTGTAGAGGGAGCTTTACTCTGTGTTTAACCCCATGCTGTACCTGTCCTGGGAGTGTTTGATGGGGGGACAGTGTAGAGGGAGCTTTACTCTGTATCTAACCCCGTGCTGTACCTGTCCTGGGAGTGTTTGATATGGGGGACAGTGTAGAGGGAGCTTTACTCTGTATCTAACCCTGTGCTGTACCTTTCCTGGGAGTGTTTGATGGGAACAGTGTAGAGAGAGTTTTATTCTGTATCTAACCCTGTGCTGTACCTTTTTTAATTCATTCATGGGATGTAGGCATACTGGTTAACTAGCATTTATTGCCCATCCCTAATTGCCCTTGAACTAGGCCATTTCAGAGAGCATGTTACTCTGTATCTCTGTTTTACCTGTGCTGGGAATGTTTGATCAAGGCACTGAATGAATCATTGGGAAGATGTTTAATGTATTTTTTGGTACCCATCACCTTGAACATATTTATGAAGATATAAACACAGCTCATTTGGTTGAATAGAAATTAGATTATTAAAATTACAATCATTCTTCCATGAATCAAAGTCAAAACAGCCCTATGATATTGGAGTAAATGAAAAAGTACGGCACTGGTGCACATTGGCTTAACCTTAATCTGCACAGATCAGAAAAGACCCAGCTTTGATCCCCACTTTACGTTCTTATCCAATACAGATCTGACATCAAGCCTTTTAAGAATATATTATGCGAGATATGCAGTAGCTTGGTGAAAGGGGAAAGTTTTATTGAGTGTTTTAAAGGTGAAAGGGTTGAGATAAAGAACTCTGGAGTCACCATTAGTGGGGCAACAGGGACGAGAAAATCCAGCCTATGCTCCCATTTGAGGCAGAGGCAGTGGTGATTCGCAGAACGGTCAGGTGTGGTGGCACAGCGGTTAGCACTGCTGCCTCACAGCGCCAGGGACCAGGGTTCAATTCTGGCCTTGGGTCACTGTGTCTCCCCGTGGCTTTCCTCTAGGTGCTCCAGTTTCATCCCATCGTCCAAAGGTGTCCAGGTTAGGTTGATTGGCCGTGCTAAATTGACCCTGAGTGTCAGGGGGATTAGCAGGATAAAAATGTGGGGTTACGTGACAAGGATGGGATTGTGTGTGGTGCAGACTGGATGGGCCTCTTTCTACATTGTAGGGGTTCTATGATTCCACTCATCGTATCGTCAATATCAAGCTGACAATCTGAGCTCTACACTAGGGCGGGGAGAGACACTCGACTGAAGTTCAATGCCCGCCTCAGTTGGAAAGAGTTGGAAGAAGGTGCAAACTTCTTTCACTCATGTTGGCGCTATACAAAAAATTGAATTTATATAGCACTGTCCACAATCTCTGAATATCCCACCACACCTTACTGTCAATGAGGTGTTGTAATATGAGGGGGCCTGGGTGAGATGCTCTTTCGAGGAGTTAGTGCAGACTCAATGGGCTGAATGGTCTCTTTCTGCATTGTAGACATTCTATGGATTCTATTCAGCCTGCGCTTTCACAAGGCCTGGATGCTGCCGGGGGCGGGGAGGCAGATCGAAATGAAGAGACCAAAAAAGAGGTGTGATATTTACTGGAAAAGTACCACAAAATCCAAGATCCAAGGCATGCTTTATGAGGATAGGTTGAGGGAGCTCGGTCTCTTCTCCCCGGAGAGATGAAGGTTGAGAGGCGACCCGAAAGAGGTTTATAAGATGTTGAGAGGAATAGATAGGGTGGATTCTCGGAGGCTATTTCCCAGGGCTAAAATGGTCGCTACGAGAGGACACAGGTTTAAGGTGCTGGGGGGCAAGTACAGAGGAGATGTTAGAGGTAAGTTTTTCACTCCGAGGGTGGTGAGTGAATGGAATTGGCTGCTGTCGGTGGTGGTGGAGGCGAACTCGCTGGAGTCTTTTAAGAGACTTCTGGATGAGTACATGGGATTTAATGGGATTGAGGGTTATAGATAGGCCTGGTAGGTATAGGTAAACTCAGTAAGAATCTGGCAACACCAATTTTAAATCCAACCGATTTATTTGATAGTAAATCTGCGAGCTTTCGACTTTCGTCTTCATCAGGCAAATGGCATTTGTCATTTGCCTGACGAAGACAAAAAGTCGAAAGCTCGCAGATTTACTATCAAATAAATCGGTTGGATTTAAAATTGGTGTTGCCAGATTCTTACTGAGTTTACCCCAGTCCAACGCCAGCATCTCTACATCACAGGTATGGGTAGGATCAGTGCAACTTGTGGGCCAAAGGGCCTGTTTGTGCTGTAGTGTCCTACGTATCGACTGAAAATGGGATAGTGAGAAGGAATCGAAATGCACTCGTAACTATAAGAACATGACTATCAGTGGAATGGGCTAACTCCCCACTGAGCAGGGAGACTATATCAACAGGGAGTCAATGGTATCTGTTGATTCTCATACCAGTCAAGTAAAACATGGAGAACTTGACACAATATCTGAGGACAAGGTCAGAGGGATTGGTGAAACCACCATAACAGATCATGCAGTCAGGCAGCACAGAAACAGGCCCTTCGGCCCACCATGCCCCCGTTAATCATCAAATATTAACCTATACCAATCCCAGCATTTCAACCATAACCTCTTGGGTGGCACGGTAGCACAATGTGTTAGCACTGCTGCTTCACAGCTCCAGCGTCCTGGATTCGATTCCCAGCTCGGGTCCGAGTATGGAGTTTGCACATTCTCCTCGTGTCTGTGTGGGTTACCTCCAGGTGCTCCGGTTTCCTCCCACAGTCCAAAGATGTGCAGGTTAGGTTGATTGGCCACGCTAAGAAATTGCCCCTTAGTGAGCAGGGATGCGTAGGTTAGAGGGATTAGTGAGGATAATATATGCAGGGATTTGGGGGTAGGGCCTGGGTGGATTGTGTTCGGTGCAGACTCGATGGGCCAAAAGGCCTCTTTCTGCACCGTAGGGTTCTGTGATTCTCTTATGCCTTGGTGATTTAAGTGCTCATCCAGATACTTTTTAAAGGTTTTGCGAGTACCTGCTTCCACCACCCTCTCAGGCAGCGCGTTCCATATTTCCACCACCCTCTGAGTGAAAAAATACTTCCACAGATCCCCTTTGAACAATGTTTATCTCCCTGAAACAAGACAGAAGGAAATGTAAAATACTGTATTTAATGGAGTGAAGCACTAAGGGGAATGCATCAAGGGTTAATGTTAAATATATAGTCAACATCGTCAGTGATGTAAGATCAGCAGAGTATGCTGAGAGGGCTCTATGTAGAGCACCTTGCTGAGCCTGTATTGTACATCATTAGTGTAATGTTCAATAAAAGGTGAAATTTACTGACAATCTTGCCTCCAGCAACATCTATCAATCCAGAAAAAGATAATAGATTAACCACCAAATTATCAGCCTCTTTTAGCTACCCACCATAGCTGGATGTGTTGCTATCAGGTGCATAGAAGATTCCCCCCCTCTGCGGAAATGGGAAGATTGTTTTTGAAAAAGCAGCAACAAACCAGGGAACCAGCACAATTTCTATGGCTTTCCCAGCCCCTTTGTCAAATCTTCAAGGTGGGACTTGAACTTTTAACCTTCAGACTCAGAAGAGCGCTGCCTACTGAGTCATACTCTCACCGCATGAGGTTAATATTGAAGCAGTGGCAGGCAATTTAAAACCTTCATACAATGGACAAACCCTGTTAACACCTACAAGTTAACACCTATAAAATCGGAGTATCGAGTATAAAAGTTGGAGTCTTATGGTGAGGTTATATAAGGCATTGGTAAGGCCGAACTTAGAGTTTAAATGCGAGGTGATGCATTTTGGGAGAAAGAATGTAGGGGGGGAGGTTTATGATAAAGGGTAGACCTATTAAGAGTATACAAAGACAGAGGGACCTGGGGGTGCAGGTGAACAAGTCTTTGAAGGTGGCAGACAGGTGGAGAAGGCTGTGAAGAAAGCATATAGAACATTACAGCGCAGAACAGGCCCTTCGGCCTTCGATGTTGCGCCGACCAATTAAGAAAAAGCAATGACCCTCTAACTTAAACCATTCCCTTTTCATCCATAAACTTATCTACTAACCTCTTAAACGCCCCCAAACTTGGCGCATCTACATCTGCAGCAGGCAGGGCATTCCACACCCTTACCACCCTCTGGGTAAAGAACCTACCTCTGACATCTGTCCTATAACTACCACCCCTTAATTTAAAGCTTTGTCCCCTCGTGCTAGCTTTCTCCATCCTAGGAAAAAGGCTATCACTGTACACCCTATCTAAACCTCTAATCATCTTATATGTTTCAATAAGGTCTCCTCTTAGCTGCCTTCTTTCTAACGAAAACAACCTCAAATCCCTCAGCCACTCCTCATAAGACCTGCCCTCCATACCAGGCAACATCCTGGTAAACCTCCTCTGTACCCTCTCCAATGCCTACACATCTTTCTTATAATGCGGGGACCAGAACTGCACACAATACTCCAAGTGCGGCCGCACTAGAGTTTTGTACAGTTGCAACATGACGTTGCGGCTCCGAAATTCAATCCCCCTACCAATAAAAAGCTAAGACTCCATATGCCTTCTTAACAACCTTATCGACTTGTTTGCCAACTTTCAGGGATCTATGCACATATACACCAAGATCCCTCTGTTCTTCAACACTATTAAGAGTCCTACCATTAGCCCTATACTCTACACATTTGTTATTCCTGCCAAAGTGAATTACCTCACCCTTTTCTGCATTAAACTCCATTTGCCACCTCTCGGCCCAGCTCTGCAACTTGTCCAAGTCTCTCTGCAAACTATAACACCCCTCTTCACTATCTACCACTCCACCGACTTTAGTGTCATCTGCAAATTTACTAATCCATCATTCAATACCCTCATCCAGATCATTTATAAAAATTACAAACAGCAGGGGCCCCAAAACAGATCCCTGAGATACACCACTTGTAACCGAACTCCATGATGAATAATTTCCATCAACCACCACCCTCTGTCTTCTATCAGCTAGCCAATTCCTAATCCAATTAGCTAAATCACCCTCAATCCCATACATCTGCAGAAGCCTTCCATGGGGCACCTTATCGAACGCCTTACTAAAGTCCATATATACCACATCAACTGCCTTACCTCCATCCACGTCTTTGGTCACTTCTTCAAAAAATTCAATAAGGTTAGTAAGGCACGACCTACCCTTCACAAAACCATGCTGACTATCCCCAATCAATTCATTTCTCTCTAAATAACTATAAATCCTATCCCTAATAATTCTTTCCAAAAAGCATATGGTATACTTGCCTTTATAGGAAGGGGTATAGAGTACAAGAGCTGGCCTTTAATGTTGCAGTTGTATAAAACGTTAGTTAGACCTCATTTGGAATACTGTGTCCAGTTCTGGTTGCCTTACTACCGGAAGGACGTGGGGACTCTGGAGAGAGTGTAGAGGAGGTTTACCAGGATGCTGCCTGGTATGGAAGGTTTGAGTTATGAGGAGAGGTTAGGCAAATTGGGACCGTTTTCCTGAGAAAGACGTAGACTTAGAGGAGATCTAATTGAGGTGTACAAGATTATGAGGGGTATAGATAGAGTAAACAGGGTTAAGCTTTTTCCTAGGATGGGCTCGAATAGCACGAGGGGTCACGGGCTTAGGGTGAGGGGGTAAGGTATAATTTGGATGCTAGAGGGAGTTTTTTCACACAGAGGGTGGTGGGGGTATAGAATGCGCTACCAAGTAAAGTGGTGGAGGCAGGTACTCTGGAGTTATTTAAGAAATACTTAGATGGGCACATGAACAGAATGGGAATGGAGGGGGATAGAAAACTGATTTAAAATAGGGATCATGAGCCTTGGGAGTCCCTGGGAAGTGTTTAAATAGATGATGATATTGATGTACTTGTTTTTATCCTACAGGTGCTTTGGTCCACCTTGTTGTCTAATGAGGGGCATACACGCGATGGGTCGTGAGAGGGCTGCTCTTGGATTTTTTTTTTGAGAGTATCCTAGTGCTTCACGTTGTTAGTGTACGCTTGACCTGGACCATTTGATGGGCAACACGAAGCTCAGTGACTATCGCTGTGCTGTGCAGATACATGGATTTGGGCCTGTGTCTGTGGGAGTTTGCGCATTCTCCCCGCGCTTGCGTGGGTTTTCTCCGGGTGCTCCGGTTTCCTCCCACATCCCAAAGATGTGCTCTTAGGCTAATTGGCAAAACAAATTCTCCTTAAATTGTCTCAAATTTGGTTTTTAATCCATAGATCTATAAACATAGACAGGGATCACGGGTAGAGGTGGGAACATTGGGGTGGCGGCGTGGGCTCGTTGGGCCGAAGGACCTGTTTCCCGTGCTGTTTTGTTCTTTGTTTTTTGTATTGTGTACAGTTTTGGTCACCTAGTTACAGGAAGGATGTAAATAAGGTTGAAAGAGTGCAGAGAAGCTTCACAAGGATGTTGCCGGGACTTGGGAAGCTGAGTTACAGAGAGAGATTGAATAGGTTGGCACTTTATTCCCTGGAGCGTAGAAGAATGAGGGGAGATTTGATAGAGGTGTATAAGTTTTTGATGGGTATAGATAGAGTGAATGCAAGCAGGCTTTTTCCACTGAGGCTAGGGGAGAAAAAAAACCAGAGAGTATGGGTTAAGGATGAAAGGAGAAAAGTTTAAAGGAGGGGACTTCTTCACACAGAGAGTGGTGGGAGCGTGGAATGAGCTGCCAGATAAAGTGGTAAATGCGGGGTCACTTTTCACATTTAAGAAAAATTTGGACAGGTTCATGGATGAGGGGGATGTGGAGGGATATGGTTCAAGTGCAGGTCAGTGGGACTAGGCAAAGAATGGTTCAGCACTGACAAGAAGGGCCAAAAGGCCTGTTTCTGAATTTTCTATGGTTCTAAGTCTGATGTAAGCAGAGGGCATTGAACGTAAGAGACACAACTGACTAAAGTCTCTCCCTCCCCAACAAACAGGCAGAAGCCTTTCAGCTACAGCAGGCGACATTAACTTCAGATTACAATCAACTCCTTGCCTCAATTGCACAGAAAATGTAAAAGTCAGATGTCACACATGGTAAGGAGGTGATAACATGAAATCGAAATGGTTCTGACAGTGCCTTGGTTTCTTCAGACTAAACTCACAGATGAGTGTGGAAACCAGCAGCTGTTCTGTGCACTGGTTCCATTCAGGAGGTTTGAGAGCAGGAGACTTTCCCTGCACTCACTCAAAGACCAAACTTTGACACAAGCAGGTAAAAGACTCTTACACATTTGCAAAGGCAATAGCTCGATTAGTGACAGTCTCTGCTTGGAGTTAGAAAGTTGGAGGTTTGAGTTCTCATCCAGCTCTCAGTCTAAAATGGTATTCCAGCGCAATACCGACTGAATTCATCCCCGCTAACCACACTGCTTTTAAACTAAAGCCCAATCTCCCTTCTTAGTGTTCTAGGTGTGAATGCAAGATCTCTCAGTACAATTCTAAAGTATTTCCTGCTTTCTGGTCACTGAATTCCAGGCTGTTCCATGACAAGGTCTCTTTCCGTGCTCCTGGTGTGAAGCTTTGTGCCTCTGGAAAACATTCCAAGAAGTTGCATTTCTGCAGTCTTTGAGCTGCTCACTGTGATGCTGAACGGGTGCCAAACTTTGTACCATTCCCAGAGATGCGCATGCAGTCATATTCTGGCTACAGATTGTATGGACTAAGAAATAATCCTGGGCAGAAAATGCCTTTGGACAAAGGGATACAAGTCGTGTTAGACTAAGGCCAAGATTAAACTTATTTACTGTCCTGTAGTCACACGATCCAATGAGAATGGTGTTGTTGGTTAATCACAGCGACAAATCTCTATCATATGGTCTACAGCAAACTCAGGTGTGAGGTGAGGAAGGATCCCCATTGGTGGAGAACTTCTGGAACCAGCAACATAAAGTATTTTTCAGTGAAGTTTTTCTCAAACTATGATGCACTTTGCACATTAACTTCTCCAATTCCTCATACACTGGCCACAATCTTTCCAGACACGGTCTCCTGATTGGCTGTCTTGTTGCTTCACAACCAGCAGTTCTGGAGCCTCGTCAGGCCCATGGGGAGAGGTGGGTGAAGGGGGAGACAGGTCAGAGACTGTGAAGACACTGAAACCTATAGGTTCCCTCCAAGGCTTCCACATTCAAGGATTATCACAGCTTGTGTGATAAACAAGCTGTGATACACAGGTGTGGCTCCTGCTCTGCCCTAGACCACAAGAAATGAAGTTGAGTCCGTCAAACAAACCAGCATTCCATCCATTGACTTTGTCTACACTTTGCGC
The DNA here is from genome assembly GCA_024679065.1 of Sphyrna mokarran. Classification (NCBI taxonomy): domain Eukaryota; kingdom Metazoa; phylum Chordata; class Chondrichthyes; order Carcharhiniformes; family Carcharhinidae; genus Sphyrna; species Sphyrna mokarran. The sequence goes on from JAGIQG010000024.1 coordinate 44,524,472, forward strand.
TGCCTCGGGGAAAAGCAGCCAGCATAATTAAGGACCCGACATACCCTGAACTTTCTTCTTTCACTTTCTTCCGTCAGGAAAATGATACAAAAGTCTGAGGTCACGTATCAACTGACTCAAGAACAGTTTCCTCCATACTGCCAGTAGAATGGGCCTACCTCGCATTAAGTTAATCTTTCTCTACACCCTAACTATGACTCTACATTCTGCACTCTCTCTTTTCCTTCTCTATGTACAGTGTGCTTTGTCTGTACAGCACTCAAGAAACAATACTTTTCACTCATACATTTGACAATAATCAATCAAATCAAACATTTACTGTCAAGGAACTGACATTTAGACCAATAGCGTACAATCCTGAAAGGGACAAATCTCTCCTGAATCGTCCTGAATCACAACTGCAACTTTTCATTAATTCAGATATGGATTTGAGAAATGGTGCATTTGGTTTATGATGGCTCCCCCCTCCCCTTCCATCTCCATCCACCCACTCACACCAGACTGTTTCAAGGAGGTCCCCTCAATGGAGCTGGCAGTCTGTGCGTGTGGATATGGAGATCGATGGGGAGGGGGTTACAGTGCTGATGGCAAAACGATAGCGAATTTGCAAAAATGTCCCCTAATTAAATATACATGCCCTCACGATGCTCATAGCTGAGCCATTCGCCATGCTCCCCTGGGGACGTTCCTTGACTGTGGGATGAATTGCGCTGAGGATCTATCTTGACACCACTCCAATTATTTTCCCAGCAACCTGCCTCCAAACCCACAATTATGGGGTTGGGAAAACTCAGCGCAGTGCTGCTGCAGATTCCCTCGGAATCTATTCCCACTTATCCTCCCTGTTCTGGAAGAGGTGAAATAGCCTGATGTCACTCCTTAAACTATTCGGCCCCTAAAAACACCATTCATAATATTGTAATTTACAGAATCATTCTCTGAATCCAATCCCTCCTTCCCCTCAAACACTCGGATCATTCTCCGTATCTTTTCAATAACTGCAGTTATCGTGTTGTGTTTTGGCGACAAATACTTCCAGCAGCATGACTTGTGCCAATGATTTACAAAATAGCAGCATTACCTCACGATGTTGGCAGAATATTAACTTTTGAATCTATCTCAACATCTGATCCGCTTCCTTCACTGCCACTGAGCATTATTGTGACCATTTTAAATTACTGTCGATCAGGGTCCCCACATCTCTCATCTTCATTATTTTCTATTTAAGCAATGACATCTCTTTCTGGATTTATTTTTGTCCCCTTGAGAAACACTTTGCATTTCTCTAAGCTGAATTTCATCTGCCACCTGTCTGCCCAATTTTCCAAATATACACCGATCTTTTGCGGCTATTTCTGTTCAGCTGTTCCGTCTGCCACCTTCAGTAATTTTGGATTTTTCGTTAAATTTAGCCATTTACAAGCTACAAACCGTTTATGAAGATATTAAGCAAAACAGGTCCCAGAAACAGAGCCCAGCGAATCCCTCTCGTGACACTCCCCCAAGCAATCCCTGCACCCACCAACTCACTGGTCCAGCTGCAGAAGATTGGTGTATATTTGGAAAATTAAGCAGACAGGTGCAGATGAAATTCAGCTTAGAGAAATGCAAAGTGTTTCTCATGGGGACAAAAATAAATCCAGAAAGAGATATCATTACTTAAATAGAAAATAATGCATATTGAAAATATTTCTATTGATTTCCAATTTCTTTTTATTTTAGTGTCAACCTTTCCAGAAAAACTCTATCGAAGACCCTATTAAAATCCAAAGCGACAGCGTAACCCCCTAAGAAATGTCTCTGCCACAATCCAAAGAAAGCTAGTTGGTTCAACTGATAAGATTTCCCTTCATGAATCCACATTGAATTTATTTTATGACTTTCGTTCTATCCAAATGTTCTGTGACCTTTCTTTTAGTAACTATTGCCATAACTTTATCCACACATTCCCTCAAAAGTTCAAAGGTCTTGGGTCAATTTTGCTATCTTTAAAAAATAGGATTAACTTCTCAGTTCCCAGGGACTTCCCAGTGTTCAGTGATCTCTGGAAGACTTTTGCTTGAATTCTTGCAGTTTCCTGCATTAAGGATTCGTGGTTGAATCTCAGTTAGCCCCTGAGACTTCATTAAGATTGCAAAGTGCTCCAGCAACAACGGTCTTAATGGGAAAAGTGTCATAACTTTCCTCTGCAATATCATCTTGTTCCATTTCAAAATTAAGTAACTGTCACCCCCTTGGTAAAAACTGAGGTTAGAATCATCCCTTGTACCTTTGTAATGAGTTATTCCACCCTCACCTGATCCACTGTCGATGGTCCAAATCCACCTTTCTTTTTCTTTTCCTCTTTAATTCAATACGGATAAGTGTGAGGTGATTCACTTTGGTAGGAATAACAGGCATATGAAATATAGGGCTAATGGAAGGACCCTTAATAGTGTTGTCGAGAAGAGGGATCTTGGGGTACAAGTACATAGCTCTTTGAAAGTTGGCACCCAGGTTGATAAAATTGTTAAGAAGGCGTACGGTGTGTTAGCTTTTATTGGTAGAGGGATTGAATTTAGGAGCCGTGAGGTTATGTTACAACTGTACAAAACTCTGGTGCGGCCGCACTTGGAGTATTGCGTACCGTTCTGGTCGCCGCATTATAAGAAAGATGTGGAAGCATTGGAAAGGGTGCAGAGGAGGTTTACCAGGATGTTGCCTGGTATGGTGCGAAGGCCTTATGAGGAAAGGCTGAGGGACCAGAGGTTATTTTCATTAGAGATAAGAAGGTTTCGCGGTGACCTAATTGAGGCGTATAAGACGATCAAGGGACTGGATAGGGTGGATAGTGAGAGCCTTTTTCCTCGGACGGTGATGACCAACATGAGAGGACATAACTTTAAATTAAGAGGTGGTAGTTATAGGACGGATGTCAGAGGCAGGTTCTTTACACAGAGGGTGGTGAGGGCGTGAATGCCCTGCCTGCAGCAGTTGTGGACTCGCCTACTTTGGGATCATTCACATGGTCGGTGGATAGGCATATGGATGATATTGGAATAGTTTAGGTTAGAGGGTCCACTGGCCGGTGCAACACCGAGGGCCGAAGGGCCTGTACTGCGCTGTAATGTTCTATGTTCTATGTTCTATTAATACAATTGAAAACCAATTTATTCTCATCCTTCACTTTGAATGGAGATAGTTTCTTAAAAATTGGCAACTGTGTTTGAATTTCAGTAACCTCTCCAGTTCTTGCAATCTCAAATCACTAGTACTTCAAACCTCACCCCACTGAATGGTTTGTCCTGAGATAGGGATTGTCCTCTCTTGTTGGTTCTTTTGAAAACTGAGTCATTAAAATTCTTCCACTAAATCCAGAAATCTGTTCCCTGTCTTAAGTGGAGACACTTTTGTCCCAGTCAATTTCTTCTCCGTTCAAATCACCATCTGACTCCCCAAAACCTGTCCATCTGCAGGTCAGGAGTGTGATGGAATACTCCCCACTTGCTGAGATAAGTGAAGCTCCAACAGCATTCAAGAAGCTTGACACCATCCAGGACAAAGCAGTCCCGCTTGATTAGCACCACATCCACATTCAATCCTTCCACCACTCACACTCAGTAGCAGTGTGTACCATCTACAAGATGCACTGCAGCAATTCACCAAAGATCCTTAGACAGCATCTTCCAAATCCACAACCATTTCCATCTAGAAGGACAAGGGCAGCAGATACATGGGGATACCACCACCTACAAGTTCCACTCCAAGCCACTCACCATCCTGACTTGGAAATATATCGCCGTTCCTTCACAGTCGCTGGGTCAAGATCCTGGAATTCCCTTCCTGATGGCACTGCAGGTCAAGATGGCAGCTCACTACCACTTCTCAAGGACAACTAGGGATGTGCAATAAATGGAGGCCAATCAGCAACACCCATGTCCCATGAATGAATTTTTAAAAATCTCCAGAATCACTATTACTCCCTATCTTTTACCCTTCCTTACTCAATCCTATAGTTCTGGATGAGGGTTTTTGTGCTAGTTTAAGGGTCTACGACAAGCATCATTAATGATTAATTCTACCCAAAGTGATTGTGTGTCTGTCCGTTCCTGTTTTTCTCTTTGAGGTGTCAGTGATTGAAGTTAGAATCCCTTGTTTAGAGTTTACATTATCCATTGATTGGGAACATTCTGGTATGTCCCTACAACACTAATAACATCAACTCCATCAAGACCTTCCAATAATGCTAACGCTTTTCAACTTTTTCGCTTACATTATTAACATTTTTATTTTGTTTTTCTTCCAATATTGGAATTGGATATATCTGTGCTTTCAGGATCTGCCAACATCTCCATCCACTCTGAAGTCAAATCTGTTTAATCTCATCGGCTCCTCTCTATTCCAGAGGGTGCCCCAATGTTTGAAGGGACAAATTTCAATCCCGGGCCAGCGCAGTCCCCGGGCCAGGCTAAGTCTGCTATACTATCTGCTGAAGATTGAAGAGAGATATGATGAAGTATTAAAGAAATGCAAATCTACTTCCTTAAAATATAGTCCATAAAAAACTATTAGATTGTGTCCACCAGCAAATAAAGAAAGTCAATACAAAGTGCATTGTGATTTGGAAATATAAATGATTCTGAAGTAAGCTGCCTTGATATTTGAACATTCACTGGGAATATGAGGCTGTTCTATAGATTTGGAGCACACATTACCAACATATGTTGGGAGTTTCACATTCTTAACCTTGAATCTACATCAACAACAATGAATATTTATATTCCTTTTTCATCAGAAGATCTCCCAAGCTGCTCCACCAGAGGGATTAATAAAATCTGACACTGAGCTCCAAGAGAAATTATTAGGTCAGAAAACCTTAAAATACCGGCTTTAAGGAATGTCTTAGAGAGAGGTGCGGAAGTGTATGGAGCAAGACTTGGTGATATTCAGACTTAGAACATAGAACGTAGAACATAGAACATTACAGCACAGAACAGGCCCTTCGGCCTTCGATGTTGCGCCGACCAATATAAAAAGCAATGCCCCTCCAAACTAAACCATTCCCTTCTCTTCAATATACTTATCAACTAACCTCTGAAATGCCACCAAACTTGGCGCATCTACAACTGCTGCAGGCAGGGCATTCCACTCCCGAACCACCTTTTGGGTAAAGAACCTACCTCTGATATCCGTCCTATAACTATCACCCCTTAATTTAAAGCTGTGTCCCCTCGTGCTAGCTTTCTCCATCCTAGGAAAAAGGCTATCACTATCACTTGAGCTGACAAGTGGCAAGTAACATTTGCACTGCGCAAGTACCAGGCAAGGACTATCTCCAACAAGAGAAGATCTAACCTAATATCTGTTCCTTTTCATCCAATGGCATTATCATCGCTGAATCCTCACTATCAACATCCTGAGGGATACTGTTAACCAGAAACTGAACTAGACTAGTCATACAAATCCTGCCAGAGCAGAACAGAGACTAGGAATCCTGTGGCAATAACTCACCTCCTGACTCCCCAAAGCCTGCCTACCATCCACAAGTCAGAATGATTTTAACTTTAATAACACACACAAGAAGCTCAACACAATTCAGGACAAAGAAACTCACTTTATTGGCACCCCATCCACCACTGACACCCACTCTCTCCACCACTGACACACAGTGGCAACTATATGTACCGTCTACAAAGAGGCACTGTAGCAACTCAGCAGAGGTTCCTTCGACAGCACCTTTCAAACCCATGACCTCTATCACCTTGAAGGACAAAGGCAGCAAATGCATGGGAACACAAAGCCACACATTATCCTGACTTGTATTTTCTGTGTACAATTCTACAACAATCACAATTTAATATTAAATACGAATTTCATTAGAAGAGTTTGCATTTTTAAAGTTCACAATTCGCAGCCTGACAAGTGGTTCTGAAGTCCAGTCACTGGGGTGTTATGTAGGAAACACAGCAGCCGATTTGTGCACAGTAAGATCCCACAGACTGCAATGTGACTGACCAGATTGTCTGTTTTTTTTGTGATGTTAGTTGAGGGATTGTTGACATAGAGAATCCTCTACCTTTCCTTGAACTGATGCGAATAGTTTTCGTACACCTACCCGAGAGGACAGATGGGAAAAATGATTTAACATCTCATCTGTAAGACCACACCAATTACAGTGCAGCACTCTGTTAGCACTGAGATCTTGTGCGGAAATACCTGAAGTGAGACTTGAACTCACAAACCTTCTGACTAGAGGTGAGAGAGCTACCCCCGGAGTCACGCCAACATCTTATTATAACACTTCTGCAACTGCAAACATCTCAAAATTCATTTCCCAATTTTCTATAACGACAGCATAATTCATATTGTTTTACAAACTCAAACCTGACAGACTCTGAATGTCACTCTGTCCTGTCAGTATGTGGGATTCCGCTTTTTGTTAATTAAGTTACTGGTTAGTGTGTTGGATTATTCAGCCTCTTTCCATCTGAGCTGAGCAGTCTGGGCCAGCGTCCTCTCAGATTTTCAGCTTGAGTTTTGATGATATCACTAAGAGCTGATTTTTAACTCCAGGCCTGAGCAGAAAAACAGGGGGTACGATTTCCAGAAAGCGTCCAGTTAGGACGCTTATCAATGAGACCAGAGCACTGATAACACACACCCACCCAGAGACGCCAATAACAGATTCTGTGGTCTGACCTCATCACGTGAGCTGCCACCACTCACTGCACTGCCTGTCTGGCTGGATAAAGGGGACTTAGGGGCAGGAAGTCTGGCTGCTGTCTCTCAGGGGAGAGGAGGGTAATTCTGTACATGTAGAACGCTGACTGACTGTCAGAGGGTAACAGCAGGAAGTTACTGTGGCCATTCTCCCACCATCTTTTAAAGATCATTGTTAATTGCACAATGCTAGTTAGCCATCCACTCACTAAAAGAGAAAAATGCTAGAAAATCTCAGCAGGTCTGGCAGCGTCCCCAGACAGAAAAGATGTTTGAGTCCAGATGACCCTTTGACAAAACAGAGAAGAAGTTGCCTGGTTCCACCTTGCCCCCACCTCTTGGTACACACATTTCCCACCTTCTCTCAGTTCATTCCCAGCAGAACTTGTCAATGCTCACAGAAACTTCAACTATAACTCAAACTCCAATCTGAGCACCACGAGGAATACATGGAGATACTTCTCAGCTAGAAAGTGTGCTGCTTGAATGCAGTCACACTTAGAGGGAATGTACACATCCTCCCCTTAGCCCTGGGATGTGTACGTAACTGCACAAGCATGTCTGTAAGAGTAATATGTGTGCAGAAATTCTCGAGGGTTTGAAGTTGGATAAGTCCCCTGGGCCGGACGGGATTTACCCTAGGATTCTCTGGGAGGCAAGAGAGGAGATTACAGAGCCTCTGTCTCTGATCTTCAGGTCCTCGTTGGTTACGGGTGTGGTTCCGGAGGACTGGAGGATAGCGAATGTGGTCCCATTGTTTAAGAAGGGGAAGAGAGACCTTCCTGGTAATTATAGGCCAGTGAGTCTTACTTCTGTTGTGGGCAAGGTATTGGAGAGAATTATTAGGGATAGGATTTATAGTTATTTAGAGAGAAATGAATTGATTGGGGATAGTCAGCATGGTTTCGTGAAGGTAGGTCATGCCTTACTAACCTCATTGAGTTTTTTGAGAAAGTGACCAAAGAGGTGGATGGGGGTAAGGCGGTTGATGTAGTACATATGGACTTTAGTAAGGCGTTTGATAAGGTGGCCCATGGAAGACTTCTACAAAAAATGCAGATGTGTGGAATAGAGGGTGATTTAGCTAATTGGATTAGGAATTGGCTGGCAGATAGAAGACAGAGGGTGGTGTTGATGGGAGATATTCATCGTGGAGTTCGGTGACAAGTGGTGTGCCTCAGGGGTCTGTTTTGGGGCCCCTGCTGTTTGTAATTTTTATAAATGATCTGGATGAGGGTATTGAAGGATGGATTAGTAAATTTGCAGATGACACTAAAGTCGGTGGAGTGTAGATAGTGAAGAGGGGTGTTATAGTTTGCAGAGAGACTTGGACAAGTTGCAGAGCTGGGCCTAGAGGTGGCAAATGGAGTTTAATGTGGAAAAGTGTGAGGTAATGCACTTTGGCAGGAATAATAAATGTGTAGAGTATAGGCTAATGGTAGGATTCTTAATAGTGTTGATGAACAGAGGGATCTTGGTGTATTTGTGCATAGATCCCTGAAAGTAGGCAGTCAAGTCGATAAGTTTGTTAAGAAGGCATATGGAGTCTTAGCTTTTATTGGTAGGGGGATTGAATTTAGGAGCCGCAGCATCATGTTGCAACTGTAAAAAACTCTAGTGCGGCCGCACTTGGAGTATTGTGTGCAGTTCTGGTCCCACATTATAAGAAAGATGTGGAGGCATTGGAGAGGGTACAGAGGAGGTTTACCAGGATGTTGCCTGGTATGGAGGGCAGGTCCTATGAAGAGAAGTTGAAGGATTTGAGGTTGTTTTCGTTAGAAAGGAGGCGGCTAAGAGGGATCTTATTGAAGCATATAAGATGATTAGAGGTTTAGATAGGGTGGACAGTGATAGCCTTTTCCTAGGATGGAGAAAGCTAGCACGAGGGGACACAGCTTTAAATTAAGGGGTATGAGTTATAGGACGGATATCAGAGGTAGGTCCTTTACTCAAAGAGTGATTAGGGAGTGGAATGCCCTGCCTGCAGCTGTTGTCGATGCGCCAAGTTTGGTGGCGTTTAAGAGGTTAATTGATAAGTATATGGAAGAGAAGGGAATGGTTTAGTTTGGAGGGGCATTGCTTTTTATTTTGGTCGGCACAACATCAAAGGCTGAAGGGCCTGTTCTGTGCTGTAATGTTCTAATATAGGGCTAATGGTAGCACTCTTAGTCGCGTAGATGAGCAAAGAGATCTCGGTGTACAAGGACATAGATCTCTGAAAGTTGGCACACAGGTTGATAAGGTTGTTAAGAAGGTGTACAGTGTGTTAGCATTTATTGGTAGAGGGATTGAATTTCAGAGCAGGGATGTCATGTTGCAACTGTACAAAACTCTGGTGCAGTCGCACTTGGAGTATTGTGTACAGTTTTGGTCGCCACATTATAAGAAAGATGTGGAGGCATTGGAAAGGGCAGAGGAGGTTTACCAGGATGTTGCCTGGTATGATGGGTAGGTCTTATGAGGAAAGGCTAAGGGACTTGAAGTTGTTTTCATTAGAGAGAAGAAGGTTAAGAGGTGACTTAATTGAGACATATAAGATGATCAGAGGGTTAGATAGGGTGGATAGTGAGAGCCTTTTTCCTCTGATGGAGATGGATAGCACGAGGGGACATAGCTTTAAATTAAGGGGTGGTAGTTATAGGACAGATGTCAGAGGTGGGTTCTTTACTCAGAGGGTAGTAAGGGTATGGAATGCCCTGCCTGCAGCAGTTGTGGATTTGTCAAGTTTAAGGGCGTTCAATTGGGCAGTGGATAGGCATATGGATAACATTGGAATAGTTTAGGTTAGAGGGTCATAAAATTGGTTCCATTGATCAGCGCAACATTGAGGGCCGAAGGGCCTGTACTGTGGTGTAATGTTCTATGTTCTATGTAAATACCCATTCCACACATGTTTGGAATGTATATTTTCATATATGTTAATAGCACTGATTCATCTAGATTTATTATTACCCTGTTTTATGCTCACACATACTTTAGTGCCTGCTTCTCACTGCCGTTTATGTTCATGCTCTATTTCACAAGAAACCCGTGTTAGCATTTCATTCTCGCAATCATTCTTTTCTCTTCTCTCCCAATGTCTCACTTGCCTTTACAATCCCTCCCCGTCTCTTCCTGCTCCTCCCTCTCCATCCCCTCCTTATCCCATTTCTTCCCCCCTTCCCTCTCTCGTTACCTCTGACCCGCTTCATCCTTCCCCCTGTCCCTCCCCTATTCCTCCCCTTTCCTTCCACCATCCTTCTCTATTCCTTTCCCAGTCTCTCTCCTTCCTATTCCTTTCTGGGTGAAGATGGCTACTTCATTCCTGAGCACATTAACAAATCCCAATCCATTCAAAGGGCCTACTCTCTTTGAGAACACGACATTTTTGTTCCACAGACAATAATGTAAAAATTGATGTGATGGGTGTGATTGGTGTAAAGCTGCACATTCTTGCCCCGGGTTAGAGAACAGAGTGACAGCTGAAATCAAATTAACTGCTGCTTCGCTATCTGAATAAACACAGCTTTATTTTCTACCTTGATATGAAATGTCTAACTTTGTGCCAGATCCAGTTGCTAGCCTGCAATCTCTCCAGTTTCACAGAGATTTATGACATCTTTACAACCACGACAGTTATTTTGAGCTCTCTCCCTGGTTTGGTCGCTCAGTGAGGTGTTGGGAGAACAGCACTGAACCATCCAGACCAGCAGAGGAAATGTCTCTCCCAGCCTGTCCACCCTTAGCGTAGGGTGTCCCAGCTTTTTAATCATCTGCTGCACTGCTGCTTCTCAAGAAGCTTCAGCAAGCAAGTCTGACATTTAATTCCAGCACGGAGCACAATCTCCCAGATCAAATGTTAAACTGTGAGCCTTGTCTGCTTTCTAAGGCGAACAAACGATCATGTCAAAGAGAGTTATCCTTGGTGACCTGGCCAATGTTCAGCTCTTGAGCAACTTCACTAAACAAGATTATCTGGTCATTATCACATTGTTGTTTGTGGGATTTTGCTGTACAAAATCTGACGGCCACATTTCCTCCCCTACAATAGACACTACGCTTCAAAAATACTTTATTTATAAAACATTTTGGACTGTCCCGTGGCTACAATAGGTGCTATATGAATGCATGTCTTTCTCTCTTTATAAATTCCTCATCCACAATGATACAATCTCCTGGTCATTCCCTGCTACCTCCAGTTGTAGCCAACGGCAGATTCTGGTGCTCTGACTTGGAATTCACACACTCAGTGAGACCAGAGCACTGATAACACACACCAACTGGCAGCTGAGAAGTAACTAGGAGAGAATCCCTGGTGTTAACCAACTCCTCCAGCGAAGTTACAGGGAGGGCTACAGCTGGCCTTAGCATTTCCAGGCAAACTTAACCTGTCGTCCTCATGGTCATCAGTCAGAGACTGTTTTCTGGAGGACAGGTGGGCACATTGGGTGAGAATTAAACACACCATAGTTAAATCACTTGCCTGCATTCACATAGAGGTCTGACCTGGGGCTCCTAGGGGAAGATGAAAAACTGTGGATTAAATAGGGGAGGAATGATCTCTTTCAAAAGAGCACATGCTGCTATATCCATCCTGGTCTCCTGACACTCCCTGTTAAATAAACTCTTCACCAACTGTGATAAAAACTCAGCTGCAAATCTGTTTATGATACACATCATTCTGACCCACTCTGCTATCAAATGATCAACTCACAAATAAGCGGTTCTCCCATTTTATACCCCTCCTCAGCCCATTGGGAAAGAAAGTTGCACCAAGTGAGCACAAAACATCTGTAAACAGGGCAGTGACTAGAGCTCCTACGCCAAGAATTACGGTACTTCTCATTTCGAAAACTTACAGCCCAAATACAATGACAACAGCAATCAGCCAAGAGATGAATCTTGCTGAATAAATCTGCACACGCACAGTGTGAGAGTAATGGTACAAAACACATAGAGGATCACACATACACACACTGACTGCCAACTGACACCCAAACAGGCACCCACATGCAGACTTCAAAGGGTTAACTCGAGAGGCAAACTTGATACTTGCATTAACACACAGGCTGATAAGGAGGGGTGGAAATGCATTCCCACCCAGTTATAAACGAATTAGCAGATGGTCGTAATAATCCTGTATTCGGGTTAATTTGCCAGTAATGCAGCACCAAGCAGAGAACGGGAGCAGCTTAGACTAACGTTGAGAAAGACCACCATCTCTCCCCACCCCAGAGTCTCAGCACTGGCGTGGACCAAAGCAAACCCCGAGGGTGAGACATTGCCCACCTGGAGATTTAGGGAGTGTTCCCGCAACAATTGTGTCTCCTGCTCCAACACTGACTTGTGAGAAAAGCAGAGGGATACTCACCGCTGCCACTGCCTAGAGGTTACATTTCACACCGACAGCTACCTTTTGACTCTTGCCCATTCCCTGGGCGGGGTGGGTGTTGAAATGAAGACATCCTCTCTGTCCCCTGCCCAAGCTCAAAGCGACCTCGGCATCGCCATGGTAACCTACCTTGACCCACTTATCCAACACTGGCAGCCGCACTAGAACCTCACACATACACACACACAGAGAGAGAGAGGCAGGACTGCCCAGCACTGCTGGTGAAATAATAAAAGGCGAGCAAGCTAAAGGCGCACACTCCAAACCTCAGCAACGAGCAAACTGCCCAACAACAGTAACAATCATTCAAATGCAGGGGGTGCTCAAGAAACAGGAACAGGCTAAAAATGTCCCTCTAATTGTTTCTCTATTTAGTGTAAGGAATAAATTAACTCCGCCTCAACTGATTTTGTTTTGGATTTGTCCAGAATCAGGAATAATTATACAGCCCAACTCATCATTTGTCACTTTGCATGCGGACTTGCTGGGCCATTTTCCCAGGAGCTGTCACTGTGAGTTGCTCTTACCACAGCAGGGCAGGGCAACTGTCTCTCTCTCTGTCCAGCTTACAGCTCCAGGTTACTGGCTAACCCCCCCCCCCCCCCCCCCTTCCTGGTCTGGAGAACAGCCTCTGGAGGCTGCCTGATCCTTTCCCTCCCACACACACACACACATACTGGGGGTGGGTGAACAGTGTTGGCGGTGGCACACTGTCCAGACACACACTCACTGCAGCCAGCAAAATTATTCGATGCTGTCTCTTATTTATCCCAGTCTAGATCAGGGCTGCCCCCGGGAGGTGTTAGTGCAGAGCCTTCCCCCACCCCATTAGTACAGACCCTGTTAGTGCAGACCCCCAATAGTGCAGACTCCCACTAGTGCAGACCCCCCTGTTAGTGCAGACTCCCCTGTTAGTGCAGATCCCCCATTAGTACAGACCCTGTTAGTGCAGACCCCCAATAGTGCAGACTGTGGTCCCACTAGTGCAGACCCCCTGTTAGTGCAGATCCCCCATTAGTGCAGACCCTGTTAGTGCAGACCCCCAATAGTGCAGACTCCCACTAGTGCAGACCCCCCTGTTAGTGCAGACTCCCCTGTTAGTGCAGATCCCCCATTAGTACAGACCCTGTTAGTGCAGACCCCCAATAGTGCAGACTCCCACTAGTGCAGACCCCCCTGTTAGTGCAGACTCCCCTGTTAGTGCAGATCCCCCATTAGTGCAGACCCCTTCCCTGTTAGTGCAGAACCCCCCTGTTAGTGCAAAACCCCTATTAATGCAGACCCCCTGTTAGTGCAGAACCGCCTGTTAGTGCAGACACCCCCCATTAGTGCAGATGTCCCCCCATTAGTACAGAACCCCCGCAGTGCAGATCCCCCCATTAGTGTGCCCCCCCATTAGTGTAGACCCTCCCTGTCAGTGCAGATCCCCCACCCTCCCCATTAGTGCAGACCCCACCTCCGCTACTGCAGATCCCCCATTAGTGAAGACTCCCCCATTAGTGCAGATCCCCCTGTTAGTGCAGATGCCTCCCTCACCCCATTAGTGCAGAGATCATGAGTTAGGCACTGACAACTGGACCTTCTGGATCAGTCCTCACCAACCTGTGTATGAAGGGTCTGAGTGGAGATGGAATGTGAGGGTGGGCTTTCATTCTCATAGAACATAGAACATAGAACATTACAGCACAGAACAGGCCCTTCGGCCTTCAATGTTGTGCCGACCAATATAAAAAGCAATGCCCCTCCAAACTAAACCATTCCCTTCTCTTCCATATACTTATCAACTAACCTCCTAAACACCACCAAACTTGGCGCATCTACAACTGCTGCAGGCAGGGCATTCCACTCCCGAACCACCCTTTGGGTAATTCTCATTCTCACTTTAGGGATATCTCCCCACAGAATGATGCTGCCACATGTTGCACAGACAGCCTGAGATCAGTAGGAATATCAGATACATTCACTAGCTATCAATTCCCAGATATTCATTTAGCTGTGAATATGACAATTACCTCCCAACATTATCAATCATTCAGGATTATGAATCAACCCTAACAATCACCCTCAGCCTGACCCTCAACCTCACCCTCAGCCTAACACTCAGCCTCACCACCCTCACCCTCAGTCTGATCTTCAGCCTCACCCTAAGCTTCTCCCTAACCCTCACCCTAACCTTTACTCAAACCCGAATGCTCACCCTAACATTGATCTTAACCCAACTCTCACCCCTGACCCTGATCCTAACATTGATCCTGTCCCTAAACCCTGACGCTGGGACTCCGGCCCACATTGTGTTATGATGTGGAGATGCCAGCGTTGGACTAGGGTGGATACAGTAAGAAGTCTCACAACACGGGTTAAAGTTCAACAGATTTATTTGGAAGCACGAGCTTTCGGAGCCCTGCTCCTTCACTGACCTGACGAAGGAGCAGTGCTCCAAAAGCTCGTGATTCCAGATAAACCTGTTGAACTTTAACCTGTGATGTGAAACTGCTTACTGTGTCATTTTTATTTTTGTTTGCTGTCATGTTCTTATGGAATGGTGGAATAGGTTTGAAGGGCAAGGGGCCTACTCCTGCCCTGAACTCATTATTCTATGTAGATCATAAAAATCATAAAAAATCCCACAGTACAGAAAGAGGCCATTCGGCCCACTGAGTCTATATCAACCACAATCCCACCCGGGCCCTACCCCCACATCCCGACATATTTTATCCACTAATCCCTCCAGCCTACACATCCCAGGACACTAAGGGTTAATTTAGCATGGCCAATCAACTTTACCCGCACATCTTTGGACTGGTACCTGATGGTTATTTCCCTTCTTTTATCTGCTAATCTTATATTGTCTTAGTTTGATGTTTCTTCCCAATTTTCTGTATCCTGCTCAGTTTATATTTTGTTTGTTTCTCTATGAGTTGATCTTGTCTGCAGTTTGTTCCCACCCTGAGGTCCACCTGGGCTATGTACAGAAGCAAACCCCATCCACTCCCCTCCCCCTCCCACCCCTCCCACCACCCAGTGACTCCCCTTGACAAGAACAAAGAAAGAGCAAAGAACATTATGGCACAGGAACAGCCCCTTCAGCCCTCCAAGCCTGCGCCAACCATGCTGCCCGACTTAACTAAAACCTCCTACCCTTCCAGTGACCATATCGCTGTATTCCCATCCTAATCATGTACTTGTGATTCATGAATCATGTACTTATTTTAGTTGATAAGTATATGGAAGAGAAGGGAATGGTTTAGTTTGGAGGGGCATTGCTTTTTATATTGGTCGGCGCAACATCGAAGGCTGAAGGGCCTGTTCTGTGCTGTAATGTTCTATGTTCTATGTTCTCCATCTGCATTGCCGCTTTCACTGACCTATGTACCTCTATACCCAGATCCCTCTGCCTATCAATACTCATAAGAATTCTGCCATTTACTGTATATTTCCTATCTGTATTAAACCTCCCAAAATGCATTACCTCACATTTGTCCGGATTAAACTCCATCTGCCATCTCCCCGATGGATTGGTGTATCAAAAAGCTTGCTGAAATCTAAATATATCCCAACCACACAATTATTATTGTTAACAAGGTCTCTCAAATTCTTGAACAGTAGTAAATTGGATAATTTTGTTCTCGGTAGTTCCACGCTGACACCTTCTTATCATCCCAACAGTGTCCAACTGTTTTATATCCTGCCGTATCCTCTGACGTTCCTCATCACTCTCCATAAATCCACCAAACTTTGTGTTGTCCACAAACTTACTAATCAATCCAGTTACCTTTTCCTCCAAATCATTTATATATATTACCAATAGCAAAGGTCCCAGCACTGGCCCTTGAGGAACACCATTTGTCATAGCCCTCTATTCAGAAATGCACCCTTCCACTGCTACTCTCTGTCTTCTTTGATCGAGCCAGTTTTGTATCCACCTTGTCAGCTCACCTCTGATCCCATGCAACTTCATCTTCTGCACCAGTCTGCCATGAGGGACTTGTCAAAGGCCTTGCTGAAGTCCATGTAGACAACATCCACTGCCCTACCCTCATCAATCATCTTTGTCACTTCCTCGAAAAACTCCATCAAGTTCATGAGACACGACCTCCCCTCACAAAACCATGTTACCTCTCACTAATCCACTTATTTCCAAGTGGGAATAAATCCTAACTCGAAAAATCCTCTCCAATAATTTCCCTACCACTGGTCAGGATGATGTTATTCTATTTGCGTCCACTTCTTAATTCTCTCTTTACTCTCAATCCAATTCTTAATCAATCTTTTTTTCCTTCCTACCTTACCGATGGATTGGTGTATCAAAAAGCTTGCTGAAATCTAAATATATCCCAACCACACAATTATTATTGTTAACAAGGTCTCTCAAATTCTTGAACAGTAGTAAATTGGATAATTTTGTTCTCGGTAGTTCCACGCTGACACCTTCTTATCATCCCAAGTTCCTCTTGTCTTTTGTTCCCCCTCTTTCAGATCTGTGTTCTAATCTTTTACCCACAACTGGCTCAGGCTGGTCACTTACCGTGTTGTCCCTTTGCCCCTATTTAATGATTGCTGTTCTGCTGCTTTCCCATCCTCGCGTACAACTCCTGCTTTTGATGATTTTCTGAAGATGGTGTCCGTTGCCAATTTCACCCACCAAGAAGGAAATCCAAGGCCACAGTCTGATCAGCCATGACCTTATTGAGTAGCTCAGTGGGCTGAATAGCGTACTCCGGCTCCCATTCCTTATGATCCTATTTAACTAAAAACCTTGTGCTATCCTTCTGGGCTTTTTCCTTCTTTCATATCCTCAGCCTGTAGAAAACTTTGCTGGTTTGTCAAGAAAAGGCTCCCAAAATCTCTCTGTGCCCATGCCTAACAGCACCGTGGGTGTACCTACACTATATGGACTGCAGCAGTTCAAAAAGATAGCTCAACACCAGTTTCTTGAGGGCAATTAGGAGAGCAACAAATATCGGCCTTGCCAACAAAACCCACATCTCATGTAAGGAAAAAAGGACAGTTAATTTATTTGCTGTTCCCTGGCCAGTGACAGTCTTATTTATAATCTTGTTATGTTTGCTTTTTCTCATGTTCCATATTATCCTAATCCATTTTAAAATTCACCAATCCAATCTTTGTGCCTGCCTTATTTCAGGGTGTATTAATAGTATAGCGGTTATGTTACTAAACTAGCAATTCTAGAGAGAGTGAATTTAAATACAATCATGATAGTTTGATTATTTGAACTCAGCTTTAAAACTCTGCAGGCTTCAATCACTCGACAGCACCCAGGTAAAGGCCAGAGATGAGGAAATGGTTCAGATTGTAAGGAATGATTCGAGCATGAGAATGGGGAGATACTCAAGTGAAAACTTATTTTCCAGGCCATCCAATTCCCTAGTCCAATGGTACATTGGTTGGCGGATTAATCATGGGAAATTGTCCCTTTCGCATTCAAAAATGTGCAGGATAGGTGGATTTACAATGGGAAATGTATAGGGTTATGGGGAACAGAGATGGGTCTGGATGGGATGCTGTTTCAGAGAGTAAGTGCAAAGTCAATGGGCCAAATGGTCTCTTTCTGCATTGCAGGGATTCTGTGGTTGTTTATTTTGCTAACAGTTTTCTGAAGGAAGAAGCTGTATTAGTTACATTCTTACAAGTTTATGGTTGGAGTATTTGGGGAAAATTGGGCCCTCTCACCAATCCTGTGGATTGATCTGGAAGAGGATGTGCTATGGATTGTCTCATCTTCAAGTCCCACTCCAGGGACTGACTGTAAATCAATACACCAAGTACAGTCGTGAGAGAGAACAGTGATTGCCATCTTTCTGATGGACTGAGATCTTGATTGTTCTCTCGTGTGAATGTAAATCATCCATAGTACTGTCTTAAAGAAAAGTAGGCAAGGTATCCCTGGTGTAGAAACATAGAAAAACTACAGCACAAACAGGCCCTTCGGCCCACAAGTTGCAGCGAACATATCCCTACCTACTAGGCTTACCGATACCCCTCTATCTTACTAAGTTCCATGTACTTATCCAAAAGTCTCTTAAAAGACCCTATCAAATCCGCTTCCACCACCACTGCTGGCAGCCAATTCCACTCACCCACCATTCTCTAAGTGAAAAACTTACCCCTGACATCCCCTCTGTACTTGCTCCCCAGCACCTTAAACCTGTGTCCTCTTGTGGCAGCCATTTCAGCCTTGGGAAAAAGCCTCTGAGTATCCTGGCAAATGTTTACTCTCAATCAACCCGAGGTGGGATGAGAAGCTGGATTAGCTGGTCATTATCACTTTGCTGTTTGTGGGATCTTGCTGTGCACAACTTGACCGATGCATTTCCTACGGTACAGTAAAGGCTCCACATCAAAAAGATTTCAGTGGCTGGAAGTGTTTTATGGTATCTTTGACAATGATGAAAAGTTTTATATAAAGACAAGTTTCCTTCTTTATTCAAACTGTCTGCCGAATTTAGTCCCAGAATCCTGATCCCCTAAACTCTGCATTAGTTAGAAATTTCAGCAAATACGTACCAATAACTTATCTGTACAAGGCAAGCTGATCATTTGGATTGTGAACTGCTTTTGGTTCCCTTTTCAGGAGCTGGATTCAAAAGAGTATTGGAAACAACTCTCATATCCACTGTTATTCACTGCTTCACCCCGGATGACAACATGAATAATGAAGGTATAACAGGGAGAGTAGATAGAGGAATATCATATTGTGATGATCATCTACCTTTAAGAAATGTACTTGTCATGCTTTTTGTGCAGAATCTGTTTGTTATTATTATCAGAGTCATTCTGTCTGTATACAGCAAAACTGTACTCTTCCTGCAGTAGCATATATTTGATCGTAATTGCTACAATGCTTGTTTTAATCTGAACTAATGCAGGCCCCCATTATTTTATGTTTTCTGCTGGGATATTGCAGAGTAGGGCTTGATTGGTTTGCCAGGTAAGGTCATATGACTGGGTGAAGCTAGATTTTCAGAGAACTCATGGCAGTTTGTTTTTTGGGATCTTTAGAAAGAGGTTGCTTTCTCTGTACCTCTTGCTCTCTGAGATCTGGAAGCTGGAAACTGAAAAGAATGAAATCTCTTTGTCTGAGATTCTGCTCCAGGCATGGGTGAGGAGCTTTCTCTGAAAGTTGCTGCATGAGAATTAGAAGATAAGTTTCTGTCTGGATCACTCTGCAGAAGTGTCAAAAGGCCAGAAGCCATGTAAGCATATTTGGTTTTCTATGCTAACTGGTTCTAAAGAAGGGATTTTTGTCTATGGGGAATAGTGCTAAATTGGAATTATAGAGATCGCTAAGAATTATACTTTATCTTGT
Source organism: Sphyrna mokarran (assembly GCA_024679065.1). Classification (NCBI taxonomy): domain Eukaryota; kingdom Metazoa; phylum Chordata; class Chondrichthyes; order Carcharhiniformes; family Carcharhinidae; genus Sphyrna; species Sphyrna mokarran. The sequence goes on from JAGIQG010000024.1 coordinate 44,543,869, forward strand.
TTAAATATTTTAATTGGTAAAAGTTATGCACATTCTTTTTTGTCATATTCTAACTGTGTATTTAAATAAGTTTATTTTGAAAAAAGATTCTTGATGGGTAAATAGAATCACACTGGAGTGAAACACGTTATGTTCACCTAATGAAAAAATCAAATGTAAAGGTGAGGGTCTAGGTTAACTTCATAAACCACCTTGGATTTCCTGCTCTGATCCTTAATACTCTCAGTGCAGAATGAGCTGAGTTACTTGTCACAGAATTCCCAGCTTCTACCTGCTCTGGAAACCACAGTTATTTATGTGGCCGGTTCAGTTCCACATTTATCTATCTTTCTGATTGGTGGTGTTTTGTTCAAGATGTACATTCACCTTTCTTATTGGTCTATTCACTCAGCAATCCGATTGGCTCAGTATAATCTTTGTTGAGCATGTTGGATTTCTCTCTTTGCTGAGCTAGTGTTTTAATTGGAATTAACCTGAATTTTGGAGCCTTTTGTATCTAAACCCTGCTGGAATCCTATCCCCGTAGCCCAGCAGTTGTAGTCTATTGACAGATTTGGTTCAAAGAATGAAAGTAAACTAAACTAGGTCATATTATTTGGCCCAGGTTCCAGCTTTGCAAATTGATGAAGTGATATTGAATGAGTTGACTCCTGTTGTTAAACATTCACAATGACTGCACTTAAACGGCTGTTCACCCACATATTGTTTTGAGTGATGTAATATTTCTCACGGGGGTGGGGGGCTATACCACCTGTGTATGACTCTGATTTCACCCTTTTTCTTTACCCCTGCTTCTCTTCCTTTCAGTTCCATTTTTCCCCACCAGAAATCCTAACATAATCGTTAAATAAAAATAAAAAATGTTTTACGTGAGAAAATACTAAGAAACAACTGCAAATAGCAATTTCAATCATAGGGGTTCATCTTTTAGTTCTAAAACACTGGATAAAATAATCGTACCAAGTTATTTCATTTAACATCTTTTATGAGATATACATAATTAATGGTATCAATGTTGCTAAGTCCCACCCAACAATATCCTGGGCCACTGTTATTTATCAAAAACTTAACCAGATCATCCACATAAGTCCATGGCTCCAAGAGCAGGTCAGAGGCTGAGAATTCTGCAGCGAGTAACTCACTTCCTACCCATCATTTACAAGGCACAGGTCAGGTATGTGATGGAATACTCCCCGCTTGCCTGGATGGGCACAGCTCCAACAACACTCAAGAAAGCTGGCACCATTCAGGACAAAGCACCTCATCCACCACTATCAATATTCACTCCCTCCACCACTGACACACAGTAGCAGCAGTGTGTGCCATTTACAAGATGCACTTCAGCAACTCAGCAAGAGTCATTCAATAGAATCTTTCAAATCAGTGACCTCTCCTTATTCTTGAAAAATAAGGGCAGCAGATCTGTGGGATTACCAAGAACTGAAGATTCCCCTCCAAGCTACTCACCATCCTGACTTGCAAACATATATTGTCATTCCTTCACCGTCACATCCTGGTATTCCCTCCCTAACAGCACTGTGGATGTACCTGCACCATATAAACTGCAGTGCTTCGAGAAGGCAGCTCAACACCACCTTCTCAAGGGTGATTCTCAAGAGATAGAGAGATTCTTTCCGCTTAGAAAGGTAGTTTCTTCCTGCTTAGAAAGGAAAACAGAACTAGTCTCAAAATAAGGAGGGTGGGAGCAGTTTAGGACGGAGTTGAGGAGGAACTTCTTCACTCAAAGAGTGGAGAATCTCTGGAATTCTCTGCCCGTTGAAATGGTGGAGGCTACTTCGCTGAATATATTTAAGTCACGGGTAGATAGATTTCTGATAGATACGGGAATTAAGGGAGAAAGCAGGAAAGTGGAACTGATCCACTTCAGATCAGCCGTGATCTTATTGAATGGTGGGGCAGGCTCGAGGGGCTGGATGGCCGACTCCTGCTCCTATTTCTTATGTTCTTATAATTAATGTTGGGCAGTAAATGCTGGCCTAGACAGTGATGTGGTTTTCTTGTGGAATAAGATTTAAGGACACAGATTTAAGGTGCAGGGAAGCAAGTACAAAGGAGATGTCAGGGGTAGGTTTTTCACTCAGAGGATGGTGAGTGAATGGAACCAACTGCCGTCGGAGGTTGTTGAGGCAAACTCACTGGGGTCTTTTAAGAGACTTCTGGATGAGTATATGGAAAAGAATAGGATAGGGGGTTATAGATAGGTTTGTGGATTGGTAGATGTGATCGGCGCAACTTGTGAGCCGAAGGGCCTGTTTGTGCTGTATTGTTCTATGTTCTATGTTCTGATTATTTAAAATCAGGTTGATGAGCACATGTTACAAATCAATGAATGGATCAATTCACTAGCAGGCAAATAGATGGAACTGAATACCAATCAGATTCAGGGATCACTGCCAATCAGTAAAACTAACAAAAGCAGCTTGAATTCAGATTGAAAACCCAGTGGGAATTGGATGGGCAAACTCACTAACAAAACATGAGAGTTGATTGCATCCTCATCAGCCCTGACTTTCTAATTAGGGATGGGGTCAGTGCAACACAATACAGTTAGTATCCAGGGTGGGCACAGCAGGTTGGTGGGATGGTGCTGCCTTCATTTAGACCCTACACATACCCCCTGGAACTTGCCCTTTAATTCATTTTCTCCTTCGCTTACTAAATTAATGACATGTTGAGTTCCGGATCTGTGTGCTTTGATTGCTCTATCCTTTCCACAAGTGCAGTAATACAGGTTGAATATTCTATATCGGCGCCAGTATTCGGATATTTTCAGTTTTCAGACATATAGGTGGGAATTCCCTGGTGTTACACACTCCACTACAAGGATTTTATTTGGCTCCATTCACAGCAACAGAACTGGAGAATCCCAGCTCCAGGCGATGTCGGAGAATCCCAGCCATTAGTGACTTGCGACAACCTGACTAGTAATGAGGAGTTAGAGAAAAGGCTTAGGAGTTTGTTAAAGAGCAGTCTGGACTTGGCATTCACATCCGTACCTCAAAAATCCTGTCAGACCCCACTTGGAGTATTGTGCTCAGTTCTGGTCGCCTCACTACAGGAAGGATGTCGAAGCTACTGAGAGGGTGCAGAGGAGATTTACAAGGATGTTGCCTGGATTGGGGGGCATGCCTTATGAAGATAGGTTGAGGGAGCTTGGTCTTTTCTCCTTAGAGAGACGAACAATGAGAGGTGACCTGATAGAAGCTTTTAAAATGTTGAGAGGAATAGATAGGGTGGATTCTCAGAGCCTATTTCCCAGGGCTGAAATGGTCGCTATGAGAGGACACAGGTTTAAGGTGCTGGGGAGCAAGTACAGAGGAGATGTCAGGGGTAAGTTTTTCACTCAGAGGGTGATGAGTGAGTGGAATCGGTTGCCATCAGTAGTGGTGGAGGCAAACTCGTTAGGGTCTTTTAGGAGACTTCTGGATGAGTACATGGGATTTAATGGGATTGAGGGTTATAGATAGGTAGGTATGGATATGATCGGCACAACTTGTGGGCCGGAGAGCCTGTTTGTGCTTTAGTGTTCTATGTTCTATGCTCTATTCCGTTGGATTTCCGAGGGGCAGCATTTTGAACTTAGTTGTCGTGTAGGGTTCAGGTCAGGAGAACAGATCGGAATTTTCCTGTCCCACCCACCACAGGAATTGTAATGGGGTAGGCGCGGGGGGCGGGGGGGCGGGGTACGGTATGGACCAGGCAAAGGTCTGTTGACCTCAGATGGAATATTCCAATGGGGCCAGTGCAGCTGTAAAATCCTGCTCAAAAGTCGGAATTTTAGCACCCAGCCCACTATGGGAATTGGAACAGGTGAAGGGCGGACAACGGGAAGGTCTGTTGAACTCAGGCAGGATTTTACAGTTTCAGGATGAGGGAGACTGTAAAATTCCACCAAAGACTCCGATAGCAGCTGGGCACAAGGTGATGCCAGCAACGAAACTTCCTGCGCTAAAGGATACGTATGATCGGTGTGTGTGGGTCTATGTGTGTGTGTGTGTGTGTGTGTGTATTTATGTATAATCTGAGGCTTCGAGTCAGAATTCCCACTCTAAAATTCAATGATGTTGAAACAAAGTGAGATTTCAGATGTGTTCACAGTTTTTAGATTTACAGATATAGAATACTCAGCCCAGAGTTTGCTTCCATCAAACATTAAACTCCTTGGTTAAGGAGAAGTTTGAAATAGATTTGAGGCAAAACTGAATGATCCAAAATGCATTGGCCTATTTCCTGGCTGGGTTGCTCTCTCTCCCCATAGCTTGTTCTGTAGGTCAATCAGCGGTATGCTTTTTGTTAAGTATTTTTCTAGTTTCCTTTCTTGGTTTTCAGTCCTGTTTGTGCCACACAATTCTTAATGCTGACTCATCAGCTGAGCCTCTGCTTTTGGGCTAGGCTTGGTTTCTGTGCACTGGTCTCTATTCACTCAGCTCAGCTTGGTAATGGGGCCTGGATTCATTCCGATAATTGGCTGAGCACAGTTTCAGTGAATTAGGAGTGACAGACTCTGTCAAATCAGTGTGCACGGAAAGTACATTTTAAAAACATTATGGGATAGAGTTTCCAGTTTGTCACACTGGCTTTTTCAGAGGAATCACCAAATGTGGAGGCCCAATTGGAGAATTATAAACATGGGTTACATCCACAATCACTTATTCCCATGTTTTCTGCCAACTTTTACATAGATTTATGATTCAGTTTGCCTGGATCAGGTCTTGCTCACACAGTCAGTCAGGTCCCCAGGCTGTCAGTGAGAATCCCGCTGATTGCAAAAGCTTTGAAAGGCTCTTCAATTTGCATTCAATTCCTCAGGCGCACCTGCCAATAAGAGAAGCATCTCGTCACATCAAGAGAAAAATAATTTACTGAGGCTTCTTTACACCAATGAAGTTGTGTGAAGTAAAAAGGGAAAATGCCGGAAAGTCTGGCAGCGTGTTTGGAGAGAGAAACAGAGTTAATGGGTGGGATTTTACCGTCTCGCTCATCCCAAAACCATAAAATCCCACCCGAGGTCAACAGACCTTCCCATTCTCCACCCTTCACCCATTCTAATTCCCGTGGGAATTAGGTGAGGCGGGATGGTAAACTTCTGGCCAATGTTTTTGCGTGCTGATCTGGCAACTGGTTACTCTGTTCCCTCTCCAGATGTTGCCAAACCAGTTGAGTAGAACAAGAACAAAGAACAGTACAGCACAGGAACAGGCCCTTTGGCCCTCCAAGCCTGCGCTGCTCATGTGTCCAACTAGACCATTCGTTTGTATCCCTCTATTCCCAGAATGTTCATGTGACTATCTGGATAAATCTTAAATGATCCCAGTATGTCCACCTCAACCAGCTTGTTTGACAGTGCATTCCAGGCCCCCATCACCCTATGTGTAAAATACGTACCCCTGACATCTGTGTTGAACCTTGCCCCCCTCACCTTGAACTTGTGACCTCCTTGTGTTCGTCACCTCCAAATGTGGCCTAACCAACGTTCTATATAATGGCAACATCACATGCCAACTTTTATATTTTATGCCCCATTCAATAAAGACAAGCATGCCTCCATCACCTCTCTCTTCACCTGTGCTGCCACCTTTAAGGATCTGTGAACCTGCACAGCCAAGTCCCTCTGCGTGTCTACACTCCTGATGGTTCTCCATTCACTGTATAGCTCCCCCCACCTACATTAGATCTACCGAAATGCATCACTTTGCATTTATCTGGATTAAATTCCATTAAATGCCATTTCTCCACCCCATCTATATTCTGCTGTATTCTCTGACAATGTTCATCGCTATCCACAAGTCCAGCAATCTTTGTGTTGTCCACAAACTTACTGATCACACCAGCTACATCCTCTTCCAAATCATTGATATATATCACAAACAGCAGAGGTCCCAGTACAGAGTCCTGCGGAACACCCCAATTACAGACTTCCAATTGGAAAAAGACCCCTTCACTGCTACCCTCTGTCTTCTATGGCCAAGCCAGTTCTCCACCCATCTAGCTAGCTCACCTTTTATCCTGTGAGATTTATCCTTTTGCACCAGCCTGCCATGAAGGACCTTGTCAAACACTTGACTAAAATCCATATAGACGATATCCATGGCCCTTCCCTTGTCAATCGTTTTTGTCACCTCCTCAAAAAACTCAACCAAATTGTGAGGCATGACCTCCCTCATACAAAACCATGCTGTCTATCGCTAATGAGACTATTCAGTTCTAAATGTGCAAATATCCTATCTCTAAGAATCCTCTCCAACAATTTCCCTACCACAGACATCAAGCTCACTGGCCTATAATTACCCGGGTTATCCTTGTTACCCATTTTAAATAACAAGACCACATTTGTTATCCTCCTATCCTCTGGGACTTCACCCTGTGTCCAGCGAAGAGATAAAAATTTCTGTTAGAGGCCTAGCAATTTCATCCCTTGTCTCCCTGAGCAGTCTAGGATAAATGCCATCTGGCCCTGGGGATTTGTCTACCTTAATGGTTCCTAAAACAACTAACACTTCCTCCCTTGTAATGGTGATTTGTTCTAACGGGTCTACACATCCCTCTGAGATACTACCAATCAACATGTCCCTCTCCTTTGTGAATACTGATACAAAGTATTCATTTAGGATCTTGCCTACTTCCTTGGGCTCTAAGCATAATTCCTCTTCTTTGTCCCTGAGAGGTCTGATTCTTTCCCTGGCCACCCTCTTGTTACTAATGTGTGTATAAAATGCCTTAGGATTCTCCTTAATCCTGTCTGCCAAGGATATTTCGTGACCCCTTTTTGTCTTTCTAACTCCCTGTTTGAGTTCTCTTCTAGTTTCTCTATATTCCTTCAGTGCTCCATCTGTTTTTAGCTGCTGGTTCTTACATATGCCTCTTTTCTCTTTTTGATTAGACCCACAATTTCTCTGGTTATCCACGGCTCTCAAATCCTACTTTTCCTGTCCTTCCTTTTTACAGGCACGTGCCTGTCCTGCAGCCCCATCAACTGCTCCTTAAAAGACTCCCACATGCCAGATGTGGATTTACCCTCAAACAGCCTCTCCCAATCAACAGCCACCAATTCCTGCCTAATCCGGCTGTAGTTAGGCTTTCCCCAATTCAGCACCTTACCCATAGGACAACACTGATCCTTTTCCATATTATCCTAAAGTTTACAGAATTGTGATCACTATTTGCTACACGTTCCCCCACTGAAACTTTGATGATCTGACTGGGCTCATTTCCCAGTACTAGGTCCAGTATAGCCCCCTCTCTAGTTGGACTGCCAACATATTGTTCCAAAGAACCTTCCTGTAAGCATTTTACAAATTCCTCCCTGTCCAGATCCCCAGCCCTAAGCGATTTCCAGCCTATACCAGGGAAATTAAAGTTTCCCACTAAAACAACCTTATATTTTCTGCACATGTCCAGAATCTCCTTATATATCTGTTCCTCAGCTTCCTCTGGGCTGTTGGGAGACCTGTAGTATAACCCCAGCATAGTGACTGCACCCTTCCTGTTTCTGAGCTCTACCCACAGTGACTCGTTACGTGATCCCTCTAAATTGTCCACCTTCTGTACCGCTGTAATATGTCCTCTAACCAGTATTATTATTCTCCCCCATCTCTTCTATCCCCTCCTCTGTCTCACCTAAAACACTTATACCTTGGAATATTCAGCTGCCAGTCCTGTCCTTCTTTTAACCAAGTCTCCGTCACCGTAACCACACTGTAGTTCCGCGTAAGCATTAAGGCTCTAAGTTCATCTGTTTTGCCCGTTACACTCCTTGCATTGAAGCAGATGAACTCCAGACCTCCAGGCTCACTGAGGTCATCCTCCTCCAGAATGCTCTTCCTCTTAGATAGCCTGGTCCCAAGCTAGTCCCCAGCCTCTATGCTTATTGACCCTATTATTTAGATCCCCCCCCCCCCCACCACATTTAAACCTACCTTAACCAGGCTAGCAAAACTCCCAACCAGGATATTGGTACCCCTCCAGTTTAGATGTAATCCATCCTTCTTGTACAGGTGCCAACCTCTGTTGAAGACTTCCCAGTGATCCATGAATTTGAAACCCTCCCTCCTGCACCAGTCCTTTAGCCATGCGTTCAGTTGTACAATCTCCCTGTTCCTAGCCTCACTAGCACGTGGGAGTAGTTGAGAGATTGATACCCTAGAGGCTCTACATTTTAGCCTACTACCCAACTCCCTGAATTGCTCTCGGAGAACCTCCCTGTCTATGTCATTTGCTCCAATGTGGACAATGAAATCTGTTTGATTTCCTGCCCCTTTTAGGATGCTTTCTACCCACTAAGAGACATCCAGGACCCCGGCACCAGAGAGGTAGACTACCATCCTGGAGTCTTGTTTGCACCCACGGAACAGTCTGTCTGTGCCTCTAACTATTGCGCCGGCACTACTATTGCTCTCGTAGTCCCCCTCTTTCCCTTCCGGGCCACAGACCCTGACTCTGTGCCAGTGAACTGGTCACCATGGCTTACCCCTGAAGGATCATCCCACCCCCCACGACAGTATCCAAAATGGTATACTTATTTTGAAGGGAATAACCACAGGGGGACCCCTTCATTGATGCTCACTCCCCTCCCCTCTCCTGTCTGTCACCCAGCCCTTACTGTTAAGAGAGACAGCCACTGGATATTCTCTGGTATGTGACCTTTACCCTTCCTAACTGTGACCTCGGTGTGACTACCTGCCTGTAACTTCTCTCTATTAATTCCTCACTCTCCCTGACTAGACCAAGGTCATCGAGCCGCAGCTCCAGTTCCCTAACGTGGTGCCTTCAGGAGATGCAGTTCCACACACTTGGCACAGATATAGACTCCCGGTGGGCTAGGTGACTCCAGGAACACGACAGCTCAGTGACTATCGCTGTGCTGTGCAGATACATAGATTTGGGCCTGTGTCTGTGGGAGTTTGTGCATTCTCCCCGTGCTTGCGTGGGTTTTCTCCGGGAGCTCCGGTTTCCTCCCACATCCCAAAGATGTGCTCTTAGGCTAATTGGCAAAACAAATTCTCCCTAAATTGTCACAAATTTGGTTTTTAATCCACAGATCTATAAACACAGACAGGGATCACGGGTAGAGTTGGGAACATTGGAGTGGCGGCGCGGGCTCGTTGGGCCGAAGGGCCTGTTTCCCGTGCTGTTTTGTTCTTTAATCTTTGTTCTATCCGACACTGAAACTCTGATTCATAATTACTCCTTTCTTTAAATTACTGGAAGAAGGAAGAACAGAACCTACCCTCCCTCTGCCTGTTTACACTGAAGACCATTGAGCCAAAGCCCTTCAGCCTTCACTCTACTCCCTCTCACTCCGCACCCACTCTCCATACTGCCCACTGTACAGAGTGGCCAGTTCTTCACAACTCCCGTTCACCACTGGCTGGCGTCAGGAGCCTGTGCAGTTTTCCCAAGTACTTTCAACATTTCCTGTTGTTATTTCAGAATTCCAGCATCTGAAATATTGTGCTTTTGAAACTGTAATGTGGTTCTGTACATACACACACATAGACAAAAGTGTCAAAGGAAGAAGTTTTCTCACACAAAGACTGGTGAGTGTCTGGAACAAGTTGCCAGAGGTAGCATTACAGGCAGATACAATTTTGTCTTGTAAAAAGCGTTTTAAATGGTTACATGAGTAAGATGCATATAGAGGGATATGGGCCAAATGTGGGCAACTGGGGCTAGCTTCGGGGGTTTAAAAGGAAGGGCGACATGGACAAGTTGGGCCGAAGGGCCTGTTTCCATGTTGTAGACACACACACTCTCCTCCCCACACATACACACCCTCACAGACACATAAATACACATTAAAACACAAACATACATATATATTTATGACAAAGGTTGAGAGGCGATCAGATAGAGGTTTATAAAATGTTGAGAGGAATACATAGAGTGGATTCTCAGAGACTATTTCCCAGGGCTGAAATGTCGCTACGAGAGGACACAGGTTTAAGGTGCTGGGGGGCAAGTACAGAGGAGATGTTAGGGGTAAGTTTTTCACTCAGAGGGTGGTGAGTGAATGGAATCAGTTGCCGTCAGTGGTGGTAGAGGCGAACTCACTGGGGTCTTTTAAAAGACATATGGATGAGTACATGGGATTAAATGGGATTGGGAGTTACAGATAGTTCAATGGCCTGGTAGGTATGGATATGATCAGCACAACTTGTGGGCCGAAGGGCCTGTTTGTGCTGTAGAACATAGAACATAGAACATAGAACATAGAACATAGAACAATACAGCACAGAACAGGCCCTTCGGCCTTCGATGTTGTGCTGACCAAAATAAAAAGCAATGCCCCTCCAAACTAAACCATCCCCTTCTCTTCCATATACTTATCAATTAACCTCTTAAACGCCACCAAACTTGGCGCATCTACAACAGCTGCAGGCAGGGCATTCCCCTCCCTAATCACTCTGAGTAAAGAACCTACCTCTGATATCCGTCCTATAACTCATACCCCTTAATTTAAAGCTGTGTCCCCTCGTGCTAGCAAATGTAGTGTTCTATGTTCTATGTTCTATATACACACACAGGGGTAGAGCAAATGAGATCACCCTATCAGACACACTCAGACATACACACACACACAAAACCACTTTCATACATTCCTCTCCCCACACAGGTACACAAATATGTACACAAACATGCATACATGTACAGACATGTGCACATACTCACACAGATTAATATGCAAACACACACATTCATGCGTATGCATACACAACTACATACATACACGTGTATATCAGAAACTCCAGGATATTTTATACAGTTAGCCTAGACCCTAATTTTTAATCATTTTGCTATTAGGATGAGCATAAGGTGTTTCACTTCAGGTGTGATTCAAGTTACCCACTAGGAAGCTTTTACCAAAACAAACTTTACTTAAGAACATAGGTAGATCAAGCCTTGGAGAAGGTGCAATGCCTGCTCCAATCAGCTTGGATCATGTAGATCAAACCCAAGACAGGAAGTGGGATGCCTGTCTTGTCAGCTTGGGATCAGGAATGTCGCACTTGCTGAGACTTTGAATTGAACTTTGATTGGATTGAACAAAAAAGCCCCAAAAAGAATTAGTATAACTTTGACCAATGAATATATTTAAACATGATGAAGTATCATCCTTACTAGCTAACTATTGCTATAGTTCTAATTGTAAGCATCATCCTAAAGTCCCTTCTTCAGAACTAGTCAGCACCAAAAACCCAATTTGCTCAGCTAATGATAGATTTCTAGCCTTTTAACATCCCTGGTTAGAGATGCACAGTCACACACACATACACAGGAACACACACACACACACTCACAGGTACACAGTCACACTCAGATACACAGAAACACACACACATACTCTTGCAGGTACATAGTCACACGCAGATACACAGAAACAACCACATACACACACACTCACTCTCGCAGGTACACAGTCACACTCAGATACACAGAAGCACACACACACATACACACACCCACTCTCACAGGTACACAGTCACACTCAGAGACACAGAAACACACACACACACACACACCCACTCTCGCAGGTACACACACTTACATTCATACTCACACACATACACACAAACACACCCTCCACATGCACACTCATGTATACTCAGCCACACACAGATATCCAATCAGAGAGGCATACAAGCAGACACACATTCACACATAAACACATGCACACAGACATACATATATCCAGACATACAAACAGTTGTACATTTACACATATGCACATATATACACACACAGATGTACATGCAAAATAGATTCTCAGATACATACAGCCACACGCACACACACAAACACTATCACACAAATGCGCAGACAACTGAGGTATACACACACAGACTTGAACAAACGTTCTCACACACAATGCACAGACATTCACAAATACCATTACATACTTGGTAAATGCGGCTTGAAGAGTAGTGGAAAAAGATTCAAATGTGGCTAAATAGTAATTGGATAAACACTTGGAAAAAGAAATAAAATTCGTGGGACTGTGGCGAAAGAGTAGGGGAGTAGAGCAAATGAGGTCAACCTATCTCCCAGCCAGCAAAGACACAAATGGGTGAAACAGCATCATCGGCACTTGATCACGCGGTCTCTTCGATATTCTTGCCAAAATGCAGAACCGTTCATGTGATAATTATTGGCTCCGATATTATTCCAAATCTGATAAAAGAAATTTATATTTCAGTCAGTCCAGTGTTTCTGGTGGGTAAATTGAGCAATGTGTTTATGAGAAACAGAGCAGTAAATCCAAGACATCTTACTCAGTCTACTTACAACATTATCACTCTGGACACAGTTTTTATAGATGTAAGAGACAGCAAAGACATTCATCATCAGCCACACACACACTAACACATTATTTATGGCTGAAAACCTCATCATCAAACAGGGCACACATAATAAGGTCCCAGGGCTGGGCCATGTAATATATTGGGTATAATAACAGCAGCACAAAGCAGATAACTGAGTGTGCGCAGCAGACTTGAGGGAGTGAAACAGAGTGACGCTGATGGAGAGAAGAGTGAAGCAGACCAGGAGCTGATCGGACTGTGATCAGAGTGTTTGAATCAAACAGGAGAGAAGAAAGAGAAAATAATTATGGAGTAATGCCATAGGACAAGGAGTCACTTGGAGTAATAGGTTGTAAAGGTCCATCACGTTGACCAACAAGGGGCATACAAGCAATGGGTCATGTGAGGGTTGCTCTAGGATGTTTCGAGAGTTGCCTAGTGCTTTACGTCGTTAGTGTACGCTTAAACTGCACCATCTGATGGGCAACACGACAGCTTAGTGACTATCGCTGTGCTATACAGGTACATGGATTTGGGCCTGTGTCTGTGGGAGTTTGCACATTCTCCCCGTGCTTGCTTGGATTTTCTCCAGGTGCTCCGGTTCCCTCCCACATCCCAAAGATGTGCTCTTAGGCTGACCGGTGTAACAAATTGTCTCTAAATTGTCTCCCCTCAATCTGGTCTCCAATGTGGATTTCCGTAAGCATAAACAAGAGTCATGGGTGGAAGAGGGAACTCACACTGTTAAAATAGTGGCACGGGCTCGTTGGGCCGAAGGACCTGTTTCCTGTGCTGTGTTGTTCTTTCTCCTTTGTAAAGCATTTAATTGAGCTGGAATTGGCACAGCAGCAGTGTGTCTGTGAATGAACATTTCATGGCTAGTAAATTTATAGATATGGTCACCCTGCACTTCAGTGAATGGATAACCATCACACAGTCAACATAGATCAGGTAGACACTGATTCTGCTCTTCAGCCTATATTCCATTCTGAATAATGGTGAGATTGATGGTTCATCTTGGGGTCTGCAAACCAACTCTGGTTGACAGCACCATGGCTGGTCCGATTGTGTACAAGGGTCCGGATGAAGATTAGAAAAGCAATAATGACAACAGACTCCATAGGGAAACTATTGGGGAAACTTCTGAAGGAGAGTATCTATCTCCACTCGGAGAGGTAAGGTTTGATCAGGGATAATCAGTGTTAGAGGGGGTTTATGCTTAACAAATTTTTTGAGGAGGTGACTAGGCGTGTTGATGAGGATAGTGCAGTTGATGTAGTTTATATGGATTTCAATAAAGCCTTTGACAAGGTGCCATATGGGAGGATTGTAAAAGAGGGTAAATTCACATGGGATACAGGGTAAGTGGATTCAAAATTGGCTCGTTGTAGGAAACAGAGGGTGATGATAGAAGTTGCTTTAGTGACTGGAAACTGCCGTTGGAGGTTGTTGAGGCAAACTCACTGGGGTCTTTTAAGAGACTTCTGGATGAGTATATGGAAAAGAATAGGATAGGGGGTTATAGATAGGTCTGTGGATTGGTAGATGTGATCGGCGCAACTTGTAGGCCGAAGGGCCTGTTTGTGTTGTATTGTTCTATGTTCTATGTTCTAAACCAGTGCCCAGTGGCACACACAGGTATATGTGCTGGAGCCCCTATTATTAGTCATTCATATAAATGACATAGATAACTTTACAGGGACTAGGATTAATAAGTTTGCAGTGACACAAAGGCTGGCTGGTTCAATGCTTCAAATGGCCTTCTTCTGCACTATGAAGGGTCAGTCACAGACTCAAGGTGAGGATCAGGAGGTTTGAGGGGGGATGTGAGGAAAAAGACTCTTACCCAAAGGGTAGAGATAGTTTTCAATGCACTGCTGGGGAAGGTGATAGAGATGAGTTGCCTTATCATTTAAAAAGTATCTGAGAAGAGATGAGCAGCTAACATAAAATGGAATCAGAAAATTTTTTATAGGTTAGAAATAATTAAAGAATGTTAAATGGACGAGTGGGTTTTTTGGAGCATTTATGCATTGAAGCAAGGTGTTTGCTGAGTTATTAAATAAATATTTCACTTCTGTCCTTCCCTAGGAAGAGGATGTTGCACGGGGTCAGAGGAGGTCATTCTGACAGCTGAATGGTTTAAAATTGGTAAGAAGCTGTTGGATAGGCTCCCTGTAGTTGAAAGACACTAAGACAACAAAGAACAAAGAACAAAACAGCACGGGAAACAGGCCCTTCGGCCCAACAAGCCCGTGCTGCCACCCCGATGTTCCCACTTCTACTGTGATCCCTGTCTATGTTTATAGATCTATGGATTAAAAACCAAATTTGAAACAATTTAGGGAGAATTTGTTTTGCCAATTAGCCTAAGAGCACATCTTTGGGATGTGGGAGGAAACCGGAGTGCTCAGAGAAAACCCACGCAAGCACGGGGAGAATGCACAAACTCCCACAGACACAGGCCCAAATCCATGTATCTGCACAGCACAGTGATAGTCGCTGAGCTGTCGTGTTGCCCGTCAACTGCTCCAGGTCAAGCGTACACTAACGATGTGAAGCATTAGGATACTCTCGAAAAATCCAAGAGCAGCCCTCTCACGACCCATCGCGTGTATGCCCCTCGTTAGACAACAAGGTGGACCAAAGCACCTGTAGGATAAAAACAAGTACATCAATATCATCATCTATTTACACACTTCCCAGGGACTCCCAAGGCTCATGATCCTATTTTAAATCAGTTTTCTATACCCCTCCATTCCCATTCTGTTCATGTGCCCATCTAAGTATTTCTTAAATAACTCCAGAGTACCTGCCTCCACCACTTTACTTGGCAGCGCATTCCATACCCCTACCACCCTCTGTGTGAAAAAACTCCCCCTAGCATCCAAATTATACCTTACCCCCCTCACCCTAAGCCCGTGACTCCTTGTGCTATTCGAGTCCATCCTAGGAAAAAGCTTAGCCCCGTTTACTCTATCTATACCCCTCATAATCTTGTACACCTCTATTAGATCTCCTCTATGTCTACGTCTTTCTAAGGAAAACAGCCCCAATTTGCCTAACCTCTCCTCGTAACTCAGACCTTTCATACCAGGCAGCATCCTGGTAAACCTCCTCTGCACTCTCTCCAGAGTCTCCACGTCCTTCCGGTAGTAAGGCGATCAGAACTGGACGCAGTATTCCAAATGAGGTCTTACCAACGTTTATACAACTGCAACATTAAAGGCCAGCTCTTGTACTCTATACCCCTTCCTATAAAGGCTAGCATACTATGTGCTTTCTTCACAACCTTCTCCACTTGCTCTGCCACCTTCAGAGACTTGTTCACCTGCACCCCCAGGTCCCTCTGCGTTTCTGTACTCTTAATAGGTCTACCCTTTATCATATATCTCCCCTCTACATTCTTTCTCCTGAAATGCATCACCTCACATTTATCAGGATTGAATTCCATCTGCCATCTGTCTGCCCAAGCTACCAGCCTATCTATGTCCTGCTGCATCGCCTGACAATGCTCCTCACTATCCGCAAGTCCAGCCATCTTTGTATCGTCTGCAAACTTGCTGATCACTCCACTTACTCCCTCTTCCAAGTCATTTATGGATATTACAAATAGAAGAGGTTCCAGTACTGAGCCCTGCGGCACACCACTACTGACCGACCTCCAGCTAGAAAAACACCCTTCCACTATTACTCTTTGTCTCCTATTATCAAGCCAGTTACTTATGCATCTAGCTACCTGTCCTTGTATCCCATTAGCCTTGACCTTTTCAACCATATGAGAAGCCAAGAATATTAAAGGAATATTGAAGCAATTGCAGAGGCACTGGTCATAATTTTCCAATCACCATTAGACTCAACCAGAGGATTGGAGAATTTCAAATGTTACACTCGTGTCCTTAATAATGTGTAAGATTAAGCCCAATAACTAAAGGCCAGTCAATTCAACATTGGTGGTGATCAAGGTTCTCTGAACAAAGGGTCAGGACAAAATTAAAAGTCACATGGACAAACACAGGTTAACTGAGGGAAGCCAGCCTGGAGTTGTTAGAGATAAAATCATGTTTAACTCACTTGCTAGAGTTTTTTTGAAGAGATTTCATTGAGGGTTGATGAGGGCAATGCTGTTAATCTGATGTGGATGGACATTAAAGGCATTTGAGAAAATGTCGTACAACATTCCTGAGCAAAGTTAGAGATGGAATAAAAAGGAACAATCGGAACACGGATATAAAATTATCTGAGTGACAGGAAACAGAGAGTAGTGATTAATGGATTCTTTTTGGATTGAGAAAGTTTACAAAGAGGTCCTCCGAGGGCCAGTTTTAACATCCTGCTCTTTCTGATATATATTAACAACCGGGAGTTTGGTGTGCAGGGAACAATTACAAAATTTGTGCATGATACTTCAAAGTATTGTGAACTGTGGGAAGGATAATGCAGAACTTCAAAAGGAAGTTGGTGGATTGCATGGACATGTGGCAGATAAAATTTAATGCAGGAAAGTCCAAAATTATGAATTTTGGGTGGAGGAATGTGGAGAGACAATATAAGATTAAGGTCACAAATTTAAAGAATGCGCATGTGATGTCTGTCTTTAAGAGAACACTGCAGGAGAGTGTCAGCTGACTTAAGGAGCCAATAGAAATTGAGAATGAGTGATCACCTCAGAAGATGAAGTCCTCTCAGACAAAATACATCCAGCAACTGTGCAGTTAACAACATAAAGACTGGAGCATAACTACAGTATAGCCAAGAGCAGAAACTCCTGTTCCTAGGTTCTCACATCAGTAAATACAGTCCTAGCACTGTCTGAGAGTGTGGTGGAGACAGATTCACACAGCGAGTGGTTAGGATCTGGAATGTACTGTCTGAGAGTGTGGTGGAGACAGATTCACACAGCGAGTGGTTAGGATCTGGAATGCACTGTCTGAGAGTGTGGTGGAGACAGATTCACACAGCGAGTGGTTAGGATCTGGAATGTACTATCTGAGAGTGTGGTGGAGACAGATTCACACAGCGAGTGGTTAGGATCTGGAATGTACTGTCTGAGAGTGTGGTGGAGACGACAGATTCACACAGTGAGTGGTTAGGATCTGGAATGTACTGTCTGAGAGTGTGGTGGAGACAGATTCACACAGTGAGTGGTTAGGATCTGGAATGTACTGTCTGAGAGTGTGGTGGAGACAGGTTCACACAGAGAGTGGTTAGGATCTGGAATGTACTGTCTGAGAGTGTGGTGGAGACAGATTCACACAGCGAGTGGTTAGGATCTGGAATGTACTGTCTGAGAGTGTGGTGGAGACAGATTCACACAGCGAGTGGTTAGGATCTGGAATGTACTGTCTGAGAGTGTGGTGGAGACAGATTCACACAGCGAGTGGTTAGGATCTGGAATGTACTGTCTGAGAGTGTGGTGGAGACAGGTTCACACAGTGAGTGGTTAGCATTTAGAATGCACTGTCTGAGAGTGTGGTGGAGACAAAATCAATCAAGGTTAACAATTCATAGGGAAGATGTGGAGGAACAAATTTGTAATAAATTACAGAAAGTTTCAAGATTTATACAGTAGCTACAATGGGAGGATTTTAATTATCCTGATATAATCTGGAATAGTAATTGTGTGGAGAGTTTCCAATGTCTATTTTGAAGAATTTATTTCTATCAGTATGTTCTCAGCCCACCATGGGAGGAGACATTGCTGGTTTTGGGGAATAAGGTGGGGCAAATAAATCAAATGTCATTGTGGAATATTTACTCATTGTCTCATATTATCAAAGAATCCTTCAAAGTAAAAACTATTAACTGAAGGACTAAGACTAATGCGTTGAGACCGCTCTGTCTGTAATCAAAGATTGTCAGGCAAAGTTGTGGCAGAACAGCTATTAAAGAGGAGATGATTTGAATACAGTTCAGATATATTCCCATGAGAGGGACAAACTCACAGCTCCCTGGATGATGAAAGAGACTGAGAGGAGGCGGAAACAGAATGTATGTGGCAGATGTCAAGTGGCTAAGACAAGTCAGAACCAAATATGATGTAGAAGGTTCAGAGGAGAATCGGAAAAAAGGAGTATGAAAAGCAACTGGCAGCTAACGGAAAAGGGAATGCCGAGGTCTTCTACAGCATAAAAATAATAAAAGAATGGGACCAATTTGGAATCTAAGGGTAGAATTTTAGATATGAGTGATCCCGAGAGTCGGTGCACAAACCTGCTGTCACTGAATCTCGCATGCCCGATTTAGTTGTGGATAATCAGTGGGCAGGAGTTCTGTCCACTCTGGGAATGAAATCCCACCCATGAGAGTTGTCAGCCAATTTGGAAAAGTCTTTTTCCCACCTTACCCATACCTGCCAGCCTGAAAACTGAGGCTGGGGTGAGAAAATTAACAGGTAAAAAGGCAGGTTTCCCACCCAAACTCTGCTCGCCCAAAGGTGAAATTACATCTGGGTTTGGGCAGTCAGGTTCCCATCCATTTCGTTCCCACTACCCGCTCAGAACCTGCTTGGCAAGGGGCGTGGGGATGAAGCTTAAAACTCTGCCCTATAAAGCTGATGTACGTAGGGAAGCAGAGGACTACTCAGAGGGTAGTAAGGGCGTGGAATGCCCTGCCTGCAGCAGTTGTGGACTCGCCAAGTTTAAGGGTGTTTAAATGGTCAGTGGATAGGCGTATGGATAACATTGGAATAGTTTAGGTTAGAAGATCATAAAATTGGTTCCACTGGTCGGCGCAACATCGAAGGCCGAAGAGTCTGTACTGCTCTGTAATGTTCTATGTTCTATGACATGGTTGAGGACTTAAATGAATACTTTGCATCTGTCTTCACTGAGAAAGGAAATGCTGCCGAGGTTGTGGTGAAAGAGAGGCTAGTGACTACACTCGATGGGCTACACATAACAACATAAGAAATAGAAGCAGGAGTCGGCCATCCAGCCCTTTGACCCTGCCCCGCCATTCAATAAGATCATTGCTGATCTGAACTGAATAGTTCTACTTCCCCACTTTCTCCCCATAATCCTTAATTCCCTTATCCATCAGAAATCTATCTACCCGTGACTTAAATATATTCAGTGAGGTAGCCTCCACCACTTCAATAGGCAGAGAATTCCAGAGATTCACCACCCTCTGAGTGAAGAAGTTCCTCCTCAACTCTGTTCTAAACTATGCCCTCTCTTATTTTGAGGCTGTTTTCTCTAGTTCTGCTATCCTTTCTAAGCGGGAAGAATCTCCCGACCTCTACCCTATCTAGCCCCTTCATTATCTTATATGTCTCTATAAGATCCCCCCATTAGCCTTCTAAACTCCAACGAGTACAGCCCAATCTACTCAATCTCTTCTCACAAGATAACCCCCTCATCTCCGGTATCAGCCTGGTGAACATTCTCTGTACTCCCTACAAGGCAATATATTCTTTCGCAAATAAGGGGACCAAAACTGCACACAGTACTCCAGTTGCTGCCTCACCAGTGCCCTGTACAGTTGCAGCAAGACCTCCCTGTTTTTATATTCTATCCCCCTCGCGATAAAGGCCAACATCCCATTCACCTTCTTGATCACCTGCTGCACCTGCAGACTGGGTTTTTGCGATTCATGCACAAGGACCCCCAGGTCCCTCTACACTGTAACATGCTGCAGCTTTTCACCATTTAAATAATAATCCCTCCTACTATTATTTCTACCAAAGTGGATAACCTCACATTTGCTAACATTATTCTCCATCTGCCAGGCCCTTGCCCACTCACTCAGCCTATCCAGATCCCTCTGCAGACCTTCTGCATCCTCATGCAATTCACTTTTCTACTCAACTTCGTGTCATCAGCAAATTTTGTTACCCTGCACTCAGGCCTCTCCTCCAGATTGTCTATGCATATGGTAAACAGTTGAGGCCCCAGCACTGATCCCTGCGGCATTCCACTAGTCATCAACTGCCAACTAGAAAAACACCCATTTATTCCAACTCTCTACTTCCTGTTAGACAACCAATCCTCAATCCACGTTAACACCTTAACCGCAACTCGGTGTACCCTAACCTTCTGCAGCAACCTTTTGTGAGGCACCTTATCAAAATGCCTTCTGGAAATCTAAAAACACCACATCTACTGGTTCCCCTCTGTCTACCGCACTAGTCACATCTTCGTAAAAATCCAGTAAATTCGTCAAACACGACTTCCCCTTTCCCTAAAAGTTAATAAGGAGCAGTTGTTGGATAGGTTGCCTGTAATTAAAGTTGATAAGCTATCAAGACTGGATGGGATGCATCTGTGGAGGGAAACAAGAGTGGATATCACCAAGACAATTTCCCAATGTGCATCAATTAAAGAAAGCTGGCATGGATTTTAAAATAATTAATGTACTTTAATTAAATTTATTAATTTCTTTTTAACTAACCTGCTTGAGTATTTTGATTGTTCATCTGGTAGTAAAGATACTCCAATAACAAACAATTAAAGAACTAAGTTCACTTGGCAGAGATTTAATAGAAACAATTGGTAGCCATTGGGCTACCAATACTCTCATCAATCCCCATTGCTTTCGATTTATTTTGAGTCAGCTGACGACTCCTCATTTTTCCATTGGTTACGTTGTGTACTGGGTCAGCTGACCCTCACAGCATGTTATCATTGGTTATAATCTTGATGAGGTAACAGAGGGATTGGTGGGTTCCAAAATGTATTCCGTAACAAGATTCATCGGGAAAATTACAGCCCACAGAATGGAGAGGGTTTGAAATCAGGGGCTGACAACCTCACTTCTATTAAACTTCAAAAAATCCAAACATCTCAGCTCATCCAACATCAAGGATCAGCTGCAACATCTTTCTCTGCATTAATGTGACCCCTCTGCATTGCAGTGTTCAAAATGTAACCAGAAAATCATAGAACCGTACAATCCCTACACTGCAGAAGGAGGTCATTTGGCCCATTGGGTTTGCACTGACTGTCCGATAGAGCATTCCACACAGGCCTATCGCCCCTTCCTCCTCCCCAAATAACCCCATGCATTTGCCATGACTAATCCCCTAACAGACACATTTTTGGACACTAAGGAGCAACTAACTACCCTGCCTGCACATCTTCATTAACCTCACCAGTCACTCCATAATTACACCAGAACAATCTCTGACATTGATCTGACACTATAACTCAGTACTCCACTTGCTTTAAACACTTTACAGACTTTCAGACTCAGTACTGAGTTCAACAGTTTCAGACAGTAACTTTTCTTTGCTGGTTTGTTTTATCTCTTTCATTTTTCTGCTTTTGTTTTTGCTTTCTGACAGGCTGCTTGGCATTCTGCCATTTGCACCTCCACTAAACTCAGTATTTGCTTCTTCACTTGTCCTATTGCCCCTCACCTTTGGTCTTGGCCTATTAAATGTTCTGTTATTTAATCTCTCCTGTCTTTCACCCTATCATATGGTTCTTAATCTCACCTCCCCCTCCCCACCTGTCACATAAAATTCTACTATAGTGCAGAGGGAGGCCATTTGGCCCATTGAGCCTGCACCAACCACAATCCCACCCAGGCCTTATTCCTATATCATTACATATTTACCCGGTTAAGGTTAATTTATCATGGCCAATGAACCTAACCCACAATCTTTGGACTGTGGGAGGAAACCGGAGTATCTGGAGGAAACCCACACAGACACGAGGAGAATGCGCAACCTCCACAGGTGCATAGATCTCTGAAAGTTGGTACTCAAGTTGATAAGGTTGTTAAGAAGGCGTATAGTGTGTTAGCATTTATTAGTAGAGGGATTGAATTTCGGAGCTGAGATGTCATGTTGCAACTGTACAAAACTCTGGTGCGACTGCACTTGGAGTATTGCGTACAGTTCTGGTCCCCGCATTATAAGAAAGATGTGGAGGCATTGGAGAGGGTACAGAGGAGGTTTACCAGGATGTTGCCTGGTATGGTGGGTAGGTCTTATGAGGAAAGGCTAAGGGACTTGAAGTTATTTTCATTAGAGAGAAGGCGGCTAAGAGGTGACTTAATTGAGACATATAAGATGATCAGAGGGTTAGATTGGGTGGATAGTGAGAGCCTTTTTCCTAGGATGGAGATGGATAACATGAGGGGACATAGCTTTAAATTAAGGGGTGGTAGTTATAGGACGGATGTTAGAGGTAGGCTCTTTACTCAGAGGGTAGTAAGGGCGTGGAATGCCCTGCCTGCAGCAGTTGTGGATTCGTCAAGTTTAAGTGTGTTCAAATGGTCAGTGGATAGGCATATGGATAACATTGGAATAGTTTAGTGAGACTGAACTGAAGTGACTCACTGAATGAAGTGAGACTTGAACTCACAAACCATCTGACTAGAGGTGAGAGAGCTACCCCCGGAGTCACGCCAACATCTTATTATAACACTTCTGCAACTGCAAACATCTCAAAATTCATTTCCCAATTTTCTATAACGACAGCATAATTCATATTGTTTTACAAACTCAAACCTGACAGACTCTGAATGTCACTCTGTCCTGTCAGTATGTGGGATTCCGCTTTTTGTTAATTAAGTTACTGGTTAGTGTGTTGGATTATTCAGCCTCTTTCCATCTGAGCTGAGCAGTCTGGGCCAGCGTCCTCTCAGATTTTCAGCTTGAGTTTTGATGATATCACTAAGAGCTGATTTTTAACTCCAGGCCTGAGCAGAAAAACAGGGGGTACGATTTCCAGAAAGCGTCCAGTTAGGACGCTTATCAATGAGACCAGAGCACTGATAACACACACCCACCCAGAGACGCCAATAACAGATTCTGTGGTCTGACCTCATCACGTGAGCTGCCACCACTCACTGCACTGCCTGTCTGGCTGGATAAAGGGGACATGGGGCAGGAAGTCTGGCTGCTGTCTCTCAGGGGAGAGGAGGGTAATTCTGTACATGTAGAACACTGACTGACTGTCAGAGGGTAACAGCAGGAAGTTACTGTGGCCATTCTCCCACCATCTTTTAAAGATCATTGTTAATTGCACAATGCTAGTTAGCCATCCACTCACTAAAAGAGAAAAATGCTAGAAAATCTCAGCAGGTCTGGCAGCGTCCCCAGACAGAAAAGATGTTTGAGTCCAGATGACCCTTTGACAAAACAGAGAAGAAGTTGCCTGGTTCCACCTTGCCCCCATCTCTTGGTACACACATTTCCCACCTTCTCTCAGTTCATTCCCAGCAGAACTTGTCAATGCTCACAGAAACTTCAACTATAACTCAAACTCCAATCTGAGCACCACGAGGAATACATGGAGATACTTCTCAGCTAGAAAGTGTGCTGCTTGAATGCAGTCACACTTAGAGGGAATGTACACATCCTCCCCTTAGCCCTGGGATGTGTATGTAACTGCACAAGCATGTTTGTAAGAGTAATATGTGTGCAGAATATAGGGCTAATGGTAGCACTCTTAGTCGCGTAGATGAGCAAAGAGATCTCGGTGTACAGGGACATAGATCTCTGAAAGTTGGCACACAGGTTGATAAGATTGTTAAGAAGGTGTACAGTGTGTTAGCATTTATTGGTAGAGGGATTGAATTTCAGAGCAGAGACGTCATGTTGAAACTGTACAAAACTCTGGTGCAGTCGCACTTGGAGTATTGTGTACAGTTCTGGTCGCCACATTATAAGAAAGATGTGGAGGCATTGGAAAGGGTGCAGAGGAGGTTTACTAGGATGTTGCCTGGTATGATGGGTAGGTCTTATGAGGAAAGGCTAAGGGACTTGAAGTTGTTTTCATTAGAGAGAAGAAGGTTAAGAGGTGACTTAATTGAGACATATAAGATGATCAGAGGGTTAGATAGGGTGGATAGTGAGAGCCTTTTTCCTCTGATGGAGATGGATAGCACGAGGGGACATAGCTTTAAATTAAGGGGTGGTAATTATAGGACAGATGTCAGAGGTGGGTTCTTTACTCAGAGGGTAGTAAGGGTATGGAATGCCCTGCCTGCTGCAGTTGTGGATTCGTCAAGTTTAAGGGCGTTCAAATGGGCAGTGGATAGGCATATGGATAGCATTGGAATAGTTTAGGATAAAGGGTCATAAAATTGGCTCCATTGGTTGGCACAACATCGAGGGCCGAAGGTCCTGTACTGTGCTGTAATGTTCTATGTTCTATGTTCCACACAGACATTGGCCCAATGGTGGAATTGAACTCAGGTCTTTGGCGCTGTAAGGCAGTGGTGATAACCTACTATGTCACCGTGTCACTTATATGCTCATGCATGAAGGCAGCATGGCATATGTTCAAAATCACGTAGAAAAATAGAAAATAGGAACAGCAGGAGGCCATTCAGCCCTTCAAGCCTACTCCATCATTCATTATGATCATCATTGATCATCCAACTCAGTAGTCTGATTCCTCCTTTCCTCCGTATCCTATGATTACTTTCATCCCAACAGCTTTACCTAACTCCTTCATGAAAACATACAAGTTTTGATCTTAACTACTTTCTTTGGTGGAGAATTCCATAGAATCATAAAACCCTACAGTGCAGAAAGAGGCCCTTCAGCCCATCGAGTCCCACCCAGGCCCTTCCCCATATCCCTACATATTATACCCACTAATCCCTCTAACCTATGCATCCCTGGACCCTAAGGGGCAATTTCTTAGCATGACCAATCAACCTAACCCACATATCTTTGGACTGTGGGAATAAACCGGAGCACCTGGGGAAACTCATGCAGACACGAGGAGAATGTGCAAACTCCACACAGACAGTGACCCAAGCCAGGAATCAAACCCAGGACCCTGGAGCTGTGAAGCAGCAGTGCTATCCGCTGTGCTACCATGCCACCCAATAATCTAACCACTCTCTGTATGTCACTGCAGTCACACAACAGCTCAATGGCTGGTGAATGAGTATTGTCATAGAATTCCTACAGTGCAGGAAAAGGCCATTCGACCCATTGAGTCAGCACTGACCACAATCCCACGCAGGCTCTATCCTGGTGACCCCACACATTTACCCTGCTAATCCCCCTGACACTAGAGTCAATTTAGCATGCCCAATCAACCTAACCCATGCATCTTTGGAGTGTGGGATGAAACCGGAGCACCCAGAGGAAAACCACATAGACATGGGGAGAACCTGCAAACTCCTCCCAGACAGTGACTCAAGGCTGGAATTGAACCTGAGTCTCTGGTGCTGTGAGGCAGCAATGCTAACCACTGTGCCATCCTATAGTATGCTCCAGACAAGAACACAAAACATTCAAACATTGATTCAGAGCTTGAGTCAGTGTCTCACCACCTCCGTAACTATTGATCTCTAAATGTGAAAGTAAAGGTACCCATCTGTGAAGATACAGCTTTGCTGTTTATACACTCACTCCATACACAACACCTCAAGATCACCACACACACATCCTCACTGCTCTGAGTCTGGTTAGCATTTCATAAACACAGCATTATTTAATATATAATTTTAGTATCTTTACTGTTATGGGATTTTGATTTGATCAAAGTTAGGGATGGCTTTGCACGGAATGGAATCTCTTTCCATTTCATGCACAGAAAATGAGTTTCAAACACTCCCAGGACAGGTACAGCACGGGGTTAGATACAGAGTAAAGCTCCCTCTACACTGTCCCCATCAAACACTCCCAGGACAGGTACAGCACGGGGTTAGATACAGAGTAAAGCTCCCTCTACACTGTCCCCATCAAACACTCCCAGGACAGGTACAGCACGGGGTTAGATACAGAGTAAAGCTCCCTCTACACTGTCCCCATGAAACACTCTCAGGACAGGTACAGCACGGGGTTAGATACAGAGTAAAGCTCCCTCTAACTGTCCCCCCATCAAACACTCCCAGGACAGGTACAGCACGGGGTTAGATACAGAGTAAAGCTCCCTCTACACTGTCCCCATCAAACACTCCCAGGACAGGTACAGCACGGGGTTAGATACAGAGTAAAGCTCCCTCTACACTGTCCCCCATCAAACACTCCCAGGACAGGTACAGCACGGGGTTAGATACAGAGTAAAGCTCCCTCTACACTGTCCCCATCAAACACTCCCAGACAGGTACAGCACGGGGTTAGATACAGAGTAAAGCTCCCTCTACACTGTCCCCCATCAAACACTCCCAGGACAGGTACAGCACGGGGTTAGATACAGAGTAAAGCTCCCTCTACACTGTCCCCCATCAAACACTCCCAGGACAGGTACAGCACGGGGTTAGATACAGAGTAAAGCTCCCTCTACACTGTCCCCCCATCAAACACTCCCAGGACAGGTACAGCACGGGGTTAGATACAGAGTAAAGCTCCCTCTACACTGTCCCCCATCAAACACTCCCAGGAAGGTACAGCACGGGGTTAGATACAATAAAGCTCCCTCTACACTGTCCCCCATCAAACACCGGACAGGTACAGCACGGGGTTAGATACAGAGTAAGATCCCTCTACACTGTCCCCATAAACACTCCCAGGACAGTACAGCACGGGGTTAGATACAGAGTAAGCTCCCTCTACCCCCCATCAAACACTCCAGGACAGTACAGCAGGGGTTAGATACAGAGTAAAGCTCCCTCTACACTGTCCCCATCAAACACTCCCAGGACAGTACAGCACGGGGTTAGATACAGAGTAGCTCCTCTACACTTCCCCATCAAACACTCCCAGGACAGGTCGCACGGGTTAGATACAGAGTAAAGCTCCCTCTATACTGTCCCCCCATCAAACACTCCCAGGACAGGTACAGCACGGGGTTAGATACAGAGTGAAGATCCCCCCATCAAACACTCCCAGGACAGGTACAGCACAGGGTTAGATATAGAGTAAAGCTCCCTCTACACTGTCCCCCCATCAACACTCCCAGGACAGGTACAGCACGGGGTTAGATACAGAGTAAAGCTCCCTCTGCACTGTCCCCCATCAAACATTCCCAGGACAGGTACAGCACGGGGTTAGATACAGAGTAAAGATCCCTCTACACTGTCCCCATCAAATGCAGTAAGAAGTTTCACAGCATCAGATTAAAGTCCAATAGGTTTATTTGGCAACATGAGCTTTCGGAATTTCACTGCTTCTGGACTGATAATTCTGTAATACATTCTCAGATATCTGCCGTTCCATATATAAATCACCCAAATCCCTAGATTTGATTCCAGTCTGTAATTCTCTCCAAGATATCTGGTATTCTATGTATAAACCACCCCAAACTCCTAGATTAGATTCCAGTCTGAAACTCATTTCTGGATATTTGTTATTCTATATCGAAACCATCTCAAACCCTCAGTTAGATTCCAGTCTGTAAGTCATTCCCAGCTGTTATCTTACATATTAACCACCCTATACCCCTCAATTAGATTCTAGTCCGTAACTGACTCCCAGATATCTGTTATTCTATATATAAATCACTCCAACCCCTCGATTAGATTTCAGTCTGTAACTCACTCCCAGGTATCTGTTATTCTATATATAAACCACCCCGAATCCCTTGATTAGATTCTAGTCTGTAACTCACTCCCGGATATCTGTTATTCTATATATAAACCACCCCGAACCTCTCAATTAGATTCCAGTCTGTAACTCACTCCTGGGTATCTGTTATTCTATATATAAACCACTCTGAACCCCTCGATTAGATTCCAGTCTATAACTCACTCCCGGGTATCTGTTATTCTATTTATAAACCATCCCGAACCCCTCGATTAGATTCCAGTCTGTAATTTCACTTCTGTTGACTATTATTCAATACACAAATTATCTGAACCAATTAGATTTTGGTCTGTACATCATTTTAATTCACTATGTCATGAGTCATCCAGCAAAGGATGACAAAAAAAGTGAGAATAAAATATGAGTAAATTATCAAGAAACATAGAAACAGATGATAAGATAGTCTATAAATAATTAAAATGGAAAAAAGCAGTTCAAGTAAACATGGGTCAATAGAGAATGAGATTGGGATTTAATGATGATGAAGGAAATGACAGGAATTTGAACAAATATTTTGTATTTATGCAATAAATAGCCCAATACTAGTCAAAAATCAATGGAGCGTGTGGGCTGCAAAATAAGAAGAAACTTGAAACTATTAAAAAAACAAACTGGGAAACTAATGGAGGCTAAAGGCTGACAAGTGTGCTGGACCAGGTGGCCTGCAGATTCATAAATAAAGTGGCATAGAGATAGTGGATGCACTGTTTGTAATTAGAACATAGAACATAGAACACTACAGCACAAACAGGCCCTTCAGCCCACATGTTGTGCCGATCATATCAATACCTACCAGGCCATAGAACTATCTGTAACTCCCAATCCTATTAAATCCCATGTACTCATCCAGAAGTCTCTTAAAAGACCCCAGCGAGTTTGTCCCTACCACCACTGAGGGCAACCAATTCCATTCACTCACCACCCTCTGAGTGAAAAACTTACCTCTAACATCTCCTCTGTACTTGCCCCCCAGCACCTTAAACCTGTGTCCTCTCATAGCGACCATTTCAGCCCTGGGAAATAATTCTCCAAAATTTCCTCCATTCTGGGAAGGTTCCAAAAGAATGGAAAACTGCAAATATCCAATCTCATCCATTCCCACCCCACTGCTGGCAAGAACGGAGAATTTGGCGCTCAGCCGAAACTCCATTCACTGCAGCAGAAATGGCAAATCCCACCCACAACCAAGGTTGGGGGTTTTCCTGTGGATGTCTCTGTTGAAGAAAGGAGGGAGATAAAAAGCAGGACATTATAACCAGCTACTCTGACATACATTATTGCCAAAATCCCTTTAAAGGAAATGGGAGCAAAATATTTACAGAATCAGAAAACAGCCGTGTAGAGTTTCATGTAGAGATGAAAGTGTGTTTGTTAAATTTATCACAGTTCTTTGAGGATGTAAAAAGCATGCTGGATAAAAGGGAACTATTAGATTTTCAAGTTGGATTTTCAAATGGGATACATAAGATGCCTCATTAAAAGTTTCTGCACAAGTTTAGGGTTCATGGAGCTAGGGTTAATGTATTAGCTTGGATAGAAGATTGGTAAATTGACAGGAAACAGGAAGATAAATGGATAATTTTAAACTAACTTACGGAATGTCACACGTACATGTCTCTATTTACTGTATTTGTTATTGACTTGAATAAATCACAGACTAATTTGATAACATTGCAGAGAAAAGTGGCAAAGCAAGTTGTGGGGAGGATACAAAGGGTTGGACTTTTATCAAGGAGACCTGTATCAGAGATAGAAATATCCCCAATCCCACAATAGCATCTTCATCCTGGAGGAGCCTGCCCACCTTATTTTTGTGTTAGGGAGGATGTAAACAATCAGCCAATTCTGGATGTTGTCGAGAGTGAACAACAGAGGAGGGTGAACAGAATATCCAGTAGTCTAGGAAGCCTACCTCTGTGTACTGGGAACATAGCACTGCTGCATTCCTGGCAATAAGCTCCTCCATTTTTCACTGCTCAAATAGCCCCCAGTACTCATTCTACACATCCCATTGTCCACATATACCATACCCTCTCCATATCCACTACATACAACATAGAACATAGAACATAGAACAATACAGCACAGAACAGGCCCTTCGGCCTTCGATGTTGTGCCAACCGAAATAAAAAGCAATGCCCCTCCAAACTAAACCATTCCCTTCTCTTCCATATACTTATCAACTAACTCTTAAACGCCACCAAACTTGGCGCATCTACAACTGCTGCAGGCAGGGCATTCCACTCCCGAACCACCCTTTGGGTAAAGAACCTACCTCTGATATCCGTCCTATAACTATCACCCCTTAATTTAAAGCTGTGTCCCTCGTGCTAGCTTTCTCCATCCTAGGAAAAAGGCTATCACTGTCCACCCTATCTAAACCTCTAATCATCTTATATGTTTCGATTAGGTCCCCTCTTAGCCGCCTCCTTTCTAACGAAAACAACCTCAAATCCCTCAGCCTCTCTTCATAAGACCTGCCCTCCATACCAGGCAACATCCTGGTAAAACTCCTCTGTACCCTCTCCAATGCCTCCACATCTTTCTTATAATGTGGGGACCAGAACTGCACACAATACTCCAAGTGCGGCCGCACTAGAGTTTTGTACAGTTGCAACATGATGCTGCGGCTCTTAAATTCAATCCCCCTACCAATAAAAGCTAAGACTCCATATGCCTTCTTAACAACTTTATCCAATTGACTGCCTACTTTCAGGGATCTATTGACACATACACCAAGATCCTTCTGTTCCTCAACACTATTAAGAGCCCTACCATTAGCCCTATACTCTACACATTTATTGTTCCTGCCAAAGTGCATTACCTCACACTTTCCACATTAAACTCCATTTGCCACCTCTCGGCCCAGCTCTGCAACTTGTCCAAATCACTCTGTAAACTATAACACCCCTCTTCACTATCTACCACTCCACCGACTTTAGTGTCATCTGCAAATTTACTGATCCATCCCTCAATAACCTCATCCAGATCATTTATAAAAATTACAAACAGCAGGGGCCCCAAAACAGACCCCTGAGGCACACCACTTGTCACCGAACTCCACGATGAATATCTCCATCAACCACCACCCTCTGTCTTCTATCTGCCAGCCAATTCCTAATCCAATTAGCTAAATCACCCTCTATCCCACACATCTGCATTTTCTGTAGAAGTCTTCCATGGGCCACCTTATCAAACGCCTTACTAAAGTCCATATATACTACATCAACCGCCTTACCCCCATCCACCTCTCCGGTCACTTTCGCAAAAAACTCAATGAGGTTAGTAAGGCATGACCTACCCTTCACGAAACCATGCTGACTATCCCCAATCAATTCATTTCTCTCTAAATAACTATAAATCATATCCCTAATAATTCTCTCCAATACCTTGCCCACAACAGAAGTAAGACTCACTGGCCTATAATTCCCAGGAAGGTCTCTCTTCCCCTTCTTAAACAATGGGAATATTGATTGGAATAGCTATAGCTCTAGCTCGTTAGAGGGGTCAGTTTTCGTACAGAGTGTGCAGGAAGGTTTTTTGACTCAGTATGTAGAGAGGCCAACTAGAGGTGAGGCTACATTGGATTTGGTGCTGGGCGATGAGCCAGACCAGGTGTTAGGCTTGGAAGTTAGTGAACATTTTGGTGATAGTGACCACAATTCGGTACGTTCACCTTAGTGATGGACAGGGATAGGCATGAAGCTGGGGGCAGTAGTTATAGCTGGGGGAAGGGTAATTATGAGGCCATCAGGAGAGAATTAGGGTGCATAGATTGGACTAGGGAACTACAGGGACTGGGAACATCTGGAATGTGGTGCTTATTCAAGGAGCTTATTCAAGGGGGATATTACATATCCCCCATGCGATAACCAATCCATTGCTGTAATATGTTTTTAAGAAACAACAGCATGAGACCACAGGAAAGGGTATGCGTTATGTAATTTAGTCTTAGTTTCACTTTTGCTTTGAGCAGAGCATAGCACACACACCTCAGATGGCTTTAAACGCCATACCTATAGAAAGATAGAAGAATGAGATCCTCTGGGTAACTGTTGTAAAGTCCCAGACAGGCTCCACCACAGGATTGCCTGTCCACGCTCACCTCACCTCCACAGAGCTCCCTCTAAAACACTGAATTCTCAGGGAGTTTAAACCAAATCCCAGTGAACGATACTCCACATGCAAAACCCCCTCACTCACACGGGATTTTTCATTCACTTGCGGGTCCAACTCTCCCAAGGCCCAATTTCCACCCCCCCAAACTCCCCCATTCCCCTCCCACTCACTCACCTTCAACATCCATTGCCCCCTCTCCAACCCTCTCAAGGTCCAACCTCTCCTGATGTCACATCCCCTCCCCTCCAAGTCTGACTGCCATCATATCTCCACCCTCCCCACAAGATCCAGCTCCATCCAGCTCTTCCCAAGGTCCGACTCTCCTGCTTGAGGTCTGACTCCCATCTTGGTCGACACTTCCTCAAGGTCTGACTCCTCCCAACATTCCCCTCCACCCTTTGAGGGCCAAGAACCCACCTCCTCTGTATCCTGATCCTCTCCCGGGTCTTCTGATCCCCTTGGGACATGTGATCCTTGTCCGTACTACTAATCACCACCCACCCACCTCGCCGCAGTGTCCCCTTTTTCCCTCCCCCGAATCTTCTATATTCGTGTTTCCCCCAGATCTTTGATTCCCTCCCCCCCGCCATCCCGGACTCTGATCTCCCCCACCCAAACTTCTGACTTCTCCTGGGACCTCTAACTCTTCCCAGGATCTCTGATCACCTCACCCCCATCCCCTCCAGATCTCTGATTTACCCACCCCCGCCCCCACTCCCAGATATCTGAATGCCGCCCTCCCCAGAGCTCTGATCCTCCTATTCCCCAATTCCTATCCAATTCCCAGGAGGAGGGGTGGTTAGAGGTCCAGAGGAGAATCAGAGGTCCCAGGGGAATCAGAAGCCCCAGGGAGAGTCAGAGATCTGGGGGAGGATCAGGGTCCAGGAGCAGGGTGAGTGTTCTTGGGCCTCAAAGGGTGGAAGGGGGAATGTTAGGGAATGTCAGATCTTGAGGAGGGGTCAAACAAGATGGGAGTCAAACCTCAGCTAAGGGGGTAAAACAAAGAGAATATGGTCTCTTCACTCTGGGAGGTGATTTTCCAGCACATTTCCTCCCTTTTCCCTTGGGAGGACAGTTGGTTTTGGTTGTGCAGTTACTGTTGGGGATTTATTGTTCAGCAGTGAAAGATGCTGTAGAAAGAAGCCTCTGATTTGTGTTGAAAGTTTATACTTTATGAGCCAAAAATTGTCATGACAATAGACATAAATCAATAGCAGTCAACTTAAATATTTTATAACTTTGTCCCAACTCATGAGGAAATCATCGAGGTTTACAGCACGGAAACAGGCCCTTCGGCCAAACTTGTCCCTTTTTTAAAACCGCTAAGCTAATCCCAATTGCCTGCATTTGGCCCATGCCCCTCCATACCCATTGTACCCATGTAACTGTCTAAATGCTTTTTAAAAGACAAAATTGTATCCTCCTCTATTACTACCTCTAGTAGCTTATTCTAGACACTCACCACATTCTGTATGAAAAAAATTATCCCTCTGAATCTTTTTGTATCTCTCCCCTCTCACCTTAAACCTATGTCCTCTAATTTTAGACTCCCCTGCCTTTGGGAAAAGATGTGAACTATCTAACTGATCTATGCCCCACATTATTTTGTAGATCCCTGTAAGATCATCCCGAAGTCTCCTATGCTCCAGAGAAAAAAAGATCCCAGTCTATCCAACCTCACCTCATGACTCCTGGTAGCATCCTAGTAACTCCTCTGCACTCTTTCTACCCTTTCTATAATAGGGTGACCAGAACTGTGCACAATATTCCAAGTGTGACGGTACCAATGTCCTTAGAGCTTCAACAAGACATCCCAACTCTTGTATTCAATTTTCGGACCAATGAAACAAGCATGCTGAATGCCTTCTTCACCTTAAACATCAATGAGGATATTGATGGAATCCAGGAGATGCATATTAATGTTTGGTGCATATTGTAGCTATCCTTCCCTGGCTCACTCTAGATCACCGATAATTACTCTGGAACCAACCTATGGTAAAATCTCTGGGATCACCCTGTGGCGATCACAGTGGGTTCATCCTATGGTGACATTCTGGGATCTGTTGTTGAGCTGTCTGGTAGTGCCTCAGCTTTAGACAATACAAGATTCACGAGGCAAGTATCTCTGCTTAAAGATGTAACTTTATTGAAATTCAGTTATTGCCAGGAGCTTATCAAAGGGCCTGGGCAGCTCTGACATAGACCTCTCCGACTGGTGGCACAGCTGCCTCTCAGTGCCAGGGACCTGGATTCAATTCCTGGCTTAGGTGCTCCAGTTTTCTCCCACAGTCTGTAAGATTGCTGATTGGATGCATTGGCCTTGCTAAATTCTCCCTCAGTGTGCCCAAGCAGTGCTGGAGTGTGGCGACTAAGGGATTTTCATAGTAACTTCATTGCAGTGTTAATGTAAGACAACTTATGATGCTAATACATAAACATTTCAAAACAAATCAATTATAGATTTCCTTATCAATTATTCTTGTCTTTTATTAACTTAAAGATCAATCACATTCAATGTATGCAAATCAACAATAGTATTTGTCAGATATTTTAGCCAATCCTAATCTCTGGCATATATTAGTCTATAGAATTCGGAAGGTTGACCCTACTTTCCATGCTGTCGAGTAACTCTAGATGCTTAGCTCAAAGTTCAAATGAACATTCCCATGGGTTTTCTTAAAGGTCGCTGCCAAACCAGCTTAACACATGACTCCATATCTGGGCATGAATCCATTTCCGCTGGACAGTGAATAAACTCTATTCATGAAATGTGATTAGGTGTTCTAGATGTTCCTTCCATCCAAAACTCTGCTGACAAATATTGGAATATGGTTTTGCCCTAATGACTTTTACCATGATGTCTTGTGGCAAAATGCTTTTGATAAAGTGAATAATGTATCTTAACGATACATTAATACATGCAAAAGATCAGCATATGTGTTTGAAAATCACAATCGCTCATCTGAATCTCTTACTGATCTCATACGTGCAAGCTGCTTTCTTGTTAGCTTATAAATTTATTTTAAGGGTGATTTAATTGAATGCTTCTAGTTCTGTCAGTGCCTTAACACCCAATGGTTTAAAAATATTAACATCCCATTACAGCTTCCACTTAAAGATCATCCTAAGGTGATCACTATGGGATCACTCTACAGTGATCACTATGGGATCACCCAATGGTGAAATATATTTGTCCCTCTCAGTGACACGAGAACATAAGAAATAGGATGAGGAGTAGACTGTTCAGCCCATCAAATCTGCTCTGCCATTGAATATGATCATGGTCAATCTTACCTTTCAACTCCACTTTTCTGTCCATTCCATGACTCCCTGAGAGACCAAATATCCTTCTAGCCCAGTGTTAAATAGATTTCACGGTGTAACAGGCACATCTTCTAGGGTAGAGATTTCCAAAGAGCCACAACATTTGTTCACAGGATGTGACAGTTCTTTCTATTTCTCAATTTTATCATCACTACAAATTTTTGTGACTTTTCTTTGTGCCTCCTTCACTCTTGACTATCCTGCATGTGGGCTATTGTGCTAATCGATACTCATCACATCATCGAATTCTCCCAGGATCTGAAAACTGTGAAACTCTTAACACTTGTTCCTTCATCCTGCAAATTGCACTAAACTTAGTGTCATCTAATCGCTATTCTTAATGTAACTGCATTTCTGCAGCAACCTCTAGAATGTCTTGGCCCTTATGTTCAATTCTCTAGTCATTTATTTTTAAAAGCCACAAATGGGAAAACTGAAACCCTATCCAGGAAACAGGAAACATGATCTGTGTAAGTGCTAAGTACTAACCCCGTCTCATCCGCAACAGGGATCCCACAGGAAACCATTCACTTGCTAATAAAATTCCAGTATATTCTCCCAGGCTGTTATTATCATAAAATTAATGTTGCATCTTATATTTATCTGCTTCTGCCACCCATTGCCATCACTGCAATCAGGTAGTATTGTCATAGATCGTGGTCCAGAGATAGGGAGAGAATTCTCTTCTGTTTCCAGATCGTTTAATAAATGCCCCCCTCCCTTTAATCCTCCCCCTCATTCATAATGATAGCTTTCCCCAGTTCTAGATTCACCAATCAATTCATGAAACAACCACAGAAATGTTTTAATAAAATGATAATGATGTTGGCATCTGGTTACAAATATTGTCCAATAATATATACAGCATGGCTGATTATATAAAGAACAACTATTCAATGCTTGTGTGTGTCCTATATGTGACTATTAAACAAACCTGAGAGTATACATTTCACTCTAATAGCATCCTGCAATATTGTTAATTTGACAGCAAAAGTTGCTATTAGTTATTGATCTGAACATGCAGACAGTAACACTGATTTAGTGAGTGCCTCAGCCCTTGTTAACATGTTCTACACAATGCACCTTATGGACACTGTGATGGTAAATTCTTATCTAGGAGAACACTTCAATACTTGAAACCCAAATAAACCGCATCGGATCTTTTCCATTCTGTAGAAATAGAAGCGTTTTAATCTGCCCGGATGCATGGCATTATTTCATTTAATTATTTCATATAAGGGGTGTAATTGAATTCTGTTTTATCAATAATCTCACAAGGTAGAAAGATCAAATGATTCCTGAGCAACAAAGTAGAATGATTGAACAACATAGTGAGAAGCATTGGAGCCCTCACGTGTCTTCATACAACACAATTTTTTAGACGCCAGAGCTCAAATACTGAATGGTTCACAATTGTATCTCTTTTCTTCATCAGCAAACCTGCAAACTGCTGATTTATTTTCCATATCTTCTATGCTACAACACAACTTATATCACAATATTTCAATTCCGCAAAATTTGTTTTAAACATATCAAGACGGAGTTGGATAAGAGAGTGAAAAGACAAAAAGGCAAGATTGAAGTCAATGGAAAAACTCTCAAGAATTATATATAGTGTGAATTATTGATTTATTCTGAGCCCATTACGCATTCCTGTTCTGGAAATTTCACCTCACAAAACCCAGGGTAACCAAAACTCCAGTCATGACTCCATCCAACACCCCATTATCCCCCAATTCCTCTTCCCCAACTTACTATGCTCCCCACACCTACACTGTACTTTCCACAAATACACAACATACAATTGGTTCTAAAATTACAGGGATTCCACTCACCATTTTCTTAATCATGAACACTTTCCCGACAGCTGCTGCTGACCTCTGGGTAGCTTCATGGTTTCCTGACAGGCTTTTTATAAAGAAATTGGAATAACAAAGCTACTCAAAGGTCAGAGTCAGCAGTGCAGCAGCTCAGTGAAACTGACCTGACAGACAGGCTTTAAAGAAATTAGAACTGTCAGGCTGACGGTTCTGAATTTTAAAGCCAATCTCTCAGGTTTGATTAGGCAATGTCAAACTCAGTTTACAAAACAGTGGTCAGGCTTACCACCAGACCCTGGTGTTTTGTTTTATTCATTCGATGCACTCAGACACATATGCAGATGAACACAGAGTCACATGGACATGACTGACCAACATTCATTGCTCACCCTTAGTCACCTTTGAACCGAATGGCTTGTCCAGGCCATTTCAGAGGGCAATTGAGAGTCAATCACATTGCTGTGGGTCTGGAGTCACATGTAGGTCAGACTGGGTAAGGATGGAGATTTCCTTCCCTAAAGAGCATTACTGAACCAGATGGATTTTTCTGATAATCAACAATAGTTTCATGGTCATCAGTGAATTTGTAATTCCAGATATTTTTTATTGAATTTAAATTCACCATCCACTGTGGCAGGATTCGAACCCGGGTTCCCAGAATATCGGTGGAGTTTCTGGATTCTGAGTTTGTAGCAGTAATACCACAAGGCCATCGCCTCCCCCTACTGTCTGATATCATTGTCATTCTCCTCTCCCCGATCCTGTTACTGTCCCATATCGTAAGAAATCTCACAACACCAAGTTAAAGTCCAACAGCTTTATTTGATAAGGGGCAGTGTTCTGAAAACTAGTGGCTTTTGCTACCAAATAAACCTGTTGGACTTTAACCTGGCGTTGTGAGACTTCTTACTGGGTTTAGCTCAGGCATCTCCACATCATGACTGTCCCATATCACCAAACCATTTCATCGCCCCAGATCATCGCCCCCCCATATTACCCCCACATATTACCATCCCGTGTTACCGTTCCAGGTTAGGGTAACATTTTACAGTCACATATCACTGCTACATGATACTGTAACAGGTTGCAGGCACTTGTTACAATTCTACATCACTGTCACCAATCAGGCCGGTCTGATGGTAGTGGGCTATCGTTGATATTTGCTTACAAAGTCACCAAAATTAAAGTCAATCCAATGTAATATTGTCTTCAGAACCAACTCCAAAATAATCCACCAGAGAGAAACACATTTCAGTTAACAATCACACTTTTGGATGGATTTGTTATTAAACTCAAATGTATTACATCTTTTAAACCAAATAAATGGCTGATGAAAACTTTGAAGTACACAGCGAGACACACACACACACAGATACATAGAGAAATATATACACCTCCATGCAGATGTACACCCAGATACATATGTACACACACAGACACATATATACATACACACACAGACAGCATGCAGATAAACAAGTACACAGACAACATGCAGGCACAAGCAAACGCACGCATGCATACATACACACAGACAACTTGTAGATGTACACCAGACACACATATACATGGAGATGTACAC
Source organism: Sphyrna mokarran (assembly GCA_024679065.1). Taxonomy (NCBI): domain Eukaryota; kingdom Metazoa; phylum Chordata; class Chondrichthyes; order Carcharhiniformes; family Carcharhinidae; genus Sphyrna; species Sphyrna mokarran. Next base: position 44,582,470 of record JAGIQG010000024.1, read on the forward strand.
ACAGACACATGTGCAGACTGATATACATTGACACACAAATATACAGACACACAGGCAGACATACCCACATCTGACACGCACACAGGCACACATGCAGATGAACACACAGACACACACGCACACAAAGACACACACACAAAGACACACACACAAAGACACACACACAAAGACACACACACACAAGACACACACACCACAAAGACACACACACAAAGACACACACCACACAAAGACACACACACACACAAGACCACACCACACAGACACACACACAAAGCACCACACAAAGACACACAACACAAAGACACACACACACACAAAGACACACACACACAGACCACACACACAAAGACACACACACACACAAGCACACACCAAAGACACACACACACACAAAGACACACACACACAGACACGCACACAAAGACACGCACACAAAGACACACACACACACAAAGACACACACACACAGACACACACACACAGACACACACACACATACAAACAATGTGTGTCTGGGGCTGAAGTACTTTTTGTGACTTCCAAGCTTTAGCACGAAGAGATTGTACCCAGGGATGTGTGCATGAGGAGATATTCCCCTTGGAATACAACAGATTGGGGAATGAGCAGTGGCCTCACAAAGCTGGACAAGATGCTGGTGTACCATTCACTCCTCGAGGTTCCAAAAGCAGAAGATTTCACCCTCTCAATGCCAAGTTGGTATGTAACTGTAATGATGCACTTTCACAGACTTCTTTAGCATACACAAAAAGAATTTTACAGTTCTCAAAATGTCTCCACCCCTGAGGGTGATTACTCTCTCTGAGTCCCTATTGGTCACCCAGGTCATGTGAGACTTACTCTGCTGTGTTTCCCTTAAAGGGACAATCACCACAGTGACCAAAGGCAGGGCACCATGCAGGTCAATGCCCAATGCCCTGGCATCATGCTGTTTTCATCCTGTGCCAATCCACTCTGCCAGTCCATTGTGCCAGCTGCATTTGCTCTACCCCATGAAGGTAAATGGTATTCCATGGGTAATGGGGCTGATCACTCTAGTATGTAACCCACACATATGATGAAAGCCATGCTGCCATATGAAATGTGACAAAGTTGACTAGTGCCATTGGTATTAGCATGGTATAACCACGATTCCACTGCTGGGATCACTCTGGAGGAGATGTGGACTAGTTGGCAGACTTCAATTTGTGCTGTACAATCCAGTCATTTGAAAGGCAGCATGGTGGCACAGTGCTTGGCACTATTGCCTCACAATGCCAGGGACTTGGGTTTGATTCCTGACTTGGGTCACTGTCTTTGTGGAGTTTGCATATTCTCCCCGTATCTGCATAGCTTTCCTCTGGGTGCTCCGGTTTCCTCCCATGCTCCAAAGATATGTGGGTTAGGTGGATTAACCGTGCTAAATTGCCCCTTAATGTCAGGGGAATTAGCAGGGGTAAATAAGTCAGGTTACAGGGATAGAGCCTGGGTGGGATTGTTGCCAGTGCAGGCTCGATGGGCCGAATGGCGTCCTTTTGCACTGCAGGGAATCACAGGTACAGCCCTGATCACCAGCTGAAAACTAGAGATTTTTTCTGAATTATTTCACAGGATGTGAGTGACATTGGCAAGTCCAATATTTGTTCCCTAAGTCAAACTGCACTTGAGGAGCAAGAGGAGGAGAAAGGAGAAGAGGAAATGGAAGAGAGGGAGAGGCTGGATAGTCCCACTCTGCCCGGGCTGACAGTGAAGAATTCATCCTGATGTGACAGCACAAATCCAACAGTGAGTCAGAGTGGCTGTGCTGGGAGGGTGAATGCTGCAGGTTAGTGCTCCTGGGAGACACCACCACTTCCCCAGTGTAACCTCTCAGCAATCCTAGTAAGGTGTTGGTATGAGGCTTGAAGCAGGACTACGTATGTGTATGGGTGTGTGTGGGTGTGTGTGGGTGTGTGGGTTGTTTGGGTGTGGGTGGGTGTGTGGTGTGTGTGTGTGTGTGGGTGTGGGTGGATGTGGGTGGGTGTGGGTGTGGGTGTGGATGGGTGTGGGTGTGTGTGTGTGTGGGTGTGGATGGTGTGGGTGTGTGTGGGTGTGGTGAGTGTATGGGTTGGTGGTGGTTGTGTGGATTATGTGGTCTGGGGTGTGTGTGTGTGTGTGTGTGTGGGTGTGTGTATGGGTGGGTGTGGGTGTGGTTGTGTGGGTGTGTGTGGGTGTGTGGGTGTGGTGGGTGTGGTGGTGTGTGTGTGTTGTGGGTTGTGTGGGGGTGTGTGTGGTGGGTGTGTGGGTTGTGTGGGTGTGGGTGTGTGTGTGGTGGGGTGGGTGCTTGTGGATGTATGGGTATGTTGTGGGTGTGGAGTGGGTGTGTTGTTTGGATGAGTGTGTGTGGGTGGGCTGTGCGTGTGGTGTGGGTGTGTTGTGTGTGTGTATGGGTGGGGTGTGGCTGTTGGTTGGGTGGGTGTGGATGTTTGTGAATGGGGGGGTGTGTGTGGGTGTGGGTGTGTGTGGGTGTGGGTATGTCTGTGTGTGTGGGTGCGTGTGTGTGTGGGTGGATATGGGGGTGTCTATGGGTGTGTGTGGGTGGGTGTGTGTGTGGGTTTGTGTGTATATGTTTGGGGGTGTGTGTGTGTGCAGGTGGGTGTGTATGGGTTTGTGTGTGTGAGGGTGGGTGGGTAGGTGTGTATGGGTGTGGGTGTATGTGTAGGTATGTGTGTATGTGTGTGTGTGTGTGTGTGATGTGGCTAGGTGTGGGGATGTGTGTATGTGTGTCTATGTGTATGTGTATGTGTGTGTGTGTGTGTGTATGTATATGTGTGTGTGTGGATTGTGTGGTGTGTGTGGGTGTGTGTGTAGATGTGTGTGGTGGGGTGTGGGTTGGGGGTGGGGTGTGGGTGGGTGTGTGTGGTGGTGTGGGGTGTTTGTGTGTAAATGTGTCGGTGTGTGTGTGTGTGTGGTGAGTGTGGGTGTTTGTGTGTGTGGTGGGTGTGTGTGTGTGTGGGTGGTGTGTGTGGTGCGGTGTTTGTGTGTGGGTGTGGGTGTGTGTGTATATGTGTGTGTGTGTGTGTGGGTGTGGGTGTTTGTGTGTGGGTGTGTGTGGTGTGTGTGGTGTGGTGGTTGTGTGTTTGGTGTTGTGTGGGTGTGTGTGTGGGTGTGGTGTGTGTGCTGTGTGTGTTGTGTGTGTGTGTGTTGTGTGTGTGTGTGTGTGTGTGGTGTGTGTGTGGGTGTATGTGTGTGTGGATGTGGTGGTGTGTGTGGGATTGTGTGTTCTGTGTATGTGTGTGTGTTGGTGTGCGTGGGTGTTTGTGTGTGTTATGTTGTGTGGGGTGTGTGTGTGTGTGTGGGTGTGTGTGTGGTGTGTGTGTGGGTGTGTTGTGGTGCGTGTGGGTGTTTGTGTGTGGTGGTTGTGTGTGGGTGTGTGGGTGTGTGTTGGTGTTTGGTTGTGTGGGGTGGGTGCGTGTGTTGGTGTGTGTGTGGGTGGGTTGTGTTTGTGTGGTGTGTGTGTGTGTCTGTTGGTGTGGGTGTTTGTGTGTGGGTGTGTGTTTGTGTGTGGGTGTGTGTGTGGGTGTCGGTGTGTGGATGTGGGTATTTGTGTGTGGGTGGGTGTGGCTGTGTGGGTTGGGTGGGTGTGGATGTTTGTGGGTATGGGTGGGTGTGTGTGGGGTGTGGGTGTGGTTTGGGTGTGGGTGTGTGTTTTGTGTTGTGTGTGGGTTTGTGTGTGTGTATTGGGGGTGTCTATGTTTGGTGTGTGTGTTTGTGGTGTGTTGTTTTGTGTGTGGTATTTTTGTGGGGGGTGTGTGTGGTGGGGTGTGTGTGTGTTTGTGGTGTGTGTGTGTTTGTGTGTGTGTATTGGGTGTGGGTGTATGTGTTGGGTAATGTGTGTGTGTGTGGTTATGTTGTGGTGGGTGTGTTGTTTGTGTGTGTGAGTATGTGTGTGTGTGTGTGTGTGTATGTATATGTGTGTGTTGTGGTGTGTGTGTGGTGTGTGTGTTTGTGTGTGTGTGTGTGGTGTGGGGGTGTGTGTGTGGTGTGTGTGTTTGGATGTTTGTGTGGTGTGTGTGTGTGTGTGTGTATGTGTGGTGTGTTGTTTGGATGTGTCTGGGGTGTGGTGTGGGGGTGTGTAATGGTGGTGTGGTGTTTGTGTGTGTATATATTGTTTGTGTGTGTATGTGGATGTTTGTGTGTTGGGTGTTGTGTTTTTGTTTGATGGTGTGTGTGTGGGTGTGTTTGTTTGTGTGTGTGTGTGTGTGTTTGTGTGTGTGTGTGTGTGTGTGTGGCTGTGTTTGTGTGTGGGTGTGTGGGTGTTTGTGTGTGATGTGTATGTGGGTGTGTGGTATGTGTGTGTGTGGTGTGTGTGTTTGTTTATGTGTGTGTGTGTGTATGGTGTGTGTTTGTGTGTGGTTTTGTCTGTGTGTGTGTTTCTGTGTGTGTGTGTGTGGGTGTGTGCGTGGTGTGTGTGTTGTGTTTTTGTGTGTGTGTGTGTGTAGTGTTTGTGTGGGGTGTGTGTGGGTTGTGTGGTGGTGTTTGTGTGTGGTGTGGGTGTTTGTGTTGGGGGTGTGTGGGTGTGTGTGTGTGGGTGTGTGTCGGGGTGTTGTTTGGGTGTTTGTGTGTGGGTGTGTGGTTTGTGTGTGGGTGTGTTGTGGGTGTGCGTGTGGGTGTGCGTGTGGGTGTGGGTGTGTGTGTGTGGGTGGTGAAAACAGAGAACATAGAACATAGAACATTACAGCACAGAACAGGCCCTTCGGCCTTCGATGTGTGCCGACCAATATAAAAAGCAATGCCCCTCCAAACTAAACCATTCCCTTCTCTTCCATATACTTATCAACTAACCTCTTAAACGCCACCAAACTTGGCGCATCTACAACTGCTGCAGGCAGGGCATTCCACTCCCGAACCACCCTTTGGGTAAAGAACCTGCCTCTGATATCCGTCCTATAACTATCACCCCTTAATTTAAAGCTGTGTCCCCTCGTGCTAGCTTTCTCCATCCTAGGAAAAAGGCTATCACTGTCCACCCTATCTAAACCTCTAATCATCTTATATGTTTCGATCAGGTCCCCTCTTAGCCTCCTCCTTTCTAACGAAAACAACCTCAAATCCCTCAGCCTCTCCTCATAAGACCTGCCCTCCATACCAGGCAACATCCTGGTAAACCTCCTCTGTACCCTCTCCAATGCCTCCACATCTTTCTTATAATGTGGGGACCAGAACTGCACACAATACTCCAAGTGCGGCCGCACTAGAGTTTTGTACAGTTGCAACATGACGTTGCGGCTCCGAAATTCAATCCCTCTACAATAAAAGCCAAGACTCCATATGCCTTCCTAACAACCTTCTCGACCTGACTGCCTACTTTCAGGGATCTATGCACTACACACCAAGATCCCTCTGTTCATCTAGACTACTAAGAATCCTACCATTTGCCTATACTCTACACATTTATTATTTCTGCCATAGTGCATTACCTCACACTTTTCCACATTAAACTCCATTTGCCACCTCTCGGCCCAGCTCTGCAACTTGTCCAAGTCACTCTGTAAACTATAACACCCCTCTTCACTATCTACCACTCCACCGACCTTAGTGTCATCTGCAAATTTACTAATCCATCCTTCAATACCCTCATCCAGATCATTTATAAAAATTACAAACAGCAGGGGCCCCAAAACAGACCCCTACACAAACACCCACACCCACACACACACACACCCACATACACACACCCACACACAAATACCCACATCCACACCCACACACACACACACACCCTCACACACATACACCCACACCCACACACACCCACACACACATCCGGTGTTTGTGCGTGGGTGTGTATGTATGTGGGTGTGTGTGGGTGTTTGTGTGTGGGTGTGTGTGTATATGTGTGTGTGTGTTTGGGTGTGGGTGTGGGTGTTTGTAAGTGGGTGTGGGTGTGGGTGTTTGTGTGTGTTTGTGTGGGTGTGTGTGTGGGGTATTTGGGTGTTTGTTGTATATGTGTTGTGTGTGTGTGTGTGCTGGTGTTTGTGTGTGTGGGTGTAGATTGTTTTGTGTGTGGGTGTGGTGTTTGTGGGGTGTTTTGTTTGTGGTGTGGTGGGTGTGTGTGTGGTTGGGGGTATTTTGTGTGTGGGTGGGTGGTGTGTGTGTGTGTTGGTGTGGTTCTTGGTGTGTGGGTGTGTTTGTGTGTGTGTGTGTGTGTGTGTGTGTGTGTGTGTGTGTGTGTGTGTGTGTGTGTGTGTGTTTGTGTGTGTGTGTGTGTGTGTGTGTGTGTGTGTGTGTGTGTGTGTGTTTTGTGTGTGTGTGTGTGTGTGTGTGTGTGTTTGTTTGTGTGTGTGTGTGTGTGTGTGTGTGTGTGTGTGTGTGTGTGTGTGTGTGTGTGTGTGTGTGGTGTTTTGTGTGTGTGTGTGTGTGTTATGTGGGGTGGGTGGTGTGTGTGTGTGTGGGTGTGGGTTTTTGGTGGTATGGGTGTGTGTGGTGGGTGTGGGTTTTGTGGGTGTGGGTGTGGGGTGTTGGTGTGTTGGGTGTGGGTGTTTGTGTGTGGTGTGTGTGTGGGTGTTTGTGTGCGTGTGGTGTGGGTGTTGTGTGTTGGTTGTGGGTGTTTTGTGTGTTAGTAGTGTGTGTTGTGTGTGTGTGTGGATGGTGTGTTTGTGGTATAATGTGTGTGGGTGGGTGGTGTGTGGTGTGGGTGTTTTGTGTGTATATGTGTGTAGTGTGGGTGTTTTGTTGTGTGGGTGTGGGTGTTTGTGTGTGGGTGTGGGTGTTTTGTGGGTGTGTGTGGTGTTTGTGTGTGGTGTGGGTGTTTGTGGGTGGGGTGGTGGTGTGTGGTGTGTGTGTGGTGTTTGTGGTGTTGTGTGTGTGTGTGGTTTGTGTGGGGTGTGTGGTGTTTGTGGTGGGTGGTGTGTGTGTGGGTGTGTGTGTGTGGATGTGTTGTGTGGGTGGTGTGGGTGTTTTTTGTGTGTGTGGGTGTTTTTGTGTGTTGGGTGTGGGTGTTTGTGTGTGTTGGGTGTTTGTGTGGGTGGTTGTGGGTGTTTGTGTGTGTGTGTGTGGGTGGGGTGTGTGGATGTGTGTGTGTGTGTGTGGGTGGTGGGGGGTGTGGTGTGTGTGTGTGGGTTTAGTGTGGTAGGTGGTGTGTGTGGGTTGTGTGTCTGGATGTGTGTGTGGTGTGTGTGGTGTGGGTGTGTGTGTTAGGTGTGTGTGTGTGGGTGTGGTTATTTGGTGGTGGGTTGTGTGTGTATGTGGGTGTTGTGTGTGGGTTGTGTGTGGGTGTTTGTGTATGTGTGTGTGTGTGGGTGTGTGTGTGTAGATGTGGGTGGTTGTGTGTTGGTGTGTGGGTGTTTTGTGTGGCATATAGTGTGTGGGTGTTTTTGTGTGTGTGTGGTGGTTGTTTGGGAGTGGGTGTGGGTGTGGGTGTTTGTGTGTGTGTGTGTGTGGGTGTTTGTGTGGGTGGTGGGTGTTTGTGTTGTGTGTGTGTGGGTGGGTGTGGTGGGTGTTTTGTGTGTGTGGGTGTTGTTGTGGGTTGTGGTTGGTTAAGGTGTGGTGTTTGTGTGTGGGTGGTGTGGGTGTAGTGTGTGTGTGGGTGTGTGTGGGTGTGGGTATTTGGTGTGTGTGGGTGTGGGTGGTTGTGTGGGTGTGGGTGGTGGGTGTTTTTGTGTGTGGGTTGAGGGTGTTTGTGGTGTGTATGTGTGTGTGTGGGTGTTTGTGTGGTGGGGTGTGTGTGTGGGTGTGCGGGTGGGTGTAGGTCGTGTAGGTGTGTGTTTTTGGGTTAGTATGTGGAATGTGTGTGTGGGTGTGTGGGGTATGTGTTGTGAGGGTGTGTGTGTGGTGTGGTGTTGGTATTTGTGTGTGGGTGTGTTGTGTATGTGGGTGGGTGTGTGTGTGGGTGTTTGTGTATTTGTGTGTGGTGTGGGTGTGGGGTGTTTGTGTGTGGTGTGTGTATGTGTGGGTGTGGGTGTGTGTGTGGTTTGTGTGGGTGTGGGTGTGAGTGGTTGTGTGTATATGTGTTGTTGTGGGTGTGTGTGTTGTGGATGTGGGTTTTTGTGTGTGTGTGTGGGGTTATGTGTGTGGTGGGGGTGTGGTGTTTTGTGTGTAATATGTGTGTGGTGTGGGTGTTTTTGTGTGTGTGGGTGTGGGTGTGTGTGTGGGTGTGGTGTTTGTGTATATGTGTGTGTGTTGTGGGTGTGGGTGTTTGTGTGTGGTGTGTGTGTTGTGTGGGTGTTTGTTGTGTGTGTGGTTGTGTGTGTGTGTGGGCGGTGTTTGGTGTATATGTGTGTGTGTGTGGGGGTGTGTGTGGGATTGGGTGTTTTTGTGTGTATATTGTTGGGTGTGGGTGTGTGTGTGGGTGGGGTGTGTGGATGTGGGGTTTGTGTGTATATGTGTGTGGGTGTGGGTGGTTTGTGGGTGTGGGTGTGGGTGTTTGTGTGTAAATGTGTGTGCGGTTGGGTGTTTTTTGTGTGTGTGGGTGGGTGTTTTGTGTTGGGTGTGTTGGGGGTGTTTTGTTTGGGTGTGGGTGTTTGTGTGTGTGTGTGGGTGTGGGTGTTGTGGGTGTAGGTGTGGTGTTTGTGTGTGGGTGGGGTGTGGGTGTGTTGTGTGGTGGTGGTGTGGGTGCTTTTTGTGGCGTGGTTTGTGTTTTGTGTGTGTATGTCTGTGTGTGGTTGTTTGTGTTGTGTGTGTGGGTGGTTTTGTGTGTGTGTGGTGTGTGTGAGTGTGTGTGTGTGGTGGGTGTAGTGGGGGTGTTGTGTGTGTGGGTGTGGGTTTGGGTGGTGTGTGGTGTGGGTGTGGGTGCTTTTGGGTGGCGTGGGTGTGGGTGTTTTTGTGTGTGTATGTCTTGTGTGGTTTGTTTGTGTGTGTGTGTGTGGGTGGTTGTGTGTGGTGTGTGTGGGGTGTGGGTTGTGTGTTGTTGGGGGTATAGGTGTGGTGGTTTGTGTGGTTTGTGTGGGTGGTGTGTGGTTGTGTGTGGTGGGTGTGTGTGGGTGTGGGTGTGTGTGTGTGAGGGGGTGTGGTGTTGGGTGTGGGTGTGGGTGTATGTGTGGGTGTGGTGTTTTGTGTGTAATATGGGTGTGTTGTGGGGATAAGAGCAGTTATGTGGTGTCTTATGTGGGTGTTTGGCTGTGGGTATTTGTGTGTGGTTGTGTGTGTTATTTGGGTGGTGTGTGTGTGTGTGGGTGTGGGTTGTGGGTGTCTGTGTGGTGTGTGGGTTTTTGTGTGTTATCTGGTTTGTGTGTGTGGTGTGTGGGTGTGATTGTGTGTGGTTGTGTGTATATGTGTGTGTGTGTGGGTTTGTGTGTGTGGATGTGGGTGTTGTGTGTATATGTAGTGTGTGGCTGTGGAGTGTGTGTTGTTTGGTGTGGGTTTTTGTTGTGTATATTTGTGTGTGTTGTGGGTGTTTTTTGTGGTGTGGTGGGTGTTTTCTGTGTGTGGGTGTTTGTGTTTTGGGTGGGTGTGGGTGTGTGGTGTGGTGTTTGGTGTGTGGTGGGTGTTTGTGTGTGGTGTGTGTGTGGGTTTGTGTGTGTGGTGTTTTGTGTGTGGGTGCGTTGTGGGGTGTGTGTGGGTGTGGGTGTGTGGGTGTGTGTGTGTGTGTGTGTGGGTGTGTGAGGTGACAAGTTAGAATATTAGGTATGAATCCTGATTGAGGTTGATTTTGCTGAGTGATGGTAGTGTGGTTCTTGGGACAGATGCTGAGGCACTTGTAGGGATTTGAATTTGTGGATGCATTTACTGATCTTGGCTATTAATGTTAGGACATTGGACTTCTTGCACATGTCTTCAGGGCTTATGCTTGGGTTGACTCCAGCATCAATCTGCTCCTCTCTATTCACTGTGTATCTGGAGGTCCCTATGGACATCTTTACACCTTTCCTCCTCCCCTCAGACCTCCAATGCAATGTGTGAAAATTTTGCATCCCAATCTTTCTCAAGTTGTGCAATTCCTCATTGTTACCCAGGGGAGAGTTATCACCCGCACGACTCCCAGCACTTGTTCCAGCTGCAAAGTTGCAATGTTCCTCCCATATGAAAAGTGCAGCCCAGTTTTCAGAGTGTTAGCTTTCTGTGATGTAGTTAAGATCTATATTGGTGTATGTGCAGGCAATGATCATGATGTACATGGCAGTGATCAGCAGGATTAGAACAGGCAACACCAAGTTGCTACAGTGGCCTCATTACATTGAATTGGTGCAGGCTAATCATGTATTGCAACCTTCTTTCTGAAGAGTGTCCAATTTAGCCCCTGCACACTCACAATTATATACACAAGCAGAGACACACACACGCAATTACACCCAACACAGGTGTACATTCACACACACACACACACACAGATGTACATATATACACACATGCACACACAATTATATCCAACATAGATGTACATATATACACACATGTACACACAATTATACCCAACATAGATGTACATACACACACACACAGATGTACATATACACACGCACACACCCACACACACACACACGTACTTGCGCATACACATACACATACATGACACATACACAAACACACAAGCGTGCATGTGCATGCACACACACACACACACACACACAAATATATACACTCAGAGGATATAGTCACACAGAGTTATTTATTCACACAAATATGCTGCTAAACATTGGGATTGATACTTACTGTACCGTGTTGGTTTAGATTGGATACACTGCTGGGGGGACTGGAGCAGGGTTGCACTGCGCACTGCTAAATCTCCTGTTGATTGCAGGAAGGTCTAACAGTAAACTTCACTTTGACTCCATTTCAGATTGTGAGAATGAGTATACTGCAGGTTGCCTGTGCTTTCCTCCCTTACGTACCACAGCCAGAGTTAGTTGGTCATTTCTGAGCATAAAATCAAAGCAGCTTTAGTACTGGAAAGATAGGGTTTGCTTTCCCATTTTGTTCTGGCTTTTCTATTTTTACTTTTGCTCTAATACTCCCAGCTGTGAAGAATCCTCTTCGCTTCTCTTTACTCTGTGTCTCGCTCTCTTCTTGTACCAGGCATCCAGCAGCTTGTGATAAGCTATATCTTGAATACTAATAACCTCGGAACTGTGCGTGGCTGTGTGATGCTGGTTGCTATGCTGCAAAAACTGTCTCAAACGCTACCAGCTGGGGGCATTTTGCCTCATCAAATGTTAGATTTTCAGGTCAGTCGATGTAAGGAGCTTGCTGTTCCTGAGTCCGTCAGCTGCAGGTTTGTTATAGAGCTGGCAGCCGTGATGGTGTTGCTGAGGGCTGTTGTGGAAGGGGACTTTTCATGTACCTTCCCCAACAGGTTGCTGCTAGCCCACCTTCAATGCCCAGCTTGTTCAGTCACTCATGGATTTACCTGGAATTTAGTAAATGTTGACTCTATTCTCTCTCCACAGAAGCTGTCAGATCTGCTAAGATTTTCAGCATTTTCTGTTTTTGTTTCAGAGTCCCATATCTGCCTTTAACTTCCTCCAATAACCTGCTTGACCAGGGTGACATGGTAGCACAGTGGTTAGCACTGCTGTTTCCCAGAGACCTGGGTTTGATTCCTGCTTGGGTTACAGTCTACATAGAGTTTGCACGTTCTCCCTGTGTCTGCATGGGTTTCCTCCCACAGTCTGAAAGATGTGCTGGTTAAGCGCATTGACTCAAACAGACTATGGCGACTAGGGGAATTTTACAGTAACTTCATTGCAGTGTTCATGTAAGCCTAATCGTGATTAATAAATGAACTTTGATGGTCAGGAGCTGCTCATAGAGTAGTAATTGTTAGATTTGCCCCCACTTCAGAGTGAGCATCGCGCAGGGTATTTGATGGGAAACTTGGGAGAAGTGAGTTTGAGTTTACATTCACCAGGATGTGAATGAGTTTAACAATGTTTATTAATGGCTGGTGCCAAAACCAGTCTAGGTTGGTGAGATAGAACATCCTGTATGAAATGCATTTGGGAATAGCTAATGGAATGTGCTATACTTAGGATGTGGAAGCTATTGAGAGGGTGCAGAGGAGATTTACTAGGATATTGCTTGGATTGGGTGGCATGCTTTATGAAGATAGGTTAAGGGAGCTGGGTCCCTTCTCCCTGGAGAGATGAAGGTTGAGAGGTGACCTGATAGAAGTTTATAAAATGTTGAGAGGAATAGATAGAGTGGATTCTCGGAGGCTTTTTCCCAGGGCTGAAATGGTCACTATGAGGGAACACAGGTTTAAGGTGTGGGGAGCAAATGCAGAGGAGGTGTTAGAGGTAAGTTTTTCATTCAGAGGGTGGTGACTGAGTGGAATTGGCTGCTGTCGGTGGTGGTGGAGGCAAACTCGCTGGGGTCTTTTAAAAGATTTCTGGATGAGTACATGGGATTTAATGGGATTGGGAGTTTATGGCTTGGTAGATATGGATGTGATCAGTCCAACTTGTGGGTCTGTTTGTGCTGTAGTGTTCTGTATGATCTGGAGCAGAGATTGAGGGTTCAACATTAGTGTACTCCGAGAAAAGCCAAAAGTGTCCATGTTGCTGTTGGAATATCTTGAAAATCCAACCCATTCACTCAGGTCCATTGGCAAAGGAAATCTCTCATTTGAAGCCAATGGGCAATTCAAGTAGGCAATACAGTTCAGTAAGTACAGAGCTGCTGAAATAAAATCTACATCACTCTTTAACAGGAAGGAATGCTACACTGCTTCACAGATAGGAAAACAGACATTGAGTGAAAAAGGTGAAGATTAGAATGAGTGACCATAAACAAGAAGCAGAGTTGATTGGTTTGGAGTGGAAAGGGATGGATCCAGAGTACTTACTGAATTGAATTCATGTGTTAGACTGAATATAGAGTATGGAGCTGGTGCAATTAATGAACGTTTACCTGAGAGACAGAAACTGCAGCTGAAAGATTTTTTATCCTGATGTATAAAGACGTCAAACATTAGGAGATACAGGTTTGTTTTTAACTCACATCCTTCTAATTTTGTCTCAAATTTCTCTGGCTGTAAATTTCACAGCAGTTCTAGGGAAAGAGGTGTTACAGTTCTGGGAGTGTTGTGTTTCAATTTTTCTAATGCAAAAATCTCTGTCCTGCTGATTTACAATTTGTAACAAATAGAAGTCAGAGAGGACCTTTTGACCCTTTGAACCATTCAATAGCATCATGGCTGACCTTGCACTCCATCTCCACTCTGACCTGCCTCTGCTATCCTCATGTCCCTCCATTTCCATTCTAACCTTCCTGTGCTATTCCCATGTCCCTCCTTCTCTATTCTGACCTTCCCCTGCTATCTCCATGTCCCTCCTTCTCCATTCTGACCCTCCCCCCCTCTGCCGAGCTATCCCCAGGTCCTTCTATTTCCATGCATTCAAAAATGTATCAACCTCTGATTTGAATATATTCAGTGATTGAGAATCCACAACCCTCTGCAGTAAAGAATTTCAAAGATTTACCACTGTCTGGAGTGAAGAAATTTCTCATCTTCAAAGGAAATAGACAACCTGTTACTGTGAAACTGTGACCCCTATGTTCTAGAGTCCCAGAATTGGACTGAGTTTTTGTGGTTGCGAGGACTAAAATCAGCCCCGATTGTAACGTGGCTGTAGGGAGATATTGATTCCAATCTCTCTGAAGGTGATCAGTGAAGAAGCTTCCTCCTGGAGTTGAATCCAATTGGGGAGAGCAAGCGGGCAGGGAGGTGAGAGGTTGTGTAGTAATGTGCAGTTGGCGGCCTGACTGAGGGAAGTGGACATTGATGAGGCAAGGCAATGCTCTCTGCATCAAGAGGACAGATGGCCTACGCCTGTTCCTAGTTCTTATGCTTTGCCTGTGCGGCAGGAGCAGTCTAGAAACTAGGAGAGAATCACAGGACCCTACAGTGCAGAAAGAAGCCCTTCGGCCTACCCCCACCCAAGCCCTACCCCCATATATTATACTCACCAATTCCTCTAACCTACACATTCCTGGACACTAAGGGGCAATTTCCTGGCATGACCAATCAACCTAACCCGTACATCTTTAGACTGTGGAAGGAAACCGGAGTACTCGGAGGAAACCTACGCAGACACGAGGAGAATGTGCAAACTCCACACAGACAGCAACCTGAGCCAGGAATCGAACCCAGGTCCCTGGAACTGTGAAGCAGCAATGCTAACCCACCGTGCTACCGTGCCATCTGAAGTTTGAATGTTTGTATCTCCAAATGGTCTTCCTGGAGGCAGGATCAACACAGCAGAGATTACCCGCCAGGTAGCAGCACTTAACCAATCAGATCAATAAATGGGAGGTATCAATAGCCCCTGGACCTGTAGCAGTACTGGGCAATTGAGGGGAGGTATCGATGGATTCCAGACCTGCTTCTGTGTTGGGTGATTGAGGGGAGGTATCGATGCATTCCAGATCTGCCACAGTGCTCGGTGATTGAGGGGAGGTATTGATGGATTCCAGTTCTGCTGTAGTACTGGGTGATTGAGGGGAGGTATCGATTGATTCCAGACCTGCTGTAGTGCTGGGTGATTGAGGGGAGATATCGATTGATTCCAGACCTGCTGTAGTGCTGGTGATTGAGGGGAGGTATCAATGGATTCCAGAACTGCCGTAATAGTGGGTGATTGAGGGGAGGTATTGATGGATTCCAGCTTGGGCCGCAGTGCTGGGTGGTTGAAGGGAAGTATTGATGGATTCCAGACCTGTCGCAATACTGGGTGATTAAGAGGAAGTATTGATGACCCCATGACCTGCTGCAGTGCTGAGTGACCTTCTCTGTCATCCAATAAGATCATGGCTGATCTTTTTGTGGACTCAGCTCCACTTACTCACTCGCTCACCTTTACTATTCCTTTACAGATGCTCTAATTCCTTTAATTCCTTTACTGTTCAAAGATTTATCTATCCTTGCCTTAAAAACATTCAATGAGGTATCCTCAACTGCTTCACTGGGCAGAGAATTCTACAGATTCTCAACCCTTTGTGTGAAGAAGTTCCTCCTCAACTCAGTCCGAAATCTGCTTCCCCCTTATTTTAAGGCCATGCCCCCTAGTTCTAGTTTCACCCGCTGGTGGAAACAACTTCCCTGCTTCTATCTTATCGATTCCTTTCATAATTCTATATGTTTCTATAAGATCTTCCTTCATTTTTCTGAATTCCAATGAGTACAGCCCCAGTCTACTCAGTCTCTCCTCATAAATCAACCCTCTCAACTCTGGAATCAACCTAGTGAATCTCCCCTGCATTCCCTCCAATAACAGCACATCCTTTCTCAAGTAAGAAGACCAAAACTGTATTCCAGTTTGGATCTCACCACTACCTTACATTGCTGCAACATAATCTTGCTGTTTTTAAACTCTATCCCTCTAGCAATGAAGGATAAAATTCCATTTGCTTTTGTAAATACTTGCTGCACCTGCAAACCAACTCCTTGAGATTCCTGCACAAGGACACCCAGGTCCCTCTACACAGCACATGCTACAATTTTTTTACCATTTAAATAATAGTCCATTTTGTTGTTATTCTTAACAACAATGGATGACCTCACATTTACCAACATTGTACTCCATCTGCCAGACCCTTGCCCACTCACTTAGACTATCTGTATCCCTTTGCAGACTTTCAGCGTCCTCTGCCACCCATCTTAGTGTCGTCTGCGAATTTTGACACACTACACTTGGCCTCCAACTCCAAATGTAAATCATAAACAATTGTAGTCCCAGCACTGATCTCTGAGACACACCACTAGTCACTAATCGCCAACCAGAAAAACACCATTTACTCCGACTCTTTGCTTTCTGTTAACCAATCCTCTATCCATGCTAATACATTACTGTGCACCTTTATCTTATGTAGCAGTCTTTGGTGTGGCACCTTGTCAGATGCCTTCTGGAAATCCAGATACACCACATCCACAGGTTCCCCAATGTCCACTGCACATGTAATGTTCTCAAAGAATTCCACCAAATTAGTCAAACATGAACCCATGCTTACCAATGGGATGATTTATATCTAGAAGTCTCACTATTTCTTCCTTGATGATAGATTCAAACATTTTCCCTACTACTGAAGTTAAGCTAATAGGCCTATAGTTATCCACCTTTTGTCTATGTCTTTTTTTAAACAGTGGCATCACGTTTGGTGTTTTCCAATCTGCAGGAACCACCCCAGAGTCCAGCGAATTTTGGTAAATTAGACTAGTGCATCTCCCGCCATCTCTTTTAGTACCCTGGGATGCATTCCATTGGGACCAGGAGACTTGTCTACATTAGCTCCATTAACTTGCCTAACACCTCCTCTTTCGTGATAATGACTATTTCTAGGTTCTCACTGCCATAGCCTTCCTGTCATCAATATTTGGTTTATTATTTGTGTCTTCTACTGTGAAGACTGACACAAAATACCTGTTCAATTCCTCAATCATCTTTTCATTTCCAGTTCTCATCCTCTAAAGGACCAATGTTTACTTTAATCACTCTTTTTTGTTTTATATATTTGTAGAAACTTTTGTTATCTGTCTAAGATTCAATTCACTTTCCTGGCACTCATCAAGTCCCTTCAGGATTCTAGATCTTGAAATCAGATCACCCTTTATTCTTCTAAACTTTATGGAATACAGGCCAAGTCAACTCAAGCTCCTCAGGAACCCACCGAGTGAACCTTGATAACATTCTCCCCAGAATAAGAATATGGTTCCTTCGATTAGGAGACAAAATTAGGCAGAGTACTCAATACCATGTATAACTGTAGTAAAGTTCTTTTTTCTTATACTCCAATCCCTTTGTAATAAAGGTTAACATCACATTTATACTATGTTAGCTTCATTCATAGACAAAGATACATGGGTCCTCCAGGATGTAAATATCTTCCAGTCACTCACCATTCAAAAAATAACTTGCTTTTTGTTTTTTGCTACCAAACTGGACAAATTCATACTTTGGCACATACTGCTCCATCTTCTTGCTGTAAGGCTCAATAGCCTTTTTGTATCCTCTTCATCCCTTAGCTTCTTGTAAATAGCTGAGTCCCGAATATTGACCCTTGTAGTTACATCCACTAGTTATATCCCATAACTGAAAATATCCGTCCGACTATTAATCAATCCTCCATCCCACCGCAATCTCCACCATGGATATGGCAGGGAACCAGGTCCCAAATACACCACAGCCAGAGTGTGAATCAAACCAAGTACTGTTGGCACTAATCTGATCCGGACTCACCTTCCAGCCAATTGAGGATTTACACTTTGTGTTCAACCTGAGTCAAAAACTGTTTGGAAAGACACTCTTTCAGGTTTTCCCTGAATGTCTCTTAAACTGTTCAATATATCCAAGGGTATTTTGTGTGATGGTTCCTGTAGTGTTGTGTGTGACAATTGCTGTAGTGTGTGTGACAGAACCTGTCGTGTTGTGTGTGTGGCATTTCCTGCATTGTTGTGTGCGACAGTTCCCTGTAACGTTGTGTATGACAGTTCCTGCATTGTTGTGTGTGGGTCAGTTCCGGTAGTATTGTCAGAGTATTGTGTGTGTCAGAAAACAAAGAATAGACAATACGTCATAGGAAAAATCCTGCGGCTCACCAAGTCCTTGACGACTGAGATGCCTCTCTAATCTAATATTTTCTTGCCTCTATATATTGGTCCATATCCCTCTATTCCCTGCTTATTCATATATCTATCCAAATGCCTCTTGAATGTTGTTCTAGAATCTGCTTCCACCACCTCCTCTGGCAGTGCATTCCAGGCATTTGCCACCCTCTGCATGAAAAATTCGCCCTTTACATCTCTTTTAAACATTCCGCCTCTTACTTTTAACCAAGTAATTGACTCTTTGACCCCGGGAAAAAGACTCTGACTATCCACTCTACGCAAGCCTGTCATAATCTTGTAAACCCTGTCAAGTTCATCCTCCAATGAAAACAATCCAATTTTTTCCAACCTTTGCTCATAGTCCATATTCTCCAAACTAGGCAACATCCTGGTAAATCTCTTCTGCACCTTTTCCAATGTATCATATCCTTCCGGTAGTGTGGCGACCAGAATTCTACACAATTCTCCAAATGCGGCCTAAACGAAGTCTTATACAGCTCTAATATGATTTTCCAATTCCAATACTCAATGCCCTGACCAATGAAGGCCAGCATGCCATACACCTTCTTGACTACCTTGTCGACCTGGTTTGTCAACTCCAGGGAATTGTGGATCTGCAGGCCTAGATCCCTCTGTATGCTAATATTTCTAAGGGATCTACTTTTTATTGGATACTTTCCTTCTGCAGTAATCCTTCCAAATCACACATCTCACATTGTCCAAGTTAAATTCCATCTGCCATCTTTCAGCCCAGGCCTCCAGCTGATTTACATCCTGCTGAATCCTCTGACAATCTTCCACACTATCTGGCACTCCCCCAATTTTCGTATCATCAGCAATTTACTAATCAGATCACCTACAATTTCCTCCAAATCACTCATATATATTACAAACACCAGAGGCTCCAGCATTGATTCTTGTGGAACTCTACTTGTCACATATCTTCATTCCACTGCCACTCTCTGCTTTCTATACCCAAGCCAGTTTTGTATCCATCTCCCCAGCTCACTCGGATCCCAAATGACTTCACTTTCTGCATTCACCTGCCATTAGGAACTTGATCAAAGGCTTTATTAAAGTCCATGTATACAACATCCACTGCCCTGTCCTGGTCAATTTTTCTTGTCATTTCCTCAAAGGATTCAATCAAGTTTGTGACACACGATCTCCCCTTCACACCACCATGTTGTCTATTGCTAATGAGCCTATTCTGTTCCAGATGTGAGTACGTTGTAGCCCTAAGAATCTTCTCCAATAATTTCCCTCTCACCTTAAATCTACTCCCTTTAGTTTTAGACTCCCGTACCTTTGGGAAAAGACAGTAACTATCTAGCTGATCTGTGCCCCTCATTACTTTATAGACCTCTATAAGATCACCCCTCAGCCTTCTATACTACAGAGAAGAAAGTCCCAGTCTATCCAATCTCTCCTTATAACTCAATCCATCTAGTTCTGGTAGCATCCTAGTAAATTTTTTCTGCACTCTTTCTAGTTTAATAATATCCTTTCTATAATAGAGTGACTAGAATTGCACACAGTATTCCAAGTGTGGCCTTACCAATGTCTTGTACGACTTCAACAAGACGTCCCAACTCCTGTATTCAATGTTCTGACCAATGAAACCAAGCATGCTGAATTCCTTCTTCACACTCTGTCCACCTGTGACTCTACTTTCAAGGAGTTATGAACCTGTACCCCTAGATCTCTTTGTTCTGTAACTCTCCCCAACGCCCTACCATTATTGAGTAAGTCCTGCGATGGTTCAATCTATCAAAATGCATCACTTCGCATTTAAATTAAATTCCATCTGCCATTCATCAGCCCACTGACCCAATTGATCAAGATCCCATTGCAATCCGAGATAATGTTCTTCACTGTCCACTATGCCACCAATCTTAGTGTCATCTGCAAACTTACTAACCATACCTCTTATATTCTCATCTAAATCATTAATATAAATGACAAATAACAGTGGGCCCAGCACTGATCCCTAAGGCACACCGCTGGTCACAAACCTCTGAAAAATAAAATCTACAATCACCCTCTGGCTTCTGTCTTCAAGATGTGGTCACACCGGCATTGGACAAGGGTAAGCACAGTAAGAAGGCAGACAAGCTTTTGGAGCACTGCCTCTTCATCATGTGAATCTACTCATCTGATGAAGGGGCAATACTCCAAAAGCTTGTGCTGCCAGATAAACCTGTTGGACTTTAACCTGATGCTGTGAGACTTCTTATTCTGTCATCAAGCCAATTTTATACTCGTTTAGCTATCTCACCCTGGATCCTGTGAGATTTAACCATATGCAATAACCTACCATGCAGTACCTTGTCAAAGGCCTTGCTAAAGTCCACATAGACAACATCAACAGCACTGCCTACATCTACCTTCTTGGTGACTCCTTCAAAAAACTCAAACAAATTTGTGAGACATGATTTTCCACTCACAAAGCCATGCTGACTGTCCCTAATCAGTCCTTGATCTCTAAATGCCTGTAGATCCTGTCTCTCAAAATACCTTCCAACAGTTTACCCACCACAGATGTGAAGCTCACTGGTTTGTAGTTCCCAGGTTTTCCCTCAGCCCTTTTTAAACAAAGGCACAATATTTGCCACCCTCCAATCTTCAGGCACCTCACCCGTAACTATTGATAATTCAAATATCTCTGCTAAGGGACCCATAATTTCCTCCCCAGCCTCCCAGTGGGATACACTTCATTAGGTTCAAGGGATTTATCTACCCTGATGCACTTTAAGACTTCCAGCACCCTCTTTTCTGTTATATATGCATTAGTGCTGTGTACAACAGTTCCTGTAGTGTTGTGTGTGACAGTTCCTGATGTATTGTGTGTGCCAGTTCCTGTAGTTGTGTGTGTGAGACAGTTCCTGTAGTGTTGTGTGTGACAGTTCCTGTAGTTGTGTGTGTGTGCGACAGTTCCTTTAGTGTTGTGTGTGACAGTTCCTGTACTATATGTGACAGTTCCAGTTGTATTGTGTGTGACAGTTCCTGTAGTGTTGCGTGCGACAGTTCCAGTAATGTTGTATGTGACCATTCCTGTAGTATTGTGTGTGCCAGTTCCTGTAGTTGTGTGTGTGACAGTTTATGTAGTTGTGTGTGTGTCAATTCCTGTTGTATGGTGTGTGCCAGTTCCTGTAGTTGCGTGTGTGACAGTTCCTGTAGAGTTGTGTGTAAGAGTTCGTATAGTGTTGTGTGACAGTTTCTGCAGTATTGTGTGTGACAGTTCCAGTAGTGTTGTGTGTGACAGTTCCTGTATTGTCTGCGACAGTTCCAGTAGTGTTGTGTGTGACAGTTTCTATAGTGTTGTGTGTCAGTTCCTGTAGTGTGTGTGACAATTCCTGTTGTATTGTGTGTGCCAGTTCCTGTACTTTTGTGTGTGACAGTTCCTGTAGTGTTTTGTGTGACAGTTCCTGTAATGTGTGTGTGACAGTTCCTGAGGTACTGTGTGTGAAAGTTCCTGCACTTTTGTGTGCGATAGTTCCTGTTTTGCTCCCCCAAGTCTTATTTGCTTTGCCCTCGGTATTTTCTTGCTGTTTTCTGTGTTGTTTTATACATGCCTAGAGTTGTGTTGCAGCTCCCCCTAATATAGCATCACAGTTCCTGAAAGCTTGCGTTACAGTTTCACTCCTGTTCTGGTACAGTTCCGTGAGCTTTCGCTGAATCATGCATCTTTCACTGTGAGTCTGTACAATGTTCAGGCTGAACTGACACTGCTGGGTAATACTCTGAGTCAAACTCCACCTTGCATGTGTCCAGCATGGATCACTCATGAGGTGTCTGTTCCGTGCTGATTCCCAATGGTGAATGTGTGAGGGAGCAGCTAACAGCAGGCCCTGGGATATCCCTTCACTCTGACTCAGTGCCGCCCGTTCTGAGCTGTTACCGAACTATCGGCCAGACAATGATAATATCTCGGAAGGTTTGCAATACTCTGTCCTGTCTACACAAAGATGGTGAACTGACTCGCAGGATGTGTTACCATGCCAACCTCGATCCAATATACTTTCATCCAGAGCCTGTGCTGCACCCAGCAGTGACGTGGCTGCTGAGAGAGGGAGCTGGAGTTGGTGAGCAGAGATAGCAACTGTTGCAAAAACTGTTTAAATTTTAAATACAATGCAGCACTGGCAGTCAGTTCATATTAGGCAAGCAGACAGCGTGAAACCCATAACATGGCAAAAAAAAACTGCAGAACCCTAGTGTTATGTATTCATTAATGTTGATATTTCCCAACAGACTGAGCGTACCTTCCTGCCTTAAATCTGGGCTTTAAATAAGATCTTTGTGTCTCTGGGCACAGTGCGTTGCTTTAGCGATGGTCTAGTTATGTGTGAGATCAAAGAAGCCAAGCTCCCCTACGAGAATAAAGGGAACGATAGCCTAAGGTCAATGCAGTCACAGTCGATATAATCACAGTTCCACACAACAAGTCAGAAGCCGAGACAGGGGAAGACAGACAGGAGGAACAGAAGGTTAGATACAAAAATCACAAGAGTTGATTCCCCAGCTAATTGAATTTTTATATGCAAAAACATCGGAATAAATCTGAAGCAAAATACTGTGAGATGCTGGAATTCAGAAATAAAATAGGAAATATGCACCAGCAAAGCGCATCTTTGGAATAGAAGATCAAAAGTTACAACTGATAAGATTTTGGAACACACCATGTTCAACAAAGCATTCCAGGGCCTGGTGAACCTGTCGATTCCTTTATCAGTGATCTTTATCACATAGCAGAAGGATGCAAATATGGTGACCTGAAATCTAAATTCATCCCAGATACAATTCACAGAATCAAACAGTGCAGGAGAAGCCCTTCAGCCCATTGAGTCCACATCGACACGTTAGAAACCCTGAATTTCCACCTAATCCTATCTGCCAGCACTTGGTCCATAACCCTGAATGTTGTGATGTGCCGAGTGCCCATCCAGGTACTTTTTAAAGCGTGTGAGGCGACCCGCCTCTACCACCTTTCCAAGTATGCTGGGCGTCACGGGTAATTCACTCTCTGACCTGCACCAAGACAAGATGGTCTTGTCTTGGTGGTTGATGGGAGATTTTCATCGTGGAGTTCGGTGACGAGTGGTGTGCCTCAGGGGTCTGTTTTGGGGCCCCTGCTGTTGTAATTTTTATAAATGATCTGGATGAGGGTATTGAGGGATGGATCAGTAAATTTGCAGATGACACTAAAGTTGGTGGAGTGGTAGATAGTGAAGAGGGGTGTTATAGTTTACAGAGTGACTTGGACAAGTTGCAGAGCTGGGCCGAGAGGTGGCGAATGGAGTTTAATGTGGAAAAGTGTGAGGTAATGCACTTTGGCAGGAACAATAAATGTGTAGAGTATAGGCTAATGGTAGGGCTCTTAATAGTGTTGAGGAACAGAAGGATCTTGGTGTATGTGTCAATAGATCCCTGAAAGTAGGCAGTCAAGTGGATAAAGTTGTTAAGAAGGCTTATGGAGTCTTAGCTTTTATTGGTAGGGGGATTGAATTTAGGAGCAGCAGCATCATGTTGCAACTGTACAAAACTCTAGTGCGGCCGCACTTGGAGTATTGTGTGCAGTTCTGGTCCCCACATTATAAGAAAGATGTGGAGGCATGGAGAGGGTACAGAGGAGGTTTACCAGGATGTTGCCTGGTATGGAGGGCAGGTCTTATGAGGAGAGGCTGAGGGATTTGAGGTTGTTTTCGTAGAAAGGAGGAGGCTAAGAGGGGACCTGATCGAAACATATAAGATGATTAGAGGTTTAGATAGGGTGGACAGTGATAGCCTTTTTACTAGGATGGAAAAAGCTAGCACGAGGGGACACAGCTTTAAATTAAGGGGTGATAGTTATAGGACGGATATCAGAGGTAGGTTCTTTACCCAAAGGGTGGTTTGGGAGTGGAATGCCATGCCTGCAGCAGTTGTAGATGCGCCAAGTTTGGTGGCGTTTAAGAGGTTAGTTGATAAGTATATGGATGAGAAGGGAATGTTTTAGTTAGGAGGGGCATTGCTTTTTATTTTGGTCGGCACAACATCGAAGGCCGAAGGGCCTGTTCTGTGCTGTATTGTTCTATGTTCTATGTTCTATGTTCTATGTTCTAAGATGACTTCACTCTGGCCAAGGCCCTCCAGTTAGTTTGACTTTCTCAGCTCCGAGACCAACCGTTCTGCAAGGGGAAGGCACTTCACGGAGCAGGAGTCACACCACAGCCCACAACACAGGGATACTGCTGTGCATGGACACCAGTCCCTTAAGGTAGCAGGACAGGTGGATAGAGTGATTAAGAAGACATGTGGTTTACTAACCAAGGGGGAGAGTTTAAGAGCAGGGAGGTTATTCTGAAATTGTATATAACATTGATTAGGGCATCAGCCTTCTCTTCTTTCATCTGTTCTAATGACACTGCCCATGATGTATATTGCTTGGATATTATGATGAAAGCTTGTTGAATTACAAAGAAGTCTTTATTATCATTTCTGAGCTATGTACATATTCACACTAGAGGTTACAGTTTACAGTTTGAGAATCCACATTGTAGGAGCGAGGTGATAGCAGTGGAAAGGATGCAGAGGAGATTTGCCAGGGCTGGAAAGTTTTAGTTACGTGGGAAGAGAGACTGGATAGACTGGGGCTGTTTTCCTTGGAAGAGAGAAGTGGGGATATGATTGAGATGTATGCAGTTATGAAGGCATAGATAGAGTAGACCTGAAGAAACATTTCCCCTTGGTGGAGAGACAAATGACCAGGGGGTACAGATTTAAGATAAGGGATTTTGAGGGGGTATGAAGAGAAACTTTTTCATCCAGATGGTGGTGAGAGTAGCTAGTTCTTAGTTCTGTTAACTTGGGCAACCTTTGTTGATTTGGAGGTTGAATTCTAGCCTGTGATTTGAGGCCTAAGAACATAAGAAATAGGAGCAGGAGTCGGCCATCCAGCCCCTCGAGCCTGCCCCACCATTCAATAAGATCATGGCTGATCTGAAGTGGATCAGTTCCACTTTCCCACTTCCTCCCCATAAACCTTAATTCCCTTGTCTATCGGAAACCTATCTACCCGTGACTTAAATATATTCAGCAAGGTAGCCTCCACCACTTCAATGGGCAGAGAATTCCAGAGATTCACCACCCTCTGAGAGAAGAAGTTCCTCTTCAACTCCGATCTAAACTGCGCCCCCCACCCCCTCTAATTTTGAGGCTGTGCCCTCTAGTTCTTGTTTCCTTTCTAAGTGGAAAGAATCTTTCTGCCTCTACCCTATCTAGCCCCTTACATGTCTCTACAAGATCCCCCCTCAGCCTTCTAAACTCCAACGAGTACAAGTCCAATCTGCTCAATCCCCCCTCATAACCCTCTCATCTCTGGTATCAGCCTGGTGAACCTTCTCTCTACTCTCTCCAAGGCCAATATATACTTTTGTAAGGGGACCAAAACTGCACACAGTACTCCAGTTGCAGCCTCACCAGTGCACTGTACAGTTGCAGTAAGACCTCCCTACTTTTATATTCTATCCCCCTCGCGATAAAGGCCAACATTCCATTCGCCTTCTTGATCACCTGCTGCATCTGCAGACTGAGATTTTGCAATTCGTGCACAAGGACCCCCAGGTCCCTCTGCACAGTAGCATGCTGCAGCTTTTCACCATTTAAATAATATTTCATCCTACTATTATTTCTTCCAAAATGGATGCCTCACATTTGCCAATGTTAAACTCCATCTGCCAGATCCTCACCCACTCACACAGCCTACCCAGATCTCTCTGCAGATTTTCCGTGTCCTCCACGCAATTCGCTTTCCCACTCATTTTCGTATCATCAGCAAGTTTTGTTACCTGTGAATTGTGGTCTGTGTTTCTAGCGCTGAGTTTTTGAGATGTTTTTCTGCTCCTAAGAGTTGAAATTCTCTTTGTCTATTCCCCATCTGATGTGTTTGGTGATTATCAGATTGACTCATTCTTTGTGGAGAGAAAGTCCACTCTGTTCAGTTGTAGAATGAACCTGATTTGGTATTTTTCGGTGTCATCCTGATCACTGTGGGAGTTGAAGGTGTCTCTTCCTGTTCTTTGGATGTCCCTCATCCTCATGTGAGATCAGCTTGCAGTTTGGTTTTTATTGTGGCACTGTGTTTTGTCGGGTATCTCCATGGCATGTTGACAAGTTGATGAGCACGAGTTCCAGCTCCGGTATTGTCTTGCAACTTTGTTGTTCATCCATCGTCATCGATGAGGACCTCGACACCATTAGTCATTTTGAGGCTGGTTGGGGTGTGTCCGGAAATGATTGACCAGACCAATTCGGGCACGGAATGTCCTGGCACATATAGACAGACTTGTGTAGACACTGTAGTTGTTGCGCTGGTGGCTCTGGATTTCTGCAGCTCGTGTTTAAGTTGTGCTTCAGCAATACATCTTGCTTCGTGAGCTTGACAGCCTTTGTGCATGAGGCAGCACCAGGTAGGGCGGTTTTGTGCCAGCGTTTCCCAGGTGGTCGTGTCTATATGACTTCAGGGAGGCTTTGAGTGTGTCTTTGAATTGTTTCTTCTGCCCTCCATGCGAGCATCTTCCAGCAGAGAGTTCCCCAAAAAGGAGCTGCTTGGGTATGTGCTCGTCTGCATATGAATGACATGACCTGCCCACCGGGTCTGCGCTCTGATCAGCAGTGTGTGGACTGATGGTAAACTTGCTCTAGAGAGAACTTCAGTGTCTGGTACTTTGTCTTGCCATCGGATGTGTAATATTCTGTGAAGACAAGTCATGTAGAAATGATTGAGCTGTCTTGAGTGCCTTCGATACACAGTCCATATTTCACAGCCGTACAGGAGGGTAGTGAGTACGGTGCATGAGGAGCAGGACTAGAACAACTCGGTGAGCTTCTCGATAAGTCCAGGACCAGCAGCTTTATAGATCTCTGCAGATATGGCATTTGCCCCTGGGGCTTTGCCACTGATAGCTGGCTGACAGCTTTCATGACTTCGGTTACTACCGGTGGGTCATCCATGGCGTTGTTGATATCGACCTGGGGAATCCTGTCTATTGCCTCATCATAGACCTTCAGTTTTGTTGCTGGGCTGATTCCTCAACATTGCCATACAGTGGAGCACAGTCTACCAAAAGCAGAACTTGCCTTTGCTATTCTGCAGTTAACTTCAGTATCAATAGTCACTGCTTGAGAGAGGGTGCTGCCAAGATAAGTGAACAGGTCCGCTGCCTGTAGTTTCTGCCCTTTGGTTATGATTATGGGTTCTGTGTACGGTGCATGAGGAGCAGGCTTTGGTCTTTTTAATGTTGATGGTGAGTTCAAAGTTGTCACAAGCTGTGGAAAATTTGTCCATACTGACTTGTACCTCTGGCTCTGAGCCAGTATACAGGGTGCAGTCATTGGCAAAGAGGAAATCTCTCAGAACAGTCTCTTTCACTTTGGTAATAGCTTGAAGTCTCCTCAGGTTGAAGAGCTTCCCATCCACTCTGTACTTGAGGCTGATTCCAGCAACACTGTCCTGGAAGGCATCATTCAGCATGGCAGTAAACATCATGCTGAACAGTGTGGGTGTGAGCACACAGACCTGTTTGACGCCATTGGTGACTGGGAATGCCTTAGAGGATTCTCCACCATCCAGTATCATG
The DNA here is from genome assembly GCA_024679065.1 of Sphyrna mokarran. Classification (NCBI taxonomy): domain Eukaryota; kingdom Metazoa; phylum Chordata; class Chondrichthyes; order Carcharhiniformes; family Carcharhinidae; genus Sphyrna; species Sphyrna mokarran. Next base: position 44,609,608 of record JAGIQG010000024.1, read on the forward strand.
GCCATCATGGAACTGTTGTACCATCTAAATGAATTGGGGAGGGCAGCCAAACTTTGACATGATCCTCCACAGGCCTTGTCGGCTGACAGTGTCGAAGGCTTTAGTGAGGTCAACAAAGGTTGTGTAGAGCTTGTGATTCTGCTCCTGACACTTCTCCTGAAGTTGGCGTGCAACAAAAATCTTGTCAACAGTCCCGTGACCTTTGTGGAAGTCACACTGTGACTTTGGAAGCAGGTGCAGCTCCAGATGAGTGACTGGACAATTTATCAGGATTCTTGCCAGGGTTTTTCCTGTGACGGAGAGCAGTGAGATTCCTCGGTGCTTGTTGCATTCTTGCCGATGGCCCTTCCTGTTGTAGAGGTGTACGATGGAAATATCTTTACGTTCCCGAGGAATGGATCCTTGCTTCCAAAAGGACTAGAACAACTCGGTGAGTTTCTCGATAAGTCCAGAACCAGTAGCTTTGTAGATCTCTATAGATATGGCATCTGCCCCTGGTACTTTGCCACTGATAGCTGGCTGACAGCTTTCATGACTTCGGCTACACTGGTGGGTCACCCATGGTGCTGTTGATATCGACCTGGGGAATCATGTCTATTGCCTCATCGTTAATAGATGACGGTCAGTTGAGGACGGCTTCAAAGTGTTCAGCCCATTCTGTAGGATCTGAGCCTTCTCTGTAATAAGAGTTGTATTATCTGTACTCAGGAGGGGGGAGCTCCAAGATATTGAGGTCCATAGAGAATGTTGAGGGCTTCATAAAACCATTTCAAGTCATTTCTGTCAGTGTATCCCCATATTTCATCTGTCTTGGCGCTCAGCCAGCCGTCCTGCATTTTACGCAGTTTATTCCGGACTGTCCTGCGAGCACTGGGAAAAGCATTTTTCTTGGCAGCTGATGATGGGTTGTTCTGACAGACTCAATGAAGATGGTGCTTTTCAACAAGTAGAGCCTGTATCTCCTCATCATTTTCATTGAACCGATCATGCTGCTTGTGAGTGGAGGGCCTGAGCACCTTCAGTGTAGATGTATGGACAGCATCCCTGAAGCATTCCCAGTCATCCTCAGCGCTATCTGCAAGGTGTCGGTCAGCAAGCTTGATTTCTAAGTCTTCAGCCAGTGCTGAAGCTACGCTGGGGTTCTTTAGCTTGGCCGCATTGATTCTTTTCATAACCTTGCTTCCCTGTGGTCGTCTCTTGGGTCTGATGCGGAGCCTCATTTTGGAGACAGTGAGCCTGTGATCTGTCCAGCAGTCAGCACCACACACGGTCTCAGTCACTCTGACATCCTGCCTGTCTTTTCTCTTGACAATGACATAGTCGATAAGATGCCAATGCTTAGAGCGGGGATGCATCCAGGAGGTCTCATTACGGGTAGGCAGATGGAAGGTCGTGTTGGTGATGAGGAGGTCGTGGACTGCACAAGTCTTCATTAAGAGGCCGTTACTGTTACAGTTGCCCACTCCATGCCTCCCAATGACTCCCTGCCACATTGCAGAGTCACACCCTACTCTTGCATTGAAATCCCAAGCAAGATCAGCTTATCGGTATTGCTCACCGCTGATATTAGGGCGTCTAGTTCTTTGTAGATCTTGTCTTTCATCTCGTCTGTGTTGTTCATTGTGGGGGCGTAGGCACTGATCAGGGTGGCTTGACTTCTGTTCTGTAGAGGAAACTGTAATGTCACAAGCCAGTTGTTCACACCCTTGGGTAGACTATCAAGGTAAATCCAACTCCAGCATCACGAAGTTCATCGCTGCTGCGACTGTTCCAGAGAAAAGTGTGTCCACCTGCAGTTTCAGTAAACTGACCTACGTTGGCAAAACAAGTTTCACTCAGGGCTGTAATGTCAATGTTGTATATTGCAAACTCTTCGGCAACTAAGACTGTTCTTCTCTCTGGTCTGTCTGCTGTAGGGTTGTCCAAAAGCATGCACACGTTCCAAGTGCCAGTGGTGAGCGGTGTCACCTCGTGTTTTATTTTGTTTGTTCAACGGCAAGATGGGATCCCCACCAGCCACAGTAAACTGGCCAAGGTGTAGTGAAGCAGGCAATGTTTAAGGTACCTTTTCCAGCCCCTTCCTCATTTTACGAAGGTGAGTAATGCAGTTCTGGGAAGAGAACTGCCCAGTTGCCCAGGTAGATGCTAAGTTCCACTGCTGCATCGATCAGCGGAAAACGACCCGAGCCACCTGCATACAGGTTCATGACTATAGCTCCCAGTGTATCTGCACCTGCTGCTTCACCGCTCACTCATCGCTACAGGACCTCAAGGGTTGAACAGGACACTGATGATGATGATGATGATGATGTCGAGACTAGTGCTTGATTTGGTTTAGAGTGAGGGAGAGTTGCATCAGCCTCACTCTCTCTTCCCAATTCCCATCTAGATCCAGCGGCAAGACAGCTGGAGATGCAACTTTATGCTGGTGGTTGCAGTGTCTGTGCTGTTTATAGCTGGAGTGACAGTAACTATTACAGCCTGGGATTGAGGATCACTCTTGTGTTTCTGCTCATTTTCCTGTGTGTCTTCCACACAAAGCAGAGTGGTGATTATCTGAAGATTTGGCTGGTCAAAGCCCCAAAGAGGGGCTTCTGCAAGGAAATGAGTCAAAGCAGCTGTGTGGAGGGTAAAGACAATTCAGAGCTGATGTGTGTGTTAAGAGTTTCTTGATGAGTAAGCCTCTTGGGAACTTGCAGTTCGGTGTAGTTGATGACAGAATTTGACCTGATGCTTTTTGTCACTCTAAAAGGTTAAAGCCAACACAAGCCTCTCTGCTCAAGAGAGAAAAAGATTGGTTTTGGATGATGTACATGACTTCAGATATCTGCTTGTTGCCATAGCGACTCTATGGTCAGCTCTATGACCAGAAGTCACATTCCTTCAGACATTCAGAGAGTTGCATATGTTAGCTGTAGCCAGAAGTTGCTCAAACATTGCTCCTTATCTAAGGACAGTATAACACTGTGAAGGAGATACAGTTCCAAGTTAAGGTGGTGTGTGGCTTGAATGGAACCAGAAATTGATGGTGATATTGAAGAAGCTCAATGAGTAAGATGGTACACACTGCTGTCACTGTGCATCACTGCTGGAAGATCATAGAACCCGATAGTGCAGAAAGAGGCCCTTCAGCCCATCGAGTCTGCATCAAACACAATCCCACCCAGGCACTATCCTCATATCCCTACATACTATACCCTCTAACCTCTGCTACCCTGAACACCAAGGGGCAATTTCTTAGCATGGCCAATCGACCTAATCCGCACATCTTTGGACTGTGGGAGGAAACTGGAGCACCCGGAGGAAACCCACGCAGACACGAGGAGAATGTGCAAGCTCCACACAGACAGTGACCCAAGCCGAGAATCAAACACAGGACCCTGGAGCTGTGAAGCAGCAGTGCTAACCACTGTGCTACCGTGCCAAGTGTTTTTGGAGCTGCACTAATCAAGGCAAGTGGCGAGTCTTCCAACACAATCCTGACTTGGGTCTTGTAGGTGGTGAACAGTCTTTGGGGAGTCAGGAGGTGAGTAACTCATAGCAGAATACCCAGCCTATTCTTTCAGCCACAGTATTTATACAGTGAGACCAATTAAGTGTCTTAAAACTATCCTCTCATTCCCACCCCATGTTTGCCAGTATATCTTGTCAAAACCCTTCATATTCAATGTAGTTTTGTGGTTTGTCCTGTTGAGAATGTCTAAACTGATTTCACACAGAGAGATCTTCCAATCAGCAGGCCAGGCCAGAGATAATCCCAAATCCCAATGGTGAAACTGTGGAATGCTTGGTCCCAGGTTTTGAGCATCATTCCCATTCTCTTGTGGGCTTGGACAGAGAGTTTAATATTCATGTTTGGGCCGGGGGGGGGGGGGTTTCATATCTGGTGTTCTTCAGCCTCATGTTGCTGTGATATTCATTTTCAACCTTCCTACCAAAAACATAAAATTGTTGAGAAATTATTGGGTTGGCAAAACGCAGAGTGATACAAGCCTTTGGAGCTAGATTTCACAGATTACTGACTCAGCAAGAAGAATGAGTCAGAGCTAATGTATTCCCTTGGGGATATTTTCTTGTGAGAATAGCTCCCTGTACAATCGGGTAGATATCACAGGGTCTTACAATCAGTCCACAGTTTGTGCTGAGTTAGGTGATGTCAGCCAGTTAGGGAGGATGTTAGGATTACAATGGTGAGGATGCTACAACTGGTCTCTGCATCTTCTGTGTTGGGAAAAAGAGAATAAATGATCAGTTTTCCCACCTCCTGAAGTGGCGAGGCTGCCAGCATTCTGCCCATTCCTCCTGTCCCGTGATGGAAGGCAGTCCCACAATGCACCAGTTTGATCATAGATTATAGAATCGTAGAACCCTACAGGGTAGAAAGAGGTTCTTCGGCCCATCGAGTCTGCACCGAACACAATCCCACCCAGCCCCTACCTCCCCCATACTATATCCACTAACCCCCCCTAACTTAGGATCCCTGGACACTAAAGGGCAATTTCTTAGCATGGCCAATCAACCTAACCCGCATATCTTTAACAGACCACAGTGAGGCAGGAGGGTGTCGTAATTGGTCACTCCTTTGGGTGTAAATTCCATCTTGGTAAGAGACCACCAAGTAGCTTCTCGGAATCTCTACCCTTTCCCATTTTCCGACACAACAGAGCCTACTCCAGGATGAGGGAGCAGGAAGAGATCAAGGGAGTAAAAGGAGTCAATTCTTCGCCATTCCAGAGGTGGGATAGATCTCCTGGACCTACTGGGATCTGTTTGTCTGGATTAGTGTGGAGAGTGTGTCATTGGAGGAGAGGGTGCAGGAAAGAGAGGTGGACATTGGTGGACGGATTGAGGGAGATCACAAGTCTGCCTGAGGTAGCATTAGCGGGAAAGATAGGGAGAGAAGTCCGTGCATTCGTACAGTGACTGCCATTGGTGTCACAGGAACTCGACTGGCAATGTTCCAATCGCATCAAATATTTTCTGCAGTGTATATTTTTTGAAATGAATAAACCCACAGATCCAACACTTCAAACACTTGCAATCTGTTAGCATGAGCAGAAATCAAACTGACTAACCCACTTGCAGTGTGTCAGCATTGTGACGGTGCAGGGCATTATTTAAGGCAATGCTTTCAAAGCAAGATAATGCTAACCTATCACATAACAAATAGAAATACATTAGCTAACAGCTCCTAGTCATTGTGCAGCTTATTGTAACGGATACAATAAGGCTTGAGATTCGTGAGTGTGATAGAATTCTTACTGAGCCAAGCTCAGTGTTAATTTAATACTGGGCAGAACCAGATACAGGAGATGCTTTGGAGATTCAGTGATGAGAGCTACAGGATCCAGAAGCTGACATTTGCCCATCTTAACATAGGAACCTTTAAAAGGCATATATAAAAAAGAAAGATTTGCTTCTCTACATTGCCTGGGGGAGGTAGTGGTATTGTCACTGGACTGGTAATCCAGAGATCCGGGGCAATGTTCTGGGGATGCAAGTTCTAATCCACATGGTAGATGTTGAAATTTGAATTCAGTAAAAATCTGGAATTAAAATTCGAATGATGACTAAAAAATGTGTTATAAAAATTCATCTGGTTTGTTAATGAACTTCATGGAAGAAATTTGTCATTGGGGTAGCAGAGTGGTTAGCACTGCTGCTTCACAGCTTCAGGGTCCTGGGTTCAATCCCTGGCTTGGGTCACTGTCTGTGTGGAGTTTGCACATTCTCCTTGTGCCTGTGTGGGTTTCCTCCAGGTGTTCCGGCTTCTTCCCACAGTCCAAAGATGTGCAGGTTAGGTTGATTGGCTGTGCTAAGAAATTGCCCATTAGAGTCCAGGGATGCGTAGGTTGGAGGGATTAGTGGATATAATGTGTAGGGATATGGAGTGGGTGGGATTGTGTTCAGTGCAGACTCGATAGGCCGAAGGGCCTCTTTCTGCACTGTAGGGTTTCTGTGATTCACCAGGCCTGGCTTAAATGTGACTCTAAAACCACAGCAATGTGTTTGACAGATTTTAACCTCTGAAATGGACTAGCAATAAATGCTGGCCCATGAGTAAAATAAAAACCACCACTGGACATCTCAGCAAATCTCCAAAATAGCGCAATGTGATATTTTATTGCAGTCAGGAGTTCAGTTTAACATTTCACCCAAAAAACAGTGCACCTCCAATAGCACCATTTCAGTATTGTACTAATATGCCACTTTGATTTTTGTGTTCAAATCCTGGAGTTAGTTATTTTAGTATTTTCTGGGTTATATGGCTGACTTATCTCAGAGTAATGCTGAGATGGCACCTGTTCCAAATCTACAACAGCTTTATTTACATTACTTTAAAATATCTTAGAACTTACAGTAGATTCTACATTCATGTCTTTATCAGATCTTTCCAGAACTTTCTATGTAGTGTCACTGAAAACTCTAGCTCCACTCACCAGCTTAAGCAATTAAGTATAGTTAATATAGATCAGAAAACCAACTAAGTAAGTGGGCGAGAACCTGGCAGATGGAGCATAATGTTGGCAAATGTGAGGCTATCCACTTAGGAAGAAATAATTGCAGGATGGAATATTATTTAAATGGTGAAAAGTTGCAATGTGCTACAGTGCAGAGGGACCTGTGGGTCCTTGTGCATGAATCGCAAAAACTCAGTCTGCAGGTGCAGCAGGTGATCAAGAAGGCGAATGGGATGTTGGCCTTTATAGAGAGGGGGATAGAATATAAAAGCAAAGAGGTCTTGCTGCAACTGTACAGGGCACTGGTGAGGCCGCAGCTGGAGTATTGTGTGCAGTTTTGGTTCTTTTATTTGCAAAAGAATATATTGGCCTTGAAGGGAGTACAGAGAAGGTTCACCAGACTGATACTGGAGATGAGGGGGTTAGCTTATGAGAAGAGATTGAATAGATTGGGCCTGTACTCACTGGAGTTTAGAAGGCTGATGAGGGATCTTATAGAGACATATAAGATAATGAAGGGGCTAGATAGGGTAGAGGTAGAGATATTCTTCCTACTTAGAAAGGATAGCAGGACTAGAGGGCACGGCCTCAAAATAAGAGAGGGAATGGGGCAGTTTAGAACAGAGTTGAGGAGAAACTTCTTCTCTCAGACGGTGGTGAATCTCTGGAATTCTCTGCCTATTGAAGTGGTGGAGGCTCCCTTGCTGAATATGTTTAAGTCACGGGTAGATAGATTTCTGATAGACAAGGGAATTAAGGTTTATGATGAGCAGGTGGGAAAGTGGAACTGATCCACTTCAGGTCAGCCATGATCTTATTGAATGGCGGGGCAGGCTCGAGGGGCTGGATGCCCGACTCCTGGTCCTATTTCTAATGTTCTTATGTAAATAAAATATTCAAGCATAGATCAATCAAACCATTCAACACTACGTAACTTTTCCCCTTTTAATAAAAACTCAGTTTTGAATTAAATCATTCTAAACAACAAACACATGTCAAGTATATTTTAATATTCAACTTGTTTGTTTCCTTTAACTACAGAAATAGGCTCTGAAGCTCTAATTAAATCTAATTAGATCAAAAATTAGATATTATGGTTTTGTGTGATCAACTTTATGGGCTGGATGATCAACATCACTGAGAGGAAAAGGAAGTGTATCCTCTTCATCACTGTTTTAAAATGTTCAGCTAAGCTTCTCTTCAGCCTGAAGCATTATTATATTCCGAATATCAGTAAGGTTTTTCCTGTTGTTGATGTGTTCTAATATGCATCTTTAATCTGGTATTCTTGCTGAAATCTTTGTCACATTAGGGATCTGGTAGAACTACCCATCTTGTGGCTTCAAATACGCACACAAAGGGCTGGATTTTATGCTTGTCCTGAAACTGTAAAATTCTGCCTAAGGTCAATGCACCTTCCCATCGTCTGCCCCTCGCCTGCTATGATTCCCCTGGCAGATGGAGTGGTGAAATTCCGGCGATAAGGTTTCTAAAAATTCATTTATGAGATGTCACTGGCTGGCCACCATTTATTGCCCATCCTTCAGAAGGTGCCAGTGAATTGCCTTCTTAAATCACAGTAAGAAGTCTGACAATACCAGGTTTTTAAAATCACTGCAGTCCAAATGGTGTAGGTACACCCACAGTGCTGTTAGAGAGGGATTACAAGTTTCTGATCCAAGAACAGAGAAGGAAAGGTGATATGTTTCCAAGTCAGGAATGCCAGTACTATTCCCAAGTCTTGTCCTTCTAGATGATGGTTGTCATTAGTTTGGAAAGTGCTACCAAAGGAACCTTGGTGAGTTCCTACAGCATATCTTGTAGATAGGCATCACTCCTAATGTGCGTTGGGATGGAGAAGTGAACATTTATGGGAGTAGCAATCAAATGGGTTATTTTGTCCTAAATGGTGATGAGCTTCTTGAGTGCTGTTGGAGTCGCACACATCCAGGCAAGTGGAGAGTATTCTATCACATCTTATAGTTGGTGGACGGGTTCTGGGGGCTCAGGAGGTGAGTTACTCATCGCTAAATTCCCAGCATCTGATATGTACTTGTAGCCACAGTATATTTTTATGGCAAGTCCAGTTCAAGTTCTTGTCAGTGGTAATCCCCAAGAGTTTGATAGTTGGAGATTCAGCAATAGGTAATTCTATTGAGTATCAAAGAGCGATGGTTAAATTCTCTCTTGTTGGAGATAGCCATTGTTTGGCACTTATATGGCAAGATTGTTACTTACCACTTGTCAGCCCAAGCCTGGATATTGTCCAGGTCTTGTTGCATTTGGACATGGACTGCTTCCGTGTCTGAGGAGTCACAAACAGTGCTGAACAGTGTACAGTTATCACCCCCACTTCAGACCTTGTGTTGGGAGGAAATCATTGATGAAGCGTCTGAAGATGTTTGGACTGAGGACAATATCCAAGATAATGTAACATTGAGGAGAGACATGAAGTTAGGAAAAGTTGGTAAGGTATCTCTGTTAATTAAACATGGCATTATTATTTAAGTGAGAGATAACCTTAATACTGAAGTTCAAGACACACTACCCATTTAGGTGGGGCTAAGAAACAGTAAGGAGCAGAAAACATTGATAGGAGTTGCCCTTAGGTCATCAAATAGCAATGATGATGTAAACATCATTGGACAGTGATAGCCTTTTTCCTAGGATGGAAAAAGCTAGCACGAGGGGACACAGCTTTAAATTAAGGGGTGATAGTTATAGGACGGATATCAGAGGTCGGTTCTTTACCCAAAGAGTGATTAGGGAGTGGAATGCCCTGCCTGCAGCAGTTGTAGATGCGCCAAGTTTGGTGGCGTTTAAGAGGTTAGTTGATAAGTATATGGAAGAGAAGGGAATGGTTTAGTTTGGAGGGGCATTGCTTTTTATATTGGTTGGTGCAACATCGAAGGCCGAAAGGCCTGTTCTGTGCTGTAATGTTCTATGGTCTGTGTTCTATCGCAGTATAAATCAGGATTTTAGGGGAATATGTAATAAGGGTAATACACTAATCATGAGTGATTTCCATCTATGCATAGCTTGGGTAAACCTAATCGGTACTAATTTGTGGAGGATGAACCCTTTGGATGTGTGCAGGGTGATTTTCTACAGCAATACACTGAGGAACTGACTCAGAAATGGGTTATTTTAGATCTGGTATTGTGCAATGAAATAGGGTTAAATAGCAACACTCTAGGAAAGGGTGACCATAATAGAGTTTTGCCTTGAGATCGAAAGCGATGTGGTTCAATCAGAGGCTAGGGTCTGACATCTACTATAAAGCATGTGATAACAGGAGACTTAGAAAATGCTGGGGTTAGGCAAATTCAACATGGCTTTAGAAAATAGAAATCATGTTTAACAAACCTGTTGGAGTGCTTCCGAGAATGTAATTAGCAGATTGGACTAAGTGAAACTGGTATAGTTAGATGTAGTAAGAATTTGTGAGACTTCTAACATGATTTACCCCAGTCTAATGCTAGCATCTCCACATCATATTTGATGTATGCGAAGTTAGTGAAAAGATGAGAGCATGTGTAGTTTGGAAGGATGTATTGGCATGAATTTAGAATTGATTAATGGACAGAAAATAGTAAATGGGCCATTCTCAGGTTGGCAGGCTGTTTCAGGGTCCCAGCTACTCACAATCTCTTTGGGGTGTATCCAAAGCACAGCCAATGGCCCACACATAATGACTCCCAGAGCCTCTAGATTTGGCCCATCAAATTTGTTCAACATTCAATCGTCATCCATTTGCTCTCTGGTTTCTCTCTGTTTTGTCCGTGATAGGCTCAGTATTGGGAAGCAGGGAAAGTATGTGCATGCATGTATGTCTGGGGCAAGGGGAAATATGAAAACATTAGGCAGGTAATTGGACGTATAAACTGGAAGGAGGTGTTCTTGGGGAACAGTACAGAAGGAAAGTGGAGGATTTTCAAGGAATGTTTGTCTGGGGCACTGCAAGACAACGTTCCGAGGAGTCAAGAAAATTCTGGTAGGACGCGAGAACCGTGGTGCACGAAGGTAGTGGTGAACCTAGTTAGGAAGAAAGAAAAGGTGTATAAAAGGTTCAGAGAGCTAGGGGATGTTAGGGATCTAGAGGAGTATAAGGTTTGTAGAAGGGAACTTAAAAAGGAAATTAGGAGAGCCATAAGGGGTCATGAGAAGGCCTTGGCAGGTAAGATTAAGGAGAATCCCAAGGCCTTCTACAAATATGTGAAAAGTAAAAGGATGAGAAGAGAAGGGATAGGGCCTATAAAAGGTGAAGGGGGAAAAGTCTGTGTGAATCCGGAAGAAATGGCAGAGGTGCGTAACGAGTACTTTGCCTCGGTATTCACGGTGGAAAGTGAACTGGGAGATTGTACTGCAGGTTTGAGGCATACGGAAAAGATTGAGTATGTGGATGTTAGGAAAGAGGATGTGTTAGACCTGTTAAATTCTATCAAGATAGACAAGTCGCCGGGACCGGATGGGATGTACCCCAGGTTATTGTGGGAGGTGAGGGAAGTGGTTGCAGAGGCCCTGGCGATGATCTTTGCGTCATCCATGGAAACGGGAGAGGTTCCGGAGGATTGGAGGATTGCGGATGTGGTTCCTATCTTTAAGAAAGGGAACAGGGATAGTCCAGGAAATTACCGACCGGTGAGTTTGACTTCAGTGGTTGGTAAGCTGATGGAGAGGCTTCTGAGGGATAAGATATATGAACATTTGGAGAAGTTTGGACTGATTAGAAATAGTCAGCATGGTTTTGTCAAGGGCAGGTCATGCCTTACGAGCCTAGTTGAGTTCTTCGAAAATGTGACTGAACACATTGACGAAGGAAGGGCGGTGGACGTAATGTACATGGACTTTAGTAAGGCGTTTGATAAGGTCCCACATGCAAGGCTTCTGGAGAAGGTGAGAGGGCATGGGATCCAAGGGGCTTTGGCCTCGTGGATCCAGAACTGGCTTGCCGGCAGAAGGCAGAGAGTGGTTGTGGATGGGTCTTGTTCTGCATGGAGGTCGGTAACCAGTGGAGTGCCCCAGGGATCTGTTCTGGGACCCCTGCTGTTTGTCATTTTCATAAATGACCTGGATAAGGAAGTGGAGGGATGGGTTAGCAAGTTCGCCGACGATACAAAGGTCGATGGTGTTGTGGATGGTCTGGAGGGATGCCAAAAGTTGCAGCGGGACATAGACAGGATGCAAGACTGGGCGGAGAAGTGGCAGATGGACTTCAACGCAGATAAATGTGTAGTGGTCCATTTTGGCAGGAATAATTGGATGAAGGAGTACAATATAAGGGGTAGGAGTCTTAGCTGTGTTGTAGAGCAGAAGGATCTCGGGGTCCGGGTCCATAGGACTCTTAAATCGGCCTCGCAGGTGGAGGAAGTGGTCAAGAAGGCGTACGGTGTACTGGCCTTCATTAATCGAGGAATAGAGTTTAGGAGTCAGGAGGTAATGATGCAGCTCTATAAGACTCTTGTCAGACCCCAGTTGGAGTATTGTGCGCAGTTCTGGTCGCCTCATTATAGGAAGGATGAAGAGGCTATTGAGAGGATTCAGAGGAGATTTACAAGGATGCTGCCTGGATTGGGAGGCAGGCCTTATGAAGATAGGTTGAGGGAGCTGGGACTCTTCTTACTGGAGAGACGTAGGTTGAGAGGCGACCTGATAGAGGTTTATAAAATGTTGAGAGGAATAGATAGGGTGGACTCTCAGAGACTATTTCCCCGAGCTGAAATGGTCACTACGAGAGGACACAGATTTAAGGTGCAGGGAAGCAAATACAAGGGAGATGTCAGGGGTAGGTTTTTCACTCAGAGGGTGGTGAGTGAATGGAACCGACTGCCATCGGAGGTTGTTGAGGCAAACTCACTAGCGTCTTTTAAGAGACTTCTGGATGAGTATATGGAAAAGAATAGGATAGGGGATTATAGATAGGTCTGTGGATTGGTAGATGTGATCAGCGCAACTCGTGGGCTGAAGGGCCTGTTTGTGCTGTATTGTTCTATATTCTATGTGTGCACATGGGTGTGTTTGCGTGTGCATGCATGTGTCCACACGTCAATATGATTGAGTGAACGAGCACCCTGAGACTGGGCCAGGAACACACTCATTCTCTCATGGCTATAACTATTTATTGATCATTTTTTCCAAAAATTCTCAGCCTACTGTTTTGACATTCTGGTTTTGCTCAGCAAGTTGTTTTCCACTCGCCAGCTATTTATTTTGCAATTCATGCCTAATGCTGTGCCAAACTTATCTCTCTGAAATTGAACTATCAGCTCCTCGAGTGAGCAGGAAATGGAAACATGGCTGCCCCTTTTCCCACGCCACCCACACAAAACATCCGGACAGTCCTGATCTATATCAATGATTCTGCTGTGAAAATGAAAATCTGCAGGTAACACAAGGTTAGATGACGTGTGAGGTTTGAAGAAGTTTCAGGAGGAGTTGGAGAAGCTAAACACGTGGACAAACTTTTGGCCAATTTGAACAGTGTAGAGAAATGTGAGGTTATCCAATACTTGGGTAGGAAAAGCAGAAATACACGGCGAGAGGCTGAGAAGTGTCAAAACTCAAAAGGAATGTCCTTGTTCATTGAAATCTAATATGCAAGAAATTGAAAAGATAAATGGTATGTTGGTCTTTATTACAACAGGATCCAAGTACAGGAAAAAGATATTTTACTCCAATTATATTGAGCCTTGGTGAACCTGCACCAAGAATTTTGTCTGCAGTTTTGGCCCCCTTAAAGGATTTTTTTTTTTGTTATCCATTTATGGGGCATGGGTATCACTGACTGATGTAGAGATGCTGGCGTTGGACTGGAGTAAACACAGTAAGAAGTCTGACAACACCAGGTTTAAATCCAACCAATTTATTTGATAGTAAACTCATAAGCTTTCGGCTCTATGACCTTTGCCAAGTTCCACACACATGAGGACAGTCTTAACAGGGATCTTGGCTTCATGTCACACTATCTGTAACCCCCGTGACTTGCCTGGGTTAGCAAAAAACCTCACTTACTGTGCTGTCTGGAGACAATACACATCTCTCTAACCTGTGCTCAGTGCTCCTTCCACTCACATTGTTAGCCACTTTAAGACTTGAATAGCAGGTTCGGTGTAAAGATTCGCATTCTAATCAGTAATCTGTAAACTGTCTGTGCTGATATGTGTGCTATTGCAGACCAGAACACCTCATTCGCCTGATGAAGGCCATAGAGCTGAAAGCTTGCGAGTTTACTATCAAATAAATCAGTTGGATTTAAAACTGGTGTTGTTAGACCCCTTACTGTGTATCACTGACTGGCCACTACTTATTGCCGATCCCTCATTGCACTTGAGAAAATAGTGGGGAGAAGGTAGGGGGGTGCCGCTTTCTTGAAACACTGCAGTCTATTTGCTGTGCGTTGATCTACAATGCCGTTAGGGAGGGAATTCCAGGATTTTGACCCAGTGACTGTGAAGGAATGGTGAAATATTTCCAAGTCAGGATGGTAAATGGTTTGGAGGGGAGTTGCTGTTCCCATGCATTTATTGCCCTTGTCCTTCTAGATGGAAGTGGTCGTGGGTTTGGAAGGTGCTGTCTAAGGATCTTTGGTGAATTGCTGCAGTGCATCTTGTAGATAGCACACACTGCTGCTACTGAGTGTCAGTAGTGGAGGGAGTGGATATTTGTGGATGTGGTGGTACTCAAGCAGGGCTGCTTTGTCCTGGATGGTATCAAGCTTCTTGAATGCTGTTGGAGCTTCACTTATCTCAGCAAGTGGGGAGTATTCCATCACAATCCTGTGCCTTGCAGATGCTGAATGGGCTTTGGGAAGAGGTGAGTTATTTGGCACAGTACTTCCAGCCTCTGATTTGCATTTGTAGCCACTGTGTTTATGTGGTGAGTCCAGTTGAGTTTCTGGTCAATGGTAACCTCAAGGATGTTGATGGTAGGGGATTCAGTGACGGCTAACCATTGAATGTCAAGGGGCGGTGGTTAGAGTGTCTCTTATTGGTGATGGTCATTTGTGCGGTGCAAATGTTATTTGCCAATTCTCAGCTCAAGCCTGGATATTGTCCAGATTTTGGTGCATTTAAATATGGGAGGGTTCACTGAATTATTTCCTGGGATTGAAGAATTGTTCAATGAGGAATGATTAAAGAGTTTTTATTCTCTGAAGTTCAGAAGAATCAGAGATAATCTCCTTTAAACACATACAATTGTTACAGGGGTTGACAAGGGTGGATTACTACATATTGGAAACAACAGGGATACAGGAAAATGGTGTTGAAGTTGAAGATTAACCATGACCTCATTAAATGATGGAACAGGTTCAATGGAACAAATGGCTTTCAGTTACTTATGTTCTTATGGTCACAAATGAGTTCATTGGTTAGTGCACCACATTTACATAAGGAAGCCAATGACTTCAATGCTGCCATGCCATGTTTGATAGACTGACTATTTCCCTCGGACCTCTAATGGAAGGCACATCATTTGGTCAACGTACATTTCTTTGGCCCAAAATATTTCTCAGAGTACTTAGTGCCATATGAAACATAGAGAATAGTGTTCATGAGTGGCTCAAATATTCCTCAGCCTTCTGTTCTGTTCTGAGACAATGTACAAGTATTGCCTTGTTACAGGTAGCTGCTATGTCCAGACTGTAAGGCCCTGTAGCAAACCAAGTAGATCTTGAACCCAAGGTTGCTGCTACGGGTTCAAACACAGATCAATCAAACCATTGAACATTACAGAGAGGGACTTGAACATTTGGTACTTGGCAGCAATTAGTGCATTATATCATCAGGAAGGTCATGGGTATGGAACTCCATTCACAGAAAGGAGTGTCCAATCCAATTCATTTAACATTAGAATTGAGAACGGCTTAGAAAACTGCAGAAGAATGTCTGCAGCTGAAGAAGTTTCTATTTTGAATGATCGATCTTGAAAACAATAAGACTATTTTGATATCTAGTCCAGAGCAGTACATAAAATAATGAACAGGCTCTGGCACAAAGTGATGGCTCCATTGTTCATCTGCAGGACACCAGGTTTTATCACTTTTGTTTCAGAAACAGCAGAGGACAATTGAAAGTGATTCGATACAAAATAGCATTCAGAAGAAGCTGGGAGCTGTGGGAGTTCCTGCCTTTTCTTTATTGGCAAGGCTACCAGCGATTTCTCTGACATCAGTGAATGGAAAATCTGGTTATTACTTGATAACATGCATCATCCTTTTATTTCCATGACAATTTAATTCATAGCCAGTCCATCAAAGAACGAGAAGAATACTTTTAAAAATCTCCAAGAAAAGAAACTGGATACAATTCCCGAACAATGCGGTCTTTTCAAAATTACTTCATACACAAAAACTTCAAATACTTTGCAAAGTACACAAAAGGTAAACAGATTTGGAAAAATCTCAGAAGTCTAAGATCTGATACAACTTGGGGCAAATGTAAATAAGTAAAATTGATGGATCTTGAATGTATCCAATGTTTTAGCATGGTATTGTTATGGTTCAGGTTAGGAACTCCAAAGTGTTTTATTGAGCTTGTCTGGACCTTAAGTTTCGCTCTTGAATTTGGCTAGGATAAGCATGATAGGTTTCACTTCAGGTATGACTCAAATGGCACACTAGGGATCTTTTATCAAACAAAGTTTATTTAAGAATATAGTCAACATGTATAGTAAGAAAATTAGCAAGAACCTTTATCAATTACAAACAAGAAACAAACAACCACTATAATGTTTAATCATTAACAAAGATATCTAATGTGTTCCAATCAACCAAAACCCTTACTTAGACAAAACCCTTTAAACAGGTTCAATACAGCAAAAGCTCCTGCTCACGTGAGAAAGGAAATTGAATCCTTTGTTTAATGTTTGCAGTTTTTTGGATTCACTCCAAACAGTTTGAAGACAAAGCAACTTCCCAAAGCAGCAGAAAGTCTCTGTCCAGGCCCCAACAACAGCAGATTCTCACTCTTCAGAAAAACAAGATCTTTTTTTTAGCCAACCAACAGAATTTTTAAAACAGGGAGAGAGGGAAAACACTTCTTTTTAGCTTGCTGACCCTTCTAAAACTAAAACTCAAACTTACAGCTCTAAACTGAAAAATAACATGACCATCTTCTTAACAATGCAGGATTGTAAAACTAATCCCAGAGTAAACACAACCCAATTTAAGCCACTTAAGTCACAATGAAAGAACATTTAAGCTGGCAACAATGACATCACTGAAGCTGAGAACTGAAGAAATCATAATTTAAAAAAAACCTTTCTTAAATGTACACTAATGTCACAGTATCCATCTCTCTCAATTTACACCCATTCATGTAATAATCTGTCCTCCTATTATTGCTACCAAAGTGGATAACTTCACATTTATTCATATTATAATAAATCTGCCAAGCATATGCCCACATAGTCTATGCAAATCACACTGAGGCATCTCTGTGTCCTCCTCACAGCTTACCCTTCCATTCAACTTTGTATCATCTCTAAATTTGGAGATAATACATTTAGTTCTCTCCTCCAATTTATTCATTTTATATATATATATATATTATATGTATATATATAAAAACACGTGAACAGTTGGGGTATTAGCACAGATTCCTGCAGAACCCCACTAGTCACTGTCTGCCAATCATAAAAAATTCCATTTACTTCCACTCCAAAACTATCTTGTTTGATTACATTTGTTTGATTGCTTTACTATATTGGGTTGGCCATGTTAAATGCAATGTTAGTGTCCCACATGTGTAGGTTAGGCAGATTAGTAGGATATATATATGTGGGGTTAGAAGATTAAAGCCTGGGTAATATGCTACCAGAGAGTTGGTACAGACTCAATTGGCTGAATACTCTCCACTTGCCTGGATGAGTGCAGTTTCAAGATCATTGGAGAAGCTGAGCACTATCCAAGACAAAGAAGCCCTTTCAAAACATTCATTCCATCTACTACCCATGCTCAGTAACAGCTGTATGTGCTATCTATAAGATGCCCTGCAGGAACTCCCAAGGTTCCTTAGGCAGCGCCTTCCAAACTCATGTCCCTGACTATCCAGAAAGGTACCTGGGAACACCACCACCTTGAAGTTCTCCAAGTCACTCACCATCCTGATTTGGAAATATATTGTCGCTGCTTCACTGTCGCTGGATCAAAATCCTGGAACTCCCTCCATAACAGCACTGTGGGTGTACTTACATCTCATGGACTGCATGGTTCAAGAAAGCAGCTCTCCACCACCTTCTCAAGGGCAATGAGGGATAAGCAGTCAATACTGGCCCAGTCAGTAATGCCCATATCCCACAAATAAATTAGAAAAAGAATGGGGGAGATGCTAATATAATAGTAATGTCACTGGGCTGTTATAAACCAGGCTAATACTCAGGGGATGCAGGTTCAAATCCCACCAACTGGGAGAATTTAGATTTAATGAATATGTTCTGGAATCAAAAGCTACTCTCAGTGGTGGTCACCATTGTTGATTGTTGTAAAAACCCCATCGATTCTTAATGTCCTTTAGAGAAGGAAATTGAGAGAACCACATATTGAGTGAACTGACATCTCCAACAGCCACAGAACGGACCCACTACTGCCATTTAAAGCCATGACCATCCCCACTTACAGGTTAAGTGCTTTTGTTGATCTACTTGTTGTTGCAGTGTTAGTGGAAGTTCTGTGTTCAAGGAGTTGGAGAAGGACAATGCAGGAAATTACAAGCCTGTGAGCCTTACATAGCGATGGGGAAATTATTGAAGAAGATTCTTAAGGACAGGATGTACTCACATCTGGAAGAGAATAGGCTCATTAGCGATAGGCAGCATAGTGTTGTGAAGGGGAGGTCATATCTCACAATCTTGATTGAATTCTTTGAGGAAGTGACAAGAAAAATTGACCGGGGAAGGGCAGTGGATGTTGTATACATGGACTTTAATAAAGTCTCTGATCAAGTTCTTTATGGCAGGCTGATACAGAAAGTGAAGTCAGATGGGATCTGAGGTGAGTTGGTAAGATGGATACAAAACTGGCTTGGGTATAGAAAGCAGAGAGTAGCAGTGGAAGGGTACTTTTCTAACTGAAGGTATGTGACAATTGGTGTTCCACAAGGATCAACGCTGGAGCCCCTGTTATTTGTAATATATATAAATGATTTGGAGCAAAATTCTGATTAGTAAATTTGAGATGATACAAGTATTGGGGGAGTAGTGGATATTGAAGAGGATTGTCAGAGAATATAACAAGATATAAATTGGCTGGAGACCTAAGCTGAAAGATGACAGATGGAATTTAACCTATATTGAATGTGAGATGATGCGATTTGGACGGTCTATTGCAGAAAGAAAGTATACAGTAAATGGTAGAAATACTCTTAGAAATATCAGCATACAGAGGGATCTGGACATACAGATCCACAATTTTCCGAAGGTGGCAACTCAAGTGGACAAGAAGGCGTATGGCATGCCGGCCTTCATTGGTCAGGGCATTGAGTATAGGAATTGGAAAATTATGTTGCAGCTGTATAAGACTTTGGTTAGGCGGCATTTGGAGTATTGTGTACAGTTCTAGTCGCCACACTACCAGAACGATGTTGATGCATTGAAAAGGGTACAGAAGAGATTTACCAGGATGTTGCCTGGTTTGGAGGATCTGGACAATGAAGAAAGGTTGAACAAACATGTATTGTCTTCATTTGAGCGTCGGAGGGTGACGGAGGAGCTGTTAGAGGTTTACGAGACTGTGACAGGCTTGGATAGAGTGGATAGTCGGAGTCTTTCTCATGGTCGAAGGAGCATAAGTTGAGAGTGATGGGGGGAAAGTTGAAAAAAGATGTAAGGGGCAAGTCTTTCACACAGAATACCTGGAACGCACTGCTGGGGGAGGTGGTGGAAGCAGATTCTATAACAATGTTCAAGGGGCACCTGGATCGATACATAAGTAGGCAGGGAATAGAGAGATATGGACCAGGTAGAATCAAGAAAATACTAGATTAAAGAGGCATCTGTGTTGACACAGGCCAATGCAGGATTGAGTGTGTGCTGCACTGTCAGAGGTAACAGGTTTGAGTTAGATGGTATAAGAAAATTCCATTTGCACATTCACACGAGGTCAAAGATCCAATGACAATATTTGCGGAGCAGGAACTTCTACTGTTAGCACCACTGAGAAACCAAACTCACAAATCAATTGTCAGGTAATATTGGTTTCAGGCTGTAACCTCTGATAGTGCAGCACATACTCAGTCCTGCGCTGGAGAGTCAGCCTGGAGAGTCACTTTTAAACCCTGGAGCAAGATTGGAACCCACAACCATCTGTCCCATTGGCAAGAATAAAACCAACTGTGCTAAGCTGATATACAGCCGACTCAGCTGGTAAGGTGCTGGATCTGTACACTGGGTATTAATGCCTTTGTCACTGTGTAAGGCAACAGATATTGTGAAGACCAGCATCATGTATCTGTACCTTGTATGGATCAGAGAGAGAGGCAGACAATGGGTTTATGTCCTGTCACTGACACTGTTTTTTCATGGCCAATTAAATCTGTTGGACTTTAACCTTGTGTTATAGAGTCATAGAAGTTTGCAGCATGGAAACTTACAGTGCCCACCCCAGTCCAATGTTGGCAACTGCACATCATTTTTTTTCAGACATGTAAGAAATGAACTTCAGGTCAATCCACATCTACACCACTGGGGTCAACGAACCCTTCGGGAATATTCCAACTTTTAGAATCATTAAAGCCTCTATTGCTCTTTCTGTCCTGTTGCGATTCCATTTGCAACGCATAACGCTGGAAGTACCAATTGTGTTACTTCAGTTCTGGATCGCCTACTTTGGGGGCATTCAAATGTTCGGTGGATAGGCATATGGATGATATTGGAATAGTTTAGGTTAGAGGGTCCACTGGCCGGCGCAACATCGAGGGCCGAAGGGCCTGTACTGCGCTGTAATGTTCTATGTTCTATGTTCTAATGCCAACTCCAAACCCTGGCTGCAATTCCTCTGAAAATTTAGCAGTAAAATTAGTCATCGAATAACACCAGCATAGATTAGGATTCAGAAAAGCAGAAATCAAACTTCACATGAATCTTTTGTGAGAGCACCAGCTATTGTATTGAATGGTGCTGTGTTAGATTGCAGATAAAACTTGGACCACGGAGGAGGAGAAACAGATGTTTGAAATGTTGGTTTTTGAACTCCTCCTTAGTGAGGGAGTGTGGAGGAGTCAGGAACAGTTTGGTCTGATTAGGATCAGATGTTTACAGCACAGAAGGAGGCCATTCTCCCATCATGCTCATGCAGGCCAACAAATATCTGACTGCAGTAATCTCATTTTCCAGCACTTGGCCCATAACCCTGGAGGTTATGGCAGCAAGTGAATATTTAAATATTCTTAAATGTTGCAAGAGTTTCTGACTCAACCACCCTTTCAGGCAGTGAGTTCCAGACCCTCACCACCCTCTGGGGATGAAAGGTTTCTCCTCAACTCCCCTCTTAGTCTTCTACTTCTTACTTTAAGATTTCTGTCCCTGGGTTACTGATCCCTCTACTAACAGAAGAAGTGCCTTCCTATCCACTCTATCTGTGCCCCTCATAATCTTATCCACCTCTATCAGGTCCCCTTCAACCTTTGCAGCTCCAAGAAAAACAGCCTCAGCCTATCCAATCTTTCTTCATAGTTCAGATCCTCCAGCCCAGGCAGCATCATGGTGAATCTCCTCTGCACCCTCTCCAGTTCAATCACATCCTTCTTACCAATGAAATAATCAGAACTCACACTCCAGCTGTGGTCCAATCAGCATTTTATACAGTTTCAGCATGACCTCCCTTTTCTTGTGTCTTGGCTAAAGGCTGTATCTCATCTTTCGCATATGTATCTTAATCACTTTATCTACCTACCTATCTTCAGAGATCTGTGGATATATTTCCAATGTCCTTCTTATCTTTAGTACTTTCCAGGGTCCTACCACTCATAGTAATCCTTTACCTTGTTGGCCCTTCCCAAAGTGCATTACTTCACACTTTTCCAGGTTGAATTCCATTTGGCACTGTTCTGCCCACCTGCAATCTTCAGCTATCCTCCGACTGATTTTCATATCATCTGTGAACTTCTTGATTATACCCCTTACATTTAAGTCTGAATCATTAATTTATATTACAAATAACAAATATTTACTAATCCAAATAATAAATTTGGATTAGTAAATTTGCAGATGACACTAAAGTCGGTGGAGTGGTAGATAGTGAAGAGGGGTGTTATAGTTTGCAGAGGGACTTGGACAAGTTGCAGAGCTGGGCCGAGAGGTGGCAAATGGAGTTTAATGTGGAAAAGTGTGAGGTAATGCACTATGGCAGAAATAATAAATGTGTAGAGTATAGGGCAAATGGTAGGATTCTTAGTAGTCTAGATGAACAGAGGGATCTTGGTGTGTATGTGCATAGATCCCTGAAAGTAGGCAGTCAAGTCGAGAAGGTTGTTAAGAAGGCATATGGAGTCTTGGCTTTTATTGGTAGGGGGATTGAATTTCGGAGCCGCAACGTCATGTTGCAACTGTACAAAACTCTAGTGCGGCCGCACTTGGAGTATTGTGTGCAGTTCTGGTCCCCACATTATAAGAAAGATGTGGAGGCATTGGAGAGGGTACAGAGGAGGTTTACCAGGATGTTGCCTGGTATGGAGGGCAGGTCTTATGAAGAGAGGCTGAGGGATTTGAGGTTGTTTTCGTTAGAAAGGAGGCGGCTAAGAGGGGACCTTATTGAAACATATAAGATGATTAGAGGTTTAGATAGGGTGGACAGTGATAGCCTTTTTCCTAGGATGGAGAAAGCTAGCACGAGGGGACACAGCTTTAAATTAAGGGGTGATAGTTATAGGACGGATATCAGAGGTAGGTTCTTTACCCAAAGGGTGGTTCGGGAGTGGAATGCCCTGCCTGCAGCAGTTGTAGATGCGCCAAGTTTGGTGGCGTTTAAGAGGTTAGTTGATAAGTATATGGAAGAGAAGGGAATGGTTTAGTTTGGAGGGGCATTGCTTTTTATATTGGTCGGCGCAACATCGAAGGCCGAAGGGCCTGTTCCGCGCTGTAATGTTCTATGTTCTAATAACAAGGGCGCTAGCAGCAACCCCAATGGAAACAGATTTTTAACCACAGAAACACACCTCTACCATCACCCTCTGTTTCGTACCTCTCGGCCAATTTTGGATCCAATGTAATACTTTGCTTTGGATTCCGTCGACCCTTTCTTGACTTGTCTGCCTTGAGGGATCTTATCAAAAGCCTTACTAAAGTCTATATTGTCCACTTCAAATGAATTATCAACACTCCTGGATACTTCCTGAAATAATTGAATTAAATTTGTCAGACACAATCTTTCTTCACAAATCCATGCTGACAATCCCTGATTAATCCATGTCTCTCCAAATGCAGAGAGACTCTGTCTCTCAAGATTCTTTCTGGTAACTTCCCTATCACTAAGGTTAGACTGATCTATAATGTCAAGGCCTGTCCCTACCTCCATGTTTTAATAATGGGACAATGTTAGCAGTCCTCCAGACCTCTGGCACCACACCTGTGGAGATGCTGGCGTTGGACTGTGGTTAACACAGTAAGAGGTCTCACTACATCAGGTTAAAGTCCAACTGATTTATTTGACAGTAAACTCACAAGCTTTCCAGGTTCCCCTGTTTGTCAGGTGAATGGAGAGTTCTGTTATATGTCCTGTTTGAGACCAAAAGTCTTCATTCACCTGACGAAGAGGAGAACCTCGAAAGCTTGTGAGTTTACTACCAAATAAATCAGTTAGACATAAACCTGGTGTTAGAACATAGAAAATTACAGCACAGAACAGGCCCTTCGGCCTTCGATGTTGCACCGACAATGGTGTTGTCAGACTTCTTACTGTGTTTACCATACCTGTGGCCAGAAAGGATTTTAAACTCATAGCCAGTGCCGCTGATATCTCCGTCCTTCCCTCTCTCGACAGCCTGGGATATACCTCATCCAGGTGTGTGAATTTATCCACTTTAAGGCTGTTAAATCTGCTCAGACCTCCTCTCTCTCTGTTAATTTCCTTGAATATTTCATAGTCCTGCATTCTAATGTCTACCCCTGCATCGTCCTTTCCCCTGCTGCAATTTTATACTCCTTCAAGAGTTCTCTTGTATTAAGCCCTCGATATTTATCATAAGCTTCTTTTTTACCCTAAGTCCTGACCTTTCAGTCTATGATATCCGGGGTTCTCCAATCTTGGTCCCACCTTTTTCTTTTTGGAAACATATTTATCCTCTCCTCTCACTATCTCCTGCTTAAGGCCTCCCGCTGCTCTGACAGAGTATTATCTGCAAATACCTGCTCCCAGTCCACTCTCATGTGAGTAAAATTAGCCTTTCCCCAGTTAACAGTTTTTATTCCTTGGTCATCCTTACCGTTTTACACAACTAACTTAAATCTAAAAGAATTATGGTCAGTATCTCCAAAATTCTCGCCTTTGAATCTTACATTGCAGAATGAGTCCATTTGGCCTATTGAGCCTGCACTGATCACAATTCCACCCGGGCCCTACCTCCATAACCCCATTGTATTTACCCCAGTTAGTCCCCCCAAAACTGAGGAGCAATTTAGCATGGCCAATCCACTTAACCTGCGCACTGTTGAGCGGCATGGTAGCATTGCTGCTTCACAGCTCCAGGAGCTGGGTTCGAATCCAGGCTCAGGTCATTGTCTGTGTCGAGTTTGCACATTCTCCTCGTGTCTGCGTGGGTTTCTTCTGTGTGCTCCGGTTTCCTCCCACAGTCCAAAAATGTGCAGGTTTGGTTGATTGGCCATGCTAAAATTGCCCCTTAGTGCCCTGAGATGCTTAGGTTAGAGGGATTAGTGGGTATAATATGTAGGGATATGGGGGTAGGGCCTGGGTGGGATTGTGTTCAGTGCAGACTTGATGTGCCAAAGGGCCTCTTTCTGCACTGTAGGATTCTGCATATTTTTGGGCTATGTGAGAAAATGGGAGCACTTGGAGAAAACCCACACAGATATGAGGAGAATGTGCAAATTCCTCACAGACAGTGACCCAGCTGGGAATTGAATCTGGGTCCCTGGCACTGTGAGGCAGCAGTGCTAACCACAGTGCCACCATCCACCTACCCGAGCTCATTTCCAAGCGTTAGGTCCAGAATTGTCCCCTCTCTTGTTAAGCTAGCTAAAATAATTCTCCAGGATGCAATTTAAGAATTTTACTTCCTCCCTACCTTGCACACTAAAACCATGCCAGTTAATATTTAGGTAGTTAAAATCCCCTAATATTACTGTCTTATAATTACTGCAAATTTCTGAAATTTGATTACATGTTTGATCCTTTATCTGTATCTGTTTGGGGGTCTGTAGTACACACCCAACAGCATGTTTGCCCATTTTGTGTGTTTTTTGCTTCTACCCATATGCTCTCACATGATGATCTTCCTAAACTTCATCTCTCCTAACTACGATTATTGATTCCCTGATCAGTAACGTAACCCCACTCTCTCCTCTTCTATTCCCCTCTCTATCTTGCTTAAGGCTGTGCCAAAATCTTATAGAGCAAAACCTGTGCCTTATCCACTGCATGAGAAGGTGGAGACTGAGCTCAGGCAGTTAGTAGTTTGGAGCAGTGGAGTAAGGTTAAAAAGGAGCCCAGGCTCAGGAAGGGGCAGAAAGGGTTAAAAAGACAGCTTGGCTGAAGTATCAAAGCTTGCTGCGGGAAGGCACATGGAGACAAACTGCAAATAACTATATTACCAGACAATACTAAACAGCCACACACAGATGCTATTGCCCAGAGATTGTGGCAATGATAAAGAAATCGATACTATTTACCATGTGTCCATGAAGTCTAGAGATGATATCTAGGATCCATTGTGCCTCCAAGAACCTAATTAAACATCTAGATAACTGTGGCGATTGACATCCAAGGTTGAAATTTACAAATTAGAAGGTACTTGTAATTAATTTTTAAAAAGTTAAAGAAAAGGGTACTTGTCGTGATTTGATGTTACAAAGAGGTTGACATGAACAACACGGGATATGAACAAGCGAATGGTGAAAAATAAAAGCACACAGAACAATAGAGAGCACACAAGATGATGACTTAATCGGAACCTCGCGTGTGAACATTGTACAATGCTGTAAGAAATCACAGTACCTCAGAAGCAATCCTTGACTTATAATTCTGAGTGCTCGCCCTCATGCATGTTGAATAAGCTTAAATAAACCATTTTGTTGAAGGTCTATATGGAGACTCAGTTCATTTGACCCCTCCAACAGAGTATTATCAAAGTTGTACAGTTTGCAGAGTGGGCAGCTTCCCATTGTGCCGATACTGAAACCAGATAAGATTGTGTGAATATGTGGGGATTATAAATTTCAATCAAGTTGAAAAATTGGACAGATATCCTCTATCTAAAATAGAGGACCTATACATTAAGCTAGCTGGAGATCTAACAAAGTTCAACATGAGTTATGTGTACCAGCAGCTGGAACTAGATGATGCATCCAGGGAGTTTGTCAATATTAACGCACAAAGCACTATACCAGTATACTAGATGGCCACTTGGAATTTCATTGGCTGGTGCAATCTTTACAGAATGGAGAACTGTTTATAAGATTTACCCAAGATAGTAATTGGATGATGTGCACAAGCTACAAAACAGGAGCATCTAACCAACCTAGAGGAGGTTTTAAAAGAGTTGGGAAAAGATTAGAGAGAGACAGATGCATCTTTAATGCAGACAATCTTATTTAGAGTTTGGATTAGATGCACAAGGATTGTCCCCAATGGAAGATAACATCAGGACCTTAAAAAGCACCAGGGCCAAAGAATGTGTCAGAATTAAAATCTTTTCTTTTAATGGTTAATTATGACGGAACATTTTTTCCAAATTTGACCATGATATTGGCATTCTAGATGCATTCTTTAAAAAGCATCAAAGGTAATCCTGGAAGACACAGCAAAATGAAATCTTCTGATGAGTGAAGCAAACACAGTTGACTTGCTTTTCAGTTCATTTCAATCCTTCATCATTCTCATTTGTGATGCATCTGCTAATAGAATTGGGGCTCACTGTCAGTGGAGGATGGATTAGAAAGATCTATCAGCCATACTTCAAACCCTGAATGATACAGAAAAGGCATATTCACAGATTGAGAAAGAGGGATTGGCCATCATCTTTGGGATAAAGAAATTCTACTCAATACATTGATGGACAATCTTTCACATTAATCACTGATCAAAAACCCTTGCCAGGCTTACTTCAAGAAAATAAAGCCATCCTCCAATAGCATAAAGAACAAAGATATAGCCATTGGGCTTTATTGATGGCCATTTACAACACAGACCAGGGGACACAAATATCGAATGCCGATGCTTTGAGCCATTGGAAAGTGCATAAATTCCATCAATGCCACAAGAAATTGTCCTTGTTTTGAATTTCCTCAATACACTATCTGTGTCATCACAACGGATTAAATGTTGAACTCAGAAAAATCCAATATTGTTCAGAGTCAAGCATTTGGTTTTTTGAAGTTGGTGTTACCAGGGAAGGTCTGAACAGTTAAAACCCTATCTAACAAGGAAGGAGAAATTGGGCTGTGAAGACAATGCTCTTTTCTATGGGAAGTGGAGTGGTCATCCCCATGGCTGGCAAGAAATTCTCATTGAAGCAATTACACAGATCCCACCCAGGAATGTCTAAGATGAAAATGTTGGCTTGCAGCATTGTGTGGTGGCTCTAGTTAGATGCAGACATTGAAAGTATGGATAGACACTGTGACTACTTTCAGGCACAAGAGTTATCACTGGCAGCCTCAATGCGCCCTTGGCAATTGCCAGGTCAGCGATGGGTGCAACTCCATGTTGATTTTATCGACCTGTTCATGGGCACGATTTATAATGACACCCAAAATATCTAGATGTCTGTGAAATGAAGTCTACATCTTCTTTTGCAACAGTGAAGATGTTGCTGTAAATCTTCATCAGTGTTTGCCGGAGGTGTTGGTTTTGGACAGTGGGACAGCAATTACCGGCAAAGAGTTCCAACATTTCTTATCGTCAACTGGCATTAAGCACATACGTACTACGGCTTACCGCCCCTCTTTGAACGGACAGGGCTGTGCAAACTTTTAAAACAGCCGTGAGAAAGCAGCCATCAGCATCCCTGCAAACCATTTTAGCACATTTGCTTCACTATAGAACAATGACCTACATGACCACGGAGGAACTCCTGCAGAGTTGATGATGGGTAGGCGTATTTGGACCTATTGTTTCCAAAATTGGCGTGGAGAGTGGAGGCAAAGCAGACTTTGGAAAAGAAGCATCATGATTCTACAAAGCCTGAGAGAACATTTCAAGTAAATGATCTAGTATATGCTAACTATTCTGAGATGGGTCAGAGTTGGGTCCCAGGCGATGTCGTGGCCAGAATGGGCCCAGTATCATCTGGAGTTCAAGGTAAGAGATTGAAGACACTTTTAGATCAGTTGGGAAGCAGGGAGAACCAGTGAGGAAATCTGCTCCAAATATGCCTGCCACTGATGTTGCTGTGTTTGAAAACAGGAAGAAAACAAGTTAGTCTCAGGAAAGGCCAAGTAAGGCTCCAGTGGGAGAAGTGACCTACACTGATGGACCTTTACACAGTGTAAATCCAATTTCTGCTGAGGAGGCACCTGCTGGGGAGCTGCGTCCCTCCCAAAGGGAGAGGAAGTCCCCTCACAAGCTGCCTTTATCATGGGCCATGTTAAAGAATTCATTTATGGTGCGACATTGTAAATGGTTTAACTTTTGATGGGATGTGTTAATAAGGGACTTAAAGGGGGCAGGGGGGGATGTAGTAGCAGGCCCCTTTAAGAGATGTCAGAGGGTCAGGTGACCCATTCAGCCAATTGGGCTGAAGTGCATGAATGTGGGTTCTAAGGAATGAATAGCTTTCCTGTCAGTAAATAGTTGTTTTATTATTTCATTTGCTGGTCATCGCCCTTTTCAGGGTATTATGGTCAGCTTTGCCCTAGCATCCATACCACAGTTAACGATAATAGATTTCTATATCTTGTTAATTATTACTCAGCGAGTGACTCTTTTCACAACTGATGAGAAGAAAAATACGATCTTCCTATCCAATATATCATCAATCTTCCTTACTTCCTCAAAACCTCAATGAAGTTAGTCAGACGCAACCTTCCCTTAATAAATCCACATTGACTATCCCTGATTAATCCATGTCTTCCTAAGTAATGATCAGTGCTGTCCCTTAGAATTATATTTAATTATATGCCAACCAGTGTCGTTAAGCTGACTAGTCTGTCATTACATAGTCTATCCCCACTTTCCCTTTTTTAAACAATGTACAGCATCATCATCTCAATGCTATGCCAATGACAATTGCCAGAGAAGATCAAAAATAATAATCAGTGCTTAGAGTCATGGAAACAGGCCCTTCAGCCTAACTTAGAACATAGAACATAGAACATAGAACATTACAGCACAGAACAGGCCCTTCGGCCTTCGATGTTGTGCCGACCAATATAAAAAGCAATGCCCCTCCAAACTAAACCATTCCCTTCTCTTCCATATACTTATCAACTAACCTCTTAAACGCCACCAAACTTGGCGCATCTACAACTGCTGCAGGCAGGGCATTCCACTCCCGAACCACCCTTTGGGTAAAGAACCTACCTCTGATATCCGTCCTATAACTATCACCCCTTAATTTAAAGCTGTGTCCCCTCGTGCTAGCTTTCTCCATCCTAGGAAAAAGGCTATCACTGTCCACCTATCTAAACCTCTAATCATCTTATATGTTTCGATAAGGTCCCCTCTTAGCCGCCTCCTTTCTAACGAAAACAACCTCAAATCCTCAGCCTCTCTTCATAAGACCTGCCCTCCATACCAGGCAACATCCTGGTAAACCTCCTCTGTACCCTCTCCAATGCCTCCACATCTTTCTTATAATGTGGGGACCAGAACTGCACACAATACTCCAAGTGCGGCCGCACTAGAGTTTTGTACAGTTGTAACATGACGTTGCGGCTCCGAAATTCAATCCCTCTACCAATAAAAGCCAAGACTCCATATGCCAAATATATGCCAAATACCCCTTCCAATATTTTCAATATTCTCTCTTTCCAGCACTGATCCACAATAGCAGCTGTGTGTACCATTTACAAGATGCATATAGCAACTCAAGGTTCCCTAGTAGCACCTTCCAACGTCAGGACCTCTATCACCTTGAAGATCAAGGATAGCACCACCTGGAATTTCCCCTTCAATGCACTCACTGTCCTGCTTTGGAAATACATCACCATTCCTTCAGGGTCGTTCAGTCAAAATCCTTCCCTAACAGCATTGTGTGTGTACCTACATCACATAGATTGCAGGGTTACAAGAAGGCAAGTCACCACCATCTCCTCAAGGGTAAGTTGGGATGGGCAATAAATATTACCCTAACAGGAGGCATCCACATTATATGAAATGATTTTAAAAAAAGACAATTAATTTGTTTATGAATGAATAAAAAAAACTCTGGGTGGGATTTTCTGGCTCCGCCCACTGCTAGAATTATCCAGTCCTGGCAAAAGTCAATGGAGTTGTGGCTGGGATCGTCCAAACCTGCCAAAAGTCAATGGAGTTGTGGCTGGGATTGTCCAATTCCATAAAAGTTGGGGCTGGGATCGTCCAGTCCTACTGAAAGTCAATAGAGGTGTGGCTGGGATCGTCCAGACCTGCCGAAAGTCAATAGAGGTGTAGCTGAGATCATCCAGACCTGCCGAAAGTCAATAGAGGTGTGGTTGGGATTGTCCAGATCTGCCAAAAGTCAATGGAGTTGTGGCTGGGATCGTCCAGACCTGCCGAAAGTCAACGGAGTTGTGGCTGGGATTGTCCAATTCCATAAAAGTCAATGGAGTTGTGGCTGGGATCGTCCAGACCTGCCAAAAGTCAATGGAGTTGTGGCTGGGATTGTCCAATTCCATAAAAGTCAATGGAGTTGGGGCTGGGATCGTCCAGTCCTGCTGAAAGTCAACAGAGGTGTGGCTGGGATCGTCCAGACCTGCCAAAAGTCAATGGAGTTGTGGCAGGTATCGTCCAGTCCTGCCGAAAGTCAATAGAGGTGTGGCTGGGATCGTCCAGACCTGCCAAAAGTCAATGGAGTTGTGGCTGGGATCATCCAGACCTGCCAAAAGTCAATGGAGTTGTGGCTGGGATCGTCCCGTCCTGCCGAAAGTCAATGGAGTTGGGGCCGGGATCGTCCAGTCCTACCGAGAGTCAATGGTGTTGTGGTTGAAATTGTCCAGTCCTGCTGAAAATCAAATGGAGTTGTAGCTGGGATCATCCAGCCCCACTGAAAGTCAATGAAGTTGTGGCTGGGATCGTCCAGTCCTGCCGAAAGTCAATGCGGTTGTGGTTGTGCTACCATATCTTCTGCAGCACGTCCTATCATGGTGAGCTGGAAAATTCTGTTCTGTGATGTTAGCAGGAAATTAGCATGTTAGTGATTATAAAATACTCTCTGATGGAGTGTGGTGGGGTGCGGTGCCATGAAGCATGTTTGTCTTTGGCACCAGGATATATTGTGGACTCATTTTGAAATATTTCGGACTCGCTTCTTGTTTGCTGAGAAGGTGCTCAGATACAGAGTTTGTTTTCTCTCAGACAGCCCTTTCTGTGTAATTATTCAGCCCTGGACACTCGCGCTCAGGATCGTGTCCTGAGTGAGAGCCTTGAGCGAATGGCTAATGGTAACAAAGAACAATGCGGAGCTCAGTGGTGGCAGCTTTATCACTGGTTCCTGCTGTCAGCCTCTCATTCCTGTACACATAACTGACACTCAAAACAATGCAAATTACAGCCTTCCAGAAACACCAGTTTTTTAATAAGAGTGTGTCAGCAAGAACTGGATATTAATACCTCGCAATTAACAGCTGAAGCAAACAGCGCTCGGAGTTTTGTTTAAACCAGTTTTTTCGTACAATAAGACCAACTGCACCCCTCCCCTCAACTTTTCAAGAGATATGTGGCAACATGTGTGCGTGTGTATATGCGTGCCTGCATGTGGAGTATATATGTGTAGTATACAGGTAGGTGTATATGAGACAGTGCATGTGTACATACATATGTGACAGTGCGTGTGTATACCCGTCTGTATTTCTGTGCGTATGTGTATATTTACAACATGGAATATTACAGTGCAGCACAGGCCCTTTGGCCCTCGATGTCGCGTGAACCAGTGGAACCAATCTAATGACCCTCTAACCTAAACTATTCCAATGTTATCCATATGCCTATCCACTGACCATTTGAACGCCCTTAAACTTGACGAGTCCACAACTGCTGCAGGCAGGACATTCCACGCCCTTACTACTTATTTAGGTGTGTGTGACAGTGTGTGTGCATGCACATGTGTGTGCCCTTATGTGCGTTTGTGTATGTTCACACATAGGTGTGTGTGAGGCAGTGTACATGTGTGTGCATATGTACATGTGTATGTGCATAAGCACATGTGTGTATGTGTTGTTGTATACAGGTGTGCATGTGTATAAAATGGTAATCAGAATTTTACGTGCAAATTTCAGGCCCTACCCAGATGCAAAGCAAAGAGAAGGCACTTTGATATCACTGTGCACTCATGCGATATTTTGTTCTGTGAGTGTAAATCAGATGTACGTCCACCAACAGTAAAGAAGGCAATTTAAATGATTAAAACAGCAATAATTTTATATTGCCCATGTAATTTTTAGGTCAGTGCTCGGGCAACACCAGCAGGGTGTCCAATCTGATTTTTTTTTTAGCCAAGTGCAGGATAAAAGCAGGCAGAAGCAAAGGCAGGCTGAGCTGGTGTGAGCGTTTTCACTCCTTCCTTTCCAGGCTCCTGTATACTGTCCAGGCATTTCCAGACATTTCAGTCTTGCAGCATCTCTGAAATTTCCAACACATTGGCACCTACAGTGCACGGGTCAACCCCGTTGGCGTGTTTACTCAGCAGGGAGCATCTTCCCTGAGGAGGAAGTGAGGAACTGGGGAGAGCACGGTAGCACAGTGTGTTAGCACTGCTGCTTCACAGCTCCAGGATCCTGGGTTCAATTCCCGGCTCAGGTCACTGTCTGTATGGAGTTTGCACGTTCTCCTCGTGTCTGAGTGGGTTTCCCTCCAAAGCCCAAAGATGTGCGGATTAGGTTGATTGGCCATGCTAAGAAATTGCCCCTTAGTGTCCAAGGATGTGTACATTCGAGGGATTGGTGGGTATAATATGTAGCGATATGGGGATAGGGCCTGAGTGGGATTGTGTTCAGTGTAGACTTGATGGGCCGAAGGGCCTCTTTCTGCACTGTGGGGTTCCGTGATTCTGTGAGGGAGGAGACCAGCTGGTCGCAAACATCACTTCAGAGGGGAGATACAGACAGGGTGTCCAGGGTCAGCAGAGAGAGCAAGTAGGATGGGCCGTCAAGAGGTCTGTGTCATAGTCAAATTCAAGAGGCCCAAGGTCCAGTGCAATAGGAGGCTCTGGCTTTCAAAGGAATCCATCGCATCTACATACCAGATTGGTCAGAGATAGTCCGACTACCTGGGTGGACAGCCGATGCCCGACTCTCAAATTCAGCATAACGTTTAACCTTCATGCTTTATGATCCTTCCAGGAATGAGTGAGTGATCATTGCAGCCTCACAGTGAGGAATGGTTTCTGGATGGGCTCCCATTCCAGGTTGGGCTGCAAGGGGAGACTGGGACATTCTGACAAGGATTCCCGGCCTCGTGATGCCTAAAGATCCTCACACAGAGGGACTATAACTGCAGTGAGAATGAGCTCCCCCCCCCCCCCCCCCCCCAACCCCAACCCACATTCAGGCAGCATCGTGAAGCCAGAGGAGGATTGAACTGTCCAGAAGTTAAAGGCACAGTCACAAAGTAAGGGGGAAAGGAGTGCGCAGTTTAGAACAGAGTTGAGGAGGAACTTCTCCATTCAAAGGATGGTGAATCTCTGGAATTCTCTGCCCATTGAAGTGGTGGAGGCTACCTCACTGAATATATTTAAGTTACGGGTAGATAGGTTTCTGATAGACAAGGGAATTAAGGTTTATGGGGAGCAGGTGGGAAAGTGGAACTGATCCACTTCAGATCAGCCATGATCTTATTGAATGGTGGGGCAGGCTCAAAGGGCTGGATGGCCGACTCCTGCTCCTATTTCTTATGTTCTTACGTTCTTATTTTCTTTGGCCACTAGTATGGAGAGGTTTGACTATCAGGGAATAGTGTTAGGGTAGAAGGTTATTACAATGGGTGGATTGTTTAAACCACAGCCCTTGTGGGGGAATCAGGATGAGATTGACACGCTAACTGTCGTCTTCACAGGAATCAGGTGTGCCTTCCCTGTCACAAGAGGAAGCCAGTTGCCTAATCAGCTCGCTGACCCTTGCTGGTCGAGTCAATTCTGCCAACTAAGTCAGCGTTGCAATGTGTGAGTCTGCCACTGATTGGCAATTGTGAACCCTTTGCCAAGTATTGTCCTCACGTCTACATAGGGGGAGGTGGTGGCCCAGTGTTCTTATCACTGGATTATTAATCCAGAAACTCAGCTAATGTTTCTGGGGACCTAGATTTGAACCCTACCATGGCAGTTTGTGGAATTCGGATTCAGTAAAAAAAATCTGGAATTAAATAAGAATCTACTGATGATCATGAAACCATTCCTGACTGTCAGAAAAACCCATCTGATTCACCAATGTCCTTTAGGGAAGGAAATCTGCTGTTCTTACCGGGTCTGACCTACATGTGACTCCAGAGCCACAGCAATGTGGTTGATTCTCAGCTGCTCTCTGAAAAGGTCTAACAAACCATTCAATAGTATCAATCACTCCAATGTTAATAAAAAGGAATGAAACCGGACAGACCAGCTGACATTGACCGGGGGAGAAGACAACAGCAAAACAAACAGCTCTTTTGATCGTGCAAATATCTTTACTAATATCTGGGGACTAGTGCCAAAATTGGGAGAGCTATTTCACAGATTAGTCAAACAATGACTTATTCATTCTCCTGGAATCATACTTTATAGATAACGTTCAAAACACCACCGTTACCATCCTTGGATATGTGCTGTTCCAATGGCAGAACAGAACCAGCAGAGAAGGCGGCACAGTAATATACAGTTGAGAGGAAGATGCCCTGGGAGTCCTTAACATTGATTTTGCACCCCATGAAAGCTCATAGCTTCAGTTTAAACATGGGCAAGGAAACTTTCTACTGGTTACCACGTACCACCCTCCTTCATCTACATGATGCAGAAATTCACCAAAGATCCTTTCAGCAGCACCTTCAAAACACATGACCACTTCCACCTAGAAGGACAAGGGCAGCGGATACATAGGAACACCACCGCCTGCAAGTTCCCCTCCAAGTCACTCACCGTCCTGACTTGGAAATATAATCCATTTCCTTGCAGTCGCTGGGTCAAAATCTTGGAATTCCCTAACAACACTGTGGGTCAACCCACAGCATATGGACTGCAGTGTTTCAAGAAGGCAGCTCACCACCACCTTCTCAAGGACACTTTGGGATGGGCATTCAATGCTGACATCCATGTCCCCGAATGAACAAAGAAAAACAGACAGGTTGAACATATGTGGACCCCAATATAAGTCATTATTCCAAGATGATGATGGGGAGCTTTATCTTGTTTACCTGTGAGATTAGAATGCTGGTGAATTGAATGCACTCAGCTGCTTTAACTTCCTTGGGGGTGGGAGGAACGCAGACTGCTGAGACTCTCGAGAATCAAAGAGTTTCATTTAGTTGGAGTTGAGAAGGACAGCTGGTGGTTATTGTGTGACAGGGGAGTGAGTGAAGCTTCGTACAAAGGTACACACTGAGGGGGATGTGCATGGGTGTTTGTCCCAGACCCTGAGAGGGCTGAGGGTCAGAGCATTCTTAGGAATCGTCAATGATCACTTTGATGTTCCCTTCCTTTCACTTTATCATTCTGGAGAATCACAGAGCCCATCCACTATATATACAAATAAGAAAGCAGGAGATGGGAGACAAATTACAGGAAAATACTTTGCATCAAATTATATCAGATTGTGAAAATTAACATTTTGATCAGTGAAGTTGTTTTCTACGCTTTAAAAACAGGAAGAATAAACAGGCATGATAAGGAGTTTTCTTCACAGAGTGAGTTTTGATGTGGATTGTGCAGCTTGTTAGAAGCTAATTCAATAATAATTACAGGGGGAGTGAGCAGGGCTGAGGGGAGAGTGTGAGCCCAATTTAAGCAGCTCCTTCAGAGAGACAGCATGCATGCAATAGGCTGAATGAACTCCTTCTGGGATTTTAAGATTTTACCTGTATGTCTAGGATTAGTAAGTGCAGCCAAAAAAAAACCCTTCAAATGTTTCAACAGGACAATCAGGAAGTGAAGTATGGCTACAGTGTCTCAAATCTGTCCATTTAAAACTGGGGGAGCTGGCTGAAAACCAGACAATTCTAGAAAGCGCCAAGCACCAATTACAGTAAAGAATAATTGAACAAAACAAAGAACAAGAACAAAGGATAAAGAACAAAACAGCACGGGAAACAGGCCCTTCGGCCCAATGAGCCTGCGCCGCCACCCCAATGTTCCCACTTCTACACGCAATCCTTGTCCATGCTTATAGATCTATGAATTAAAAACCAAATTTGAGACAATTTAGGGAGAATTTGTTTTGCCAGTTAGGCTAAGAGCACATCTTTGAGATGTGGGAGGAAACCAGAGCTCCCGGAGAAAACCCACGCAAGCACGGGGAGAATGCGCAAACTCCCACAGACACAGACCCAAATCCATGTATCTGCACAGCACAGCGATAGTCACTGAGCTGTCGTGTTGCCCATCAACTGCTCCAGGTCAAGCGCACACTAACGACATGAAGCATTAAGATACTCTCAAAAAAGGTCTAAGAGCAGTCCTCTCACGACCCATCGCGTGTATGCCCCTCGTTAGACAACAAGGTGGACCAAAGCACCTGTAGGATAAAAACAAGTACATCAATATCATCATCTATTTACACACTTCCCAGGGACTCCCAAGGCTCATGATCCCTATTGTAAATCAGTTTTCTATACCCCTCCATTCCCATTCTGTTCATGTGCCCATCTAAGTATTTCTTAAATATCTCCAGAGTACCTGCCTCCACCACTTCACTTGGTAGCACATTCCATACCCCCACCACCCTCTGTGTGAAAAAACTCCCTCTAGCATCCAAATTATACCTTACCCACCTCACCCTAAGCCCGTGACCCCTCGTGCTATTTGAGTCCATCCTAGGAAAAAGCTTAGCCCTGTTTACTCTATCTATCCCCTTCAAAATCTTGTACACCTCAATTAGATCTCCTCTAAGTCTACGTCTTTCTAAGGAAAACAGCCCCAATTTGCCTAACCTCTCCTCGTAACTCAGACCTTTCATACCAGGCAGCATCCTGGTAAACCTCCCCTGCACTCTTTCCAGAGTCTCCACGTCCTTCCGGAGGTAAGGCGACCAGAACTGGACACAGTATTCCAAATGAGGTCTAACCAGCGTTTTATACAACTGCAACATTAAAGGCCAGCTCTTGTACTCTATACCCCTTTCTATAAAGGCTAGCATACTATTTGCTTTCTTCACAACCTTCTCCACTTGCTCTGCCGCCTTCAGAGACTTCTTCACCTGCACCCCCAGGTCCCTCTGCGTTTCTAAACTCTTAATAGATCTACCCTTTATCATATACCTCTCCCCTACATTTTTTGTGAAAATGCATCACCTCACATTTATCAGGATTGAATTCCATCTGCCATCTGTCTGCCCAAGCTACCAGCCTATGTCCTGCTGCATCGCCTGACAATGCTCCTCAAGTCCGCAATATCCGCAAGTCCAGCCATCTTTGTATCATCTTCAAACTTGCTGATCACTCCACTTACTCCCTCTTCCAAGTCATTTATATATCTTACAAATAGAAGAGGTCCCAGTACGGAGCCCTGCGGCACACCACTAGTGACCGACCTCCAGCTAGAGAAACACCCTTCCACTATTACTCTCTGTCTCCTATTACCAAGCCAGTTGCTTATCCATCTAGCTACCTGTCCTTGTATCCCATTTGCTTTGACCTTCTCGACTAACCTCTCATGAGGGACTTTGTCAAACGCCTTACTAAAATCCATATAGACAACACCAACGGCTCGACCTTCATCCACTGTTTTCGTCACCTCCTCAAAAACTTCTACCAGATTTGTAAGGCACAACCTCCCCTTAACAAATCCATGCTGGTATCCCTAATCAGATCACAACGCTCTAAGTGCCTATACATCCTATCTCTAAGAATCCCCTCCAACAGCTTTCCTACCACTGACGTCAAACTCATCGGCCTATAATTTCCGGGGTTATCCCTACCACCCTTTTTAAACAACGGTACAACATTAGCTATTCTCCAGTCCTCTGGGACCTCACCTGTGTCCAAGGAAGAGACAAAGATTTGCGGCAGAGCCCAGCAATTTCACCTCGCACCTCTCTAAGCAGTCTAGGATAAATGCCATCAGGCCCTGGAGATTTATCAGTTTTAATGCTACCTAGAAGCTCTAACACTTCCTCCCTCAGTATGGATATTTCCTTGATGTGGCCAGGTGTTGCACTGGTGTGGAATGGTGTTGGACTAATTCACAGCTTGGCCATTTGCAAGCTGTTCTATTCCTGTACTTCATGTGACCCTTGACCCCACCTGATCCAACTTGGCCTGAAGAGCCTACACTGTGGGCTCAAATCCGCCAGGGTCCTGATCCCATGGGTGTCAATACTGAGACACTGAACTGTAAGTAATGACTGACATGTGAAAGTGTAATATAATAGCCAGCACAGAAACATAGTTGAAGGAAGAACTCAACATCCCCGGGTTTTGAATCTTCAGGTGAGACAGAGGAGGATGTAAAAGAAGAGAAGGCATTGTATTATTAGTTAAGGAGTCAGTTCCTGCAGCAAGGAGAGATGATATATTGGAGGGGGCATCAAATGAAGCTTTATGGATAGAGTTTAAGAATAAAAAGAGGGTAGCCACATTGTTGGGTATTTATTTTAGACCCCCAGATAGTCAGAGGGATTTTGAGGAGCAAGTATGTGCTCAGTATATGGAGGTTTGTAAAAGCAATAACAATAGGGTTATTATATTAGGTGATTTCAAATTTCCTACCATTAACTGGATTGAATTTCGGAGCCGCAACGTCATGTTGCACCTGTACAAAATTCTAGTGCGGCCACACTTGGAGTATTGTGTGCAGTTCTGGTCCCCACATTATAAGAAAGATGTGGAGGCATTGGAGAGGGTACAGAGGAGGTTTACCAGGATGTTGCCTGGTGTGGAGGGCAGGTCTTATGAAGGCTGAGGGATTTGAGGTTGTTTTCGTTAGAAAGGAGGCGGCTAAGAGGGGACCTTATCGAAACATATAAGATGATTAGAGGTTTAGATAGGGTGGACAGTGATAGCCTTTTTCCTAGGATGGAGAAAGCTAGCACGAGGGGACACAGCTTTAAATTAAGGGGTGATAGTTATAGGACGGATATCAAAGGTAGGTTCTTTACCCAAAGGGTGGTTCGGGAGTGGAATGCCCTGCCTGCAGCTGTTGTAGATGCGCCAAGTTTGGTGGCGTTTAAGAGGTTAGTTGATAAGTATATGGAAGAGAAGGGAATGGTTTAGTTTGGAGGGGTATTGCTTTTTATATTGGTCGGCGCAACATCGAAGGCTGAAGGGCCTGTTCTGTGCTGTAATGTTCTATGTTCTATGGGTGCCAATTAGAGTCCAGAAACCTGTGCTTTGAGCTGGAAAGTGCAAGCATAGCTCTGAATGAATACATGTCTTCACAAAAGAGGGAGGCAATGCAGATCATTGTAAATAAGGAGGAATGTGAAATATTAAATGGGATAAACACAGATGTGAAGGATTTAGAATATTTAAAAGTAGATAAATTACTAGGCCTGAGTAAAATGTATCTTTGGCTGCTAGGAGAAGCAAGGGAGGAAATGACAGAGGAGACATAACAGGGGAAAGATATAAAAGGATCCAGAGGGGCAATTTTTTCACACAGAGGATGGTGAGTGTCTAGATAGTAGGAGAGGTGGGTATAATTTTGTCTTTTTAAAAGCATTTAAACAGTTACACGGGTAAAATGGGTACAGAAGGATTTTTGGCCTTGGAGGGAGTGCAGGAAGGTTCACTCAGCTGATTATTGAGATGAGGGGATTAGCCTATGAGGAGAGATTGAATAGACTGGGTCCGTACCGTTAGAGTTTAGAAGGCTGAGGGGGGGGGGTTCTTATAGAGACATATAAGATAATGAAGGGGCTAGATAGAGTAAAGGTAGAGAGGTTCTTCCTGCTTCGAAAAGATAGCAGAACTAGAGGGCACAGCCTCAAAATAAAGAGGGAGTAATTTAGATCGGAGTTGAGGAGGAATTTCTTCTCTCAGAGGGTGGTGAGTCTCTGGAATTCTCTGTCCAATGAAGTGGTGGAGGCTCCCTCACTGAATATATTTAAGTCACGGGTAGATAGGTTTCTGATAGACAAAGGAATTATGGGGAGAAAGCGGGAAAGTGGAACTGATCCACTTCAGATCAGCCATGATCTTATTGAATGGCGGGGCAGGCTCGAGGGGCTGGATGGCCGACTCCTGCTCCTATTTCTTATGGGCCAAATGTGGGCAATTGGGAACAGCTCGATGGTAAAAACTGGGCAATATGAACAAGTAGGCAGTGAAAGTAGTCTGAACTTCCCTGAAAGTAGGCAGTCAAGTCGATAATGTTGTTAAGAAGGCATATGGAGTCTTAGCTTTTATTGGTAGGGGGATTGAATTTCGGAGCCGCAACGTCATGTTGCAACTGTACAAAACTCTAGTGCGGCCGCACTTGGAGTATTGTGTGCAGTTCTGGTCCCCGCATTATAAGAAAGATGTGGAGGCATTGGAGAGGGTACAGAGGAGGTTTACCAGGATGTTGCCTGGTATGGAGGGCAGGTCTTATGAAGAGAGGCTGAGGGATTTGAGGTTGTTTTCGTTAGAAAGGAGGCGGCTAAGAGGGGACCTAATCGAAACATATAAGATGATTAGAGGTTTAGATAGGGTGGACAGTGATAGCCTTTTTCCTAGGATGGAGAAAGCTAGCACGAGGGGACACAGCTTTAAATTAAGGGGTGATAGTTATAGGACGGATGTCAGAGGTAGGTTCTTTACCCAAAGGGTGGTTCGGGAGTGGAATGCCCTGCCTGCAGCAGTTGTGGATGCGCCAAGTTTGGTGGCGTTTAAGAGGTTAGTTGATAAGTATATGGAAGAGAAGGGAATGGTTTAGTTTGGAGGGTCATTGCTTTTTATATTGGTTGGCGCAACCATCGAAGGCCGAAGGGCCTGTTCTGTGCTGTAGTGTTCTATGTTCTATGTTCTGTCAGGTCGCCTCTCAACCTACGTCTCTCCAGTGAGAAGAGTTCCAGCTCCCTCAACCTATGTTAATAAGGCCTGCCTCCCAATCCAGGCGGCATCCTTGTGGATCTCCTCTGGGCCCTCTCAATAGCCTCTACATCCTTCCTATGGTGAGGCAACCGGAGCTGCGCACAAAGCTCCAACTGGGGTCTGAAAGAGTCTTGTAGAGCTGCATCATTGCCTCCTGACTCCTGAACTCTATTCCTCGATTAGTGGAGGCCGGCACACCGTGCGCCTTCTTGACCACTTCCTCCACCTGCGAGGCCGATTTAAGAGTCCTATGGACCCGAGATCCTTCTGCTCTACAACACAGCTAAGACTCCTACCCCTTATATTGTACTCCTTCATCCCATTATTCCTGCCAAGATGGACCACTACACATTTGTCTGCGTTGAGGTCCATCTGCCACTTCTCCGCCCAGTCTTGCATCCTGTCTGTGTCCCGCTGCAACTTTTGGCATCCCTCCAGACCATCCACAACACCACCGATCTTTGTATCGTCGGCGAACCACCACAGGGGGTGGTGGTTGATGGGAAATATTCAACCTGGAGTGCAGTTACAAGTGGTGTATCTCAAGGATCTGTTTTGGGGCCACTGCTGTTTGTCATTTTTATAAATGACCTAGATGAGGATGTAGAGGGTTGGATTAGTAAATTTGCTGACGATACCAAAGTGGGGGGAGTTGTAGACAGCGAGGATGGATGTTACAGTTTGCAGAGGGACAGAGATAGGTTGCAGAGCTGGGCCGTGAGGTGGCAAATGGAATTCAATACGGATAGGTGTGAGGTGATTCACTTTGGTAGGAATAACAGGCATATGAAATATAGGGCTAATGGAAGGACCCTTAATAGTGTTGTCGAGCAAAGGGATCTTGGGGTACAAGTACATAGCTCTTTGAAAGTTGGCACCTAGGTTGATAAAGTTGTTAAGAAAGCGTACGGTGTGTTAGCTTTTATTGGTAGAGGGATTGAATTTAGGAGCCGTGAGGTTATGTTACAACTGTACAAAACTCTGGTGCGGCCGCACTTGGAGTATTGCGTACAGTTATGGTCGCCGCATTATAAGAAAGATGTGGAAGCATTGGAAAGGGTGCAGAGGAGGTTTACCAGGATGTTGCCTGGTATGGTGGGAAGGCCTTATGAGGAAAGGCTGAGGGACCTGAGGTTATTTTTATTAGAGAGAAGAAGGTTACGCGGTGACCTAATTGAGGCGTATAAGATGACCAAAGGACTGGATAGGGTGGATAGTGAGAGCCTTTTTCCTCGGATGGTGATGACCAACACGAGGGGACATAACTTTAAATTAAGAGGTGGTAGTTATAGGACGGATGTCAGAGGCAGTTTCTTTACACAGAGGGTGGTGAGGGCGTGGAATGCCCTGCCTGCAGCAGTTGTGGACTTGCCTACTTTGGGGGCATTCAAATGGTCAGTGGATAGGCATATGGATGATATTGGAATAGTTTAGTTTAGAGGGTCCACTGGCCGGCGCAACATCGAGGGCCGAAGGGCCTGTACTGAGCTGTAATGTTCTATGTTCTATGTATAATGTTAAGGGCTTGGTTGCTGTAGATTTCTTCAAACATGTGCAGGAGAACTTTTTAAAATCAATATGTGAAGGGTG
This sequence comes from Sphyrna mokarran, assembly GCA_024679065.1. Lineage (NCBI taxonomy): Eukaryota > Metazoa > Chordata > Chondrichthyes > Carcharhiniformes > Carcharhinidae > Sphyrna > Sphyrna mokarran. The sequence continues at coordinate 44,652,154 of JAGIQG010000024.1, forward strand.
CTACAAAGGAGAGAGCTGTGCTGGCCCTGATTCTGGGGAATGAAGCTAGACAGGTTGAGGTGGTGGTAGGGGAGCATTTTAGTGATAGCGATCACAATATGGTACAAGTTAATCTTGTTATGGACAAGGAAATCGACAAGTTGCAAAAAAAAAGTTTTGGATTAGGGGAGAGTGGATTTTACTTGAGTAAAACAGGATCTGGCCAAGGTAGATTGGGAAAAGCTATTAATGGGAAAATCTACAGAAGAGAAGCAGGAGACATTCAAAAAGGAAATAGGGAGGGTGCAAATCCAGCATGTTCTCTCTAGGGTGATAGGTCGGAATAAAAGCCCAGAGAACCATGAATGAACAAAGACATTCAGGATATGATGAAAAGGAAAAGTAAGGCTTTTTAAAAAAAAATACAAGGGGAGGCATTAGTGAGGTGTAGAAAGTAAAGGGTGGAGTTTAACAAAGCAATTAGTGATGTAAAGAGGGGATATGGGAAAGCGCTGGCTGGTAAAAGTAAGGAAAATCCCAAAATATTCTATAAGAATGTCAATGGGAAGAGGATAACCAGGGAAAGAGTAAGACCCATTCGGGACCAATAGGGCAATCTGTGGATGGAACCGGAGGATACTGGTAGACTGTTGAATGAATTCTTCACATTTGTCTTCACCCAAGAGAAGGAGGGTGATGGTGTGAGACATGGGGACATAGGTTCTAGGCGAAGGGCAGGAGGTTGAGGGGGGGAAAAACATTTTTGTCCAGAGGGTGGTGATGGTCTGGAATGTGCTCCCTAGGAGGATGGTAGAGGGGGATTGCCTCACATCCTTTAAAAAGTACCTGGATGAGCATTTGACACGTCAAAACATTTAAGGGTATGGGCCCTGTTGGTTGGTCATGGGCCACAGGCTGGGGCCTCAAAATTTTACAACCTTTATTCATTACATGGAGCTGGAGAGATGGAGGTTGAGGGGAGGCCTGATAGAAACCTACAAAATTATGAGAGGCATGGAGAGGGTGGATAGTCAGAAGCTTTTTCCCAGGGTGGAAGAGTCAATTACTGGGGGGCATAGGTTTAAGGTGCGAGGGGCAAGGTTTAAAGGAGATGTATGAGGTAGATTTTTTACACAAAGGGTGGTGGGGGCCTGGAACTCATTGTTGGGGGAGGTACTGGAAGCGGATACAGTAGTGATTTTTAAGGGGCATCTTGACAAGTACATGAATAGAGGATGGGAATAGAGGGGTATGGTCTCCGGAAGGGTAGGGGTTTTAGTTCAGTCTGGCAGCATGGTCGGTGCAGGCGTGAAGTATCAAAGCCTGTGCTGTAATTATTCTTGTTCTTTCTACTTGGATGATAAGATGAAATACATTTTTGCTAAATTTGCTGATGACACAAATGCAGACAGGAAAGTAAGTTATGAAGAGGGCAGTCATAGGGAGTCTGCAAACGGACACAGATAAGTTTAATGAATGGGGAGAGATTTGACGGATGGAAAATAACATGGGAAAATGTGGACTTATCCATTTTGGCAGAGAGAATAAAAAACAGCATATTATTTAAACGAAAAGTGATTGCAGACCTCTGTGAAACAGAGGGATCTGGGTGTCCCAATCAATAAATTACAAAAGGTTAGCCTGAGATACAGTGAGTGGTTAGGGAGACAAATGGAATGCTGTCATTTATCATGAGAGAAAGGATATAAAAGTGGGGGATATTCCATAGGGAGTATGAGAAGTTGGTCAGACCTGGGCAGAAGATTATGGCCATTCATGCTGAAGGGATTTTCCCATCCTGTGTAGGGAATAGAGATTTGCCAAATTCTACAAACTCGCTGCAGTGGGAGCATGGTGTGAATGACAGGCATGATCACACCCCACATATGGAATACTGTGTACAGTTTTGATCTCCTCGTTTAAGAAACAATATGCAGGAAATTCAAGATTAGTGCATTCCAGATATGGGATTTTCCAGGTTTTGGGCCCGAAGGGTGAGAGACGGGGGGTGGGGGAGGGGGAAGGGGGTGGTTGGAATAGGATAATATTTAATTAAAACCTAAAGCTAGGCTAAGTTCTCTACTGAGCCAGACACAGCCGGGGTGGGGAGGAGGTAGACCAGACCAGCTTTCACACTGCAAATCTTATTAAAAAGGTCAGACCCAAACAGAACAAACTAATGGGAGGGAAAGTAACAGTGTTTGGGAAGAGTAATGGAATCCTACAAATCAAGTCAAAGGATATTGTTACAAGTCAGGTTGAATACTTCAAAGTGCTCTATGATGCTTGCTTAACCTATAATGTTTTACATTGAATTCGGTAGGATGAACATGAGAGGTTTCACTTCTGTGTGTTTCAACTCTCTCACAAGAAGCTTTTATCAAAAACAAAGTTTAATTAAGAATATTTTGACATGTAGAGTAAGGTACTTAGCAAGAACTTTTAACAATTACAAACAAGAAAAAGCTCTTCAGGAAATATCTCTAACATGTTCCAACCAAAGCCAACATCCAACACATAAAACCCTCCAAATAAACACAATACAGCATAGGTTAATGTCCAGTTGTTACAGGAATCCCACTTCCTGCATTGAATGATGAAAATCCCTTGTGAAGAAAATCAGGAGAATTGTAGTTGAATCTATTTCCCAAAACACAGCTTCCTTAAGATAGAATCAAACAAACAGAAGAACAGAGAGAGAGACTACTCCTTCGCTTGCTGCTAAACTGCTTCCAAAAACACCCTGTCCGAAAATGAAACAAAAAAGGAAAAAAACCCTGCCACAGCTTAGCTTCACCCCCAATGATATCAGTGAAGCTGTAAACTGCATTTTTTTAAAATTTCTTAAAGGTCACATGATAATGTAATGGACAGCAATGCCTGATGGAAATTGTCCAGTAGTTTCCAGGTTTGGACTGTTCTTGAATTCATTCTTGAATGACAATGGATTCAAAGGCTATGAGGGGCAGAAAGGAAAGTCTAAAATCAGATTAGCCATGATCATCCCAAATGACTATTTCCCAGGGCTGAAATGGTCGCTACGAGAGGACACAGGTTTAAGGTGCTGAGGGGCAAGTACAGAGGAGATGTTAGAGGTAAGTTTTTCACTCAGAGGGTGGTGAGTGAATGGAATCGGTTGCCGTCAGTGGTGGCAGAGGCGAACTTGCTGGGAGTCTTTTAAAAGACTTCTGGATGAGTATATGGGATTTAATGGGATTGGGAGTTACAGATAGTTCTACGGCCTGGTAGGTATGGATATGATCGGCACAACATGTGGGCCGAAGGGCCTGTTTGTGCTGTAATGTTCTATGTTCTATGACAGATTAGGTTTAAGGGGCTGAATGGCATTCTCCTGCTCCTAATTTAGATCTTTCTATGTCCAATAATGACCATTCCCTTGATAACATCTGTGCACTAGAACATAGAACATAGAACATTACAGCGCAGAACAGGCCCTTCGGCCTTCGATGTTGCGCCGACCAATTATGAAAAAAGCAATGACCCTCCAAACTAAACCATTCCCTTCTCTTCCGTAAACTTATCAACTAACCTCTTAAACGCCACCAAACGTGGCGCATCTACAACTGCCGCAGGCAGGGCATTCCACTCCCTAACCACCCTTTGGGTAAAGAACCTACCTCTGATATCCGTCCTATAACTACCACCCCTTAATTTAAAGCTGTGTCCCCTCATGCTAGCTTTCTGCATCCTAGGAAAAAGGCTATCACTGTCCACCCTATCTAAACCTCTAATCATCTTATATGTTTCGATAAGGTCTCCTCTTAGCCGCCTTCTTTCTAACGAAAACAACCTCAAATCCCTCAGCCTCTCCTCATAAGACCTGCACTAGTCTGACATTGTTGGGTTTTGGCAGAAATTGGGCCTGTTGTATTTAAATAAGAGTTAAAATGACATGGGATTCTGAACAGCTGCCACAGTTTTGTGTCTTATTCATCTGTCATTGGTTCTTTGTAACTTTCTGCTCTGATCAATAAGTCTTATGGTGTCCTTTAGCTCCATCTGCATTCATTGTTCCACCTGAAATGGATGGCAGTTCCTGGCATTACTGGTACCTAAACAGAAGCTCTGGCAGTGAGGATCTTAAGACCTAGAGCTACTCTCCCAGTTAATCTGACACAAGGAACTAGGTATGGAAAATCCACTCCAATCCACTTCAAATATTCCTCAGGTTGGAACTGCATTCTCCCCATGCATAGTCTTGCAAAAACACTCTCGTATACACACACACACACACCGTCCTTTCAAGGACACCATTCTCCTGCACACATACACGAACAGTCTCTCATGGACATGCACACAAGGGTTTCTCTCTCTTCTCTCTCTCTCTCTCACACACACACACACACACACACACACACTCCTACGCACACACAGAAACACAGCCACTCACACAATCTCTCTCCTTGCTCACATTCACACCCCACCCACTCACACCCTCACTCACACAAACCCTCTCTCACATTTACACATTTGATGCATTGCTGCTCATTCCCCAGCTGATTGCCATTGTTTGACACCCATCAGCAGGAGTGGGTGTTCAGTGTTGAAGTGCATTAACTAATTGAAGTGGAAAGATGTTTTTTTGTATTTACAGTAGCGGTCCAATTGAAATTTACTTGTAGACTAACAATTGCCTAGCAGGTAATGACCATTTACTGCGATAAGAGCAATATTTCATTGATTTGTTTTGTGATATATCATTCCTATGTTAATAGCAGGCAATCAGAATAATTGTACACAGGGAGACAGAGAGCCTGTAGTGGCACAGTGCATTTATAATGTTATGTTAGTGATAAGGATATTTTCATTTGAGTTTCACTAAGGCTCCAAAATCCTGCTGCGGGAAACTTGATAAGTCAGAGTCTTTTCCCCTGTCTCAGAATGGAAATGTAGACTTTGCAAGATTAAAAAAAGTAATAATTTGATCCAATAAAGCCTTTGCTATTTTAATTAAGCTTTAGCTTATCCATCAACAGTCTCTCCTGAATACACCTTTCAAATTATTTGTTTCAGTGACCTTCCCTAGGAAATTAATTTGCAAGAATAATATTGAAAGGGTAGCAACTAACATCAGGAAGTTCAACAGAAAGATTGCTTGTTCTGAGGTGGCCTCCTTTACGGAAGCAATAACATGCAATTGTCGCCAACTTTGCTTGTATGTATTTCTGGAAGTTTTATCACATGTTCTCCCACATCCACCCACTCCACCCATTAAAACAACCTCCTATCTCTCTCCAATATTTTAATAACTCAAACTTTTTCTTTCACACACAAGAACTCAACTGAAAATGTTCAAAGGTAATGAAAATACAAGTCTCTTTAATGTCCCTATGATTTCCATGCATGTGTTGGCCCTGCAAAATCATTTAAAGTGGGCCTAAATTTAAACAAATAGTTTGCACCCTCCAAGAATAACTAGAGGGAACATTGGTTTGGATTCAGAAAGGAGCAGAATGGTGATGGAGGGATATAGGAGATTGTTTTAAATAGGGATCAAGAGCCTTGGGACATTCCTGGGAATCAATTGATTCCTACGGACCTTCCAACATATTTTCTGGCTCATTTGTTTTACTTTTGAGCTTCTGGGGATTCCCTTGAATGTTTGCGTAAGATGTGCATGTTATTGATGTTTTTCTCTTTTAATCCACAGGAGCTTCGGTCCGCCTTGTTGTCCAACAAGGGACATACACGCGATGGGTCATGCGAGGGCTGCTCTTGGATGTTTCGAGAGTTGCCTAGTGCTTCACGTTGTTAATGTACACTTAAACTGGACCAGTTGATGGGCAACATGACAGCTCAGTGACTATCACTGTTTGCTGTGCAGATACATGGATTTGGGGTGGTGTCTGCGGGAGTTTGCGCATTCTCCCCGTGATTGCGAGGGGTTTTCTCTGGTTTCCTCCCACACCCCCAAAAATGTGCTCTTAGGCTGATTGATGTAACAAATTGTCCCTAAATTGTCTCCCCTCAATCTGGTTTCCAATGTGGATTTCCATAAACATAGACAAAGGTCATGGGTGGAAGAGGGAACTCACACTGTTAAAATGGTAACGCAGGCTCATTAGGCCAAAGGGCCTGTTTCCTGTGCTGTGAAGTTTTTTGTTCTTTGTTATTTGTCATTTAGGACCTGCTGTTGAGAGATTCTTCACACCGAATAATCAACACAAGACTTAGAGGCACAGAGTGAAAATGGCTAGAATCATTTTCTAAGCAATTGAATTGTGAAATGGGGGACAAGCGCATGAGGCATTATCAAACAGATAACTGTCTTTCTCATCTGTAAATGGAATGTGATATCGAGCTGTCAGAGTCTGCCAGTGAATAAACAAAGAAAAGGAGGCAGAATACAGAAAAAGAAATATGGGCAAAAGAAGTAGCCCAAGAAATCTAATCCCTCAGTAAAGATATCTTTCAGTGAAAGGATTGCTCATTGAAAAAAATGCTTCAAATCAACAGAGCACCAATGAGGCCTGAGCAACTCACCAAGGCTCCTTTGACAGCACCTTCCAAATCCACAAACTCTACTATCTTGAAGGACAAAGGGAGCAGATACATGGGAAAACCATCACCTATGAGTTCCCCTCCAATTCACTCACCCTCCTGACTTCGAAATATATCACCATTCCTTCAATATCGCTGGGTCAAAATCTTGGAATTCCCTCCCTAACAGCATTGTCGGTGGCTTAGCCGGTGACATCCACATCCCATGAACAAAAAAAAAATTCCTAATGTTTTATAGTGATTGTAGGAAGCAGATTAATGCTATAAAAGGGAAATAGCAGAGATAGAACAATTCTGGCAGCGAGTCAATCTGCCATATCCTTCATTCTGGACAATTTCTTGGGTAAAATCACTAATGGCACATGAATCCTTAAGCAGCAATGGTACAAATCCAAACTAAATAGGAATTCATCACAAGATGTGGTCGGCAGCAATGTGGTCACTGAGGATTCTCCTTGAAATTTGTTTTTAAACATCTGCAAAAAGAAAGGACCAGTAATTCTTTCACTTGTCCATTGGCAAAGCTCAGTAAAGGAAAGAAAGACTTCCATTTCTATACTGCTTTTCACAGTCACTGGATCTCTCAAAACACCTCACAGCTAATGAGGACTTCCAAGGTTCATTCACTGTTGTCATGCAGGAAACATGGACAAACTGCGCACAGCAAGCTCCCGCAATAGCCACATCATCTGTTTCTGTGATGCTGATTGGTGGATAAATATTGGACACCAAAGAGGGTCTCTCTCCACTCTTTGAAATAGTAAGAAGTCTCACAGCACCAGGTTAAAGTCCAACAAGATTATCTGGTAGCCAGTAGACACTAGCTTTGGAGAACTACCCCTTCATCAGGTAAGTGGGAGTTCTGGATATGGCGTTCTACTCATCAATGGACAGTTCCAACGTGCCATAGCAAAAAGCTGCACCAACTTCCTCAGAAGACAAACATGGGACACAGCGGGCAGAGTCATCCAGTACTTCCCTGGAGTAGAGAAGCTACGACATCTTCTCTCAGAGCCTTCAATACATCATTGATGAAGATGAACATCTCTCCAGTGCCATCCCCACACCCCCACTTCTTGCTTTCAAACAACCGCACGACCTCAAACAGACCATTGTTCGCAACAAACTACCCAGCCTGCAGGAGAACAGTGACCACAACATCACACAACCCTGCCACAGAAACCTCGGCAAGATGTGCCGGATTATCAACACAGATACCACCATCTAACGCGAAAACACCATCCAACAGGGACACGGTACATACTCTTGCAACTGGGCCAATGTTGTCTATCTGATACACTGCAGGAAAGGATGTCCTGAGCGATGGTACGTTGGGGAGACCATGCAGACGCTCCGACAATGGATGAATGAACACCACTCGACAATCACCAGACAGGAGTGTTCTCTTCCTGTTGGGGAACACTTCAGCGGTCACGGGCATTCGGCCTCTGATCTTCGGGTAAGCATTTTCCAAGGCAGCCTTCACGACACACGACAGCGCAGAGTCGCTGAGCAGAGACTAAAGTTCCATACACATGAGGACGGTCTCATCCAGTATCTGGATTCATGTCACACTATCTGTAACCTCCACGACTTGCCTGGACTTGTAAAATTTCACTAACTGTCCTGGCTGGAGCCAGTTCCAATCTCTTTAACCCATGCTTAACCCTGTCCCCACTCACATTGCCTGTATCTTTAAGACTTGATTACCTGTAAAGACTCACATTCCAACCATTATTTTGTAAATTGAGTTTGTGTCTTTATATGCCCTGTTTGTGAACAGAACTCCCACTTAACTGTTGAAGGAACAGCACTTCGAAAGCTAGTGGTGTTTACTATCAAATAAACTGATGGATTTTAACCTGATGTTGTGAGACTTCTCACTGTGTTTACCTCAGTCCAACGCTGACATCTTCACATCTTTGAAATAGTGCCGGGGGTCTTTCCCGCTCACCTGAGCAGATAGCAGGGGCCTCAGTTTAACATCTCACCAGGAGACAGGATCTCTAACCTCAGTGTGGCCACAATGCCACCTTGACTTTTTTGCTCAAGTCTTGGACAAACTGAACCACAACTGACAAGCTGCGTAACAAATATTCCTCCAAAAAAACAGAAAATGATGGAAAATCTATGGTGACATCTTTTGTGTTAAACCAAGTAATCAAAATCAAACTAACTTAAGGACAGCATCTATGGAGAGAGAATAGAGCCAAAGTTTCAAGTCTAGATGACCCTGCGTCAAGGAATATTCCTATTTGTTTATAATTCGCAGTAGCCAATAGAGATTAGTTAAAGGCAAATTGTTTCTGGTTGACTTAATTGAGTTCTTTAATGATTTAACAGAGAGAACAGGTGAAAATAATGCTGTTGATTTGAGTTTGCCAATGTTCCACATAATTTTGACAAGACTGGAGCTTATCAACGTAAAGGTATAATAACAGGGTGAAGCTGAATGAGTTGTAGAGAGGAGTGATGAATGGGTGTTCTGGAGGCTGGTATACAAGTGTATACCCCCAGAGTCGGTATATATTATTTCCCTGAACTTGAGTACACAAGGTTAATTTTAAAGGCATGAAATAGTGAAGGACTCCAGTCAAGTGGTTGGTTTTCCTTAAAGGAGACAAGGGTGAGAGGAGATTTGACAAAAGGCGTTCTGGACAGAGAAAAGCCATAGCTTCAGCGTAAAGCAAAAGATAGTACAGAGTTTGATGGACAGGATTTTTTGGCCGACAGTGGGATTTCTGATCAGTGAGATTGCCTGCTCCCACCGATAGTGAGATTACCTGAGTCTGCTGATGGTGAGTTCCCACCATAGGTTCCCCAGCAATGGAAAGAGTGAACCAGAAGATTCTGCTGCTACCCAACGGCAGACAGAGTTCACCACAGCAAAACACACCATGGTGGGGAGAGGTGTGGTGGGTGGGGGAGGAGTTAAACAAAAAACAAACATGATAAGGAGGCAGGTGCAGGAATGTGTTTTAATACAGTGAGTGGTTAGGATCTGGAATGCACTGTCTGAGAGTGTGGTGGAGACAGATTCACACAGTGAGTGGTTAGGATCTGGAATGCACTGTCTGAGAGTGTGGTGGAGACAGATTCACACAGTGAGTGGTCAGGATCTGGAATGCACTGTCTGAGAGTGTGGTGGAGACAGATTCACACAGTGAGTGGTCAGGATCTGGAATGCACTGTCTGAGAATGTGGTGGAGACAGATTGAATCATGGCCTTCAAAGGGAATTGGATCAGCATCTAGACACAAGCAAATTGCAGGGAAACAAGTAAAAGAGTGGGCAAGTGGGACTGAGCAAATTGTTCTTGCAGGGTGTTAGCATAGGCATAATGGGCCAAGTGGCCTCCTTCTATAGTGTTATCATTCTGATTCTGTGGAAATGGAGGCTGGAATTCTTCAATTTCCGATGTTCCATTAATGGATCTTCCATTAATTTCTGTATAGTCTGTTGTATGTTTATTGATGTCTCCTTTTTATATCCACAGGTGATTCGGTCTGGCTTGTTGTCCAACAAGGGGCACACACACGGTGGGTCGTGTGAGGGCTGCTCTTGGATGTTGCCGCGAGGGTTGCCTAGTGCTTCACATCGTTAGTGTACACTTAAACTGGACCAACTGATGGGCAACACGATAGCTCAGTGACTATCACTGTTTGCTGTACAGTTACAGGGACCCAGTCAGATCTCCAACTTGGGTCAGTGTCTGTGGGAGTTTGCACATTCTCCCCATGCTTTCATGGGTTTTCTCCAGGTGCTCCATTTTCCTCCCACACCCCAAAAACGTGCTCTTAGGCTGATTGGCGAAAATAAATTGTCCCTAAATTGGAACTCCCTTAATCTGGTGCACATGTAATTCCCTAAATTTGCACCCCCTTTATTGTGGAGTCCACTAGAGGTAGACAAAAGTCGTAGGTAGAAGAAAGACTTGAATAAGGCACTGATTGAGTGTTAAAATGGGCGGCATGAGCTTGTAAGGCCGAAGGGCCTGTTTCCTGCACTGTTCTTTTCTCTTTGTCCCACCAGCACTGCCAATGAGAAGGGAGAATTGCGCGCTCAGCCAAATCTCCATTCACTGCAGCGGAACTGGAGAATCCCAGCCTTGGTTGTGACTGGAATATTCTGATGATAGTGTACTTGATCACTGTTTTATAGGAAAGAACAGTCCATTTTCTTACCCTTTGAGTGTGTGTTCCAGTAAAGAATTTCAGCAACAAGCATTTGCAATTTTTAAAAAGTAAAAAAGTTCTTTATGCTCACAGACTGACCCTGAATTAATGCAGTGTTATCCATTCAGACTTTCTGTCCGGGATTTTCCCAAATCAAAACCGGGAAAACAGGAGGACTTCTCTAAATTAATTTCCATTATTCTGAGCAATGCAGAGTGCCTCAGCGTGATTCTCTCTGAAAAACAGGGAGCAGGCCCTATACCTGGATAGGATTGAGTGGGCCATTGAGCATGCATCAACTTAGTTCAGTGAAAGGAGAGTTGAAACTCTCTGACTTCTCCATCTTGGAGTTCCCAGCACATCTCAAGGTAGAGATAGAGTTACTGCTTGTCTCTAGCTAGCAAACCACCAACAGCAAAATGTTCACTCCAAAGACACAGGAAATACTGCTTCCTGCGTGTGGAGGCTTTAGAGAGTGCAGAGAAGGTTTACCAGGATGTTGCCTGGTATGGAGGGTCTTAGCTATGAGGAGAGATTAGATAAACTAGGGTTGTTCTCCCTGGAAAAACGGACAATGAGAAGCGACCTAATAGAGGTGTACAAAATTATGAAGGATATAGACAGGGTGAACAGTGGGAAGCTTTTTCCCAGATCAAAGGTGAGGATCACGAGGGTCATAGGCTTGAGGTGAGAGGAGCAAGGTATAACTCCAATATCAGAGGGACGTTTTTTACACAGAGGGTGGTGGGGGCCTGGAATGCGCTGCCAAGTAGGGTGGTGGAGGCAGACATGCTGGCATCGTTTAAGAATTATCTGGATAGTCACATGAGCAGCCTGGGAATGGAGCGATACAAATGAATGGTCCAGTTGGATCAATGAGTGGTGCAGGCTTGGAGGGCCGAAGGGCCTGTTTCCTGAACTGTACTGTCCTTTGTTCTTTATTTTGTTCTTCGTTCAATTAGCCTGCAGAATTTCTAATGCATCCAGCTTCGAGTTCAAACGCTTTCTAACTACTCCCCACCTGCCTGGATGAGTACTGCTCCAATAACACTCAAAAAACTCAATGCCAAAACTGGAAGTAAAGACTTCTTGTGAAGAAAAGAAATCTGTCCCAGCTGACCAGTCAATCCTTCATCCCCCAACAATTCAAAAAGATCATAAAACTCCAGAATAGTACATTAGGCCAAATTAAAAATAAACAATCCTAATACCAACAAGAAAGGGACATCAACTCAGACAGTTTGGCAACGAACACAAAAGACAAGGCCTTTCTTAAAAAATCTGCAGAGAAACATGATTAAATTATATTTCTTGAAGACACGGTGAAGCTACAACATATGCCGAGCAGCAAGTAATAGACAAAGCTAAACGGTTCCACAACAAATGGATCAGATCTGAGCTCTGCAGTCTTTCCACATCCAACCATGAATAATGGTGGACAATTAAATAACTCACTGGAGGAGAAAGCTCCACAAATATCTCCTTCCTCAATAATGGGCCCAGCATATCAGATGAGGCTGAAGAATCTGTAGCAATATTTAGCCAGAAGTGTCGAGTGGATAGAACCATAGAAACCATTGAAATGTTATGAGCAGGAAAAGGCCATTGGCCTATCAGGTCTGCACTAGTCAAAAAAAAAAGGGTAAGAAAAGAAATTGGCCACTCATCTTAATCATATTTTCCAGCACCTGGTCCATAGCCTTGAAGGTTACAGTACCTCTGGTGAAGATCCAGGCACCTTTTAAATGTGTTGTATGTTTCGATCTCAGTCTCCTCCTGAGGTGCCCAATGTCACAGATGACAATCTATAATATTAGCATCTACCAAACTATATGGAAAATAGCGTTCTAACCATTTTCAGCTGCTTCATTAATGATCTCACTTTGCACATAAGGTCAGAAGTGGGGATGTTCACTGATGATCGTTCAATACCATTTATCATTCCTCAGATATTGAAGCAGTCCATATCCTTACAGGGATATAGAAGGAGAGGAGTAGGCCACTCAGCCCATCAAACCTGCTCTGCCCTTCAATGCTTAATCAGATATCTCAATGCCTTTTACAGCCCCCATCCTCATGACGCTTTACCTTATTGTTAATCAGAAACTTGCCAATCTTGGCTTTAAACATATTCAGTGACTGAGTTTCCACATCTCTCGGGGATAGAGAGCTACCAAAAGTTTACAACCCTTTGTGTAAAAAAAATTCTCCTCATCTCAATCTTTAGTGGTCTCCCCTTATTTTGAAATAGTGCACCTGGTTCTACATTCCTTGACCAAGAGAAACATCTTACCAGCATCTACCATGTCAAGTATTTTATGGTTTCAATGCAATTATCTTTCATTCTTTGAAACTCTGGAGAATACAGGCCCAGTTTGCCTGATCTCCCTTCATTAGACCATCCCTGAAATAAGTCTGGAGAACCTTCCTTGCAATGCCACCCTTTCTGGGATAAGAGGACCAAAACTGCACACAGGTAGCACAGTGGTTAGCACTGCTGCTTCACAGCTCCAGGATCCTGCGTTCGATTCCCGGCTCGGGTCACTGTCTGTGTGGAGGTTTCACATTCTCCTTGTGTCTGCGTGGTTTTCCTCTGGGTGCTCTGGTTTCCTCTCACAGTCCAAAGGTGTGTGGGTTAGGTTGATTGGCCATGCTAAGAAATTGCCCCTTAGTGTCCAGGAATGTGTAGGTTAGTGGGTATAATATGTAGGGATATGGGGTAAGGCCTGGGTGAGATTGTGTTCAGTGCACTCGATGGGCTGAAGGGCCTCTTTCTGAACTGTAGGATTCTATGATTCTATGATAGGTGTGGTCTAACCAAGCTTCTATAGAATTAAAGCAACAACTCATTGCTCCTGTATAATGCAGCAGGACCTGGACAAAACTCAACCTTGGGTTGATCAGTGGCAAGTTACATTTTCATCACATAGGCAATGACCATCTCCAACAAGAGATAATCTAACCATCTTTGCATGAGGCTCAATGACATTACATCACCAAGCTCACCCCCCCCCCCCCCCCACCCTCAACCCCCCAGTCAACACTATAGAACATAGAACATTACAGCACAGAACAGGCCCTTCGGCCTTCGATGTTGCGCAGACCAATATAAAAAGCAATGCCCCTCCATACTAAACCATTCCCTTCTCTTCCATATACTTATCAACTAACCTCTTAAACGCCACCAAACTTGGCGCATCTACAACTGCTGCAGGCAGGGCATTCCACTCCCGAACCACCCTTTGGGTAAAGAACCTACCTCTGATATCCGTCCTATAACTATCACCCCTTAATTTAAAGCTGTGTCCCCTCGTGCTAGCAACTTTGAGGGTTACATTGTTACATTGACCAGAAACTGAACTGGACTAGCTATAAAAATACCGTGGTTACAGAGGCTGGGAATCTTGCAGCAAATAATTCACCTCCTGACTCCCCAAAGTCTGTCCACCACCTACCAGGAACAAGTCAGGAGTGTGATGGGATACTCCCCACCTGCCTGGATGGGTACAGCTCCAATAACACTCAAAAAACTCAACTTCGGATAATACTTGATTGGCTCCCCATCCACCACCTTAAACATTCAATCCGTCCACCACTATCGCACAGTGACAGCAGCATGCACCAGTGCCAGGATGTACTCACCAAGACTCCTTCGACAATACCTCCCAAACCAACAACTATTACCAGCCAGAAGAAGGGCAATAGATAGAACCATAGAAAATTACAGTTCAGAAACAGGCCTTTTGGCCCTTCTTGTTGTGCCAAACCATTTTTTCCCACTGACCTGCACTTGAACCCTATCCCTCTACACCCCTCTTATCCATGAACCTGTCCAAGTTTTTCTTAAATGTTAAAAGTGACCCCGCATTTACCACTTTATCTGGCAGCTCATTCCACACTCCCACCACTCTCTGTGTGAAGAAGCACCCCCCCCCCTCAATATTCCCTTTAAGCTTTTCTCCTTTCACTCTTAACCCAAGCTCTCTGGTTTTTTTTCGCCCCTAGCCTCAGTGGAAAAAGCCTGCTTGCATTCACTCTATCTATACCCATCAAACTCTTATACACCTCTATCAAATCTCCCCTCATTCTTCTACACTCCAGGGAATAAAGTCCTAACTATTTAATCTCTTTCTGTAACTCAGCTTCTCAAATTCCGGCAACATCCTCATGAACCTTCTCTGCACTCATTCAACCTTATTTACATTCTTCCTTGATGTTTATGAAAGTTCCCTTCCCCAGTGGGGAGAGGGACATTAGGAGAATAGTAATTGTAATTTATCTGTAACTGAAATGTGACATCATGCTTTAACAGTCTGCCAGTGAGTATGCAAAGAAAAGGAAGCAGAATACAGGAAAAGAAATATGGGCAAAAGGAATGTCAATGATCTTCCTCAGCAAAGGTGTGAAAAGATCACTCATAGAATAAAAGCCTCAAATCAATATAAACTCTACTAACTCACCAAGGCTCCTTCGGCAGCACCTTGCAACCCTCAACCTCTACCACCTAAAAGACTAGGGCAACAGACACATGGGGACATTACCAACTGCAAGTTCCCTCCAAGTCAGTTACCATCCTGACTTGGAAATATATCACTGTTCCTTCACTGTTGAAATCAGTCGAAATCCTGGAACACCTTCCCTAACAGCACTGTGGGTGTACCTACATCACATGGACTTCAGTGGTTCAAAAACTAACAAAGAGGCAAACCCCAAAAGCTTGCGAATTTACTATCAAATAAATTGGTTGGACTTAAACCTGGTGTTGTCAGACTTCTTACTGTGTTAACTCCATTCTTCAACAGAGAGATGTGTGAAGTATTGGATAGCAGTGAATGTCCATGCTTAACTAGGTCACTGGAATTTACTACTGGATATAACTAAGATGCCAAATAGTTTGCAGCAGCTTGTTTGTGTTCCATTTTTAAATGATTTTGACTGAAAGTTGAAAATATACCAAGTACGACAGCAGTAAATAATGAAATAACAGACCTCAGACCGACTGGTGATGTAGACCCGCTAGTCACATGGACACTGGGGTGATAAAAGGGATCATGTATTGGGAGCATGTGAGTTCTCCCCTTGGTGGGGCATATATATCATGTTATTGTTAGTCCCTGGTCACCAGTTATTGCGACTTGAACTTGTACAAGCGAAATGGGCAAAATCATAGCAGATGAAATATAATGCAGAGAAGGTGTGAAGTAACTCATCGTATTGAAAGTACAAGATGACACATTAACCAAGCAGTAAACAAAGACAAAATACTGCAGCTCTGCAGCTCAAACACATGCTAGAACACTCAGCAATTTCAGCAACACCTGTAAAGAGAGAAACAGAGTTAATGGGGACAATTTTAACCCCCAAAATGGACGCATTGGGATTGGGTGAGATATAAAAACTTTAAAAATCTCAAATCTGATTCCAACTTGCCCATTTCCAAATCGAACAGGTTATGATGTCAGCCAAGCCTCTCACAGGGGGTATCTGAACCATCACCATTAGTCAGAGCACAGTCACATGGTATAAACTATTTACAGCACTGAACAGGGTGAACAACACCTAGCTATTTACCCAGTGCCAAACACTGACTGGGCTGTTCCCAGGAGGCAGGTCAGCCATTTTTGGTATTAGATTAAGGCTGAGAGGCTCAGCTTTAATCTGCTTTACCACCTGAACCCTGAGAAACCCAGCCATTCAAAGTGAAACAAGGAATGCACTGGGTTTGTGGGTCAGGAGGAGCATCAGAGCTTTCTCCAGCAGCTGAATAGTTCATAAAACTATAGAACTCCCAGTGCAGAAGGAGGCCATTCCACCCTTCGAGTCTGCACTGATTTTCTGGCAGAGCATCTTACCCTGGCCCTACCCCCGTAACCCCATGTATTTACCCCACTAATCTCCCTAATCTATGCACGTTTGGACACTTTAACCACTTTGTTGGCACGAGGCACAACCCCATCCCTATCCAATACTACCAGCCACAGACCTTCTCTTCCAAGGAACACGGATCAGAACACCAGGACTGGACACCCTGATTTGGGGAAAGCAGTCCCTCCACCAGGTTCCATGAATGTTTTCCTGTGACTGTCCCTAGAGTTCTCCCTGCCTTAGCTGTAGAGATTTGCAGTGTCTCTACAGTGTCCACCGAGCACCAGGCAGTGTCAACAGTGCGGGGCCTGAGGGGGAAGAGAGTCAGCTTGTAGATCACTCATTGGATTGAGAGCCATCTCAGAACCCACGAGACTGGAGTGGAAGCATGTTATCCTCAATCCCAAGGAACTGCCTCCAAGAAGAAGGGGGTTTTGGTGGCGATATAAGCTGGAAGGACTCTTCCATTCTCCTCCCAGGGCCTGCATTATCTCAGGAATTTTGACATGCCTGTCACTGTGGTAGAAAGAGCCCCTCCTTCCTTGTGACTGTGGAGAACCTGCCTCTGTGCCCAGCAGAGGTGGGCTGTCCCTGTTCTCTCTCCTCCAAGGGCACCTGCCCAGAGCTGCCTCGGTCTCTGGCACCTCCTCCTGCCCACTCACCCTGTGCCAACCTGTCTAACCACGTGAGAGAGCCACCAAGGTGAGTATATCTCTGCTGATCAATGATGAGCTCGTGGGGAGTGACCATGTTCCTTCATACTGGTGTTCTGGAATGTTTGGACACAATCAGCAGATTTCTCTCTTAGGACAACAGTAACCCCAGTGACAGAGGTTGAAATCAATCCCATACAATGGAGCAGGGGAGTGACTGGAATGGACTGAGGGGAGCCAACATGGACTCAATGGGTCAAATGGCCTCCTTCTGCGCTGTGGCTCTGTGACCCACCTCTATCCTCATCTCCACTGGGTCTAATTGAACAGGGAAGCTTTGTTCAGCTTCCCACAGGAGTGATTGGTGGGGGTGGAGAGTGGTCAGATTCAGAAACAAACCCAGTTCCTGCCTGTCTCTATAGCCTGTTCGTGTCTGTATAGTCTGTTGTTTATTGATGTCTCCTTTTTATATCCACAGGTGATTCGGTCCGCCTTGTTGTCCAACAAGGGGCGTACACACGGTGGGTCGTGCGAGGGCTGCTCTTGGATGTTGCTTCAAGAGTTGCCTAGTGCTTCACGTCGTTAGTGTACACTTAAACTGGATCAATTGATGGGCAACATAACAGCTCAGTGACTATCACTGTCTGCTGTGCAGTTACAGGGACCTGGGTCAGATCTCTGGCTTGGGTCAGTGTCTGTGGGAGGTTGCACATTCTCCCCATGCTTGCATGGGTTTTCTCCAGGTTCTCCGGTTTCCTCCCAGACCCCAAAAACATGCTTTTAGGCTAATTGGTGTCAATAAATTGTCCCTGAATTGGATCTCCCTTAAGCTGGTGCACATATAATTCCCTAAATTTGCACCCCCTTCATTGTGGAGTCCACTAGAGGTGGACAAAAGTCGTAGGTAGAAGAAAGACTTGAATAAGGCACTCGCTGAATGTTAAAATGGGCAGCACGGGCTTGTAGGGCCGAAGGGCTTGTTTCCTGTGCTGAGCTGTTCTTTGTTCCTGTCTCCTGCTGCCTCTGGTAAAAATTCAACCTGACATCTCGACTGCTGCCAGAATCTGCAGTATTTGTCCTTACTGTAATGATTTGTCCTGTACTGTAATGTTGCTGTTCCTGCTTTATATTGCTGCTGTGTCTTTCAAACCCAACTCAGCAGTGTTGTGCATGTAGATTGCCACATTTACACAGTGTGGAACTGCGACTTTGCACTTTGGAACCTGTTCTTGCAAATGCAGGAGTACTGGAAGCTGTGACGGGTTTTTTTTAGAACTGTTGGTCAGCTTTTGCTAGTTTGCTAAGCTGTTGAGAATGTGCAAAACATTTGGGATATTGTGAGGGTGCAATACCAACACTCTCTTTATTCCAGAAATAATACTTTGGAATGAGATGACAGAATATAGTATTAAGGGTAAGACTTTCAGATCTTGGGGTCTGAGTTCATACGTCTCTCAAATCGGCTTCGCAGATAAAGGATATGGTTAAGAAGGCGTATGATGTACTGGTCTTCATCAATCGAGGAATTGAGTTTGGGAGTTGGGAGATAATGCTGCAGCTGTATAAGACCCTGATCAGACCTCACTTGGAGTATTGTGCTCAGCTCTGGTCACCTCACTACAGGAAGGACGTGGAAACCATTGAAAGGGTGAACAGGAGATTTACAAGGATGTTACCTACATTGGGCAGCATGCCTTATGAGGATAGGTTGAGAGAGCTCGATCTTTTCTCCTTAGAGAGACGAAGCATGAAAAGGGACCTGATAGAGGTGTATAAGATGTTGAGAGGTATTGATTAGGTGGATTCTCAGAGGCTATTTCCCAGGGCTGAAATGGCTGCCACAAGAGGACACAGGTTTAAGGTGCTGGGGAGCAAGTACAGAGGAGATGTCAGGGGTAAGTTTTTCACTCAGAGGGTGGTGGATGAGTGGAATTGGCTGCCATCGGTGGTGGTGGAGGCAAATTCGATAGGGTCTTTTACAAAGAACAAAGAACAAAACAGCACGGGAAACAGGCCCTTTGGCTCAACGAGCCCATGCCGCCACCCCGATGTTCCCACCTCTACCCGCGATCCCTGTCAATGAGATAGAACATAGAACATTACAGCGCAGAACAGGCCCTTTGGCCTTCGATGTTGCACCGACCATTATAAAAAGCAATGACCCTCCAAACTAAACCATTCCCTTCTCTGTTTAAGAGACTTCTGGATGACTACATGGGACTTAATAGGATTGATGGTTATAGGTAAGCCTTGTAGGTAGGGATATCATCAGCGCAACTTGTGGGCTGAAGGGCCTGTTTGTGCTATAGTTTTTCTGTGATTCTATGAGCTTTGTGAATAAACATGTCTCTAACACAACTGTTAAGAGGTGCAGTTCAGGCACAGATTTTCACAGTCTGATTTGAAGCCATTGAGCACCATCTTGTGGTAGACACATCACAGTCTTATTTCTATCATCAGGTATTGTCCAATAATAATCAGGAACTTCACCGGACAGGGAATATAAGTCATAAAGTCATAGAGATTTATAGCATGGAAACAGGATCTTTGGTCCAATTTGTCCATGCTGTCCATTTTTTAGCCACTAGTTTTGTCCCAATTGCCTGCATTTGACCCATATCCTTCCATCCCCATCTTACCCATGAAACCGTAAACAGTTTTTAAAAGATAAAATTGTACCCACCTCTACTACCACCTCTGGCAGCTTGTTTTAGACACTCGCCACTCTTTGTGGTGCCCCCCCCAAGACCTTTTGTATCTATAATTAAACCTTGTGCAGGGAAATATTAAATATGTGGATGTCATATGACGTGTGAGTGAGTTTAACTGTCCAGAACACATTGAAGCTGGGTGAAATTCAATATTATGTCATTTTTAACTTTTAAAATCAGGCCATGATATAATCATGTGAATACAGGAGCAGATTTCAGAATCAGGTGGATTCAGGGGAAAAGAGGTTGATGGGAAATCAGTTACCTGATGTAAATGCTTTACAAACTTCGGGAATTGTTAACCTTTGAGAAAGCTTTGAGAAACTTTATCACAAAGATCATTGTGGATGTCACATTGGATCACAATGGTCATTTTTTTCTTTGATTACCGAGCTCGAGTCAGTGAAACACGTACAGTAATGTAATGGCTCTCCTTTGATATTCATCCACGGCATGTGAGCATTGTTGGCTAGGCCAGCATTGTCGCTCATCTTAAACTGTCCTTGAGAAGGTGGTGGTGAGCCACCTTCTTGAACCGCTGCAGCCTGTGTGGTGTAGGTGTAGTAAAGGAGATGGCAATGGCATGGTGAATGGAATTGTCACTGGACTAGTAATCCAGAGAACCAGGGTCATCTTCCAGACACCAGAGTATGAAGGGAGATAGTGGAATTTGAATTCCAATAAAATCTGGGAATCGAAGTTCTAATGATGATCATTGTCTTAAAAACCCATCTGGTTCACTAATGTCCTTTAGGGAAGGAAATCTACCAACCTTACCTGATCCACAGCAATGTGACTGACTCTGACATTCTCGTTGAAATAGCCTAGCAAGGCACGCAAACAGTTACAGAAAGGTCAATGAGGAATGAAACCAGACAGACCGTCTGGCATCAACGCTGGCACTGGAAATGACAATGGCAATCTCAGCCCTGCCAACCCTGCAAAGTCCTCCTTACTAACATCTGGGAGCATACGCTAAAACCGGGAGAGCTATCACAGACTAGTCAAGCCTGACATAATCATATCCCAGACATCACCATCCTCATTCTTGGGTACGTCCCGTCCCTCCAGCAGGACTGAACCAGAGGTGGTGGCACAGTGATATACGATTGGGTGGGAGTTGCCCTGGGAGACCTAGAATTGATGCTGGACCTATTAAATCTCATGGCACCAAGTCAAACATGGAGGAGGAAACCTCCCAGACTGGAAGATCCTGCCACTAGCCAATGGTGAGCTGCCGCAGATGGCCAGGAAGTCCTGCACAGTGATTTTCTTGGCATTTTGTTCTCTCAGGCGCTTTAAGTACTGCATATCCTTGCTGAACAGTGAAGTGTTTTATATTCAAATGCTCTTCAACTTACTTGGTACTATTGCAGCATTTAAGAGCTTTTTCCGGAAGATTAGGCATTCTGGGACATGAAACTTCTGTGATCCACAAATATCCGAAGGCCAATTAGCCGCCACTATCCTGTCTGTGTGCAAACTTTGCTTTTTTTCCCTGAGGTTCTGCTTCTTCAGCCACATTTAAATCAGAGTGGGATTCTTCACTTCTCTTCAAGATCTTATTTACGGCTGTGATCGGAACACTGCACAATAAATGCCCTCAAATATCAACTTCCTTTAAAGCTTCCTTTAAAGTCTGTTCCTTCCGGTCCATTCTCTAATTGAAATCTTGTTTCTCCTTTTCTGAATTTCATTGGTTCTTGTTTCATATTCCCATCTTTTCTCTTCCTCGGACCTTTACTTCTCCCTGTCCTTCTCCTGTTCTCTCCCTGTCTCCTTGGGGTTTTTGCCTCCTTTTTCATGTTTCGCTCTTTGCGCAGGCACAAGGGGCTTTTGTCTTGATCTTCAACGTTGGCATCTCGAAGTCCATATGAATCACGTGTGCTGGGACATACTGATGAGGAACCTCTGGCCTGGAGAACAGTACCACAACACTATGATGTAGAGATTCACATGAAAGCAGACATGATAGTAGCAGAGTAATGCATGCAGTGGATCTCTTTTTTAAATTCATGTGAACATTGCTGGCTAGGTCAGCAAATTTGTTGCCTGTCTCAAATTGTCCTTGAAGAGATAGTGATGAGTTTCATTCTTGAACCTCTACTATCCACATAATGTAAGTGTGGTACAAGGGAGTTTGGCACAGCAAGGGTTAATGTGAGATTGTGAACCAGTGCCGCCCACAGTGTGATGTAGAGGGTCACATGACAATGGACCTAAGGCAGTCGAAAAGTATTCGAGATATGGGTGGAAATAAGCGTGGAGTTAGCTTACAGTCGAAGCTATACTTTGTACAGATGTAAACAGTTATATGTTATCAATAAACATCATTGTTCAATCTCATAAAACCTCTGAACTTCTTTCGGACCCACTGAACAAGTCTCACAATAGTAAATATACCCATAGTGCTGCGAGAAAGGGAGCTCCAGGATTTTGAACCAATAACAGGGAATGAATGGTGAAATATTTCCCAAGTCACTTTCCTTCAGCAGAATCTAGAGGCTGAATCCAGCTACCTCAGCCTGTGAGAGGTCCAGTTACCTCAGTGTGTCAGAAATCCAGTTATTTCATTGTGTTAGAGATCCAGTGCTGAAGGATGCTCTGCTATTCCAGGGAGACTGTCAGTTCCACATGTCAAAGATTGAGTCAGTGATTGCCGCCAACAGTGTGGGTGGCTAACCGATGCCAGTGTCTCTAAAGATCACAATAACCCTCAACATTTTCACATATGGATTTTTCCAGGGTCAGAGGGGGAATCTGTGTGGAATGTGCCAATCAGCTGCCTGCAGTAGTATCAAGCTGGTCAGGGATATTCTCTTCATGAAACGAGCCAAGTTAGCAAGCCAGAGGATTCAACGTGCTTGCTGGGTTCTCCTGCATCCCCAGAGTGCCATTGATTGAACCATATGGCCATCGATGTGCCAGTAGGTAAGATTCGTGAATAGAACATGCAGGTGGCTTTTGATCATAAGACAAATATTCTGTTAGTCTGTGCAAGGTACCCTGCCAACTTCCATGATGCCTACATCCTACAACACTCCCAGGTGATAAGGCTGTTCTTCACACCAGCTGGTTGGATGGTTGGTTGTGGGGTCAGAAAGGCTATTTCTTGGAAAAGTGCCTCATGATGCCACATGGGTATTGCTGGCTGGCCAGCATTTATTGCCCATCATTAATTTCCCTTGAGAAGATGATGATGAGCTGCCTTCTTTAATTGCCACAGCACACTGCTGTTAGGAAGGGAATTCCAGATTTTGACCCAACAACAGCGAAGGAACGGTGATATGTTTCCATATCAGGATGATATATGGCTTGCTGATGCTGGCGTTTCCATGTATTGCTGTCCCGTCCTTCTAGATGGAAGTGCTCGTGGGTTTGGAAGGTGCTGTCTAAGGATCTTTGGTGAATTGCTACAACGCATCTTGTAATAAGGCAGAGATGCTAGTGTTGGACATCTCACCAAGACCATCGCCACACCCCCACTTCTTGCCTTCAAACAACCGCACAACCTCAAACAGATCATTGTCTGCAGCAAATTACCCAGCCGTCAGGAGAACACTGACCACGACACCACACAACCCTGCCACAGCAAGCTCTGCAAGATATAGATCATAAACACAGAACATAGAACATTACAGTGCAGAACAGGCCCTTCAGCCTTCGATGTTGCGCCGACCAATTAGGAAAAAGCAATGACCCTCTAACCTAAACCATTCCCTTTTCATCCATAAACTTATCTCCTAACCTCTTAAACGCCACCAAACTTGGCGCATCTACAACTGCAGCAGGCAGGGCATTCCATACCCTTACCACCCTCTGGGTAAGAACCTACCTCTGACATCCGTCCTATAACTACCACCCCTTAATTTAAAGCTATGTCCCCTTGTGCTAGCTTTCTCCATCCTAGGAAAAAGGCTATCACTGTCCACCCTATCTAAACCTCTAATCATCTTATATGTTTCAATACGGTCTCCTCTTAGCCGCCTTCTTTCTAACGAAAACAACCTCAAATACCTCAGCCTCTCTTCATAAGACCTGCCCTCCATACCAGGCAACATCCTGGTAAACCTCCTCTGTACCCTCTCCAATGCCTCCACATCTTTCTTATTATGCGGGGACCAGAACTGCACACAATACTCCAAGTGCGGCCGCACTAGAGTTTTGTACAGTTGCAACGTGACGTTGCGGCTCCGAAATTCAATCCCCCTACCAATAAAAGCTAAGACTCCATATGCCTTCTTAACAACCTTATCGACTTGATTGCCAACTTTCAAGGATCTATGCACACATACACCAAGATCCCTCTGTTCATCAACACTATTATGAGTCCTACCATTAGCCCTATACTCTACACATTTGTTATTCCTGCCAAAGTGAATTACCTCACACTTTTCCACATTAAACTCCATTTGCCACCTCTCGGCCCAGCTCTGCAACTTGTCCAAGTCTCTCTGCAAACTAGAACACCCTCTTCACTATCTACCACTCCTCCGACTTTGGTGTCATCCGCAAATTTACTAATCCATCCTTCAATACCCTCATCCAGATCATTTATAAAAATTACAAACAGCAGGGGCCCCAAAAACAGATCCCTGAGGTACACCACTAGTAACCGAACTCCACGATGAATATCTCCCATCAACCACCACCCTCTGTCTTCTATCTGCCAGCCAATTCCTAATCCAATTAGCTAAATCATCCTCAATCCCATACATCTGCATTTTCTGCAGAAGCCTTCCATGGGCCACCTTATCGAACGCCTTACTAAAGTTCATATATACCACATGAACTGCCTTACCCCCATCCACCTCTTTGGTTACTTTTTCAAAAAACTCAATAAGGTTTTTAAGGCACGACCTACCCTTCACAAAACCATGCTGACTATCCCCAATCAATTCATTTATCTCTAAATAACTATAAATCCTATCCCTAATAACTCTCTCCAATACTTTGCCCACAACAGAAGTAAGACTCACCGGCCTATAATTCCCCGGAAAGTCTCTATTCCCTTTCTTGAACAATGGGACCACATTCGCTATCCTCCAGTCTTCTGGCACTATACCCGTAACCAACGACGACCTGAAGATCAGAGCCAGAGGCTCTGCAATCGCCTCTCTCGCCTCCCAGAGAATCCTAGGGTAAATCCCGTCCGACCCAGGGGACTTATCTAACTTCAGAGATATGCCAGATCATCGACACAGATGCCATCATCTCACGTCAGAACACCATCCACCATCTACTCTTGTAACTCAGTCAATATTGTCTACCTGATACACTGCAGGAAAGGATGTCCCGAGACGTGGTACATTGCAGAGACCATGCAGACGCTACAACAACAGATAAACGAACACCACTGGACAATCACCAGGCAGGATTGTTGCCTTCAGTGGTCACGAGCACTCAGCCTCTGGTCTTCGGGTAAGCGTTCTCCAAGGTGGCCTTCAGGACACACAATACAGAATCATCAAGCAAAAATGTTCACACACATAAGGACAGCCTCAACCGGGATTGTGAGTTCATGTCACACTATCTGTAACCCCCATGACTTGCCTGGGTTTGCAAAACCTCACTTACTATGCTGGCTGGAGACAAGACACATCTCTTTAACCTGTGCTTAATGGTCTCTCCACTCATATTGTCTACACTTGTAAAGACTTGATTAGCTGTAAAGACTCGCATTCCAACCATTATCTTGTAAACTGAGTGTGTGTCTATGTATACCCTGTTTGAGAACACAACTCTTTACTCACCTGAGGAAAGGAGCAACATTCTAAAAACTTGTGCTACCAAATAAACTGTTGCACTTTAACCTGGTGTTGTGAGATTTCTTACTGCGCATTTTGTAGACAGTACACACTGTTGCTACTGTGTTACATAATCATAGAATCATAGAAACTCTACAATGCAGAAAGAGGCCATTTGGCCCATCAAGTCTGCACCAATCACAATCCCACCCAGTCCCTACCCGCCTTTTCCCTATGTATTTACCCATTAATCCCTCTAACCTATGCATCTCAGGACACTAAGGGGCAATTTTTAACATGGCCAATCAACCTGACCCGCACATTTTTGAGCTAATTTAATTTTCTTCTGAGTTCTGCGCGTTCACAAATGTCACAAATATCTTTGGACTGTGAGAGGAAACTGCAGCAGCCATAGGAAAGCCACACAAACACGAAGAAAATGTGCAAACTCCACACACACAATGACTCAAGCCGGGAATCAAACCCAGGCCCCTGGAGCTGGGAAGCAGCAATGCGAACCACTGTGCTACCATACTGATCAGTCGAGAGAAACTATCAGCTGTCAAGAGGTTTTTGTCTTGGGTTTGGGATCAAGTTGCGATTTCTTTCATAGAATCCCTATAGAGCAGAAGGAGATCATTCAGCCCATCAGCCTGCACTGGCAACAATCCCACTTAGGTCCTATCCCCATACTCCATGTATTTGTCCTGCTAATCCCCCCTGACCATTAGGGGCAATTTAGTCTGGCCAATCAACCAACTTGCAAATCTTTGGACTGTGGGAGGAAATCAGAGCACTCGGAGGAAATCCATGCAAACATGGAGAGAACATGCAAACTTCACACAGACAGTTCCAGGGGCCAGACTTGAACTCGAGTCCCTAGCACTGTGAGGCAGCAGTGCTAACCATTGTGCCACTGTGCCACCTGATTAGCCTGTTACTCTAACTTGTTATTCATAATAAATACTCTTGTTTATTTACATATCTATATAAATCTCAGAACTCTCCATGCAGTTCATAGAATTATAGAATCTTATACTGCAGAAAGAAACCCTTCAGCCCATCGAGTCTGCACCAACCACAATCCCACCCAGGCCCTAACCCCATATCCCTACATATTATACCCACTAATCCCTCTAACCTACCCATCCCTGGACAATAAGGGGCAATTTCTTAGCATGGCCAATCAACCTAACCTGCACATCTTTGTGGGAGGAAACCGGAGTACCCAGAGGAAACCCATGCAGACACAAGGAGAATATGCAACCTCTACACAGACAGTGACCCGAGCCGGGAATCGAACCCAGGATCCTGGAGCTGTGAAGCAGCATGCTAACCACTGTGCTACTGCGCCATCCCATCTGTTGTATCTCCGCTTTCCATTAGATCTCAGTCTCTTGGTTAAGTGACATAGCTTCATAATCACATCAATAGCTGCGTCAGTATCAGGTGTTCCTGATGTTAAATCTTTACAGGGAACGTACATTAATATCTTCATCAGCAACGATGGAGGAGCCCAGCATCTCAATGTTAGAGATAAGATTCAGATATTTACAACCATCGCCAGCCAAAGTGAATGAGCTAAATTAATTTTCACCTGAGTTCCGCACAATCATAAATGTCACTCTTCAGGAAATTCTCTTCATTCCACATGACATCAGGAAATGGCTGAAAGCATTGGATTCATCGGCTCTCAGAACATCCTGATCACAGGATATTCCAGTTCAGATACAACCATTGCCATCTACCTGACAATGTGGAAAATTGCCCGGGTGTGTCCTGTTCACAGGACCAATCAAATGCAACCAATTCCTGCATCATCTACATTCAAGATGGTGATCACAGTACTATCTTCAAGAGTCAGGGGACAGAGGTAAATGTAGTGGCCATCATTAAGGAGAAAGTGCCAGGGAAGCTGAAAGATGGACAAATCATCCAGACCAGATGGATTACACCCCAGAGTTCTGAAGGAGATAGCTGAGGAGATTGTGGGGGTATTGGTGGTGATCTTTCAGGAATCAGTGGAGTCAGGGAAGGTCCCAGAGGACTGGAAAAAGGCAAATGTAACATCTCTGTTTAAGAAGGGAGCAAGGCAGAAGATGGGAAATTATAGGCCAGTTAGCCTAACCTTGGTTGTGAGTAAGATCTTGGAGTCCATTATTAAGGATGGAATTGCGCAGTACTTGGAAATGCATGGTAAAATAGGGCTGAGTCAGAATAGCTTCGTCAAAAGGAGATCATGTCTGACAAAATCTGTTAGAATTCTTTTAGAAGGTAACGATAAAGTTAAACAAAGGAGAGCCAGTAGATGTGATTTATTTGGATTTCCATAAAGCTTTTGACAAGGTGCCTTGCAAAAGGCTGCTAAATAAGCTCGGTGTAAGACATGAGGACGGTCTTAACAGGGAGCTTGGCTTCATGTCACACTATCTGTAACCCCCATGACTTGCCTGGGTTGGCAAAAAACCTCACTTACTGTGCTGTCTGGAGACAATACAAATCCCTCTAACCTCTGCTGTTAGCCACTTTAAGACTTGAATGGCAGGTTAGGTGTAAGGATTTGCATTCTAATCAGCAATGTGTAAACTGTCTGTGCTGATATGTGTGCTATTGGAGACCAGAACACCTCATTCGCCTGACGAAGGCCACAAAGGCCGAAAGCTCGCAGATTTACTATCAAATAAATCGGTTGGATTTAAAATTGGTGTTGCCAGACTTTACTGAATAAGCTCAGAACCAATGGTGTTAGAGGCAGGATACTGACATGGACAGACAGAAGTAGAGAGTGGGGATAAGGGTGTCCTTTTCAGGATGGAAACCAGTAATTAGTAATGTTCCACAGGGGTCAGTGTTGGCACCACAACTTTGCATGATAAATGTTGAAGGTCTGGAAGATGGGACTGAGGGCATAGTTGCTAAATTTGCGGATGATGCAAAGATATGTAGAAGGACTGGTAGCGTTGAGGAAGTGGGGAGCCTGCAGAATGACTTGGACAGGATAACAGAATGGGCAAAGAAGTGGCAAGTGGAATACAATGTGGAAAAGTGTGAGATTATGGACTTTTGTAGGAAAAATAAAGGTGTAGAATATTTTCTAAATGGGAAAAGGCTTTGGAAATCTAAAGCACAAAGAGATTTGGGAGTCCTGGTTCAGGACTTTAAGATTAACATGTCGGTTGAGTTGACAGTAAGGAAGGCAAATTCAATGTTAGCATTCATTTCTAAAGGGCTAGAATACAAGAGCAGGGATGAACTGCTGAGGGTGTATAAGGATCTGATTAGACTCCATTTGTAATATTGTGAGCAGTTTTGGGCCCCATATCTAAAGTAGGATGTGTTGGCCTTGGAGATATTTCAGAGAGGGTTCACAAAAATGATCCCAGGAATGAAGGGTTTGAATATGAGCAGTTGAGGAGACTGGATCTGTACTCGTTGGATGAGGGGAGTTGGCGGGGGGCGGTCTAACTGAAACTTACAGAATACTGAAGGCCTAGATAGAGTGGACATGGAGAGAATGTTTCCACTAGTGTGAAAGACTAGAACTCAAGGGCACAATCTCAGAGTGAAGGGACGCTTCTTTAAAACTGAGATGAAGAGGAATTTCTTCAACCAGAGGGTGATAAATCTGTGTAACTCATTGCCACAGAGGGCTGTGGAGGCTAGGCCATTGAGTGTCTTTAAGACAGAGATAGGTTCTTGTTCAACAAGGGGATCAAGGGTTATGGGGACAAGGCAGGAGAATAAGATAAGAATCAAATCAGCCATGATTGAATGGTGGAGCAGACTCGATGGACCAAATGGTCTAATTCTGTTCCTGGATCTTATGGTTTCATCAAGGCACACTTACTCACCAATAACGTCCTCACTGATAGAAAGTGCTGGAAAATCTCAGCAGGTCTGACACATCTGTCAGTGATTGCGGCAGTTGTAGATGCGCCAAGTTTGGTGGCGTTCAAGAAGTTAGTTGATAAGTTTATGGAAGAGAAGGGAATGGTTTAGTTTGGATGGTCATTGCTTTTTATATTGGTCGGCGCAACATCAAAGGCCGAAGGGCCTGTTCTGCGCTGTAATGTTCTATCTGTGGGAAGAGAATAGAGCCAACGTTTTGAATCTAGATGACCCTTCACGGAGCTGACAAAGGGTCATTTAGACTCGAATCATTGGCTGTATTGTGTCCCCACTGATGCTGTCAGACCTGTTGAGATTTTCCAGCACTTTCTGTTTTGTTTCAGATTCCAGCATCTGCAGTATTTTGCTTTTATCTCCTCACTGATGATCATTTCGGACAATCAACGCTTGACTTCATTGCAATGTTGATCCAAACATGAACAAAGGAGTTGAATTCCAGAGGTGAGAATTAATGTCCTTGACTTCAAGGCAGCCAACAACTGACTGTTGTATCAAGGAGTTCTTAGCAAAATTCAAGTCAATGGGAATCGTAGAGATCTCTCCACTGATTGGAGTCATCTTAATCCAGAACATTGTGATAGGAGTTCCTTAGGGTAGTGTCCAATGCCCAAAGATCTTCAGCTGCTTCACCAATGACCTTCAGTCCATAATGTTAGAACTGGAGATGTTCACTGTTGATTGTGGAGCCTTGCATTGCAACTTCTCTGAGTTAGAAACATATAGTACTTACATAGCAAGACCTGGACACCATTCAGAAAGTAATAATCATGTAACTTGAAGGCTAAACCATGACAATCCCCAACAAGAGAGGATCTAATCATCATCTTTTAACATTACCATGACTATTATCAACATCCTGGGGGGTTAACATTGATCAGAAACTGAACAAGACTCATTGTATTCAGGGGAGGCATTGTCGCTGGACTAGTAATATAAAGACCCAGAGTAATCTCTGGGAACCCAGTTTCAAATCCCACCATGGCAGATGGCAAAATTTGAATTCAATAAAAAACTCGGAATTAAAAGTTTAATGATGACTATTATTGCTTGGTTAATAACTATCACCACAAAAGAAAGTCCAACCTGTGACATCCACAGCTTATAGAAGGAATATGTGAGCCACGTGGAAATATATTACATTTCCTTCACTATTGCTGGGTTCTCCCTAACAGCACAATGGGCCGATCTTTCCAACACAGACCGCTTCACTTCAAGAAAGTAACATCACGTTCTCAAGGAGGGACAATAGTGATCGGTCATAATTGCTGACCTTGCCTGAGACTCCTATATCACATCACCAAATAAAAAGGAGATAATCTCATTTGATCTTAACTGGCTCCAACATTGCCACATTCACCATCATTAATATCTTTCTTCCCAGGGACAATTCAACTATGGAACAAGTTGCCAAAGAAAATAGTCCCAAACCATCATTGGAAATCTTCAAAGTCCATCTCTACATTATTTCCATTTATAAATATTTAATCTTCAAGACTACCATCTCAGATGTCATGACAAAGCCTTCACAAAGGGTCATCTGGACTCGAAACTTCAGCTCTTTTCTTGTGAAGATGGGGCGGCATGGTGATACAGCTGTTAGCACTGCTACATCATAGTGGCAGGGACCCGGGTTCAGTTCCCAGCTTGGGTCACTCTCTGTGTAGAGCTTGCACATTCTCCCCATGTTTGTGTGGGTTTCTTCTGGTTTCCTCTCTCAGTCTGAAACACGTGCTGGCTAGGTGCATTAACCTGAACAAGCATTGGGCAGTGACAAGTAGGAGATTTTCATAGTAACTTCATTGCAGTGTTAATGCGTGACTAATAAATAAACTTTGTAATCAATAAATTTTCTTTACAGATACTGCCAGATCTGATGAGATTTTCCAGCATTTTTTTTTGGTTTTCAGCATCTGCAGTAATCTGCTTTTATCTCAGAGGTCATGCCTCGTTTAATTAGCACTAATCATCCGCAGAGTGCAGATATTAGTCTGTGACTCTGATACAACTAAAACATAAGCATTCTACTGAGCAGTGTTATCTGAATCAGCCATATTAACATTGTGGCTATAATGGCAGATCAGAATTTGGGAATCGCAAGGCAGGAGATTCATCTCTTGATCCTCAAAGCCTCTTGTCGTGCATTGTTAAAAATTCAAGAAGCTTGACACCATCCAGTTTGTTTGAGTGACCATTGTCACTGGATTCAAAATCCATTACTGTTACACTGCCTTATGTATAATCTACAGAATGCATTGAAGCGATTTACCCCAACAACACTGATCCAAATGTCTCATGCCCCCATTTATACCATCCACTTCTGTAGCCTTCTCTGGTAACTTATTCCACAACTTTGTACCAATAATGTTCTAGCTGGCTTGTCTTCTGACTCAAGATATTTGTGTACGTGGATGATAATTGACAGTGTGACAAGCCCAATGACCTTTGGACTAAATGATCAATTTTGCAGTTGATTTGAAGAATTCCAAGTTGTTAAACTTCTCAAAGCCTAATCTGTGCTAAATGTAATAAATAGGAAGCATTAGCAAAGCTTGCAAAGAATGTAGTCGATGCTTTTGTTCTGATTGGAAATCGACATGAAAATTCAGTTAGGAATTTTACCTGCCAGGTCTAGTGAACAGCTGCCCAACCCGGAGGAAGGGGTCCTGCTCCTCAGTCTCATCTGGACAACATGGTGGTTAGCACTCCTGCCTCACAGCACCAGGGACTTGGGTTCGATTCCCGGCTTGAGTCACAGTCTGTGCAGAGTGTGCACGTAATTCCCTTTTTTACATGGGTTTCCTCCAGGTGCTCCGAAAGACATGCTGGTTAGGGTGCATTGGCCATACTAAATTGTCTCTCAGTGTACCCGAACATGCGATAGGCTGTGGTGGTGACTAGGGAATTTTCACAGTAACTTCAGTGCTGTATTAATGTAAGCTTACTTGTGACACTAATAAATAAACTTTAAAGGGAAGTTCTTGACTTATAAAGAACAAAGAACAAAGAATAAAACAGCACGGGAAACAGGCCCTTCGGCCCAACGAGCCTGCGCCGCCACCCCGATGTTCCCACCTCTACCCGCGATCCCTGTCCGTGTTTATAGATCTATGGATTAAAAACCAAATTTGAGACAATTTAGGGAGAACTTGTTTTGCCAGTTAGGCTAAGAGCACATCTTTGGGATGTGGGAGGAAACCGGAGCTCCTGGAGAAAACCCACGCAAACACGGGGAGAATGCGCAAACTCCCACAGACACAGGCCCAAATCCATGTATCTGCACAGCACTGCTATAGTCACTGAGCTGTCGCGTTGCCCATCAGATGGTCCAGGTCAAGCATACACTAACGATGTGAAGCAGTAGGATGCTCTCGAAAAAGGTCTAAGAGTAGTCCTCTCACGACCCATCGCATGTATGCCACTCATTAGACAACAAGGTGGACCAAAGCACCTGTAGGATAAAAACAAGTACATCAATATCATCATCTATTTAAACACTTTTCAGGGACTCCCAAGGCACGTGATCCCTATTTTAAATCAGTTTTCTATACCCCTCCATTCCCATTCTGTTCATGTGCCCATCTAAGTATTTCTTAAATATCTCCAGAGTACCTGCCTCCACCACTTTACTTGGTAGCACATTCCATACCCCCACCACCCTCTGTGTGAAAAAACTCCCTCTAGCATCCAAATTATACCTTACCCCCCCCTCACCCTAAGCCCCTGACCCCTCGTGCTATTTGAGTCCATCCTAGGAAAAAGCTTAGCCCTGTTTACTCTATCTATCCCTTTTCAAAATCTTGTACACCTCTATCAGATCTTCTCTAAGTCTACGTCTTTCTAAGGAAACAGTCCCAATTTGCCTAATCTCTCCTTGTAACTCAGACCTTCCATACCAGGCAGCATCCTGGTAAAATCCTCTGCACTCTTTCCAGAGTCTCCACGTCCTTCCGGTAGTAAGGCAACCAGAACTGGACACAGTATTCCAAATGAGGTCTAAACAGCGTTTTATACAACTGCAACATTAAAGGCCAGCTCTTGTACTCTATACCCCTTCCTATAAAGGCTAACATACTATATGCTTTCTTCACAACCTTCTCCACTTGCTCTGCCACCTTCAGAGACTTCTTCACCTGCACCCCCAGGTCCCTCTGCATTTCTATACTCTTAATAGGTCTACCCTTTATCATATACCTCCCCCCTACATTTCCCGAAATGCATCACCTCACATTTATCAGGATTGAATTCCATCTGCCATCTGTCTGCCCAAGCTACCAGTCCAATGTATGTCCTGCTGCATCGCCTGACAATGCTCCTCACTATCCGCAAGTCCAGCCATCTTTGTATCGTCTGCAAACTTGCTGATCACTCCACTTACTCCCTCTTCCAAGTCATTTATATATATTACAAATAGAAGAGGTTCCAGTACCGAGCCCTGCGGCACACCACTAGTGACCGACCTCCAGCTAGAGAAACACCGATTCCACTATTACTCTCTGTCTCCTATTACCAAGCCAGTTGTTATCCATTTAGCTACCTGTCCTTGTATCCCATTTGCCTTGACCTTCTCGACTAAACTCCCATGAGGGACTTTGTCAAACGCCTTACTGAAATCCATATAGACAACATCAACGGATCGCCCTTCGTCCACCGTTTTCGTCACCTCCTCAAAAAATTCTACCAGATTTGTAAGGCACGACCTCCCCTTAACAAATCCATGCTGCATATCCCTAATCAGATTGCAACGCTCTAAGTGCCTATACATCCTATCTCTAAGAGGACCTTCCAACAGCTTCCCTACCACTGATGTCAAACTCACCGGCCTATAATTTCCAGCGTTATCCCCTACCTACCCTTTTTAAACAACGGTACAACATTAGCTATTCTCCAGTCCTCTGGGACCTCACCTGTGTCCAAGGAAGAGATAAAGATTTGCGTCAGAGGCTCAGCAATTTCACCTTGCACCTCTCTAAGCAGCCTGGGATAAATGCCATCAGGCTCTGGAGATTTATCAGTTTTAATGCTACCTAGAAGCTCTAACACTTCCTCCCTCGGTATGGATATTTCCCTCAACTGGTCCACAGCTCCCTCAGGGACAGGAGCTGTCAACAAGCCCCTCTCCTTCGTGAATACCGATCCAAAGTATTCATTCAGGATCTCCGCCATTCCCTCGGGCTCTAAGCACAGCTCCCCTCCTCTGTCCCTAAAAGGTCCGATTTTTCCTCTAACCACCCTTTTATTCCTAACATAGGAGTAAAAAGCCTTTGGGTTTTCCTTAATCCTATCCGCCAAAATCATTTCATGCCCCCTTTTTGCCCTTCTAACTCCCTGTTTGAGCTCGCTCCTACTCTCTATATTCCTTCAATGCTGTCTCGGTTCCCAGCTGCTTCAACCTATCATACGCTTCTCTTTTCTTCCTAACCAAGTCCTCAATATCCCTAGTAATCCATGGCTCTCTAATCCTACCTTTCCCATCTTTCCTCTTGGCCGGCACGTACTTATCTTGCAACATTTTCAGTATTCCCTTGAAAGAGTTCCACATGCCTAGTGTGGACTTACCCTCAAACAACCGTTCCCAATCAGTTTCCATAAGTTCCTGCCTAATCCGACCATAGTTAGCCTTCCCCCAATTCAGCACCCTGCCCCTAGGGCAACAAGCATCCTTTTCCATCTGTATCCTAAAGTAGACAGAATTGTGATCACTGTTAGCCACATGTTCCCCCACTACAACATCAACCACCTGCCCTGGCTCATTACTCAGAACTAAATCCAATATAGGCCCTTCTCTAGTCGGGCTAGCCACATACTGTTCCAACGATCCTTCCAGTACACATTTTACAAATTCCTGCCCATCCAAACCCCCAGCTCTAAGTACTTTCCAATCCACCCTAGGGAGATTAAAATCTCCCACTATAACGACTCTGTTCTTTCTGCACCTATCCAAAATGTCTTTACATATGCTTTCTTCAACTGCCCGTGGGCTGTTGGGTGGCCTATAATACACCCCTAGCATAGTAATAGCCCCCTTTCTATTCCTCAACTCGACCCACAGTGACTCCACTCCTAACTCCTCTGTATTGTCCTCCCTCTGCACCGCCGTGATGCTCTCTTTAACTAACAACGCCACTCCCCCACCTCTTCTGGACCTTCCTCTGTCACACCTGAAACACTTATACCCAGGAATGTTCAGTTGCCACTGCTCCCTTTCCTTTAACCACATCTCTGTTACTGCAACCACATCCAAGTTCCTCGCAAACATTAAGGCCCTAAGTTCATCCGTTTTTCCCGTTACGCTCCTTGCATTGAAACAGACACACTCCAGACCTCCAAGACCATTAGGAACCTCCTTCTCCCCGGTGCATCTCTTCTCGTCCAAGCTTACTCTATCTCCCATCTCGCTCTCTACCGAGAGATCGGTCTCATCCCCTCCCCCCCTCCATATTAGTTTAAATCCTGCCGAAACACTCCAGCTAACCTCCCAGCTAAGATATTCACGCCCTTCCCATTCAAGTGTTCCCCATCCCTTCTATACAGGTGCCCTTCTTTCACAAAGACTTCCCAGTTATCCACAAATATGAAACCCTCTTCCCTACACCAGTCCTCCAGCCACGCATTCAGCTGTAGGATCTCATTTCTCCTGGCTCCGCTATTACCCGCACCTGGAAGCAGCCCTGAGATCGCCACCCTCGAGGCCCTGTTCTTCAGCCTACCCCCCAACTCCCTGAACTGCCTTCTTATATCCTCCCTGCTCTTCCTTCCTACATCCTTCTCTCCTACATGAATAATCACATCCGCCTTGGCCCCCTCACCTTTCAAAATGCCCTCTACCCTGTCCGACACATCTTGCACCCCTGCTTCAGGGAGGCAAACTACCATCCTGGAGTCCTGCCTTGGACCACAGAAGCGTCTATCTATCCCTTTAACCCTCCCATCCCCCACCACTATCTCCCTTCTCGCCCCTTTCCTCCCCTTTGAGGTACTCTGGTCCTCGTGCCTTGCCTTTTTTAACCCTCCGCCCTCGATATTTTGGGAGGCTGCCACTGAGGAAGTCTTTGGACTGTCTCCCCTCTCCTTTTTCCCCTTCCTGACAGTAATCCACCTGTAAGGGTCAGGCTCCCCCACTTAGGCTCCGGGTCTGCCACCTTACTCTGCCTCCCTTCCATGATTGCCTCGTTCTCCCTGACTAAAAATGCATCTTCCAACTGGCGCTCTAGTTGCTTGACCTGAGCCCTCAGACGCTGCAGCTCCAAACACTTGGCGCATACGTGGACTTTCTGGAGAGGTCTCACCTCCAGGAACTCCCACATGTGACACCGTACACAGGTGAGGCGTCTTCCCTTAATCCCTGCCATTGTCATGGACACCTTTGGAGGTGTGAATTCCAATGGAAAACCAGTAGCACACTGTGTCTAAGCCTGCTCTAGCCCAAGCCCTGCGAGCCAAAGTCCTTGTATCTCTCACTCTGCTTCCCTATTCACTCCACTGCCCGCTCCCAATGCTGCCCACTGTCTACTGCCACTTTCTTTTTATACCCTCCGGTTCCCTTCCCAGCTAGCCCCAGGCCTAACTACAGCAGCAAAAAGCACTCAAAAAGAGAGAGAGAAAAAAAGCAAATTGAAAAATTCACACTCAGCCACCAGCACTTCCAAACACTCTGTCCCAGAGAACAATGAGGTGGATTCACAGGTGGATCTTACTGGATCACTTTGGAGATCCACATAGGGTCTTGCTGTCAGATAGTCATGTGATCACCACACTGACTTCCTTGTAAAAATGATATTATATTCCTAATTAAAAAACAGGAGTACAATTTCATTGCTTTAAGAGGCACTCACCTGGCTAAGGTGGGCTTCTTATAAATATGGAAAGGGAGACACTGTTCAGCCAACCAGGTACAGTGTCCAGTCTATCCTAGTTTATTTTGCAGGAGTTTTGTTTGTTTTTTTTGTAGAAAGGATTCAAAAAGAATACTAGTGGTTGTTCACTAGGGCTCTCATTGACTCTGGAGGATATGGCAGAGACGTTTTTGGAATTGCTTTGGCACTCTTAAATGTCACTGCTGTAGTAGGGTTAAAAGGGTATTAGGCTGCAGCAATATTAAAAGGGACAGCTTGATGCAGGAAGGCACAAACTTCAAATAACTATCTCTCAGACAATATCAAAAAGCTCCCAAAATAGTCCACTTGATTGACACCCATCCACCACCTTTAACATTCACTCTCTCCACCACTAACGTACAGTGGTGACAGTGTACATCTATAAGGTGCATTACACAAACTGATCAACATTCATTTGATAGATCCTTCCAAACCTCTACCATATAGAAGAAAAGAGCAGCAGATGGATGGGAACACCACCTCCTGCAAGTTCCTCTTCAAGTCATACATCTTTCTGAAGTATATATAGGAATCTTTGGAAATATATTGCTGCTCCTTTTCTGTCCTGGAACTCCCTTCCTAATAGCACTACACATCACAAGTACAGCAGCAGTTGAAGAAGACAACTTACCACCACCTTTTGTAGGGCAATTTGGTAATACTAAACAGCCACATCCCAGGCGCTCATTTTCAAAGATTCTTTTTTATTTATTCGTGGGACATGGTTCGTTGGTTGGCCAGCATTAATGGCCTATCCCTAGTTGCTGTTGAAGAGCAGTTGAGAGTCAACCACATTGCTATGGCTCTGGAGTCACAAGTAGGCCAGACCGGGTAAAGATAGCGGATTTTCTTCCCTAAAGCTCATTAGTGAAACAGCTGGATTTTTCTGACAATTGACAATGCTTTCATGGTCATCAGTAGATTCTTATCTCCAGATATTCTTTATTGAATTCCTCAATCTACCATGGCAGAATTCAAACCCAGTCCCTATAACATTAGCTGAGTTTCTAGATTAATAGTCTAGCGATAATATCACCAGTTCATTGTCTTTCCAGGCATAGCAATGATAAAGAAATCAATACTATTTACCATGACTCCCCCAATGTCTGGAGATAATGCACAGGATCCATTATGCCTCCAAGAAACTAATCAAGCATCAGGATAACAGTGGTAATTGATATCCACTATTGAAGGTACATCTACGTGTTAGAAGGTACTTGTCATGATTTGACATTACAATGAGGTAGACATGATTAACACAGGATATGAACAAGAGGACAGTTAAAGATAAAAGCAAACAGAACAATGGAAATAGCACAATGTGACAAAAACAGAACTTAGAGCAACAAGATGATGACTCAATTGGAATCTCGTATGTAAACATCGTAATGTGTGAGCCCCTCCTCTCTGCAGTGTTAGCTGAATTAATCGGGATGGAGATGGAAAGGGGTAGAGATGGTAATGATTTTCAAGCCATCAGACGTTAACGCACTACCTGCATTGGGTTAAATGTAGTGGCATAGTGGTTAGCAGTGCTGCTTCACAGTGCCAGGGACCTGGGTTCGATTCCCAGCTTGAGTCACTGTCTGTGTTGGAGTTTGCATGTTCTCCCCATGTCTGCATGGGTTTTCTCCAGGTGCTCTGGTTTCCTCCCGTAGCCCAAAAGACATGCTGGTTAGGTGCATTGACCCAAACAGGCACCAGACTGTGGCGACTAGGAGAATTTCACAGTAACAGCATTGCAGTGTTAATGTAAAACTGACTTGTGACTAATAAGTACATTTTAAATGACTTTTAAAAGAGGCTTATGAGCTAACAAGAAAGCGGTTTACACACATATGAAATGCAGTAAGAGATTTAAAAAAGTGATTATAAATTAAAAACACATATGCTGATATTTTGAATGTATTAATATATTTCTAAGAATCATTGTTCACTTTAGCCAAAGGCAGATTACCACAAAACATAATGGTAAAGAGCATTAGGGCAGAGCCTTACTCTAAGCATTGGGAACATGCAAGATTTATTGGCAGAGTTTCTAATGGATGGAACATTCAGAACACAATCAAATTTCATGAATAGAGCTTATTCACTGTCCAGATAAGATGGTGCATGCCTAGAGGTGCAGCCATGTGTTAGTCTGGTTTGGCAGTGGCATGTATGGGAATGTTCATTTGAACTTTGTGGTTAGCATCTGAGGTTACTAGACAACACAGGAAGTGGGGTCAGCCAAGATGGGAGTTAGCTTCCGGATTCTATGAACTAATGAAATGCCATTCTGTCAGAAGATAAGATACATTTGGCTAGAGTATATGGCAAGTATTATTGTTGATTTATTAGTATTGAAGATGATTCATTTAAAGCTAATGAAAGCTGGGAGTAATTGATAAGAAAACCTGTAATTGGCCTGTTTAATTCATTGGGGAGATCTAGCTGTTCCATCTTGGGAGCTGCCCTGACCCTTTGATAATTTCCCGTACGGCTGCTGGTCAAAATAATCAAATATATCTTTAAACTAAGACACTGGCTTCGTGATCTTGTATTGTCTGAAATTTCTGAGACTACCTGGCCACCTTGAAAACCCCCCTCAACAGTCCCCACTGTCCACTCTCTCATCCGATTAAATTCCGCTGCCACCACTTTTTCAGCAATTCTGAAGAGCCTGACACAAGCAGAATCTGATCAATAGTTTATACTCCAGGAGGTGTTGACACTTTGTTACTGCAAGTATCCTATTTTAAATCAATAAACCATTACAGGAAATTATCAACCAGCTTGCGTAATCTTTTGAATGCAGTGATTAACTCTTATCTTAATGATTATATGGTGACTAAACCACCTGCCTTGCATTTAATTCATTGATTGGAAACTGAAATCTGGGGAAACAAACAAATATGGCGAACTCATTTGCATGAGAGAATAAAGTGTGCATTTCACACTGAAAACACCCCATGTTACTCTGAAAGCATATCGAACTAGGAATGTGATGACCTTGTGGAATAAGACTTGTCATTCCAATAATGCAATACCGGGATTGAGAAAAGAAAGTGAGGGAAAAGGAAAACCTTCCAGTTTCCAATGGCTGTGATTAGAACAAAGAACAAAGAACAAAGAACAAAACAGCATGGGAAACAGGCCCTTCGGCCCAATGAGCCACACCGCCACCTCGACGTTCCCACTTCTACACGCGATCCCTATCCATGTTTATAGATCTATGGATTAAAAACCAAATTTGAGACAATTTAGGGAGAATTTATTTTGCCAATTAGCCTAAGAGCACATCTTTGGGATGTGGGAGGAAACCGGAGCACCCGGAGAAAATCCACGCAAGCACGGGGAGAATGCGCAAACTCCCACAGACACAGGCCCAAATCCATGTATTTGCACAGCACAGCGATAGTCACTGCGCTGTCATGTTGCCCATCAGATGGTCCAGGTCAAGCGTACACAAAGAACGTGAAGCACTAGGATACTCTCGAAAAAGATCCAAGAGCAGTCCTCTCACGACCCATCGCGTGTATGCCCCCTATTAGACAACAAGGTGGACTAAAGCACCTGTAGGATAAAAACAAGTACATCAATATCATCATCTATTTAAACACTTTCCAAGGACTCCCAAGGCTCATGATCCCTATTTTAAATCAGTTTTCTATACCCCTCCATTCCCATTCTGTTCATGTGCCTATTTAAGTATTTCTTAAATAACTCCAGAGTACCTACCTCCACCACTTTACTTGGCAGCGCATTCCATACCCCCACCACCCTCTGTGTGAAAAAACTCCCTCTAGCATCCATCTAGCATTAGAGGTCAGCTTCTCCCAAAAATCATTAACAGTGCAATTAAGTTTTGAATAAATGAACAGTTCAAGGTGACAAACTAAAAATTCCCCTCAGCTGGGTAACAGGTGGTGGATACATGTTTTAAAGTTCACTCTTACTGTTAAAAATAAAGGTTATGATATTTGCAGGGAGTCAGGACTGTGAGAGAAGCTAATGTCATTGACTAATGTAACACAGAACAATGCCATTTAGACCGTCAAATTCATGGCAGCTGTCTGTAGAGCAATCCAGTGGACTCATTCCATCCACCCATTCATAGAACATAGAACTTAGAACACTACCGCACAGACAGGCCCTTCAGCCCAAAAGTTGTTTCAATCATATCCCTACCTACTAGGCTTACCTATAACCCTCAATCCTATTAAATCCCATGTACTCATTCAGAAGTCTCTTAAAAGACCCTACCGAATTTGTCTCCACCACAACCAACAGCAGACGATTCCACTCACCCACCTCTCTCTGAATGAAAAGCTTACTCCTGACATCTCCTCTGTACCTGCTCCCCAGCACCTTAAACCTGAGTCCTCTCGTAGCCACCATTTCAGCCCTGGGAAAAAGCTTCTGAGAATCCACCTGATCTATACCTCTCAACATCTTATACACCTCTATCAGATCACCCCTCAACCTCCATCTCTCTAAGGAGAAAAGATTAAGGTCTCTCAACCTACCCTCATAAGGCATGCCACCCAGTCCAGGCAACATCCTTGTAAATCTCCTCTGTATCCTTTCAATAGCTTCCAATCCTTCCTGTAATGAGGTGACCAGAACTAAGCACAATACTCCAAGTTTCAAAGAACGAAGGACAAAGAACAAAACAGCACGGGAAACAGGCCCTTTGGCTCAACGAGCCCGCGCCGCCACCCCGATGTTCTCACCTCTACCCACGATCCCTGTCTATGTTTATAGATCTATGGATTAAAAACCAAATTTGAGACAATTTAGGGAGAATTTGTTTTGCCAATTAGCCTAAGAGCACATCTTTGGGATGTGGGAGGAAACCAGAGCACCCGGAGAAAACCCACGCAAGCACGGGGAGAATGCGGTCAAACTCCCACAGACACAGGCCCAAATCCATGTATCTGCACAGCACAGCGATAGTCACTGAGCTGTTGTGTTGCCCATCAAATGGTCCAGGTCAAGCGTACACTAACGACGTGAAGCACTAGGATACTCTCTTGTAAGCATGAAAATTTATTTTCGTCATACATTCATCCCATTTCCTTTTGAAATTATCGATCATCACTTCTTCAACCATCCTTATAGAAGTGAATTCTAAATCATTCCAGTTTCTGCACAAAAATATTCTTCCTCACATTATACCCCCACTCCCCCCCCCCCCCCCCCCCCCCCCCCCCCCCCCCACCCCCCGTATTTCCTGCCCAAGCCTTAGAATCATCTCCCTCTTGTCCTTGCACTATCAACTCATGGGAATAGCATTAATTTCTCTACCTAATCTATAGATCTATAAACATAGACAGGGATCACGGGTAGAAGTGGGAACATCGAGGTGGCGGCGCGGGCTCGTTGGGCTGAAGGGCCTGTTTCCTGTGCTGTTTTGTTCTTTGTTCATTGTTCTAATTTCATCAGTGTGTGCCATGAGGACTTCCGGCCCAGAAGCAGTAAAGAAACTTTCTGTTTTAAAATATCCATGGAGTTTGTAATTGTTTTAATAATGTTTGAAAAGATTTTTAAGAACTTGTATCAATGATCATTTGCTTGGATAATGAATGTGAAACAAAGGGAATAGAAACAGGACTGGGTCAATTGGCCCTTCAAACCTGCTCTGTCATTCAGTATAATCATGCCAATTCCTCTGTTTCAATGTCATATCCCAGATCTCTATCCCCTATACCCCTTTAGAGTCTAGAAATCTATCTATTTAATTCTTAAACATGTTAAGTGACTTGGGTTCCACGGTCTTCTGTGGTAAAGAATTCCCCCCTCTTTCTCCTCCTCTCAATTCTAAATGGCCAACCATGTTTCCTGAGACTGTGATACCTCATTCTAAACACCCCAGCCACAGGAAACAACGTCCTTAGAGAATTTTATATATTTCAATTCAATCCCCTATCATTCTTTCAAAAGTGAATACAGACCCAATATCTCCACATATATTAATCCAGCCATCTCAGGAATTAGTCTGGCCACTGCACTTCCTTTATGGCAAATCTTTGACAAGGATCCCAAAACAAATGCATCAGATGTGGTCTCACCATAGAACATAGAACATTACAGCACAGAACAGGCCCTTCGGCCTTCGATGTTGCGCCGACCAATTTAAAAAGCAATGCCCCTCCAAACTAAACCATTCCCTTCTCTTCCATATACTTATCAACTAACCTCTTAAACGCCACCAAACTTGGCGCATCTACAACTGCGCAGGCAGGGCATTCCACTCCCTAACCACCCTTTGGGTAAAGAACCTACCTCTGATATCCGTCCTATAACTATCACCCCTTAATTTAAAGCTGTGTCCCCTCGTGCTAGCTTTTCCCATCCTAGGAAAAAGGCTATCACTGTCCACCCTATCTAAACCTCTAATCATCTTATATGTTTCGATTAGGTCCCTCTTAGCCGCCTCCTTTCTAACGAAAACAACCTCAAATCCCTCAGCCTCTCTTCATAAGACCTGCCCTCCATACCAGGCAACATCCTGGTAAACCTCCTCTGTACCCTCTCCAATGCCTCCACATCTTTCTTATAATGCGGGGACCAGAACTGCAAACAATACTCCAAGTGCGGCCGCACTAGAGTTTTGTACAGTTGCAACATGATGTTGCGGCTCCGAAATTCAATCCCCCTACAAATAAAAGCTAAGACTCCATATGCCTTCTTAACAACCTTATCGACTTGATTGCCAACTTTCAGGGATCTATGCACATACACACCAAGATCCCTCTGTTCATCAACACTATTAAGAATCCTACCATTAGCCCTATACTCTACACATTTATTATTCCTGCCATGCCATAGTGCACCAAGGTTCTGCTACACTGAGAAATCCTTGCTCTTGCAATAAAGGCCATCA
The DNA here is from genome assembly GCA_024679065.1 of Sphyrna mokarran. NCBI lineage: Eukaryota > Metazoa > Chordata > Chondrichthyes > Carcharhiniformes > Carcharhinidae > Sphyrna > Sphyrna mokarran. Next base: position 44,696,457 of record JAGIQG010000024.1, read on the forward strand.
TATCATACTAGGGTGTGTGGGGACCTTAATTATACTGGCTGCTTTACCAAGGCAGCGGGAAGTGGAGACAGAGTCAATGGATTGGAGGCTGGTTCACATGATGGAGTTGGCTACATTCATGATATTTTGTAGTTTCTTGTGGTGTTGGGCAGAGCAGGAGCCATAACAAGCTGTGATACAACCAGAAAGAATGCTTTCTATGTTTCTTTCCCGACAGCTTGTTGCACGTGCATATTTGCTCTCATTGAGAGCATATTTGTACATCAACATTTCCTGATCTATCACCACTTCTTTCATTCTGTTTCTCTATCCAAATTGGATAACTGCACATTTATCCACTTAATGCTGCATCTACCATCTATTTGCCACTCACTCAACCTGTCTGAATCTCCGTGAAGCCTCTGAACATCCTCATACTATTCACATTCCCAGCAAGTTTCGTGTCACATTGGAAATATTACATTTGGTTCTCTCATTCAAATCATTGATGTGTATTGTGAAGAGCTGAAGCCCAGGCACTGAACCCTGCGCGACCCCACTAGTCACTGCCTCCACTTTGTAAAAGACCCATTTATTTTGAAGGGCAAACTTACCAAAAAAAAGTCTGAGTGCAAACAAGCATCAAAACAGGAGTTTTTTTTGGTGATCATTAATTAACCTTTTCACATTACATGATACCAAATTGAGGATAATATGTTCCCTAGTTGGTTACTTCACATAGTGTCTGAAAGTTCCTCTTGTATACACCCTAAGCTACAGTATTATTGCTAATCTGTTTTGCCCGGACTATAAGTAAACTGGACAAGACAAACTTTGACAGGTACACCATAAAAAACATTCTTTCTGGTTGCATCACAGTTTAGTATGGCTCCTGCTCTGCCCAAAACCACAACATACTATAAAATGTTGTGAATGTAGCCCAATCCATCACGCGAACCATTGAATTTGTCTATACTTGCTGCTGCCTCAGCAAAGCAGCCAGAATAATTAAGGACCTCATGCACTCCAGACATTCTCTCTTCCACCTTCTTCCATCAGGAATAAAGACACGAAAGTCTGAGATCACGTACCAACCAACTATGAACAGCTTCTTCCATGCTGCTGTCAGACTTTTAATGGACTTTGCATTAAGTTGATTTTTCTCTATGACTAGATTCTGCAGTCTCTTGTTTCCTTCTCTATGAATGGTATGTTTTGTCTGTATAGTGTGCAAGAAACTTTTCATTGTATGTTAATACATGATAATAATAAATCAAATGAAATGAGTCACCCACGATTACTACAGCACCCTCATTACATGCATCTCTAATTATCTGGTTAATGCCATTCCCTACCTTACCACAACAGTTTGGAGACCTATATTCAACTACTACTGATGTACCCTTGTTGCTTCTTAGTTCCACCTAGACTGATTCTACATTTAGATTTTTGAAACCAATATCCTTTCTCACTATTGCACTGATTTCATTCTTAACTAACAATGCCACCCCACCTCCTTTTCCTTTTTGCCTGTTCTTCCTAAGCATCATTTGAACATTCAGTTCCACTTTTTAAGTTTTTACACACAGATTTTTGTATAGCGTTATTTTCAGGTAGCCCATGTTTTCTCTGCCTTCCATTTTTGCTTTCTACTTTTCTTCTTTCATTTATATTGTTGTTTCCCCTCTCTTCCAGCTCAGGTTTACATTCCTCTGCCACTCCAGTTCAAACCCTCCCCCACAGTACTTGCAAATATCCCTGTGAAGATACTGGTTATAATTCTGCTGGGGTGCAATCCATCCAGTTTATACTAGTCCCAGCCTTTCCCAGAGTCAATCCCAATGCGTCAAGAATCCAAATCCTTCCTTCTTACACCGTCTCTCCAGCTATGCATTCATCTGGTCTATTCTCCATTTCCTGATCTTGCTAGCACATGGGACTGGGAGTAATCCTGAGATTACTACCTTTGAGGTGCTGTTATCTAATTCATTTGCTAGCTCTCTATATTAGCTTTCAGGACCTCATCCCTCTTCTTACCCATTTCATTTCTACCAATTTGGACCACAGCACTGGTTGTTCACCCACCTCATTCAGAATCCTGTAGCTACACAGTGACATCCCTGACCCTGGCACGAGGAAGGTAGCACACCATTCTGCTGTAGAAATAATGGTCCATTTGAACTGATAACATTTGACTTGTAAGCACTACCAACAACAAGGAAGTTAAGATAAGAGCCATGTGGCCAAATTCAAAGGAGAACCACAGGCAAGAGAGCAGGATGGTAAAGGTGATCAACACACAGAAACAGACACAAAGAGAAAGCAGAGACAAAGGAAGACAGAATTTATGGTGAAGAGAGGACAGCAAGGCTCTATGAAAAGTTTGGCTTTCTTGTTTGGCAGTAAGAAAAGTAGAGTTCCAGAAATTCTTTGGGAAACAATATATTGACTAAAGGAGCTGAAGAAGTGAGATGAAAAACTCAGGCATGTAAAGGAGCTGAGTGTAACAGAGGTTGGATCATGAACCAGATATTGTTGGTTGAAAAAATACATTGTCTGCCTGATACGCTCTAGGAAAGGATGCCCTAAGGCATGGTATAGTGGGAAGACCATGCATACACTACGACAATGGATGAATGAACACCGCTCGACGATCACCAGGCAGGAGTGTTCTCTTCCTTTGGTAAACACTTCAGCAGTCACGGGTATTCAGCCTCTTAAGTTCAGTAAGCATTCTCCAAGACAGCCTTCACGACACACAATGCAGAATCAGTGAGCAGAAAGCGATAGCCAAGTTCTGCACACGAGGATGGCCTCAACTGAGATCTTGGGTTCATGTCACACTATCTGTAACCCCCATGACTTGCCTGGACTTGCAAAATAGAACATACCTCTATTGTTCTATAGAGTACAGTACAGTACAGGCCCTTCGGCCCTCGATGTTGTGCCGGCCAGTGGACCCTCTAACCTAAACTATTCCAATATCATCCATATGCCTATCCACCGACCATTTGAATGCCCTCAAAGTAGGTGAGTCCACAACTGCTGCAGGCAGGGCATTCCACGCCCTCACCACCCTCTGTGTGAAGAACCTGCCTCTGACATCCGTCCTATAACTACCACCTCTTAATTTAAAGTTATGTCCCCTCGTGTTGGTCATCACCATCCGAGGAAAAAGGCTCTCACTATCCACCCTATCCAATCCCTTGATCATCTTATACGCCTCAATTAGGTCACCGCGTAACCTTCTTCTCTCTAATGACTAATAAATCTCACTAACTGTCCTGCCTGGAGACAATACACATCTCTTTAACCTGTGCTCCACTCTCTCTCCAGTCACATTGCCTGTCTCTTTAAGACTTGATTAGTTGTAAAGATCACATTCCAAACATTATTTTGTAAATTGAGTTTGTGTCTTTATATGCCCTGTTTGTGAACAGGACTCCCACTCATGCGATAAAGGAGCAGGTTTCTGAAAGCTTGTGGCTTGTGCTACCGAATAAACCTGTTGGACTTGAACCTGGAGTTGCAAGACTTTTTACTCTCACTTCTCCCAGAGACTTTGCGCTCTCTGAGTTTTTGCTTTTTGTGCAGGTGCATGGAGTCTTTGTCTTCAGCTCCGAGTGCTGCTGGCCATGTGCGTGAATTTGACCAAGCTAAAAAAATCTAAACTGAGCATGTGCAACTCTTTCCCAGCTGAAACATGCCCAAAATTCGTCAGGTCTCAAAGATGCCAACCACAGAGCTGAGGTTCATTTTGGCTTAAGTACATGAGTTTTGAATCATTTTGAATCTCTTTTTTTCACAGCACGCTTGGTGGTCTTCATGGCATACTGATGTGCCACAGCATACTGGAAGGGAACCACTGCTCTATAATACCTGTTACTTTCTCTACAACAATGCCATGTCCAAACAGAAATCAGCTCCCTTTCCTTGTCTGTGATATAAATTGTTGTGATTGTTTGAAATATGACATTCATGTATTTGTCCTGATGAGTGCAAAACCAAAAGCTTTGAGAACACGTCATTCTTTCTATCTGTGTGGAGTTTGCACATTCTCCTCGTGTCTGCGTGGGTTTCCTCTGGGTGCTCCTGTTTCTCCCACAGTCGGGTTAGGTTGATTGGTCATGCTAAAATTGCTCCTTAGTGTACTAGGATGCTTAGGTTAGAGGGATTAGTCTATGTAGGGATATGGGGGTAGCGTCTGGGTGGGATTGTGGTCAGTGCAGACTCGATGGGCCGAAGGGCCTCTTTCTGCACTGTACGGTTCTATGATTCTAATATTCAATTTCTTCATTTGGAGGTAATTTGGTAACTTTGATTATTTTGATTTATTCTTTTCCTTGATTACTCAGATAGAGATAGATGATGTAGTGTGGCAGAAAGATCTTTTGAAACATAACTACTGGCACAGACCAGTGAATCAATTGGCTGATGCCTTACTGGAAATTCTACATTATTCCTAATGTAAATAAAAATCTCCTAACCTCTCCCCAATGATCTTTGGATTACGATTTTACGCCCTTTGCACTTTTGGCCAATGGAAAAATAGAACTAGATTTTCCTTGTTAATTTACCAAACCCCATATAATTTCAGAACGTCCCATCAAAAGTAAGTTGTCTTTCAGAAAGCACCTGACAAAGTGCCATACATAAGCTTGTTCTTAAAACTGAAGCCCCTGGAATTAAAGATACCAATGTGGATAGTAAAATAGACTAGAGGCATAAACTGGAGAATAATGCTGAATCATTATTTTTAAAATAATGAATTAGATCTTGGTGCACACGACAGTTTCAAAATTTACAGATGATACAAAACTTGGAGATATCTGAACCGTGAGGAAGTTATGTAGAACTTCAAATGGGCTTAGATAGATTGGCGGAATAAGTGGACAAGTGGTAGCTGAAATTTAATGTGGAGAAGTGTGAAGTGATATCTTTTGATAGTAAAATGTGGAAAGACAATATAAAATAAAAGTTTAAATTCTAAGGAGGGTGCAGGAGCAGAGGGAGCTGCTTGTAAAAGTATTCAAATCATTAAAGGTGGCAGGACAGGTTGAGAGAGCGGTTAATAAAGCATAAGAGAAAACACTGGAACATCTCAGCAGGGAAAGCATAAATAATAGATAAAATCTCTATAAATAAAGCATATAATATCCTGAGCTTTATTAATAGGGACGTAGACTACAAGCAAGAAAGTTACGTTCAACCTTCATAAAACTTTGGAATTCTTTGCCGCAGAGGGCTGTCGAGGCTGAGTTATTGAGTATGTTTAAGGCTAAAAAAAAGACAGATTTTTTAATTAGTAAGGGAATCGAGGATCATATGGATAACGTAGGGAAGTGGAATTAAAGATTACATCAATCAGCTATGATCTTGTGAATGGCAAATTTCAACTTCAACTGGAGTATTGTGTCCAATTCTGGGCACTACACTTTAGAAAGGATGTGACAAGTTTAGAGAGGTTGCGGAAAAGCTTCATGAGAATAGTTCAAGGGATGAGAAACTTCAGTTACATAGACGGAGAAGTTGGGACTATTCTCCTTGGAGAAACTGAGAGGAGATTTGACTGAAATATTAAGAATAATGAGTGGTCTGGACACAATAGACTGGGAGGAACTGCTCTGTTGATTGAATAATCAAGAACCCAAGAGTACAAATCAAAGATAATTGACAAAAGCAATAGCCACATGAGGATTTTTTTTAATGCAACAAGCAGTCAGATCTGAAATGAACAGCTTGAGACTATGGTGGAGGCAGATTCAATCAAAGCTTCAAGAGGCTGTTGAATCATTATCTAAAAAGGAAGAATATCCATGATTACAAGAAAAAGGCAAGGTTTTAGCGCGAGGTGAATTGCTGCTCCAGGCAGCAAGTGCAAACATGAAAGCCCGAGCGCCTTCTTATAGTACGGATGTAAGAGGTAGGTTCTTTACCCAGAGGGTGGTAAGGGTATGGAATGCCCTGCCTGTGGCAGTTGTAGATACGCCAAGTTTGGTGGCGTTTAAGAGGTTAGTAGATAAGTTTATGGATGAAAAGGGAATGGTTTCGGTTAGAGGGTCATTGCTTTTCCTTAATTGGTTGGCGCAACATTGAAGGCTGAAGGGCCTGTTCTGCGCTGTAATGTTCTATATTCTATGTTCTTCTGTGCTGTAATGATTCTATGCTGTTCCCCGGATAGTGCAGTTTTCAAAGTTTGCAGATAAATACAAAGCTTGGAAATGCAGTAAACAGTGAGATGGAGAATAGTAGACTTTAGTAGATCATAGGGTGGTGAAATGGTTAGAAACATACCGTCTGGAGACAATACACATCACTTTAATCTGTGCATAATACTCTTTCCACTCACATTGTTGGCCCGGTTAAGATTTGAATAGCAGGTTAGGTGTAAAGACTTGCATTCTAATCAGTAATCTGTAAACTGTCTGCACTGATATTTGCTCTGTCTGAGGCCAGAACTCTCCATTCACCTGATGAAGGGGCAAACCCTGAAAGCTTGTGAGTTTACTATCAAATAAAATGGCTGGACTAAAACCTGGTGTTGTCAGACTTCTTACTGTAGAGGCATTTAATACAGAGTAATGTGAAGTGATGACTGAAGATAATGAGGAGAGCCAACATAAGTTAAATGATACAATTTAAAAAGTGTGAAGGAAGAAAAACCATAAGATGTAGGCGCAGAAGTAGGCCATTTGGCCCAACAAGTCTGTCCAGCCATTCAATGAGATCATGGCTGATCTGATGTAATTCTCGCCTCCACTTTCCTATCTTATCCAAATGATCCTCGATTCCCTTACTGATTAAAAATCTGTCTTTTTTAGCCTTAAACATATTCAATAACCCAGCCGCTACAGCCTCTGCAATAAAGAATTCCACAGATTCATTATCCTCAGAGAAGAAATTCATCCCCATCTCCACTTTAAATGGTCAATCCCTAAAATTGAGATTATATTCTCTGGTCCCAGACTCTCCCACGAGAGAAAACATCCAGTCAGCATCTACCCTGTCAAGCCCCCTGAGAATTCTATATGTCTCAATAAGGTCACCTCTCATTCTTCTAAACTCCAATGAGCACAGGCCCTACTCAAGCTCTCCTCATATGAAATCCTTCCATGCCTGGGATCAATCTAATGGACCTTCTCTGGACTGCCTCTAAAACCAATATATATTTCCTTAAATACGGGTACCAAAACTTTCACAATAGTCCAAGCATGACATAACTAGTGTCTTGTATAGTTTCAGCAAGGCTTCCTTATTTTTATACTCTATTCCCTTTGAAATAAAGGCCAACATTCCATTTACTTTTCCTATTACTTGTTGAACTTGCATGCTAGATTTTTGTGATTTATGCACGAGGACCCCCAATCCCTCTGCTGCTGCTTTCTGCAGTCCTTCTCCATTTAAATAATTTTCAGCTCCTTTATTCTTCCTAGCAAAGTGCACAACCTCACATTTCTCTATATTATATTCCACTTGCCATTTTTCTGTCTACCTACTTAGCATGTCTATGTTCCTCTGTAGACCCTGTGTCATTCTCACCGCTTGCCTTCCCACCCATTTTTGTGCCATCTAAAAACATATCAATAGTACGTTAACTTCCCTCATCCAATTAGGCTAATTGGCAAAACAAATTCTCCCTAAATTGTCTCAGATTTGGTTTTTAATCCATAGATCTATAAACATAGACAGGGATCATGGGTAGGGGTGGGAACATCGGGGTGGCAGCATGGGCTTGTTGGGCCGAAGGGCCTGTTTCCTGTGCTGTTTTGTTTTTTGTCTTTAATAGAAAAATAATTGTAATTAATTAGTTACATAATAATTAATAATTACATAAAAATAATTGCAAATAATTGTAGTTTCAGCACTGATCCCTGTGGCACTCCACTAGTTACCCCTTCATGAGTGGAGAGTTCTGGTCTCAAACCAGCCCTGACAAAGGGGCAAACGCTGTGGGTTTACTATCAATCAAACCTGATGGATTTTAATCTGGTGTTGTGAGACTTCTTACTGTGTTTATTACCCCAGTCCACATTGTGAAAAGTGCCATATAAATGCAAAACTTTAGTTTGCAAATGGGAATTGGATAGATCCAGGAGCAGGATGGGCTACAGGAAAAGACTAGAGCTCCTGGATCACGAGGGGTCCAAATGACTTGCTTGCTGTCCCAGACCAGAGGCTGGTTGGGTCAGCTGCCCCTTTAAGAGTTATTTGTCAGCCGGCACAATCAGAGCGGCCCCTTTAAGCAGCCGACGTTGGCGCGTGTTCTCGCGAGATGTGCCTCCTCCTCCCCGGAGAGGCGCGGCGGCCATCTTGTTTCCGAGCGGAGTTTCCCAGCGGCGGGAAACCGGGCGAGCGGAAAGAGAGAGAGCGAGAGAAAGAGAGCGGGGAGTCGGCCGGCTGGGGTGGCAGCGGGCGACACTGGGCAAGCAGCCCGCAAAACCTGCCGGGGTGAGTGTGTTGCGGGCGGGCTGTGAGGGAGAGTGAGTGAGTGAGCGACAGAGAGAGAGCGCGGCGCTGCCTCCCAGCCGCCATCTTTCCGGCCCGGCTCTGCCGCGCCGCTCTCATTGGTGGACACGGGTCAGGGGGTTTGATTGGTCTGAGGGTTTTGGGGCCGCTATTGGTTGGCGGGCCCGGGGCCTGAGAGCGAGTGTCTGGCCGCTCACGCCGCGCCCCGGCTTCCCTCTCCCCGCTGAGCCAGCCCCAGGCCTGGCCCGAGCCGAGGCCGCTGCCCGCCCTCTCCTTACCCGGCTCGCGTCTCGCTTCAACCGAACCTGACAGCACCCCGTGACTGACAGCCCGCCCCCACCAATCAGCAGCCGGCCTTTCCCGCTGAGTGTCTGGGGCCTGCCCAATCAGAGCACGCTTGGAGGCGGGGCTGTCGCGCTCAGCAGGTTCGGTTTGATTCCCTTTCCTCTCAGTGAGAAGCAGTGGCAGTAATGAGGGTGCTGCAAAAGTTTGTTGAGGACTAGTGCAGAGGTCCAGGGGTGGGCTGCATGCACTCAGAGGCAGAGGTCCAGGACTGGCTGCATGGACAGGGGCAGGGATCCAGGCTGGCTGCATGCACTCCGAGGCAGGGGTCCAGGGCTGGCTGCATGTACTGGGTGCAGGGGTCCAGGGCTGGCTGCATGTACTGGGTGCAGGGGTCCAGGGCTGGGTGCAGGGGTCCAGGGCTGGGTGCAGGGGTCCAGGGCTGGCTGCATGCACGGGTGCAGGGGTCCAGGGGGTGCATGCACTGGTGCAGGGGTCCAGGGCTGGCTGCATGCACTGGGTGCAGGGGTCCAGCTGGGTGCAGGGGTCCAGGGCTGGCTGCATGCACTGGGTGCAGGGGTCCAGGGCTGGCTGCATGCACTGGGTGCAGGGGTCCAGGGCTGGCTGCATGCACTGGGTGCAGGGGTTCAGACTGGGGGCTGGGCTCCAGGGCTGGCTGCATGTGCTGGGGGCAGGGCTCCAGGCTGGGGGCAGGGACAGAATCCAGGATCATTGGATGCAGTGGGCCAGGGGTACCTTACTTTACTAAATGAACTGGGTTGCACAGTAATGTGGCTCATTTGTTTTATGGTGGATGGGTGTGATTTTGGAAAGGACAATCATTGTACGTGACCTATAGCGTTATGGTGGGGGGGGGGAATGCAACAGATATACCTTGGCCTTGTGGTGGGGAAGTTGTTGTGGACAGAGAGACACAGGCTCGCTCAGATCTGCACTAACGGTTTCTCTCCTAATGGATGCTGGCAGACCTGCTGCACGTTTGCCAGATTTTTCTGCTTTTGTATCAAGTAATTGAGAGTTTTGGGCCAGAGAAAACCACAGTTCTGAAGCACTTATGCTCTAAATCATAGTATGCTCTTTATCAGTTTCTCATTGTCACCCATAGCCAGTTGAGCCTGCTCTGCCATTCAATCTAATTCAGTTCCATTTTCATGTCCACTCCTTCATGTGCCTTGATTCCCTGAGAAACCAAAAATCTGTCTAATGCGGTCTTAAATGAATTAAACAGTAGAGCATCCACAACATTTTAGGCTAGAGAATTCCAATAATTCACAAGAAGCAATATCTTCTCATCTTAGCCCTGACCGATTGAACAGTCTGAGACTCTCTTCAGCTCCCCATATTTTAGATTCCTCAATTACTAGATGTAAACTCTTGGTGTCTACCCATTCAAGTCCCCTCAGAATCTTTGTTTTCATGAGATCCTCCCTCAGTACTGTCAAATTCCAGAAAATATAAGGTCAACATGATCTCTCGTCATAAGACAATCCTTCATCCCTGGTACCAATTTATTGAACCTTTAATGATTCCAATGCACATTTTTCTTTCTTTAAATCTGGAAGCCAAAACAGAACACAATATTCTAGATGCGGTTTCACCAAAACTCTTTACAGTTGTAGTAGGATGTATTTATTCCTGTACTCCAATCCCTTAGCGATAAAGGCCAACATGCAAAATACCATCCTAATTGCTTGCTGTACTTGCATGTTATCTTTCTGTAATCCTTGTATGAGCACACTCAAATCTCTGAACAACAACATTCACACATTTCACCTTTTAAAAATTCTGCTTTTCTCCTTTTATGCAAATAACTTTGCGCATCCCACATTACACTCTATTTGCTCACTCACTCAACCTGTCCACAACTCTTTGCAGCTTGTGTCCTCCATACAGTTTACATTTCCACTTAACTTCGTATCGTCAGCAATTTTAGTCACATTACTCTATTCCTCTTCATCTAGGTTAATAAAGATTATTAGCTTGGGCCCAGCAGTGATTCTTGCGGCACTCCATTTATTCACAGTCTGCCCACTTAAAAATGCTCCAATTATGTATATTGTCTAATTCCTGTCTATCAACGAGTTCTATATTTATGCTAATATATTATTCCCAGATCCACAAGCCCTTGCTCATTAACCTTTTTTTGAGGCATCTTATTGAATATCTTTTGGAAATCCAGGTTTACTGTTTCCACTGGTTCTTCTTTAACTACTCTACTAGTTACATTCTCAAAAATTCTAAGATTGTCAAGTAGATTTCTATTTTGTTAAACAAATTTGACTTATTCTAATCACAATATTTATCCAAGTGCAGTAATAATAAATCCCAGTATTTTCCCAATGACTGACTTCCCTATAATTCACTGTTTTCTGTCTCCTTCCTTGAGAAAAGTCCTAGATGTAGGCCATCAGATCCTGAAGATTTGTCAGATCTTGATCTGTTGAGTTTCTCCATTACATTTTGTCTAAACTACTTAATTTTCTTAATTTTTAACATAGGAGTTACATACCAAAGAATAATCCAATGAAGGCCATTTCCTCATTTCCCATGATAATTTCTCCTGTCTCTGCTTCTAATGGACTGTCTTCCTTTTTTATTTAATTACAAAACCTTTTATAATCTATTGTATTTCTGGCCAATTGAATGTTATGTTCTATTTTTCCCCCTTTTATTAATTTTTTTGGTGGCCCTTTCCTGGTTTATAAAACACTCCCAATCCTCAGAATTGCTAGTATTCTGTGAAACATTACAAGCCTATTCTTTGAATCTAATACTAGCCTTAACTTCCTAAGTGAGCCACAGATGGGTCTTTTTTGCTGAGTTTTATTAACAGTGAAACATGTTTTTGTTGAACATTTTGAATTGCTTCTTTAAACATTTCCCATTGTTTATTTACCTCCATACTTTTCAATCTATTTGCCTTGGCCAATTTCCCTCATGTTTGTGTAATTGGCTTTGTTTAAGTTTAAGATTGGAGTAGGTCACTTTCAAACTTAATATGGAATTCAATTGTATTATGATCACTATTTGCCGATATATCTTGTACGATGCATTAAGATCCAGAGTAAAGATTTCAAAGTGTTTTGTGAGTTGGCCTAGACCGTGTTTTTTTTTACATTTGATTTAGCATTGGTAAACATAAAGTAATTCATTCCAAGCATGACCCACTAAGAAGCTTGACTCAGTAATCCCAAGGGACCATTAAAACCACACAACATTTAATTAGTTCAAATTAAAATCAACTATGACAGTAACGAAAAAGGACACTGGGGATAGATAACATAGTATCAACAAAACATTCTGCAGAGAAACTCGATTAAAATAATTTCTTAAAGGCACAGTATTATCATATGTGACATCACTAATTAACTCTGCACCGTTACACAATACTAGATTTAAGACAGCATTATCTTTAGTTGGTTCCACAAAATAATGTGCCAGAAAGCATTCTACAAACTCATTTTATAGCATTATGAATTTAATTGTCCCAGTCTATAGGAAGATTGAATTATTACATTTCTTTTGTTATAAGCCCCAATATTTTTTCATGCTCTTGTCCAATGGTATAACTACTGTTAGGAGCTTATCAACTACTTCCGCCAACTTTTTCTGACTCTTGCTGATCCTGATTTCCACCCATGATGATTTTACTTCATGATCTTTTAAGACTAGATCCTTTCTCACCAATGTCTTTATGTCATCCTTTACTGTCAGGCCTATGTCTCCGCCTTTGCCATTCTGTCTGTTCCCAAAATATTGTGTATCCTGGAATATTTATGTTCCAATTTAGATTTCCTTGCAACCAGATCTATGCAATTATAATTTCTATATGTGCTATAACTTATCTGTCTTATTGTAAATGCTTGAGCCACACATTTAATTCTCTAATTCTCTAACTATGCTAAATGCCATACCACAGAAATGATGACCTTTATGTTCACTTCTGGATCAGCCCCATGTTGTTTGTTTTCACATGGACCACAACATATGAGCATACAAATTAGGTACAGGAATCAGCCACTCGGCCCTTAAGCCTGTTCTGCCGTTCAGTAAAATCATGGCTTATCTGATTGTGACCTCAACCCCACGTTCCTGTCTAACCTCCAATATTCTTTCAACTCCCTTGTTAATCAAGAATCGGATTTAGCTCTGCCTTAAAAATACTCAAAAAGATTCTGCTGCCACTACCTTTTAAGGAAGAGAGTTTCAGAGACTCGACCCTCTGAGAGAAAGAAATTCTGCTCATCTCCTTATTTTTAAATAGTGCCACTAAGTTTTAGACCCTTCGACAAGGGGAAACACCTATTTAACAACCAGCCTGTCAAGACTCAGGATTTAAAGGTTTTGATCAAGTCACCTCTCGCTCATCTAATCAAACTTAACTCCTCTAACCTTTACCTTTAACCTGCCTGCCTATTCTTGGCATAATCTAGTAAACTTCATCTGAACTGCTTCTGAGGTATTCTCATCTCCTTAAAGAGACGAATACTGTACAAAATATTCTTGGTGTGATCTCATTAATGCTCTGTACAATTGAAGCATAACCTCCCTACCTTTGTAATCAATTTCCTCACAATAAACAATAACTGTCTAGTGACTTTCCTTATTACTGGCTGTACCTGTAAACTAGTCATTTCTTATTCATGCATGCGTACACAGATCCCCCTGTAACTCAGAACCTAGCAATCTCTCACTATTTAGATCATAAGCTTTTTTATTCTTCCTGCTAAAATGGATAATTTCATACTTACCCACATTATAATTCATTTGTCAGGTGTTTGTTCTTTCACTTAACCTATCCATGTCCTCTTCACAACTTACTTTCCTATATATATTTGTTTGCAAATTTAGCGACCATTAATTTCTGTCCCTTCATCGAAGTCATTTATATAAATTGTTAAAAGTTGAAGCCTCAACACTGATCCATGTAGCACATCATTTGTCACATCCTCCCAACCAGAAAAAGACCAATTTATGCTGTTTGGCCAGCTAACAGGAAGCAATTTTCAACCCATGCCAATATGTTACCCCATGCTTTAGTTTTCTGTAATAATCTTTGATGTGGCATTTTATCAAATGCCTTCTGGAAATCTTAAGTACAGTAAATCTATTCCCTTCCCTTTATCCACAGCATATGCGATTCCTTTAAAGAACTCCAATAAATTGGTTAAACATGATTTCCCATTTGCAAAACCATGTTGACTTTGTCTAATAGCGTTGAATTTTTCAAAGTGCCCTGCTAATACAGCTTGAATAAGAGCTTCTAACATTTACCCGTGACAGATATTAGATTAACTGGCCTAGAGATTCTGTCTCACTTTCTTTTTGCTATCTTCCAGTGTAATGGAAATGTCTCTGAATCCAAGGAATTTTGGAAATTAATGCATCAGCTATCTCATTAGCCATTTCTTTCAAGATCTTAAGGTGAAATCCACCCAAACTGAAGATCTTTCAACTCACAAACCCAAAAACTTGCTCAATACCATTTCTCTGGTGATCGTAATTTTCCTGCGACCCTCTGCCTGTTCCATTTCCTGATTTACAGCTATACCTGGGATGTTACTTATGTCCTCTATAGAGAGGATCAATGCAACTACCTGCCATAGTCCTAGTTTCCATTATCAATTCCCCAAATACACTTTCCAAAGGACCAATGCTTACTCTGTTAATTATTTTCTTATTTAGCTGTCTATAGAAACTCTTACTATCCATCTTTATATTACTAGCTAACTTTCTTTCACATCTATTTTTTTCCTCCTTATCAATCTTCTGTCATTCTTCATGTTGTTCATATCCCTTCCAATCTTCTGACCAGCCACCCTTCTTTGCACAAATACGTGTTATTTCTTTAAGTTTAATACTGTCTTTAAGCACAAATGATGGACATCCCTTTGGAATTTTTCTTTCTCAGTGGAATGTGTCCGTTTGTGTGTTCCGAAATATTTCTTTAATTGTCTGCTGCTGAACCTCTCTTGATCTAGCCTTAAGCAAATTTTCCAGTTCACTATCTCGCTCTGCTTTCATGCCCTCATAATTATTATTCTTTAAGTTTAAAATACTAATCATAAAATCTCTACAGTGCAGAAAAAGGCCATATGATTCATCCATCAAGCTCCGACCATAATCCCACCCAGGTCCCATCCCTGTAACCCCATATATTTATCCTGCTTATCTCCCTGACACTGAGAGGCAATTTACATGGCCAGTCAACCTAACCTGCATATCTTTGGACCTTGGGAGGAAGCTGGAGCACCTGGAAGAAACTCTCACAGACATTGGGACAGACGTTCTTCTCTCCCTCAGACATAATGTAAAATTCTTTACATAGAGGGTGGTGAGGGCGTGGAATGCCCTGCCTGCAGCAGTTGTGGACTCGCCTACTTTAGGGGCATTCAAATGGTCGGTGGATAGGCATATGGATGATATTGGAATAGTTTAGGTTAGAGGATCCACTGGCCGGCGCAACATCGAGGGCCGAAGGGCCTGTACTGCGCTGTAGTGCTCTATGTTCTAATTCAACATATAGTGATTGCTGATGCCTAGGGTGCCTTCATAATGAGGTTATCAATTAATCCCATCTTATTGCACGTTACCAAGTCTAGTACAACCTTATCTACTTCTTAATTTGATTCCTAATTCCTTATACTATGTAAACCTCCTTCTTCATCCAGCCTGTGTTGTTGGTGTCTACATGGGCCACAACCACTGGATCCTTCCCCTTTGAGAGTTTCTGTCCAACCCAGAGTAGGTATCCCAAATTCAGAAACCAGCAGACAACACAAATATCTGGACCCTTGCTCCTCTTTGCTCATCCCACTTGAATGGCATTCTTCACCATGGTCAGTCCGTTACCCACCCTGTAGTTCTTCTCATCTGCACAGGCTGCAAGCACTTCATACCTTTTGGAAAAAGTTAGGGGCTGATGCTGCTTCGTCACAGCATGCTAGCTATACCTGCCTGACTTGTAGGCACACCCAACTGTCCCTGACCGTGGGCCAACACTAATCTGCATAATCTGACTGTCTCTTGGAACAAAGCGTCCAGGTTATGTTCCCTCCTGTCTGATGCTCCACAATGTCATAACCTCCGACAGCAATTCTGAGCTAAAGTTGCGCAAGCTACAGGTATTATTTGTCCAGGATTGCAGTGCATTCCACAGATTCCCTCTGTAGTCATAGCACGTCACCTACCCTACCATGTCTGTCTAACTTTATTTATTGTATTAGTCAATTAGTTATTAATATACACAGCTAAAGTTACACTCTGCTAGCTTGGAGACAAAGGAAAAAGAGTCACCAATATTGAAGTTTGAAAAAGATAGGAAAAGGAGAATCTCTTTCAACTTCTGCACCAAATTCGTATGTGAATCAAATTCCGGACTTCAGCCTCAGTCTATGTCACACCTGGGCACTGTTTCTTTGCTTTGCTCACTACCTTACTCCTAGTGCTTCCGACCACGATTGACTTGGGCATACTCACAGCCACAGTTGATAGTAATCTGGAACAGCACATAATTTCTTTATTGTTAATTTGGTTCAGTTGATAATACACAACTTTTGAAGAGTCTTGCACTCAAGCTGTCCCTAAGAGTTCCTGTAACAAAAACAAAATTGCTGGAATATCTCAGCAGGTCTGACAGCATTTACGGAGAGAGGATAATGTTTTGAGTGCGGATGACTGTTCATCAGAGCTGAAGATGAGAGAATGGGATGATATTTATATTGTTAGGGTGAGGAGGGTGTTGACAATGATATCATAGGTGGAATGACAATGAAATGCTGGTATGATCATGGCTAAGAAGGGTGCTGATAACAGCCATGAAGTGATCAGAATTTGTAAATAATAGAACAAAAGTAAGCAGAGTGTCAAAGAACAACCTGAGACATGAGAGATGGCCTTAGTGGAGTGTGGGGAATGGAGACAGTGGTAGGGAGAAAAAGATGGAAGGTGACTTTTTTTAAAAAGGTGGAAAAATTAATAAAGTAAAATGAAATGAAACAAAATAAATGGAAATAGATGAAGGGGGAGTTCATGCATTGAAGTTGAACTCAATGTTAAGTCCAGAAGGCTGTAAGGTGCCTAATCGGAAGATATGGTACTGTTCCTTCAGTTTGTGCTTGGCTTGACTGGAAGATTGCAACAGGCCAAGGAGTGACATGTGGACATGAGAGCATGATGGTGTGTTGAAATGTGAAGCGACAGAGAGTTCTGAGTCCCGTTTGTGGAAGGACCGAAAGTGTTCAGCAAAGTGGTCACCCAGTCTGCATTTGGTCTTCGATGTAGAGTAGTCAATGCAATAGACCAAATTGAAGGAGATGCTCATGAAGTGCTGCTTCACTGGAAGCGAGTGTTTAGGCCCTAGGATGGTGAGCAGGGAGTAGGTAGAGGAGCAGTAGAGTAGGTAGAGTAGGTAGGTAGAGTAGAGCAGTAGGTAGAGTAGGTAGGTAGCTGATGGGGTGAAAAGTGAGAACAAGAACAACCCTATCCTGATTCTGGGAGGGAAGAGAAGGGGTGAGAGCAATATCAAGTGAGATGGTTTGGACATGGTTGTGTCAACCACAATCTGTGGGAAGCCACCACGAAGGAAGAAGGAAGACATATTAGCAGCAGCACCATTATGCAAAGTGACATTACTTCCTGTAATCTCGGTTTACGCTGTTTGCATGTAGGACTTCGTAGAATACACACTAGCTCGTTTGCCTACAAAATAACCACACTTCAAAAGAAAGGAGATAGCTATGAATCAGTGGGTAGCACTTTTGTCTGAGTTAGAAGGTTGTGTGATCAAGAACTATTCCAGAGACTTGAATACAAAGTGCAACACCTATCAGCCTGGACCATCAGAGATATCAACTTGTGGATGAGACATTAAACTCTGGCCCTAGTTTAGATATGGAGAGTTCTCCCAGGAGTCCTGGCCAATGTTTATCCTCAACTAACACATAAAACAGATAATCTGGTCACTCATCACGTTGCTGTTTATGGGACCTTGCTATATCTCCTTCACAATAATAATATCACTAGAATTGGCTGTAAGAGTTTTGGGAAGTGAAAGGTGAAACATTGGGCTAAACCTTTCCAAACTGAAATTTGTTATTTAATAGCAAAGAGGGAGCAAACAATCACATCCAGAAATTAATCTTCCATAGAGGCGGTAGAAAGATTTGGAGTGTATTAATTCTGGTTCTATAAGTGATGCCCAACAAGTGTGAAAGTTACCATGCTAACCAAGTGGGTTTTGAGAAGCTAGAATGTTAAGTTCACTTTTAATATTATCTGTAATCCTTTCCACTCGATGCAAAATATTGTGGTTCAACTGAAGCTACTACAAATATATGGGTCAGTGTTAGTATGACCAACTTAAGTTGTTCATATTATAATTATGTGGCTGATTAATTGTACCTGACACATTTTTCAATTCAGTTTCTACATTAATCATTTTAATCAAATTACTGATCAGAACAGCTTTGAATTGCACTGAGTCTGGGAGCAATTTCTTGAATGTTTCCATCATTGCATCAGTTTCCACTCCTACATCACTAACTGCTTATTTGTCCGATAGCAGACCAACAGGGATTAATAAGTCAGCGAGATGAATTTGTTATTGTTGACGGAATTAGCTGTTGACATTGCTAAACATTGTTGCTTAGATTTATCATGATCAAACTGGTCTTCAATCCATCTTGTGACGTTTCTACCCATCAGCCTGCCATTGACTGCCCGTGGTGCTCTTTGGTTGCCCTGCTTGATCCTGTACTTGTTCTGTTTGACTCTAATGTTGCTGTGACCTATAGTTGTCCTGTCTGACTCTGGTGTTACTGTGAGGGCAGCATGGTGGCACAATGGTTAGCATTGCTGCCTCACAGGGCCAAGGATCCAGGTTTGATTCCCAGCTTGGGTTACTGTGTGCAGAGTTTGCATATTCTCCCTGTGTCTGCATGGGTTTCTTCTGGGTGCTCCGGTTTCCTTCTACCGTCTGAAAGATGTGCATTTGTCTTGCCAGAATTCTCCTTCCTTGTACCCTAATAGCACTGGAGTGTTGTGACAAGAGGATTTTCACATTAACTTCATTGCACTGTTAAAATAAGCGTACTTGTAACACTAATAAATTAGCTTTAAATTGTGGTCTGTTGTTGTCCTGACTCTGATGTTGCTGTGACCTGTAGTTGTCCTGTCAAGTCCTCGTGTTGCTGCGACCTGTGGTTGTCCCGTCTGACCCTGTGATGCCCATGGTTGCCTCTTCTGACCCTTGTGTTGACGTACTTGTGATTACCAGCTTAAGATTCTGCCCAAGTATGGAATGGGCGTATTAGATTAAAGTGTACAGGTCACTTTGGTCAAGTTTTATTGCTAGATATGAATTAGTTGGGTACTTAACTCAACATTGAAATATATTTGAGGATTTTTTTTCTTGTTGAAGCCACCTTTCAGTTAGCTGTGGCAGCTGCGTTTAGTTTTGTAAAGCTGGTGCCTTCAGCAACAGTAACTTGGCGCCTTGTTGAATCTTTTGGAGGAATCTGTAAATATCAATGGGAAAAGATCCTTCAGAATGACGCCATCTGTTAATGATGGATGTGGTTTCTGACCAATCAGCAGCAGGGTGTTGTTGGAATGGAATGTTGGCAGCCCAGCGTGGACCAATGGAGTAAGCCTGGGGGCGGGACAGCTTTGCGAAAGGGAAAAGCGGCGGAAAGTTTGCACAAAAAAAACCCGAATCGCTGTTAAACAAAAAGGAAACAAAGCACGGGAACAGAATGCATAGGGAACTGGATCTAAACCCACAACATATAACACTGCCAGAAAAAATAAACAAATAAACTGGCAGATAAATGCAAGATTTATGGACTGGTTTTATTGCAAAGCATTCAGTTTAAACATTGCTACAGTTTGGGTTGTGGTTGTTTGTAATGAGTGCCTGTTTGTGCTGAGCCCAGGCCTCCCCTATCTCCTCTGACCCCTATTCTGTAGGGCAACCTAACCTGAAACCGGAAGTGTCAGATCGCTAGCAGATTGGCGTGCGGAGTCTCCAATCAGGACGCAGTTTGGGAGGCGGCAGGCCAATGGGAGGCGGCTTCGCCGGGGAGGCGGGTCCTGTGAGGGTAGCAGGTTGGGCTGAGTTTCAGCCTTCACTTGCCAGTGGGGGAAAAAGGCTGCAGGTTTGTTGTACTGAGTTTATCACCGAGACAGGGGTCAAGTGAAAGACAAAGAAAAATGGCGATTGCGTTCATTTACTGGTTTCAGGGCAGCAAGCTTTCCACTTTGCAATGTGTTCTGTCTGCACTGTACTGGAGCTGCCTGTGGGATTGGCTGCATTTGAGACGCTTTTGATTGTTGGCCTCCTTTTTTTTGGAGCCTAGGAGTGTCTTCCATTCCTCCTTCTCCCCCTCCCTCCGGACCTGGAGAGGGAAGAGTACACCGGGAAGCTGGATATCGGGGTAAGTTGGAGATTTTTCTAAAATCAGAGCGAGTTAATAGCTGCATCGATATCGCGGCTGGTTAGCAAGTTGGTGAGTTTCCCTCTCAAAAATTAGTCGAAACAAAATCCTACTAGTCTATGACTCTTGTTCCCACATCTCGGCAGTGTCCTTCAGTTTTCTGGTTCTTTACTAATCACTAGCAAGTAATCTAAGGACTTTGAGCAACCTTGAATTTCTTAAGAGCTAGTGATTATCACTGCTTTTTGAAAGAAAGGCCCTACAAATGTTTATTTTGATCTAGTTCTGCTTCGGAAGGATTTTGTCTTGGTCATATTTGTCTGCAGTTCTTTTAAGAAAACTATCAAACCATACCTTAGGTGGGAGGTGGTGAATGTGCCCTATTTTTTAATTTTGTAGGAACATACTCCCAAAAATTTAGTTTTGGGTTATTTTTAAAGTCTAATCTGGCAGCATGTTCAGACTAGACTAGCAGCTTCAACAGAATTGTCACAGTTTTTCAAAACAGAATGGCAGAATCATTCAAAGTTGTGTATTTGTGAACCTGACTGTTTAGAAGTCCTGCCATTATCTTCTGATAGTCTCTCTATTAAATGTTGGCTTCTGATGGTATTCCAAATATCGTCAATGACTATTTGATTATAGGTCCTTGGGACTTCAATTTGTCATTGGAATATAGTTGTGGCAGTCTTCAGGACAAAACACTTGCAATTTGGTAATCTTTCCTCTTTATAGAAGCAAATGTGCAATATTTTGTACAGGGAGAAGAATAGATGAGTGCCCAGTCCTGTGTGTGTTTCACTTGAGAATAGTGAGTGAAGGTCACTGGAATGTTGGCTTGAATAGCTCAGCCTGTCGCTGCCTCTTGAACAAAGTATTGAAACACTGAAGGAGAAATGGAAGAGGAAGTAAACAACACTTTTACTTTTTGAATTTATCTAAAAGTCCATTAGAATTCTTATCGCTGTAGTGTTAGAATGGCATCCTGCCTTGTTCCTGTTGTGAGGGGTGACAAAGTATGCTTGAAGTTGACGTAGCTGGGCCTTTGAACTGAAAATAAGTGACCTTGAGATACAGTTGCTCGTTAGTCGTTCAAAGGGTGTGATTAATCTATTGAGTAGGAACGGGTGCAGTGTATGAAAGCATTTGTTGCATTTATTAAATGTTTCATAACTTTGCCAAGATGTTTTTATCCTGTATATAATTGTCTTCTATACTTTATGTAATTTGGATGGAATTTAGGAAAATAACAGGATTGATAAGTTATTGTCATAACTTATTGTAACATACTGAAAATGATTTAATTTTTTTTAACTATCTAGGGACAAATACAGGACTGTTCCTGGTTTATTGTTATGCTGTGTGCACATTTAAAGGGAGAGTTTGCCAACATAATTTGCCTGTGATATGATCTGATGCAAGAATGAGTAGGGAATATAAATATGTCCATTTATTGGGATAATTATTTAGAATCATACAGTGCGGAAGAGGCCCTTTGGCCCGTTGAGTCTGTACCGACACATTAGAAACACCTGAACTCCCATCTGCCAGCATTTGGTGCACAGCCCTGAATATTATTATGTGCCAAGTGCTCATCCAGATGTGAGGCAGTCTACCTCTAACACCTTCTTGAGCCACTCAATCAAGACTGTCACTGCCCTCTGGATAAAAAAAGTTTTCTCTCATGTCCCCTCCTAAACCTTCCTCGACCTTACTGACCTTTCAACTAAGGGGAATAGCGGCTCCTCATCCACTCTATCCATGTCTCTCTTAATCTTGTATACTTTGAAAGGGTCACCCCTCAGTCTTATCTGCTACAATGAAAACAATCCAAGTCTACGCAATCTCTCTTCATAACTGAAATGTTCCATCCCATGCAGCATTCTTGTGAATCTCTTCTGCACCCCTCCAATATGATCACATGCTTCCAATAACACGGTAACCAGAACTGCACATAGTACTCTAGCTGTGGCCTCACCAAAGTTCTATACAACTCCAACATGACTTCCCTGCTTTTGTAATCTATCCCTCAGTTGATAAAGGGAAGGGTTCCATATGCCTTTTTCACCAGCCTACTAACATGCCCTTCCGCTTTCAGACTTGTGTGGACAAACACACCAAGGTCACTTTGTTCATGGAATTTCCTAGTGCCCTACCGTTCGTTGAGTGCTTTATTACTCTTTCAGTTGCATTCAATGTTTGAACGTGGGTTTTGAATGTTCTTTTAAGTTGTTCATTCACTCACTTTTTTAAAAATAAATTGTTCTCCAGTGTTAACTATTGAGAGATCCTCTTTCACCTGTGTGGTAATTTTCATCTATTTTGGAATCGAATGATAAATGATTTGCATCAATGTGAATTAATTCCTTGAGATACATTGTGATGAGTAACTCATTTGCACTGCATAGATGTATGTGGTTCAGAATGTTTATTGAATTTGGAGGAAACCTCATGTATGGCATTTGCTTTTAAAGGTAGATTATGGGAACTACTGACACCATAAGAATATACAATTTCTTCAGAATAAGAAGTGATTGGTGAAGCGCAAATAATTATTTATTTCTAATTAGTTCTATCTACCAACATTCTTAGACTATTTCTCAATCTGTTCTCACTCCAGAAATATTTAACTGTCTCAAGTACTTCTCTGTTGTTCCAGAATACTCAAAGTCTCTGTGAAAGTATTCTGCTGTCTTCTTTAAGTTTTACATGTTCACCAGTGTTTCCATTGTTACATTGCTCTTGGTTCCACACTGTGCCTTCATCCTTTTACAGTGCAGCTTTGCTGTCTGCACCTTATAACTGAACAGTATTGGAATATCTATGTGTGCATGTAATTCTTTTACTGCCAGCTTAAGTTTATTGCCAGTTACAAAACAAAAGTGGCCTGTCATATAAGTAGCAGTTACAGATCTGAAGGAATGCTGTACTGTAATATGGTAATCACAGACGGCCATTTCATTTCAAGATATGCTGGTGCTGTCCAAAACCCTCCCACAAGCAGAGCTCTTTGTATTGCTGCCAATCTAACATTGGTGATGCTGGCTTGCCCAAATGGGGAATTATGATAGTATTTTGGAATTGATTGGGACCCAATAAAGAAATGCTAACACATATTCTTAGATGAATCATGAATTCCTTCATCACAACACCTGCATTGCTGACCTCCATATTTTTAAGCTGTCAACATTCCATGAGATAGGAAGAGTATCTCCCCAATGGTCTTTAATTACCCAAAAACAAATGAAACAGCTCAAAGCTCATTTAATAATTTACTGGGAATACGTTATAATGTGACTGACATATTCACACTCCTCAAGCGTTGCTCTTGTGGTCATATTTAACAATATAATTTTCATGCTAAGAGGACAAGATCATATGCCTTTCCAGATGCAACTTTTAAAACGTTGTCAGGGTGATTTCTCCTTTTACGATAACACAGCCTATTAATTCACTTTATTGTGGGAGAGCAATGTGTTTTCTTAAAGTTGGACCTAAAGTATGAAAGCCCTAATAATACTACACCAGAGTGCAAGAGGGGCTTGAACCTAGAATCCTTCCCACCCATCTGTGACAAATACAGGAGTAATTCACAGTAATCTTCTCTGTAATTGTGCTCATATCTTGCATTGCTTGCAGTTCATAAAATTAAACCTTGAAAAGCGAGAGATTTCCTGGTAACCTTTCCTGTCTGGAAATCTACTGTTCGGAAACAGTTGTCCAGTAACTTTCAGCAGATTCAAGTAACTCTCAGCACAATTTTCGCACAGTTTTTTGGGGGTTGAGACATGGAAGATTCAGTATTTGGATAAGTAAAATAATTTTAATTCCTGCTTTTTTTAATGTTTTATCACTGTTTTATGCAATAAGTGCAAATCCTGAAAATGCTCTGATCCGCAAAGTATTTTTGACTGGAGAGATTAAAGTGTATTTTACAAGTGGTGATAGCAAAGTTCAACTCCTGGGATAATCTGTACATTTGTGATGAATCTGTCTGCACTGAGTCATTTTCCTCAAAGTGTGACATTTATTGCAAGCTTTGGGGAGCAAAGAGCCTTGCTGCTTGTTGTCTACACTGTAAGTGTTGACTGCCTTACATCACCTTCCAGGGTTGCAGCCAAAACTGGTGTACTGTACTTCCCAACAGTGGTACAGTATTGTGTACATGTAAATGTTGTATCATTAAATATTATGAATACATACACTTATTGAAGTGATTGTGCCCAACAACAGGATAGACTGTTGAGTTTTGTTTATGATGTATGGCATTGTTGACCATTTTCCAACTATTTCTGCAATGCCGGCCACTCCACCTTAGAATGCAAAAGCACTCATTGAATTACTAGTTGCACTGAGTGCAGGGGGTAAGAGTGGCATATGCAACTGAACGACCAACCACACCCTGGAATATACTGAGAAAATGTTTAATTCTGTCCCAAGAAACCAAAATAAAACTGTAAATAATTGCAATTGTGGCTCAGTATCTGACATTGAAATTACAACCATGGGACCTGGATATCAATCTACTTTAGAACAGGTTGAGTTGACACACTGAATTGTGCTCTCGAGTCTAAATCAGAAGGTTTAAGTCCTACTTGAACGTAAACTAGCCTAGCACTCCAATGTAATATTATTAGGATTTCGTACTGTAGATGTGACATTAAACCAAATTTTTGGTTCAGTGGATGTTAAAAGGCATTGCTGTGCCATCTGAAGAGCAGCAACTTCTATAACAGCCTGGCCAACACTGCTTTTCCAGTTGGTTATTTATCTTATTGCTGTTTGTGAATCAAAATGCAACTTTATTTGCCTATGTAATAATGATTATAACTTCAAATTAATTCTTCATATGTGATAAAATTTGCAGTAAAGATGCTGTGCAAATGAGGTTTCACTGGACTAGTGGGATGTTCACGAAGTCATAAGTCATAAAGTTAGTGAGTTTTGAGTAGCTTGAACCTAAGTTTAAGCAGTTGGGAGCCCACAGTATTTTTAATTTACCAATGAGTATGTGGGTATCATTGGTTATGTCAGCATTTATTGCCCATCTCTAATTATAGTCGAAGGTGGTGATGACCTCCTTGAATGGCTGCAGTCCATGTGGTTAGTAGGTACACCCATTGTGCTGTTCAGGAATGAATTCCAGGATCTTTCAGAGACAGTGAAAGAATGACAATATATTTCCAAATCAGGGTGGTGAATGGCTTAGAGGGGAATTTCCAGGTGGTGGTGTCCCCATGTATCTGCTGCCCTGGTCTTTCTAGATAGTAGCAGCTATCATTATTGCTAAATTAGACAACCCAATATGGAAATAATAGTTGTGAGAAATGATTAACGTGCAGTAGGGTTTAAAGTACATAAGGAAACTTTTTCTGTACTGTCTGTCTGACCTTGGAGTACATTACTAGATGTTATATCAGAAAATTTACTGTCTGTAATTGCCTATGCAGTACCTAACCTTAACATTAGGTGCAAATTGTACCATAGGTCTAATGGCAATCTGTTAATTTGTAATCTTATATAAGAAATTACATGTTGCAAGGCTGGAAAATGTAAGTTGCTAATTTTTTTTTTGTAGCAGCTCAAAATTATCTTGACAATCTACAAGTGCCAGAATATTTATCCTTCCATTTCCAATTTAACCTTTTCTCTTTTACAACTTTCTTGTATTCAATCCACAGGCTGTTGCTGTCCCATTGATCAGTCTGTCATCTCAATTAAGGTAAACTATGTTGCTTTTTAAAGGAGAGATTTTCTCTTTAATGATTGTTGAACTCTTTATAATCTTAACCTTTTCTTAGCCTTGAATTCTAATAACTATCCAAAGTAAAACAGCATGGTAAAAGTATTGATACCATTTGCAAATCCTCAGATACTGTTTGTGCCTGCAGTAAGACCTAGCCAACATTCAGGTTTGGGTTGATAGGGGGCAAGTTACATTCACATCATACAGGTAACAGAAAATTAACACTTTCAACAAGAGACAGAATCCATCCATCTTCCATGACGTTCAATAGTATCACTGTCAATAAATTCTCCAGCAACAACATGCTGGGAGTTTCCATTAATCAGAAACTTAACTGAACTTGTCACACAAATATGGTGACTAGAACAGCTGGTCAGAGAGAGCTGGAAAAAAGCCTGTCCTGTCATTTACAGGGCCCAAGCTGGAATTTTAATGGAATATCCACCACTTCCCTGGATGAGTGCAGCTGTAAGACAGACTGCTACCATCTAGAGCAAAGCTGCTTATTTGATTGACATCCCAAGTGCCAACTTCAGCATTCTGCCACCAGTGCACAGGAGCAATAGTATGTACCATACACAAAATTCATATTACAATACCTGCCAAGGCTCCTTCAACAGCATCTTCCAAACCCACCACCTCTACCAAGTAAAAGATCAAAGACAGAAAGTGCATGGAAACAACAATACCTACCAGTTTCTCTCTAAATCACACACTATTCAGAATTGGAACAATATTGCTGTTCCTTTCACTGTTGGATCAAAAACCTGGAACTCCTTTCCTAATCTTCGGTGTACCTACCCAACACATATCACACGCGTACTCCAAATGGCCCATCAAATCCATGTCGACTTTCTCTGAAGCCATCTGATCAGTTTGATTAGCCCTACAATTCTCCTTAATTCTCCATCCATAACAGTCTCACTTGAATGCAAGTCTAGTGTTTTGTTGAAGAGTTGTTAAGTGTATTGGTACAGATGTCAGATAATGAAGAGGATGAGCAGAGGGGAACCACAAGCACAATGTAGCAAAGATAAGAGATAAAAGCTGTGTAACTGCCTCACTTTTTATACATACCAGTATAAATGCTTGATTAATTTCTGATTTAAAGTGGAACTGTAACACTATCTCTACAATTGGCTATAATACCTTGGGGTAGGTGAGGAAAGTATCACTGGAGATTCTGCCAGTCATGAGTGTGGAAGTCAGGTGAAGCTTGGTTGTGCATTATCATCATTGGCTAAAAATATATTTGCAAAACACATCTATAGGATTAGACACTTTGTTTCCTTCTGCTATCTCATCACACTGTTTCATTATGAACTTCCTAGGCTCTACACCTTGCTCTAATAAATCAAATTTAGGAAGGTAGAATTTCTTACTATATTAATTCTCTCCACACTTTATTTTAAAATTTCGTGTGGAAGAAAGTGATGTGAGTCACACTTTTTCCAGGGTAGTTATAAACTGCAACATAATCCTAGGGTTTGAGTGTCCTTAAACCACTTTATGCTTGAAACTCTTGTTTTTGTAACCTCCTGGTTGCACACAAAGTTATAATACTATGCTCCCTCATACTGTGCATCCTTTAAGTAGCATACTATTGAATCTGGTTGAAGCTGATGGCTTCAGGCAAGTCGCTAGATGAACTGTCCTCATTAAAGTTGTTGCTAGATTGGTTTTGTTTTCATCTTGCCTGATGAGAGTACCGTTTGTACAAGATTGAGGGGTATAGATAGAGTAAACAGGGTTAAGCTTTTTCCTAGGATGGACCCGAATAGCACGAGGGGTCACGGGCTTAGGGTGAGGGAAGTAAGGTATAATTTGGATGCTAGAGGGAGTTTTTTTCACACAGACGGTGGTGGGGATATGGAATGCCCTGCCAAGTAAAGTGGTGGAGGCAGGCACTCTGGAGTTATTTAAGAAATACTTAGATGGGCACATGAACAGAATGGGAATGGAGGGGTATAGAAAACTGATTTAAAATAGGGATCATGAGCCTTGGGAGTCCCTGGGAAGTGTGTAAATAGATGATGATATTGATGTACTTGTTTTTATCCTACAGGTGCTTTGGTCCACCTTGTTGTCTAACGAGGGGCATACACGCGATGGGTCATAAGAGGGCTGCTCTTGGATTTTTTTCCAGAGTATCCTAGTGTTTCACATCGTTAGTATGCACTTGACCTGGACCAATTGATGGGCAACACAACAGCTTAGTGACTATCGCTGTGCTGTGCAGATACATGGATTTGAGCCTGTGTCTATGGGAGGTTGTGCATTCTCCCTGTGCTTGCGTGGGTTTTCTCCGGGTGCTCCGGTTTCCTCCCACATCCCAAAGATGTGCTCTTAGACTAATTGGCGAAACAAATTCTCCCTAAATTGTCTCAAATTTGGTTTTTAATCCATAGATCTATAAACATAGACAGGGATCGTGGGTAGAGGTGGGAACATCAGGGTGGCAGCACAGGCTCGTTGGGCTGAAAGGCCTGTGCTGTTTTGTTCTTTGTTCTTCTTTGTTCAGCATTTCAGAGGCATCCCACTCTGTACCATCAGATGTCATTGTGATATCTAGGCATATTTTCAACCGAGCAGTGTATTACATGCTAAATAGTATTTGCATGTGTTTTCAACTAGAAAACACATTCCAGTGTAAGACTAGGAGAACCTGTAACTCCTCCTTTTAATCTCTGCTTTCATTTTTAAAGCAACTTATGACACTCAACATTAAAATCCTGCTTAATGTAAAATAAAGCTCAGTTGAAATCCATGGTACAGTGAACATAAACAGAATGGCAGTCCAGTCTCTCAGAATAAATCCTATTTAGTTTGAGAATTAAACATGAGCAAATGATTTTTTAAAAAAAAAATCAGTTAAAATTTTGTAAAGTGATTATAAGCTATTGTATCTTCATTTAATAAAAAATGTTATTTTTGATATTTTCCATCCTCTAAAATTTGAATTCTTCCCCAAATTTTCACTTCTTTGCCACTTTAAGCAAGATATGATTCCTTTCCCCTCCTGAAATTCCCAATTACAGTCAATTCCATAGAACATAGAATACTAGAGTGGAAACAGGTCCTTCGGCCCACAAGTTGCACCGATCATACCCATACCACTAGACCATAGAACTATCTGTAACTCCCAATCCCATTTAATCCCATGTGCTCATCAACTCGCTGGGGTCTTTTAAAAGACCCCAGCGAGTTCGCCTCCTCAACCACCAATGGCAGCCTATTCCACTCACTCCCTACCCTCTGAGTGAAAAACTTACCTCTAACGTCTCCTCTGTACTTGCCCCCCCTAGCACCTTAAACCTATGTCCTCTTGTAGCGACCATTTCGGCTTTGGGAAATAGCCTCCGAGAATCCACTCCATCTATTCGTGTCAACGTTTTATAAACCTCTATCAGGTCGCCTCTCAACCTTCGTCTCTCCAGGGAGAAGAGACCTAGCCCACTCAACCTGTCTTCATAGGACATGCCTCCCAATCCGGGCAACATCCTTGTAAATCTCCTCTGCACCCTCTCACTAGCTTTCACATCCTTCCTGTAGTGAAGCAACCAGAACCGCGCATGGTACTCCAAGTGGGGTCTGACAAGGGTCGTATAAAGTTGGAGCATTACCTCCTGACTCCTAAACTCAATCTCTCGATTAATGAAGGCCAGTACACCATACGCCTTCTTGACCACATCCTTCACTTGCAAGGCCGATTTAAGACCCGGACCCGGACCACAAAATCCTTCTGCTCCTTAATGCTGTTAAGACTCCTACCCTTGATATTGTACTTCTTCAGCCTATTGTTCCTGCCAAAATGGACCACTACACATTTATCTGCGTTGAAGTCCATCTGCCACTTCTCTGCCTATTCTTGCATCCTATCTATGTCTTGCTGCAACTTCTGACGTCCCTCCAGACTATCCACCACCAGCCTTCGTATCATCAGCAACTTACTAACCCATCCTTCCACTTCCTCACCCAGGTCATTTATGAAAATGACAAACAGCAAGGGCCCTAGAACAGATCCCTGGGGCACTCTACTGGTGACCGATCTCCATGCAGAAAAAGACCCATCTACAACCACTCTCTGCCTTCTGCAGGCAAGCCAGTTCTGGATCCACAAGCCAAAGCCCCTTGAATCTCAGGCCCTCTCACCTTCTCAAGAAGTCTTGCATGGGGGAACCTTATCAAATGCCTTGCTGAAATCCATGTAAACCACATCCACCATTCTTCCTTCATCAATGTGTTCAGTCACATTTTCAAAGAACTCCACTAGGCTTGTAAGGTGTGACCTGCCTTGATAAAGCTATGTGACTATTTCTGATCAAGCTAAACTTCTCTAAATGCTCATAAATCCTGTCCCTCAGGATCTTGTCCATCAACTTACCAACCACTGAGGTCAGACTCACTGGTCAGTGATTTCCCAGGCTATCCCTTTCTTGAAATTGTCTTTGTGTGATGGAGATGGTGCTTATAACTGAATAACTAGGAAACTTTAAAAATTCTGAAAAGTGATGGATTCCCTTTTATAGTCACCATCTTCAAAGCAAGTTCCATTTTATAGTGTTACTAGTTTTCGTAAGTTATTTCCTTTTCCAGACGATAATGGGACTTATTGCCTCTTGCACATCTCCTTGCTTGATACTTCAGTCCAAGTTTTCCATTGAATGAAGTATTTCCATGATTGTCAATGTTGTCCCCGCAGCTGATGCAAGTCTGCCTTTTGACATTAAAAAAATGACCTAAGGTCCACTTTGCATTTGACTCCGAATATTCCATTATTACCGTCTAGATTTTAAAGAAGTGTAATGAAAGTGTAAAGATCTCATAACATATTCCTTTAAACTATAATTTAGTTTGTGTTTTGGGGAAGGATTTTGAGCTGAATAAAGCTGATGTCTTTTTGATAGAAAATACATGAGAAGAGATTGATAGCTAACACGAAGGGAATCAGAAGTCATCAATGAATCCAAACAATAGAAGAGTAGTGAGAAGAGGGATAGGATTAGTTAGAGGCGAATATGGGAATCTATTCATGGAGGCAAAGTGCATGATAAAGATACTAAGTGAGCACTTTCAATCTGTTTTGATATCATCCAAGGAAGAAGGTATTGCATAGTGAAAGAGGAAATAGCTATAATTCCAGAAGGGCAAAAGTAGATGAAGATAGATTAGTTGGCTATATCGAAAAATTGACAAGTCATTATCGCTTGGGGTGCATGTATGAACGCTGAGGGGAGTAAGGATGGAAATTTGAGATACTGACAGAATCTTCCAATCCTGTTTAGGTAAAGGTGTGGCGCCAAAGGACTGGAGAATTGCAATTGTTAAATCATTGTCAAAAATGAATTTCCGAATAAGTTTAGCAACTACAAGCCAGTGTGCTTAATCTGGGTAGTGGGGAAGCTTTTATAAAATCCAGAACTAAATTCGTAGCCATTTGAACAAGTGTGAATTAATTAAGGAAGGTCAACAGGGATGTGTTCAATATAAATCATATTTAACAGACTTTGAGTTTTGTTTGAGTTAACAAAGTTAATGAGAGCATACATGAATTTCCAAAGGTATTTGGTAAAAAGCTATTTAAGGTGTTAAAGTTTCCATTCATGAAATAAAAGGAACAGTGGCAGGTTAGGTAAGAAATTGGCTGAGTGATAGTAAACAGTTAATGAACTATCATTCTTTTCAGATTAGAGGTGGAAGACTGCTTTTTAAAACCTATATTAATGACTTAGACCAGAATATACAGGGCACAATTTCAAAATTTGCAGATGACGCAAAAATTGGAAGAATTGTGAGGATGGGGATAAACTTAACAATGACATAGGCTAGTGGAATGGTAATCATGTCATGCAGTGGGAAATGATGCATTTGATGAAATGAGACAATAAAATCTAAACTGTATGATTCTAATAGAGAGCAGGAGCAGAGGGATCAGTGGAGGGTATATGTGCACAAATTATTGAAGATAACAGCAGATTGAGATAGTAGTTAAATAGGCATATGGCATCCTAAGCTTGTAAATAGAAGCATAGAATACCAAAGCAAGGAAGTTATAATGAGCCCTTGTAAAACATTGATTTGACCTTCATTGGCACACTTGAGGAAGGATGTAAAGGATTTGGAGAGTATGCACAAAATATTTGCAAGTATGTTTCCAGGAACAAGAAACTTCACTTAAGGATGAATTGGAGAAGCTAGGGTTGTTTTTTTTTAGAGGAGAAGATTAGGAGGAGTTTTGATAGAGGTATTCAAAATCATGAGTCTTGACAGTAGAAAGAAACTGTTCCCATTGACAGAAGATTTGAGAATGAGAAGACGCTGTTTCTTTTGTCATTGCGTTAGATCATTAGTGATCTCAGGAAGAGTTTGATATCATGTGTGGTTATGATCTAGAATGCACCATGTGGTAGAGACAGGTTCAGTTGTGGCTTTGAGGGAATTTGATAACTACCTAAACAGGAAGAAAATGCTGGATAATGAGGAAAGGATGAGGCTGGGACTAGCACTGTTGCTTTTGAGAGAGCCAATAAAGTCTGGCTGATGCCAGTACAGAAGCAGGCCATTCTTTGTTCTTGAGAATGTTATAGAGGCTACTTGTTTCATATCAGCATTTATGTTTTCTGCTGAATATTGACACTAGCACAGCTGCGAAGGCTGCTAGCTTACAGCCACATTTTGGAGCTGAAAGAGGGAGAGGAAGAAATGCATGAGCATTTCATGCAGAGAGCATCGCTTTCTATGCCTGGCTTGGTACATACACTGAGAGTGAGACAGCAAGACATCTACTGGGAAAGCGAATGTCTAATGTGGACAATTTCAGACTGAGCTCTGATCCCTGTCTCAGATGGCTAAATTTTGTTTTCCAGCTTCTGACGTGAAGCTTGATCTCTTGAATGAGATTTCAGATGCCTGTGAGCAGTATTAGAACTGTATCTGAGCAGTATTAGAACTGTATCTCAGCAATAATGAGGGCCCTCAGAAAAGAGAAAACATTGAGAACCAACCCTTAAAGGAGGCTGAATGAATGACTGCATGATGGGCTAGTGGGTGTATAACATATGTTGGATGTAGAAGATTGTGTCTTGTTGTTTGACAACAGGGTTGCCTCGATGTTTTGACTTCCTTACGCTCTTACAAAGATTGTTACACCAGTATACTTCCTGAACTGAAACCTCATCTCGCTTTAAAGACTGTGGCAAAATGGAGGTCTTTGTGATATTAAATATAGGGACAGGTAATTTGGTTTCCAGTATGTCTAGTAATTTGTAGCTTGCTAAAACATTTGTTTCCAATTTTTGCAGGTCCAGGAATGTCTGCTACTGCAGATGGATCGTTTACTACAGGCTCTCAGGGAGGTGGTAGCAGCAGTGAAGCCCAACACTTGCTCCAGACATTCTGGCCTCGTGTCATGGAAGAGATACGCAACTTAACCCCGGTAAGTTATTGTGGTCTGTACGCCTTGTTTAATGCTCCCTATAATTTTGGGAATTTTTTTTTCAAGGAGTAAATTGTACATAAAACTGGTGTGAACCAACGGTACTTGATATTTAAATATTAAATGAACCTTTTCTTGCTGAACAGTCGATATTGGATAGTGCATAGTCAATGAGATGTGGTGGAAAAATGGGGCGACATTGAGATGCAATTTATGGGCATATTAAATGTAGTGGTATACATTCAGGACCAAGAAAACCCTTCGGATACATACTTGCTTTCCATTTTAGATTGAATGGTATCGTGTTTCTTGAGTAGTGTTGGGAGTTGCACTCATCCAAGCTAGTGCAGAATATTCCATTACACGACTGACTTGTGCTTTGTAGATTGTGGACATGCATGGCCGGGTAAAGGGGTGAACTGCAGAATGTTTACCCTCTGATTTTACTTTTACTCGGTATTTATATGGCTGTTTTAGTTCAGTTTCTGGTCAGGTCAATGGTTAAACCCCAGGAAGTTGATGATGTGGGTTTTAGCAATGATAATACTGTGAAGGAAGAGGGAGACTGAACCCAGCGCAGATTCAGTTGCCATATCAGCTAAGGTTAGTCATGAAAGTTCTGGCTTCTCGACCTTGCTCCTCACCTGAGATATGGTGACCCTTGGGTTAATTCGCCAGCATTTGGTTCTCTCTGTTTCTCATTCTCGCTCTCTATCACTCATTTCATCAGCTGAACGTTTAATGTTGTCCAGATTTTGCTGCATGCTGCCATGAACTGCTTCATTATTTGAATACTGTGACCATCAGCAAACACTCCCATTGTCTGGAGGGAAGGTCATTGTTGACGGAGTTGAAGATGGTTTTGCCTTGAGGAACTCCTGCAGCAATGTTAAGGGACTGAGATGATTGACCTCTAGCAGCCACAACCTGATTTCAACTAACTTCAATTTAACAAGGCTTCTTAATGTCATGTGACTGGTATCACGGCAGCATTCAATGTCGGTTACTCTTACCTCACCTTTGGAATTCGGCTCTTTAAAAACCCTTTCACGTGATGCGGGTATCTTTAATACACAAACATTTGTTCCCTATTTCTAATTAGCCTTGAAAAGGTGGCAACTTCTTGAACCATTACAGTCCATGCATTGTGGCAACCTCCAAAGTACTGTAGGAAGATTGTTCCAGGATTTTAATCCAGCAATGTGAAGGACCAATGAGTTAGTAACAAATCAGAATGATGTGTAACTTAGAGATGAACTTTCAAGTGGCGTTCCCATTACATCTATTGCCTTTCTATTTCTAAGTGGCAGTAGTCACAGGTTTGGAAGGTGTTGTCGAAGGAGCCTTGGTGAGTTGTGGCAGTGCGTCTTGTGTATGATCCGTATTGCTGGTGGAGGAGTGAATGTTTGAGCTGATGGATGGGGTGTCAATCGAGTGAGCTACTTTTCCTGGGTGGTGTTGAACTTCTTCAGTGTTGTTGGAGCCATATTGGTCCAGGTAAGTGGGAGGAGTTCACCACACTCCTGACTTGCATTTTATAGATTTTAG
Organism: Sphyrna mokarran; assembly: GCA_024679065.1. NCBI lineage: Eukaryota > Metazoa > Chordata > Chondrichthyes > Carcharhiniformes > Carcharhinidae > Sphyrna > Sphyrna mokarran. The sequence continues at coordinate 44,731,369 of JAGIQG010000024.1, forward strand.
GCAAAGTTTGGGAAATAAGGAGGTGAGTTACTTCTCAGTATTCCCAGCCTCTAATCTGCTATTCAATCATGGAATTCCTACAGTGCAGAAGAGAGCCATTTGGGCCAGACAGGACCTTACCCATGCCCTCTTCTTCCTCTCTATCCCTGTAACCCCATACATTTATCTTGGCTAACTCATCTAGCCGACACATTTTGTGATGTTAAGGGACAATTTACTATGGCTAATCTACCTAACCTGCACATCTTTGGACGAGAGGAAGCACACGCAGTCATGGAGAGAACGTGCAAACTCCACACAGTCACCTAAGGCCAGAATTGAACCTGGGTCCCTTGTGCAGTAAGGCAGCACTGTTAACCACTATGCTACCATGCCACCCCACAGTATTTGTGTAATTGATCCAGTTCAGTTTCTGGTCAGTGGTAACCTCAGTAGAGTGATAGGTGATGTTGATACTTCAGTGATGATATTGTCATTAAATGTCCAGGGAAATAGTTACATTCTTTTTTTTGTAATGGTCATTGCCTGGCACCTATTTGGCAGAAATATTTCTTGCCACTTATTAACCCAAACCTCAGGCCTTGCTGCATGTGGAGACAGGTTGCTTCAGCATGTGTGGAGTTAGGAATGTTAGTATGTATTGCTGAGTCATCAACAAACATCCCCACTTATGACCTTATGAAAGGAAGGGCATTGATGAACCAGCTGAAATTGGTTTGAGCTGAGGGCACTACCCCGAGAACTCCTGCAGTGATGTCCTGGGCTGAGATGATTGGCCTCTGACAACTATAGCCAGCCTTAGTGTCCGGTATGACTCCAACCAATTCTGGTTATTACTTGTAGCTTCTGATAGGCCTGTAAGTAACCCTGTGTTATAGTTTCAGCAGGTTGACACCTCAATTTTAGGTATGCCCGTGCTGCTGCTGGCACACTCTCCTGCACTCCAAGCCAGAGTTGAACTCCTGACATTGTGATACTGGTAGGGTGAAGAATATGTCAAGCCATAGGGTTGAAAATTGTGGGGATATACAATTCTGCCGCTGATGGTGGCCCACATCACCTCACGGATGCCTAGCTTTGGATTAGTGGATCTGTTCTAAATCTGTTTAATTTAGCACAGTGGTAGTGGAACATGATGATGGGTACTATCAAGGTGAAGACAGGATTTTGTCTCCACAAAGCTGGTCTCTCCTATCAATACTGTCATGGACAGCTGCATCTACGACAGGCATGTTGCCGATGATGAGGTCAAGTGAAGTTGATGTTGATTTGCATGCAGACCAGATCAGATAAGAATGGCAGAAATCCTTCCCTGAAGGATATTTGTAAACCAAATGGTTTTCTTACAGTTGACAATAGTGCTACAGTCATCATTACTGAAACTAGTTTTTAATTCCAGATTTAGTAGTTGAATTTAAATTCCAGCAGCAGCTTTGATGGGATTTGAACCTGCCACTAACCTGGGCCTGTGGATTACTGGCCCAGTGATTTATTGCTATGACGCTACCTCCTCTTTCGTTCATGTTTGGACCAAGATATAATAAGATCCATGTCAGCACTATTCCTGCATTGCCCAACTTTGCTGCATCTTAACTTATGAAAATCTCATCCCATAGAATTGACTTCCAACGTGCTCTTGATGAGCCTCTCCTAACCTCCACAAATTAATGCCAATCAAAATTTCTGATTACTATTTCCTCATTACTTGAATTAATTTGTTATTATTGTATTGCTATTCACATCCTCACAGACTTTTATGGACCCCTGGTTAAGCAATGCCTCAATTTTAAAATTTGCATCCATTTTTTAGGTCCAAAATTTGCACCTAATCGAAACATATAAGATGATTAGAGGTTTAGATAGGGTGGACAATGATAGCCTTTTTCCTAGGATGGAGAAAGCTAGCACGAGGGGACACAGCTTTAAATTAAGGGGTGATAGTTATAGGACGGATATCAGAGGTAGGTTCTTTACCCAAAGGGTGGTTCGGGAGTGGAATGCCCTGCCTGCAGCAGTTGTAGATGCGCCAAGTTTGGTGGCGTTTAAGAGGTTAGTTGATAAGTATATGGAAGAGAAGGGAATGGTTTAGTATGGAGGGGCATTGCTTTTTATATTGGTCAGCGCAACATCGAAGGCCGAAGGGCCTGTTCTGTGCTGTAATGTTCTATGTTCTATTTTTCAGAAACCCCCATGGCTTCTCTCCTGCTTCTATATAATCTACTCCAACCCCATAAACCTCCCAAAATATTTTTTTCTCCACATCTGGTCTCTTATGCATTCCCAGTTCTTATCCCATATACTCATCCAGAAGTCTTTTAAAAGACCCCAGCAAGTTCGCCTCCACCACCACCGACGGTAGCCGATTCCACTCGCTCACCACCCTCTGAGTGAAAAACTTACCCCTAACATCTCCTCATTACTTGCTCCTCAGCACGTTAAACTTGTGTCCCCTTGGAGTGACCATTTCAGCCTTGGGAAATAGCCTTTGAGAATCCACCCTATCTATACCTCTCAACATTTTATAAGCCTCTATCAGGTCGCCTCTCAACCTTCGTCTCTCCAGGGAGGAGACCTAGCTCCCTCAACCTATCTTCATAGGGCATGCCCCATAATCCAGGCAACATCCTCATAAATCTCCTCTGCACCCTCTCAATAGCTTCCACATCCTTCCTATAGTGAGGTGACCTGAAATGCGCACAATACTCCAAGAAGGGTCTGACAAGGGTCTTATAAAGTTGGAGCATTACCTCCTGACTCCTAAACTCAATCTCTCAATTAATGAAGGCCAGTACTCCATATACATTCTTAACCACATTCTCCACCTGCGAGGCTGATTTGTTGAGCACCTTGTGAAATTTCTACTGTTAAAGATGCAAAATAAAATAATTGTTATTGAATGTTTTCACTAGGGCAATAACTACTCACTTATTTCAGCATCTTGGGATTAACTGAATCACCCATTTTTCTATCTTGGGGTTTGGATATAACATTTTCTACACCGTGTTTTCGTTGCTATACAAAGAGTAGCTACAAAGAGTTGCTATACAAAGAGTGTCATACCTTGTGGTGATCTATAATTCTGTGCTACTTCAATATTCCTATTTTCTACCCAGCTTTTGACTCCTGAGAAACAAACTACATTCTTTGGGAATTTAGCTTGCCTAATACCTCTTTTGGCTGATGCTTGCTGCTTTTTATACTGTTCCTATGTTAAATAGTTAACTTATTAAATAAGCCTTAAAAAATTTAGTTTAAGTTCCAAAGAATCTCCATGTTAATTCCTTTCATTATAAAGTTAATCCCTACATGCTGAGAGGTGTAATTTTAAAATGAATATTTGAATGGCTAATTCTTTGGCGAGTCAGACTGTGCTGTTTGTAGTCAGTGGGCTAGAGATCGCGTTATAATACCTCACTCTCAATTCTCTGATCCATATCCAGAGCTGGACCTCTCAGTCTCAGCCCAAATGGTGAAAAAGTTCAGAAGACTACTAGTCTTAATTCAGAAGGATTTGTGTAACTGGGAATCTGGACTGGTTACAGATCTTCATAATTTGGAAACACCTACAGGCCGTTTACCTAAACTTGGTTTAAATGTTGTACGGTTAATTTCCTTGGTGAAGTTATATATTCAGGATGTTAAAGCAACTTTATAGTATTTTAACTCTTTCTCTCTTGCTGTCTTTTCATATCTGACCCAACAGAATGATTTCAAGGTGCAAGATCTTCCCTTGGCTCGTATCAAGAAGATCATGAAGCTTGATGAAGATGTAAAGGTACACTGATGGCTTGCCAACAACCTATCTACTCAAGTTTATACACGAGCACTTTGTTCACTCATGCACTTGTAGCAGGAGCTAAAGATAAAGTTGTCTCGGTCCAGTCCCAGACGACCGTAGGCTACTCTCTTGAGTGGGAGGGCTGACTGGTGGTGATTTAACCTGAAGATTACCACACCTCAGGTGAGGGGCAAGGTTGCGATGGTGGGGCTTTCATGAATAATCTCAGCAGTATTGGAATTGGATCCACATGTTTGGTGTCATTCTGCATCATGAACCAGCTAACTGAGCGAAGCAGACCTATGCATTGGAGGACTGCCTGATTTTTCTTCCTGTCCCACCCCTCCCCTCTCAAGCCTAAGAAAATTGCTCATTATTTAGTTGTAGCAGTTGTACTTTTATCAGGGCTGAAATGAGCTCACTAAGGTGCTCAAACCTGGAACCTGTTTGGTCTGCACAAGTCAGCTGTCTTTCTCTCCAGATGAAGCAATGGAAAAGCCAATGATTGACTCTTGCATGTTAGTTTCACAAAGAATGATGAGTGATGCCGTTTCCTTTAGAATGAAAATGTTTAGCCGCAGATTTTATCACTGAGTCTATTTTTCCGCTTTCTTTCTTTTAACCCAACAGCTTAGCAACCAAACCAAAACATTGTGACTAGGATTTATTTGCTTACAGCTTAAAACACTTGAACATTCATTAACAAAATCACACATTAGCTGACTTTTGATTCATTTCCATTAAGTCTTTATAAAATGTTTCTTCTGGTTACAAGCACGAATTTAATTCATTTTGGTGTTTTTTCGTCTCAAATTCGGCCTTCATTAGTGGAAAATTGTGGGACTGAAGTTTCTCAGAAAAGCAGTAACTGTACAAAAAGTACCAAATCTGACAGGAAGAAAGTCTGAACATAGATTGGAAGATTTTGTTTTTTTTTAAAAATATGACTGGAAGTGTGTAATGGGAAGAACATAAACAGGGATATGAGGATCCTTAAGCTTGACTTTGACTTCTTAATCTGAGCCCTTATTGATTCTGTTTCAGCTCTTCGCTGGCTTCCATTTTGCTCCTGGAATGTGGTGTTTACCAGCAGCCCAGATTCTTGGTGTTTTTGGTGTGGGTGGATAGTCCACAAATATTGACACTTCAGGGGATCTGTAGTCTTTCAGTCTGAAAGACCATATTGGAGAAACAGTAATTACAGTTGTAATTACAGAAAAATTCTCAATTTGTATATAGCAACAGAAATGTTGTAATTCGGTAAGTACAGAAATTTAATGAAGAGGGTAAAAATTTAAAACAAATATTTCCGATGCTGGAAATCTGAAAATGCTGAAAATACTTGGAGTCTAGCAGTATCTCTGGAGAGAGCAGTTCTGATGATGGGTCATTGACCTGAAGCGTTAACTCTGTTTCACTTTCCACAGCTGCTGCCAGACGTGAATGTTTCCAGAATTTTGTTTTTATTTATGAGGGAAGAAAACCTGATGCCATTGTGCATACTTGAGCATCCTGGGACACAGTTGAAAAAAATTATGCTGGAACAAAGAAGAGAGAATGGAATACTGGAACTATCATCCACTGATGCACTGAGACTCTGAAACATTCCTGATCTGGTCACTAAATCTAGGAACCTTCACTGCAAAATGGGAGCTAGGATGTTATGGACATTTGAGTTACCACATGCTTTGGAATATTTTTAGAGATAACCCGTATCTTGGAATGCAAGCAAAGTTTCAAGAGATTTGTTTCAAAGTTTCAAAGATTCAAGCAAATGGAGAAGGTTGTGTAGAAAGCATATAGTATATTAGCCTTTATAGGAAGGGGTATAGAGTACAAGAGCTGGCCTTTAATGTTGCAGTTGTATAAAACGCTTTATACCTCATTTGGAATATGGTTAGATCTCATTTGGAATACTGCATCCAGTTCTGGTCGCCTTACTACTGGAAGGATGTGGAGACTCTGGAGAGAGTGCAGAGGAGGTTTACCAGGATGCTGCCTGGTATGGAAGGTCTGACTTATGAGGAGAGATTAGGCAAATTGGGACTGTTTTCCTTAGAAAGACGTAGACTTAGAGGAGATCTGATAGAGGTGTACAAGATTTTAAAGGGGATTGATAGAGTAAGCAGGGTTAAGCTTTTTCCTAGGATGGACTCAAATAGCACAAGGAGTCACGGGCTTAGGGTGAGGAGGGTAAGGTATAATTTGGATGCTAGAGGGAGTTTTTTCACACAGAGGGTGGTGGGGGTATGGAATGCGCTGCCAAGTGGTGGAGGCAGGTACTGTGGAGTTATTTAAGAAATACTTAGATGGGCACATGAACAGAATGGGAATGGAGAAGTATAGAAAACTGATTTAAAATAGGGATCATGAGTCTTGGGAGTCCCTGGGAAGTGTGTAAATAGATGATGATATTGATGTATTTGTTCTTATCCTACAGGTGCTTTGGTCCACCTTGTTGTCTAACGAGGGGCATACACGCGATAGGTCATGAGAGGGCTGCTCTTGGATCTTTTCGAGAGTATCCTAGTGCTTCACGTTGTTAGTGTATGCTTGACCTGGACCATCTGATGGGCAACACGACAGCTCAGTGACTATCTCTGTGCTGTGCAGATACATGTATTTGGGCCTGTGTCTGTGGGAGTTTGCGCATTCTCCCCGTGCTTGCGTGGGTTTTCTCCGGGAGCTCCGGTTTCCTCCCACATCCCAAAGATGTGCTCTTAGGCGAATTGGCAAAACAAATTCTCCCTAAATTGTCTCAAATTTGGTTTTTAATCCATAGATCTATAAACATGGACAGGGATCGCGGGTAGAGATGGGAACATCGGGGTGGCGGTGTGGGCTCGTTGGGCCGAAGGGCCTGTTTCCTGTGCTGTTTTGTTCTTTGTGGTACAGTATCCATCATCTGCTCCATTCTCACCCAAACATACAAAACTGATGAGTAGGAAAAGACCAACTGTCCATCATTCTTGCCTCACAAAGTTATGGTCCCCGAATCTTTATAATTAGATACCCTGTACCAACCAGCACATATGTAATCTCCGAAAAAAAGGCAAAAAAAGGGGGCAATGGGCAGGATGGGAAAATAAATTAGGAAGATTCCTTCTTGATTTCTTTGGTCGAATAAAAGCTCATCCATGAGATTAGTTTGACGCTGACCTGCACTGCTAGTCCAGGTCTCGTTTAAAGGGAGCATTTGATCAATGAACCATGAACTCATTGGTCCTGCTGACACTCTGCATTTGGTTAAGTGACAGAGGGAGGGAGCCCAGTAATTGGGGCTGGCCATTGGAATGGGAGGTGGGAGCCAGCCTACTGTGAGGTCAGGGCTGCAGGAGTTGTGGAGGAGAGTCCAGACTGATCCGGGCATGTTAGGGGAGCTAGCAATGGGGGTGTCGGAGGGCCGGCGGTTGGGAAGTTGATAGATCGGCATGTGCGCAGTGGCCCACTCAGTGCTGTGCTGCCGGCTCTTCCAGTGGGAATAAGCCTACTTATTGATTTTCTGAGAGAATCAGGCTGAGCTAATCTGCAATGCACAATGCGTCAGAAATCAGTTTAAAACTGCCGCTGAAAACAACCGTGTGATTTACTCCAGTTTTTAAGCGAATTCACTTTCATGGTCTGGATTCCCAGTGCAACATCTATGCACCTTGTTCTGGGAAATGAGCCCAGATTGGTGATTGATGTCTCAGTGGAGGACAATTTTAGGAGTGATCACAATTCAGGGATCTGTTCTAGGTCCCTTGCTGTTTGTCATTTTCATAAATGACTGGATGATGTTAGGGGTAAGTTTTTCACTCAGGATAGTGAGTGAATGGAATCGGCTGCCATCGGTGGTGGTAGAGGCAAACTCGCTGGGGTCTTTTAAAAGACTTCTGGATGAGTATATGGGATCTAATGGAATTGGAGGTGATGGATAGGTCTATGGCTTGGTAGGTAATAGATGTGATCGGCGCAACTTGTGGGCCGAAGGGCCTTTTTGTGCTGTAGTGATCTATGTTCAATAATCATCTCCACCTCTTCTGTAACCTCTATCTTGTCTGAAACATCTAAACCCTGGAATGCTAAACTGCCAGTCTTGCCCTTCTTTCATCCAAGTCTCCATGTTTGTCACCACAACGTAATTCTTATGTAGTAATTCAAGCTTAAAGTTTATCTGTCTTACCTGTCATTTTCCATGTGTTAAAGCAAGCACACCTCTGACCACCTGCCCTGTCATGTTTATTATAGACTATAAAACAAAGATATTTCTCACACTTAGACTTTATTTAGGTTCCATTTGAAGTGTAAGTATAATCGGTGTTGGTCCTGCCCGTTTAATTAACAATGTACTTTTCTGAGTTGAATTGTATTTAGGAGTTTGATCATTCTCCATGCTTACAGATTTGTTTGCAGAAATTTGTCCTCCAGAAACGCTTTTGATTCAAACTTGTATCATGTGCAGAATTGGAGACAAATTCTTCAAAGCTTATAGGCAATCTATTCATCATGAAACAGTGTTTTTAACGCCAGTCTCTGAGACACAAAGTAGATACACAAGTTTTGGGGACATAGCTAATTCTTAATCCATTATAGTATCTTTCAACACAGGATTTTATTTTAAGGTTAACGTGTTGTGATGCTTAGATGGACACAAAGTACAAATGTATGAATTAGAGAAGTAGGAATAGAAAAGAAATTAAAAACAGTGGTTGGCTATTCATGTCCACAGGATTTATTGGCCCCACCAATTGTGCATCTCCTGCCACGCGTTTAATGGCAACATAGCATGGTTTCAATGGGAATTCCCATTGACAGTGGCAGGATCAGGGGAGCCCAGTGCCAGGAAATGGCGCACTACGCCAATGCTGAGGAGAAACCAGAGGATCAAACCCAACATTTATACACCAATTAAACAAATCCTGCAGCATTGCACTCAGGGAATTAGAAATATATATGCCCATCATTGAAGCACATTTGTAGGCTAGAGTACATGGTGCTGGACATTCAGACGTAATTCTATTGCTAATTTAAAGGAAAAATATTCATACTCTTTACTTTATATTTCTGTAGGAAATATGTCCAGACTGATAATGGAAACCCCCTATGTAAATCTGTCACGCTGTAATTACACCCTCTGCTACCAAGTGAAGTAACTGCAGCAATTCTGCTGAGGGTGAAGGTATAATTATAGCAAAACAAGTTTTACATCGGCAGTTTCTATTGTAAGTATGAATGTCGAATTTGGAATGGAATATTACATAGAACGCTACAGCACAAACAGGCCCTTCGGCCCACAAGTTGCACCAATCACATCTATACCTACCAAGCCATAGACCTATCTATAACCCCCAATCCCATTAGATCCCGTATACTCATCCAGAAGTCTTTTAAAAGACCCCAGCGAGTTCACCTCTACCACCACCGACAGCAGCCGATTCCATTTACTCAACAACCTCTGATTGAAAAACTTAGCCCTAACATCTCCTCTGTACTTGCTTCCCTGCACCTTAAATCTGTGTCCTCTTGTAGCGATCATTTCAGCCCTGGGAAATAGGGTGGATTCTCAGAGGCTATCTATTCCTCTCAACATTTTATAAACCTCTATCAGGTTGCGTCTCAACCTTCGTCTCTCCAGGGAGAAGAGTCCCAGCTCCCTCAACCTATCTTCATACGGCATGCCTCCCAATCCAGGCAGCATCCTTGTAAATCTCCTCTGCACCCTTCCAATAGCTTCCACATTCTTCCTATAGTGAGGCGACCAGAACTGCGCACAGTATTCCAAGTGGGGTCTGACAACGGTCTTATAAAGTTGCAGCATTACCTCCCGACTCCAAAACTCAATCCCATGATTAATGAAGGCCAGTACACCATATGCCTTCCTGACCACATCCTCCACCTGCCGGCCCATTTAAGAGTCCTATGGACCCGGACCCCAAGATCCTTCTGCTCTTCAACACAGCTAAGACTTATACCCTTGATGTTGTACTCCTTCATCCCATTGGTCCTGCCAAAATGGACCACTACACATTTATCCGTGTTGAAGTCCATCTGCCACTTCTCCCCAATCTTGCATCCTATCTATGTCCCGCTGCAACTTCTGACATCCCTCCAGACCATCCACAACACCACTGACCTTCATATCGTCGGCGAACTTACTAACCCATCCCTCCACTTCTTCATCCAGGTCATTTATGAAAATGACAAACAGCAAGGATCCCAGAACAAATCCCTGGGGCATTCCACTGGTGACCGACCTCCATGCAGAAAAAGACCTATCCACAACCACTCTCTGCCTTCTGCAGGCAAGCCAGTTCTGGATCCACGAGGCCAAAGCCCCTTGGACCCCATGCCCTCTCACCTTCTCAAGAAGTCTTGCATGGGCGACCTTATCAAACGCCTTGCTGAAGTCCATGTACACCACGTCCACCGCTCTTCCTTCGTCAATGTATTCAGTTACATTTTCAAAGAACTCAACTAGGCTCGTAAGGCATAATCTGCCCTTGACAAAACCATGCTGACTACTTCTGATCATTCTAAACTTCTTCAAGTGCTTGTAAATCTTGTCCCTCAGAAGCCTCTCCACCAGCTTACCAACCACTGAGGTCAGGCTCACCGGTCGGTAATTTCCCGGACTATCCCTGTTCCCTTTCTTGAAAATAGGGACCACATCCGCAATCCTCCAGAACCTCTCCCGTCTCCATCGACGACGCAAAGATCATCGCCAGGGGCTCTGCAATGACATCCCTCACCTCCCACAATAACCTGACAGTTCCCGCGTCCTACCAAAACCTCCTTATCTCATCGGAACGTTGTTGTGCAGAGCCCCAGACAAACATTCCTTGAATATCCGCCACCTTCCTTCTGTACTTTTCCCCAGAAACGCCTCCTTCCAGTTTATTCGTCCAATTATCTGCCTGATGTCTTCATATTTCCCCTTACTTCAGAAAAACACTATGCCCTTAGTAGATAAGTTTATGGATGAAAAGGGAATGGTTTAGGTTGGAGGGTCATTGCTTTTTCTTAATTGGTCGGCGCAACATCAAAGGCTGGAGGGCCTGTTCTGCGCTGTAATGTTCTACGTTCTATGTTCTAACACCTTCCTAGCATGCCTGATCCTATCTCTTTCCAATGCTATCGTGAAGGAGATAGAATTCTGATCTCCGTCCCCAAGATGCTCTCCTACTGAGAGATCCGACACCTGTCCTGGTTCATTAGCCAGCATCAGGTCAAGTACAGCCTCTCCTCTCGTAGGCTTATCCACGTACTGTGTCAGGAAATCCTCCTGAACACACCTAACAAACTCCTCCCCATCCAAACACCTTACCCTTGGGATGTTCCAGTCAATGTTTGGGAAATTGAAGTCTCCCATCACGACAACTCTGTTATTTCTACATCTCTCTAGGATCTGTTTCCCTATCGGCCCAGCTCTGCAACTTGTCCAAGTCACTCTGTAAACTATAACACCCCTCTTCACTATCTACCACTCCACCGACTTTAGTAAATTTGCAGATGACACTAAAGTCGGTGGAGTGGTAGATAGTGAAGAGGGGTGTTATAGTTTACAGAGTGACTTGGACAAGTTGCAGAGCTGGGCGGAGAGGTGGCAAATGGAGTTTAATGTGGAAAAGTGTGAGGTAATGCACTTTGGCAGGAACAATAAATGTGTAGAGTAAAGGGCTAATGGTAGGGTTCTTAATAGTGTTGAGGAACAGAAGGATCTTGGTGTATGTGTCAATAGATCCCTGAAAGTAGGCAGTCAAGTGGATAAAGTTGTTAAGAAGGCAGATGGAGTCTTAGCTTTTATTGGCAGGGGGATTGAATTTAGGAGCCGCAGCATCATGTTGCAACTGTACAAAAATCTAGTGCGGCCGCACTTGGAGTATTGTGTGCAGTTCTGGTCCCCACATTATAAGAAAGATGTGGAGGCATTGGAGAGGGTACAGAGGAGGTTTACCAGGATGTTGCCTGGTATGGAGGGCAGGTCCTATGAAGAGAGGTTGAAGGATTTGAGGTTGTTTTCGTTAGAAAGGAGGCGGCTAAGAGGGGATATTATTGAAGCATATAAGATGATTAGAGGTTTAGATAGGGTGGACAGTGATGGCCTTTTTCCTAGGATGGAGAAAGCTAGCACGACGGGACACAGCTTTAAATTAAGGGGTATGAGTTATAGGACGGATATCAGAGGTAGGTTCTTTACTCAAGAGTGATTAGGGAGTGGAATGCCCTGCCTGCAGCTGTTGTAGATGCGCCAAGTTTGGTGGCGTTTAAGAGGTTAGTTGATAAGTATATGGAAGAGACGGGAATGGTTTAGTTTGGAGGGGCATTGCTTTTTATTTTGGTCGGCACAACATCGAAGGCCGAAGGGCCTGTTCTGTGCTGTAATGTTCTATGTTCTATCTGCACCTCAACTGTCCTGTCACTATTGGGCGGCCTATAGAATACACCCAGCAAAGTTATCGACCCTTTGCTGTTCCTAACTTCCACCCACAGAAACTCCGTAGACAGTCCCTCCACAGCATCCACCTTCTCTGCAGCCATGACACTGTTCCTGATCAATAGTGCCACACCACCACTTCTTTTGCCCCGAACTCTGTCCTTCCTGAAGTACCCAGTCCTGTCCCTGAGACATCCAAGTCTCTGTAATAGCCACCACATCACATTCTCAAGCAGCAATCCACGCCCTAAGCTCATCTACCTTATTTACTACACTCCCGGCGTTAAAATAGACACACCTCAGCCCCTCAGTCTGGACATTTCCCTTCTCCATCACCCGTCTAACCTTCCTCTCATACTGTCTACAGTCCTTCCCTACCTGGGAGCTAACCTTCTTGCTCTCAGTTTCCTCATCACTATTCCCTCCCCGCAACCTTTCTAGTTTAAAGAATATTGTTGACGAGGAACATACTGTACAAACATTCAAATTAAGAGCAGGATGTTTGACCCCTCAAGTCTGATCTGCGTTTCAATAAAATTTATCACTGGCTTGATAACCTTAGATCCTTGACTGTCAAGGAAGTCGATCTACTTTTATTCTCTGGGGAATAGAATTCAAGACTTATGATCCTCCAAGAGAAAAAGTTTCTCCTCATCTCATTTCTATTGGGAAATGTCTTATTTTAAACTGTATTGGTCTCTTTCACTAGGGGAGACATTCTTTCAGCATCTATCCTGTCAAGTCCCCTCAGGATCTTGTGTCTCAATAAACCTTTAAACTTCAGTGGATACAAGCCCAAACAGTCCGATCATTCCTCATAAGATAACGTATTCTTCTCAGGAGCCAAGTGAATGTTTCCCAAATTGCAATTCCAATTATATCCTTTTTTTTAAATAAAACACCAAAACTTTATACTATATTGCAAATGTGGTCTCACCAATGCCCTGTACAAATGTAGCAAAACATCTCTACTTTCATATTCTGTTCTTCTTGCAATAAGTAGAACTTGGAGCATGGATTGGTACCTGGGACTACGATGCTGTGGTCATTATGGAGACATGGTTAGAACAAGGACAGGAATGGTTGTTGGCAGTTCCAGAGCATAGTTGTTTCAATAAGAGTAGGGAAGGTGGTAAAAGAGGTGGAGAAGTAACATTATTAATCAAGGAAAGTTTAACGGCTGCTGAAAGGCATTTCAAGGGGTACCTGCCTACTGAGGTAATATGGGCTAAAGTTAGAAATAAGAGAGGAGCGGTCACATTGCTAGGAATTTTCTACAGGCCCCCAAATAGTAGTAGAGATGAGGAGGAGATTATGGCTAGGTGTGGAGGTCACAGGGTATTTATCATGGGTGACTTTAACTTTCCAAATATTGATTGGAACTTTTATATGTCGAATAGTTCAGATGGGGCATTTTTTGTACAGTGTGTGCAGGAGAGTTTCCTGATACAATAAGTAGGTAAGCTGACAAGAGATGGGGCCACATTGGACTTGGTACTGGGTAATGAACCGGGCCAAGTGTTAGATTTGTTTGTGGGAGAACACTTTGGAGATAGTGACCACAATTCGGTGTCCTTCATTATTGCAATGGAGAGGGATAGGGTCTCACAACAGGGCAAGGTTTATAATTGATATAGGGAATAATGATGCGATTAGGCAAAAATGAGGGGGCTTAAATTGGGAACAGAAATGTCAGATAAAGGCACAAATGAAAAATGGAGCTTGTTCAAGGAACAAATACAATGTGTCCTTGATGAGTATTTCCCTGTCAGGCAGGAAGGAAATGGCCGAGTGAGGGAATCATGGTTCACAAAGGAGGTTGAATGTCTTGTCAAGAGGAAAAACGAAGCACATGTAAGGATGAGAAAACAAGATTCAGTTGGGTCACTTGAAGGTTACAAGGAATGAGTTATAAAAGGGCTTGTGGTGGGAGAGACATGAGAACTCCTTGGTAGGTCTGATCAAGGAAAACACCAAGGCTTTTTACTCTTATGTGAGAAATAAAAGAAGGACCAAGGTGAGTATTGTAGGTAAAATAATACCTCTGACGCTGTTAGTGAGTCAAAATACATGGCTTTTATTTCAAAAGTTTTGACATTTATTCCAGAGATTTGGGAGAAACTGGTTCCAACCAAGACTACCAGCCCTCTCATAGAACACAAACAAAAGTGGGTATTTATACATTGAGCTCCAGCAGTAATCATAATTCGAAGTTCCAATTCCTGCCAGACCTCCAGGGTTTCCTTCCTTGCTCATGATTTAGTTTCAGAGTTGACCAGAGATTATGGTCCAGCTGGCAGCTGCAGTCATGACACAGGCTTAATCTGGTCATGATTCAAATCCCTTCTGCATTCCTTACGTGTTTTTGAAGTAACTTGTGCGATTCCGGCTGTCCCAGCAGGATTCTTGCTATTAAAAGCCAGTATCGCGATCTGCCATCAGCAGTAGTCAAAAGCCGGTATTGTAATATACCATCTGTGTAACGATGGCCAATGAACATAAATAGGTAAGATTTGCAAAGTCTACAAAATAACAGCCACGTTAAACTATGTCTTTATAAAAATGAGAGTTAAAGCATGTAAGATATGAACAAATAACTTTACTAATGCCAGGAGCAATATAAGCTAAAGGAGATCAGCCATGAGGAAGGCTGTGACATATCCTAGGTACAAAATGCATTAACTCTTTCCCTAGTTCAGTGAGGTTAGGGCCGGTCAAGGATAGTAGTGGGAACTTGTGCATGGTGATAGAAGAGATAGGTGAAGCGTTGAATGAATACTTTTCTTCAGTGCTCACTAAGGAGAGGGGCCACGTTTTTGAGAATGAGATACAGATAGCTGTTCTGAGGGAAGATGTAATTGAAAAACTTGAGGGTGGATAAGTTCCGTGGGCCAGATGGAATACACCCAAGGATACTTTGGGAGGCAAGGGATGAGATTGCAGAGCCTTTAGCTTTGATCTTTGGGTCCTCACTGTCCACAGGGATTTGCCAGAGGACTGGAGATTGGCGAATAGAACAAAGAACAAAACAGCACGGGAAACAGGCCCTTCGGCCCAACGAGCCCGTGCCGCCACCCCAATGTTCCCACCTCTACTCGCGATCCATGTCCATGTTTATACAATGTTGTTCCTCCCTTTAAGAAAGGAAATAGGAATGACCCTAGTAATTATTAGGCCGGTTAGTCTTACTTCGGTCTTTGGTAAGTTAATGGAAAAGCTCCTCAGGGACAGGATTTATGACCATTTGGAAAGATGCAGCTTAATCCAGGATAATCAGCACGGATTCATGAGAGGTAACTGTTGCCATACAAATTTGATTAAATCCTTTGAGGAGGTAACTAAGTGTACAGGTGAAGGTAGAGCAGTTGATATCATATATGTGGATTTTAGTAAGGCGTTTGATAAGATTCCCCATCGTAAGCTCATGAAGAAAGTAAGGAGGTGAAGGATAGAAAGAAATTTGGCTGATTGAATAAGTAACTGGCTATCTCATAGGTAGGGGCTGAGAGAAAATTTTCAGACTGGAAACCAGTTACAAGCAGTGTACCACAGGGATCAGTGCTGGGTCCTCTGCTATTCGTGATTTTTATCAATAACTTGGAAAAGGGGGCTGAAGGGTGGATTAATAAATTTGCTGATGACAATATTGGTGGAGTAGTGGATGACGTAGAGGCCTCTTACAGGCTGCAAAGAAACATTGTTATGGTGCAGAGTTGAGCCCAAAAATGGCAGATGGAGTTTAACTCTGATAAGTGTGAAGTGATTCATTTTGATAGGACAAACTTGAATGCGGATTATAGGGTCACTGGCAGTGTTTGAAGAATGTGGAGGAACAGAGATATCTTGGGGTTCATGCAAAGAACATCCACATCATATTCACAAATCTCTGAAGGTTGCCACTCAAGTGAATAGAACTGTGAAAAAGGCTTATAGAGTATTAGTGTTTATTAATGGGGGTTTGAACAAAGAACAAAACAACACGGGAAACAGGCCCTTTGGCCCAACGAGCCCACGCCACCATCTCGACGTTCCCACTTGCCCCCATGATCCCCGTTTTGTGTTTATAGAAATCTGCATTGGAACCAAATTAGCAAGACAATTTAGAGAGAATTTGTTTTGCCAATCAGCCTAAGAGCAGTTCTTTGGGATGTGGGAGGAAACCGGAGCACCTGGAGAAAACCCATGCAAGCACAGGGAGAACGCACAAACTCCCACAGATTCAGGCCCAAATCCATGTATCTGCACAGCACAGCGATAGCCCCTGAGCTGTCGTGTTGCCCATCAACTGGTCCAGTTCAAGTGTACACTAATGACGTGAAGCACTAGGATACTCTCAAAAAATCCAAGAGCAGCCCTCTCACAACCCATCACGTGTATGCCCCTTGTTGGATAACAAGGTGGACCGAAATACCTGTAGGATAAAACAGAAATACGTCAATATCATGCACAACTTGCACAATTCCCAGGGAACTCCCAAGGCTTATGATCCCTATTTTAAATCAGTCTTCTATATCCTTCCATCCCCATTCTGTTCATGTGCCCATCTAAGTATCTCTTAAATCTCTTTTCACCCTTTGTGTGAAAAAACTCACTCTAGCATCCAAATTATACCTTACCCCCCCTCTCCCTAAGCCCGTGACCCCTCGTGATATTTGATTCCAACATAGGAAAAAGCTTACCACTATTTACTCCATCTATACCCTTCATAATCTTGTACACCTCTATTAGATATAGAACATTACAGCGCAGAACAGACCCTTCGGCCTTCGATGTTGCGCCGACCAATTAGGAACAAGCAGTGACCCTCTAACCTAAACCATTCCCCTTTCATCCATAAACTTATCTACTAACCTCTTAAACGCCACCAAACTTGGCGCATCTACAACTGCAGCAGGCAGGGCATTCCATACCTTACCACCCTCTGGGTAAAGAACCTACCTCTGACATCCATCCTATAACTACCACCCCTTAATTTAAAGCTATGTCCCCTCGTGCTAGCTTTCTCCATCCTAGGGAAAAGGCTATCACTGTCCACCCTATCTAAACCTCTAATCATCTTATATGTTTCAATAAGGTCTCCTCTTAGCCGCCTTCTTTCTAACGAAAACAACCTCAAATCCTCAGCCTCTCTTTATAAGACCTGCCTTCCATACCAGGCAACATCCTGGTAAACCTCCTCTGTACCTCTCCAATGCCTCCACATCTTTCTTATAATGCGGGGACCAGAACTGTACACAATACTCCAAGTGCGGCCGCACTAGAGTTTTGTACAGTTGAACATGACGTTGCGGCTCCGAAATTCAATCCCCCTACCAATAAAAGCTAAGACTCCGTATGCCTTCTTAACAACCTTATCGACTTGATTGCCAACTTTCAAGGATCTATGCACATATACACCAAGATCCCTCTGTTCTTCAACACTATTAAGAGTCCTACCATTAGCCCTATACTCTACACATTTGTTATTCCTGCCAACGTGAATTACCTCACACTTTTCCGCATTAAACTCCATTTGCCACCTCTCGGCCCAGCTCTGCAACTTGTCCAAGTCTCTCTGCAAACTATAACACCCCTCTTCACTATTTACCACTCCTCCGACTTTGGTGTCATCCGCAAATTTACTAATCCATCCTTCAATACCCTCATCCAGATCATTTATAAAAAATTACAAACAGCAGGGGCCCCAAAACAGACCCCTGAGGTACACCACTTGTAACCGAACTCCACGATGAATATCTCCCATCAACCACCACCTTCTGTCTTCTATCTGCTAGCCAATTCCTAATCCAATTAGCTAAATCACCCTCTATCCCATACATCTGCATTTTCTGGAGAAGCCTTCCATGGGGCACCTTATCGAACGCCTTACTAAAGTCCATATATACCACATCAACTGCCTTACCCCCATCCACCTCTTTGGTCACTTTTTCAAAAAACTCAATAAGGTTAGTAAAGCACGACCTGCCCTTCACAAAACCATGCTGACTATCCCCAATCAATTCATTTCTCTCTAAATAATTATAAATCCTATCCCTAATAATTCTCTCCAATACTTTGCCCACAACAGAAGTAAGACTCACCGGCCTATAATTCCCTGGAAAGTGTCTCTTCCCCTTCTTGAACAATGGGACCACATTCGCTATCCTCCAGTCTTCCGGCACTATACCCGTAACCAGCGACGACCTGAAGATCAGAGCCAGAGGCTCTGCAATCTCCTCTCTCGCCTCCCAGAGAATCCTAGGGTAAATCCCGTCCGGCCCAGGGGACTTATCTAACTTCAAATCCTCAAAAATATCTAACACATCCTCCTTATCTACTTCAATACTTTCCAGTTTGCAACCCTGTATCCCAGTGTTCTCCACAACTACATTTACATCTCCCTGCGTGAATAACTACTCTCTACGTCTACATCTTTCTAAAGAAAGCAGCCTCAGTTTGCCTAACGTCGTAACCCAGACCTTCCATACCAGGCAGCATCCTGGTAAACTTCCTCTGCACTCTCTCCAGGGCTTGAGTTTGAGTTGTGGGGTTATGCTGCAATTGTACTGGATGTCGGTGAGACCACGTTTGGATTATCATCTGCAGTTCTGGTCACCTCACTATAAGAAGGATATGGAAGCATTGGAGAGAGTGTAGAGGAGATTTAACATAGAACATAGAACGTTACAGCGCAGAACAGGCACCTCGGCCCTCGATGTTGCGCCGACCAATTAAGAAAAAGCAATGACCCTCTAACCTAAACCATTCCCTTTTCATCCATAAACTTATCCATGGACCTCTTAAACGCCCCCAAACTTGGTGCATCTACAACTGCAGCAGGCAGGGCATTCCATACCCTTACCACCCTCTGGGTAAAGAACCTACCTCTGACATCCGTCCTATAACTACCACCCCTTAATTTAAAGCTATGTCCCCTCGTGCTAGCTTTATCCATCCTAGGAAAAAGGCTATCACTGTCCACCCTATCTAAACCTCTAATCATCTTATATGTTTCAATAAGGTCTCCTCTTAGCCGCCTTCTTTCTAACGAAAACAACCTCAAATTCCTCAGCCTCTCTTCACAAGACCTGCCCTCCATACCAGGCAACATCCTGGTAAACCTCCTCTGTACCCTCTCCAATGCCTCCACATCTTTCTTATAATGCGGGGACCAGAACTGCACACAATACTCCAAGTGCGCCGCACTAGAGTTTTGTACAGTTGCAACATGACGTTGCGGCTCCGAAATTCAACCCCCCTACCAATAAAAGCTAAGACTCCATATGCCTTCTTAACAACCTTATCGACTTGATTGCCAACTTTCAGGGATCTATGCACATATACACCAAGATCCCTCTGTTCTTCAACACTATTAAGAGTCCTATCATTAGCCCTATACTCTACACATTTGTTATTCTTGCCAAAGTGAATTACCTCACACTTTTCCTCATTAAACTCCATTAGCCACCTCTCGGCCCAGCTCTGCAACTTGTCCAAGTCTCTCTGCAAACTATAACACCCCTCTTCACTATCTACCACTCCTCCGACTTTGGTGTCATAAAGAGCAGCCTTCGACGCATCATCTCTCCCTCAAAATCAATGCAAAATTCAATCATGTTATGATTGTTGCTAGTTGGGAGCAATGATCATGAAAGTTGGGGGCACATTTACTATGAGGTTATTTATCCAGTGTGTCTCATTTTCCATTCCAGGCAACATACCAGGATCTTGCCTGGTATGGAAGGCAGGTCTTATGAAGAGAGGCTGAGGGATTTGAGGTTGTTTTCGTTAGAAAGAAGGCAGCTAAGAGGAGACCTTATTGGAACATATAAGATGATTAGAGGTTTAGATAGGGTGGACAGTGATAGCCTTTTTCCTAGGATGGAGAAAGCTAGCACGAGGGGACATAGCTTTAAATTAAGGGGTGGTAGTTATAGGACGGATATCAGAGGTAGTTCTTTACCCAGAGGGTGGTTAGGGAGTGGAATGCCCTGCCTGCGGCAGTTGTAGATGCGCCAAGTTTGGTGGCGTTTAAGAGGTTAGTAGATAAGTTTATGGACGAAAAGGGAATGGTTTAGGTTAGAGGGTCATTGCTTTTTGATGGAACTTTAGTTCTATCCTTTTATTATTTTTGCAACAACTTCTGGCGATGATATTTGCGTTGTCGATGGAGATGGGAGATTTTCCAAGGATTGCGCTTGTGGTCCCCATTTCAAGAAAGGGAACGGGGTAGCCCAGGAAATTACCTCAGTGATTGGTAAATTGATGGACAAGATCCTGAGGGACAGGATTTATGAACATTTAGAGAAATTTAGTATGATCAAAAATAGTCAGTACGGCTTTGTGAAAAGCAGATTGTGCCTCAGGAGCCTGGTTGAGTTCTTTGAAAATGTGACTAATCACATCAATGAAGGAAGAGTGGTAGATGTGGTTCATATGGACTTCAGCAAGACGTTCGATAAGGTCTCCCATGCAAGACTTCTTGAGAAAGTGAGGGGGCATGAGTTCCAAGGGGCTGTTGCCTTGTGGATCCAAAACTGGCTTGCCCGCAGAAGGCAGAGAGTGGTCGTAGATGGGTCTTGTTCTGCGTGGAGATCGGTCACCAATGGAGTGCCCCAGGGATCTGTTCTGGGACCCTTGCTGTTTGTAATTTTCATAAATGACCTAGATGAGGAAGTGGAGGGATGTGTTGGTAAGTTTGCCGACGACACGGAGGTTGGTGGTGTTGTGTTTTGTTTGGAGGGATGTCTGAAGTTGCAGTGTAACATAGGATGCAAGACTGGGTGGAGAAGTGGCAAATGGACTTCAACCCAGATAAATGTGTGGTGATCCATTTTGGCAGGTGAAATGGGATAAAGATGTTTAATATCAAGGGTAAGGTTCTTAGTGTAGAGGATCAGAAGGACCTTGGAATCTGAGTCCATTGGACTCTTAAATCGGCCTCGCAGGTAGAGGATATGATTAAGAAGATGTATGGTGTACTGCCCTTCATCAATAGAAGGATTGAGTTTAGGAGTTGGGAGATGATGCTACAGCTTTATAAAACCCCAGTCAGACCCCTCATGGAGTATGTGCTTAGTTCTGCTTGTCTCATACAGGAGGGATGTAGAAACTATTGAAAGGTGCAGAGGAGATTTACAAAAGTGTTGCCTGGATTGGGTGGTATGCCTTATGAGGATAGGTTGAGGGAGCTGAGTCTTTTCTCCTTGAAGAGATGAAGGATGAGAGGGGACCTGATAGAAGTGTACAAGATGTTGAGAGGTATAGAGCAGGTGAATTCTCAGATTTTTTTCCCAGAACTGAAATGGTTGCCACAAGGGGACACAGGTTTAAGGTGCTAGTGAGTATGTACAGAGGAGATGTCGGGTAAGTTTTTCACTTGAGGATGGTGGGTGAGTGGAATCAGCTGCCATTAGTAGTGGTGGAGGCAAATTCGATAGGGTTTTTTAAGAGACTTCTGGATGAGTACATGGGACTTAATAGGATTGAGGGTTACAGGTAAGCATAGTAGGTAGCGATATGATAGTGCAACTTGTGGGCTGAAGGGCATGTTTGTGCTGTAGTTTTTCTATGTTCTATGTTTCTTGCTTTATCTGCTGGCTCACTCTTAAATTCATATGCTCTCCCTTCCTGCCATTCTATGACAATCTTCCCCTTAATGCAACTTTGCTCTCTTGACTTGTCTTCTCTCTCATTTATCACATTTTCCCATGCATAATACCTTGACCTAAACTATTTAATTTAAAGCTCTATTGCTATAGTTGCACACCTTACCAGCATTCCATATAGTTCTGATGAAGACACTCCCAATGGCACAGCATCACTTTTCCTTTGTGTTGGTGCCCCACAAATTAAAACCCTCATTCTCTCTCACATTTGACTGTCAGATTTGTTTATCATATGTCAATTTATTCATGGCTCAGGTTTTGCTTTTTAATTAATCTTTAATTACCTCCAAAACAGAATATCTTTCTTAGTCTTATCTATTCCATTGCTACCTACATGAATCATGACCATGGGTTCGTCCACACTCCCTTTGGGAGTTTCTTTTTGTTCCAGAGCAGATGTCCTGAGCACAGGCACTGGGCAAGACTGCAGACTAGAATACCTCTGACTTCTCCTGCTACCACTGCATTGATATTAATTCTCGGCACTTAAAGAACTTTCTGTATCATGGTGTCCTGGTCTCCACTTGTACCTTGATCCCCTTGCCTGTCTCATTCACCCTGCTTTCTCTGAATTGGAATAAAGTGTACCGATAACCTTTTGTCATCCCTAATGCATTTGGTGTCAGCCCACCAACCCCCGACTAACTTTCTCCAGCTGCAGATGTGTTTGCTTTAGATCACACTGGTGTCTAGGAGCTCTCATTTTGCAGTCATAATTAACTGCCTTGCCATCTTTAAGTATTGTGTGCAAAACCTTACAATTAGTAATAAATGACAAATTTTGAAAAACATGAGAATTTTGAAAAACAGCCAATTAATTAGTTGTTTCCCTGTGACGTCACATGCACAGGTGAGCCTTTGTTGTTATACTCCTCTTTTGTTTGAAGGAGGGTGTCCTTTCATATTGCTTGAAGTCTCTTCTTACATAGTAACCATACAGAGATGTAACATATGTCTATCGATATTGTGGAAAGATTATTTGGAATGCTGTCTTGGATTCTTGGTAAAGGTTTGTATATTAAGAAGTTGTTTCATTTAAAATGTTTTCCTGCATACAGTAGCTAGGCACCTGATGTGTTCTTGTTATGTGGTGTCTTATTAAAAATGCCTCTATCCTTATTTAAAATATCAAATCAAACTATCTTTTCATTAATTGTTACTTAATGCCTTTAATGTACCAACAATATTATAGCCTGTAGTGCTGATCAAGATAAGTGTGTCTCACTTCTAAAGCAACAACTGAAACCTGTTCAATAAATAACTGAAGTTTGAGTGTTCTCCCCTGTAGTTGTGAATTCCTGATGGAAGGATAAATATCAAAGGAATTTCTGAAATCTTCAAATTACTCACCTGTCTAATCTTGAATGTGATTATTTTATAAACACTTAACAACATCCTGTTTCAACTTGCAGCCGAGTAACACAAAATTGGAGATGGTTTTTAAATTTCTTATAAGTTCCTGAAATATGTGGAACTTTGTACAGTGAGCAGTGCCTCACAGCCTTGAATTAGTAAGGTGCTGTCAGTGGAAGTGTTTTGATCAACCTTTCTTCATTAACAGCATATGACAAGAGGAGAGACTTTTACTATGTAACCTTCATATTCTCCTTTTATCTTTACAGATGATTAGTGCAGAGGCACCAGTGCTATTTGCGAAGGCAGCTCAGATTTTCATTACAGAGTTATCCTTGCGAGCATGGATACACACTGAAGATAACAAACGCAGGACTCTGCAGGTATTCCGAACACTGTGGACTTGCTAAAATAGGAAGTTTGACTGCAAAGGAAGGTTTAAAATGAGAATGCGATAATCCAGCAACAAGACTGTGCAAGGAGGCTTGCTTCAACTGATCTCCACATCAGAGCAGGATTCTGGATATCAGTTCAGGAAACTGGGGAAAATTCACCTTGAGAGGGTGTCTTTCTCCAATACTCCTTTCATACCAATTGCACCTACACAGGATGCTTACGCACTTTCTGTCCCACACTCCCTGTCAAAGCAGAATAGTGAGAATGAAAGGAGTTTGACAGAATTCCTAAAAGGAATATTTATTATCACAGCTGCTATTTACAGATTATCACTAAAAATTGCTTAACTAGAATTATGTTTTAATACACTATTTGTTTCATGTAGTAGCGGCACCAGTATTGCTGACATGAAACACCTATTTTGGTGTCAGTGTTATTATTACGTCAGTGGTTATTGCTGCTACGTGGAAGTAGTTAACAGCTGGTGTAGCCAAAATAACAGACTTTAGTACCTTTGTGAATTTTCTTTTGCTAACACAAACAGATGACTGGCGTCTTGAGAGGAAAAGTGAAATTTGGGAAGATGAGGGGAGTTTCCATCCACAACGTTGTCATTTTTATGATAGACAATCTATTTCATTTTTACCCTAAGGTGTGGTTTTGAAACTATCTGACACACTCAGCTGTTCTGTAAGGTTAATCCACAGCATCCTTCCAATAATTATTACAGCTAGCAGCCTTGCTAAAATCTCAGCAAAACTGGTACATCTCCACAGAGTAGAGGATGTATGAGTGTGCCCCAGTCTGCTCGCGGCATTGGGGAGCAGGCTACATGTCTGATAGAATACAATTTAAATATTGATGTAAAGAAGCATAACTTTGAAATTTCCCATTTTTTTCATTGCCTTTTGGTGTGGATTGTATGATTCCACGGGCAGTGGGCAGCTATTGATTGATGGTGACACAGTGATATCTCGCACATGCAGTTGCCCACTAGGGTTGGCTTAGTCTGTTGGTATCGCTTACTAATGATTGAGGTTTGAGGATAGTAGACCAGAATTGAGCTAAACCTTGTTTCTAATCCAAAGCCCATACCATTTACTTTTCCACTGTAGTTGCTTAATATGAAATATTGGGAACTGTGACTAGTTCTCCTTTCCTTAGCTGTCCATTTTTCCATTTACTGAAGTATTTTGCAATGAGTTGTAATATCTCAGCTGCTGAGACTAAATAGTTCACACTAACCAGGATATAGCCATGTGTTTCTACAGATACTCATAAGTTCAAAGTTAAAGTTTCACTTATTATTAGTCACATGTAGGCTTATATTAATATTACAATGAAGCTACTGTGAAAATCTCCACACTTCGGTGCCTGATTGGGTACACTGATGGAGAATTTAACATGGCCAATGCAACTAGCCAGTCTTTTGGACTGAGAGGAAACCAGAGTATCTGGAGGAAACCCACACAGACACGAGACAAATGTACAAAGTCCACACAGACAGTGACCCAAGGCCGGAATCGAACCTGGGTGCCAAGCACTGTAAAGCAGCAGTGCTAACCACTATGCCACCGTACTGTACATCTGATGTTTTCAACACATTTTTTCACTGCCCTGTTTGGGGATTGGGATATGCTAACACAGGAGTCTACGGACATTGGAATTAATGCATGGCTGGCTCCCAAAAACTTAATAAAGAGCCAGTTTGATTTTTGAGAAATGATGGTAAAATGCTGTATAGTACAAGGGCAGGTTAAAGATCAGTATTTGGACAGTTCTGTCTGACTGCAGCCTAACATCAAAGATTCAAATGTTATTTTATTGCAAAGAGTTTAACTGACTCAACAGCAAACTGTTGAATAAAGTGCACAGGAATGTGATCAAATGTGCCGGGGTTCCAGTCCAGCTTCTATAGTTACATCAAGACACAGGAAGTGGGCATGAGGCCCAACAGCCAATCCCTTCCTTTTGATAAATCAGTCCCACCCATGTACTCTCATTCTTCCAAAGGCTTTCAAACTGCTTGATTAACCAGATTCATTCCAGGAGCTAGAACTACATTCATGCTTTAGGATAAAAGTGAAGTAGATTTTCTATCATAAAATGACAACGTTATGGATGGAAACTCCCCTCATCTCCCTGAATTTCACCACCATCACAAGATGCTGTCGCCTGTTTGAATTGCTGCTTTGTTACCGTATCTGTTTCTGAAGTACTTCTGACGTTTCCCTTCAAACAGAGGAATGATATCGCTATGGCCATCACTAAGTTTGATCAGTTTGATTTTCTGATTGACATTGTTCCTAGAGATGAGCTGAAACCTCCAAAACGACAGGTAAGGAGCAAAAAAAACACTCTCACTATTGCAGATCATCAGAACTCTAAACCTCCCAGCAAGGGGAAACAGTGCCTTCTGGTGGTGGAACAGCTGAGCAAATTTATTAAAATTTATATTCTGTGTATTTTTGAGGCCAGGAAAATAGAAAGTAGAAATCTGAATTTCTTTTTTGATATCACTTATTTATTCTTCAATCATTTTTCTGCTGCACGGTTTATTTGTAAGTGGGGGAAATGAAACTTTGCTGAATTATTAATAACCTTTATCCACTGCCTTGATGTGATTCTTAAATCCTAGTGGTAGGGCATTGCCATTCAGATGAGGTAGATTAATTTTTATGACTGAAATGTGGGGATATTTAACCCTCGGTGGTTTGAGTTCATCAGTTTCATACAATACTATCCAGTCACCTGTGGTTCCATTTAAGGTACTTGAGTGTCTGTTCCAAAATTGTAACTTGTTTGCTTTTCTTACGTTCAGGCTGTTTTGGGCAAAGAAAATTCCATTTTCAAAAGAGCTCACAAGCAAAAACCTTCAACTATGCGTTAGACCAACAATGATCTATAGTTCCTTCAGTATGCATGGCAGACTTTCAGTAGCTTTAGCACTAATTGCTTGCTGACTTTGAGCATTTTGGCCTCTGTCTCCAGCTTTCAAGTGTACATTTGAGAAGGAATGAGGTATACGGAGGAGGGCTTACTGCCTCCGATGAGATACAGCTTATCAAGGGGATATGCATTTTAAGATAGGATATGAACTAATTAGCTGCAGGGTGTAGAAAAATATATTGTTAGATTCTGGTGGATAATTGTTTAGTCTTGACCTGAGTGCTGTCCATTTTTCTTCAGTTATGCTCTGGTGCAGCGGTCATGTAAACATCTTTAACTGAAAGCTTTTCGTGCTAAATACGGCTTTCAGTTGGATGTTTATGTTACCTTGTCACTAAAACTCTCTGAATATCCTTGTTTCAATGCACCGAACTGGTATGAATCTCTTGCTAGATCACTTTCCTTGGATTTGACTCCATTATAATCTGCCTAAAGTAAGGTACTTTCCCACAGAAACCATTGGTTCTTTTTGAGGAATGATGCATAGACCTCATGGTTTCTAGAATGACAGCTGGCTCTGTGTACTTGACTGGCTAGTTGGAATGAAGTGGTCTGAAGTGGTAAAGAGATTTTTGATCAATGTAGTTCAACTTTAATCAGCTTACATCATTACTGAGGCTACTTTAGTACAGATATGATTAATAACTAGGGCCAATGGGTAACAGTTAGCTAAAGGAACGGTCAGAACTTTGCCTACTGGGATATTACACAATATAAGGAAGTCGTTCTTCATAGCCAGATAAGCAATAGTGTATGTCTTTAATGTTGTATTTTCAGTGTTCTAGATCAGTATTCCACATGGAGTAATTGCTTCAATTTCTGGTCTTGCACCCCACAGGGAGGTAGAGAAATAACTTTTGAGCTGAGGGTTAGGAGGTCTTGTCCTGGCAAGTATTGTAACTATTTGATCGCAAAGTGGTATTAGCAGAGTTCTAGCAATTCTCTTGTTTGCAATCCTGCCAAACGGAACAGGGCAGTGGTTTGGGATTCCTGAGCTGTTGTTTTTGATCAAATCTTGTCCTTTGCAAGCTGTTGTGAGATTATTGTCAATCTAGTCCTGATGTGTTGTTCATTACGTTTTAGTTACAAGTGATCTCTTGCCTACCTTGATGGTGATGATGATTGCTGGCAGTTTATACTGTTGTAAACATCCTCGACTGGAAGCTGTGTGGAGATGGATGGGCTTTCAGTCAGATGTTTGCAGCTGTTGACTGCTGCTTACTTCAATGAATCGTTGCTTGGTCTGACATTCCCTGGTTGAAGAGCGCTATATTATTGAACTACACCCTGTGGAAAAAGCTGATTTTTGATATGTGGGTGTATTTGTGTGGTTTTCAAGTTGAGGAAAAGCGCTCTTGGGAATAGGATAGGGTTCCTCACGTTTTAGCACAGCGTAAACAAGCATGTGTCTTCTCTCCTTTCTCTCTCAATAGAGAACCGATCATTTTGATTTGATTTATTGTTACTATGTCTTAACATACAGTGAAAAACATTGTTTCTTGCGAACTATACAGACAAAACATAACGCTCTTAAAGAAGGAAATGAGAGAGTGCAGAAGGTAGTGTTACAGTCATAGCTGAGGTGTAGAGAAAAACAAACTTAGTGCAAGGTAGGTCCATTCAAAAGTTGTCAGCAACAGGGAAGAAGCTGTTCTCGAGTTGGTTAGTATGTGACTTCAGACTTTATCTTTTTCTCATTAGAAGACGATGGAATTAAAAATGTAGGGGGTGCGTGGGGTCCTTAATTATGCTGGCTGCTTTGCCAGGGCAGTGGGAAGTATAGATGGAGTCAGTGGATGGAAGGCTGGTTTGCATGATGGATTGGGCTACATTTATGACCTTTTATAGTTCCTTGCACCCTTGGGCACAGCAGGAGCCACTCCAAACTGCGATACAACCAGAAAGCATGCTTTCTATGATCATTTAGACCCGAGATGAGGGGAAATTCCTTCACTCAAGTTGTTTTAAATTTTTTTGGCATTTTCCATCATGTAAGTTTGTGGATGATCCATAATTGTGTATGTTTATAGCTAAGATCAACAGATTTATAGCCTCAAAATCAGTGGGGAATGGACCGGAAAGTGGAGCTGAGGCAGATAATCAGCCATGCTGGAATTGAATGGTATAGTAAATTCAAGGAGCATGATGGTTCACCTCTGCTATTATTTCTTGTGTTTTCCTTCTACTGCCCCCACCCCTCCCCCACTCCACCTTCTGTTGTCTACTTGCTTAACTCTCATCTTTTGTTCATTGCCCTTCATATTCCACTAGCAAGACTGCCGATCACAAATTTGAGTAAATGTTTTATAAATCTGTCTTCCCTTGCTATATCCTAAGTGTCAATGTAACAGCAATTGCATTGTACAGTCATTACATTATATGGCAATTCCGTTGTTAAAGACAGGTGGTAAGCATTGGCTCAGCCATAAATGGACACACCATAGGCATTATGGGGAGGCTGGCAGATTGGATGACACCCTCGCTCCCCCCCAATCTCATTTGATTTTGAATGTTGTAAGTTTCTTTTTTGAGATTTTTGTCTCTTTTGATGCAGTTTCCCTTTTAATTTGTCCTCAATTTGTTAATTTGTTTCAGTTGTTTTGCCCCAAAGAGTATGCACAGAGCTGTGGGGTGTAGAAAGAATTGGGAAAATCATAGAGTTTTATAGCAGAACAAGAGGCCCTTCAGCCCATCATGTCTGCCCCAGCCTTCGAGCACAGATCTGTTTTAATCCAGTTTCTAGCACTTGGTCCTTTTATGCTTTGGTGTTTTAAGTATTCATCAAATTGCTCCTTAAATGTTGTTGAGGATTCCTGCCTTTACCACTCTTTCAGGCTGTAAGTTCCAAATTACCACCAATCTCTGGATGAATTTTTTTTTTCTCAAATTCTCTTTCAACCTCCTGTCACTTATCTGAAATCTATGTTCCCAGGTTATTGATCCATCTACTAAGGGGAAATGTTTCTTATCGATGTCTTCCATAATTTTGTACACCTCAGCCTTCTCTTCTCTAAGGAAAGCAACCCCAGCCTAAGCAGCCTCTCTTTATAATTGAAACACTCCAGCTCAGGCAACACCGCACTCTTTCTAGTGCAATCACATCCTTCCTATAGTATTGTGACTAGAACTGTACACAATAGTCTAGCTGTGGTCTAATCAGCATTTATGCAATTTGATGATAACATCCCTATTCTTATATTCTATGCCTCAGCTAATAAAGACAAGCATACCATTTGCCTTCTTAATCATCTTATGAACCTATCCTGCTGCCTTCATAGGCCTTTGAACATGTACTCCAAGTTTTTTCTGGTCCTCTGTACTTCCTAATGTCATACTGTTCACTGTGTATTCCCTTGCCTTGTTAGTCCTCCCAAAATCCTCATACTTTTCCAGATTAAATTCCATTTGCTGCTGTTCTGCCCATCTAACCAGCTCATCTATATCATCCAGTAATTTAAGGCTTTCCTTCTTGCTATTTGCCACACCACCAATTTTCATGTCATCTGTGAACTTGTATTACCCACTTTCACATCTAGATCAGTAACGTTCATTACAAACAGCAAGAGACCCACTAAATCAATTTTAGATCTAAGTTGCCCTGAAACCCATGGTCTTTTACCTTCTTAATCAATTTCCCGTGCAAGACTTTGCCAGAAACTTTACTGAAGCCCATGTAGATACATCACTGCATTTCCCTTATCTGCGTAACTAGTCAACTCCTCAAAGTTCAATCAACATGATCTCCCCTTGACAAAGCTGTGTTGATTATCCTTGTCTGTTTAAGTAGAGATTAATTCTGTCATTCAAAAGTTACTTCCTTACCACTGATGATTTTATTGGCCTGTAATCACCTGCTTTTTCCCCTATTTCCCTTCTTGAATAATGGTATCATGATAGCTGTCCTCCAATCCTCTAGCACCTTTCCTGTGAGCAGAGAGATTTGAAAATTAGTTCAGAGCCTCTACAATCTCCTCCCCTTGCCTCACACAGCATCCTGTCAGGGCTTGGGTGAGATTTATCCACTTTTAAGCTGGTAAAACTGTCCCCTCAACACTAATCTGCAAATTTAATCACATTCCCCCTTCCCTGCTTTTACACCTATGTCATCCTTCTCCATAGTGAACACAGATGCAAAGTACTCATTTAGTATTTTGACTCCACACACACATTGCCACTTTGGTCACTAATGAGTTTGACTCTTTCCCTGGTTACCCTCTTGCCCTTAATATACTTACAAAACAACTTGGGATTTTTTGTTATTTTGCTTGCCAGTGTTTTTTTCATTCCCCCATGCTCTCCTTTCCTTTCCTAATGTACTTTTTCACCCCTTTTGCCCCTGCACTTTCTATACTTCTCCTAGATCATCCACCATTTTGAATTCTCAGAATATGCCATAAACCTTTTTCCTTTTCCAATCCTGTAAACTCCTTGACATCCAGGCTTCCCTGGACTTTCTGGTGACACCCTTTACAGGAACATGTTGGCATTGTACTCTCTTTGTATTTTTTTGAATAACTTCCTACTGTGATATGGATTTTTCTACAAATAGTCACTCCTCGTCCACTTTAGGCAGATCCTGTCTTATCCTATCAAAATCAGTTTTCTCCAAATTCAGAACTTTTATTTCCAGTCTATCTTTGTCCTTTTGTGTAACTTAAATCTTACCAAATTACAGACACCATCACCAAAATGCTCCATGACCGACACTTCTCCCTTCTGCTTGGCTTGAGCTGTCAATCCTGCCCCTCCCTGAGCCATGTCTCTGTTAGCAGTAATATCCTACTTCCATGTCTTAATATATCCCTTCCATTCATCTGCTCTTTCCATAAGACTTGCATTGAAATAAATGCCATTCAGCCCTGCCATATGTGACTTAACGTGTCTGTCTTTGCCGTGCCTCCTAGACTAACTTTGCTTTTTCTTCTAATTTTGGCTGTACATGACTCTCTACTGTGCCTACGTTCTAACCCATGTCTGTTCCAGTTCAGGTGCAACCCCTCCAACTTGTAGAGGCCTCACCTTTGCCAGAAATGGACCCAGGAATAAAAAGTCCTCCCTCCTGCACCACCTCTTCAGACACATATTCATCTGCTCTATCCTATACTCTGTAGCAAATGGCACTGGGAATAATCCAGAAATGACAACCTTGGAAGTCCTGCTTTTCAGTCTGTTACCCAGCTCCCTAAATTCTTGTTGTAGGACCTTATCCCTTTGCTGAATGGTTTCAAGAATAAATCTGCTTGAGTTAAAAGACTAACTTTAGACTCATTCTTCCACAACATTAAACTATTGGTATTAGTACTATGGCCTGGTTGATGACATAGGAAGTTCTGAACGCAGTTATCTGCGTTCTGAACTTCGACCATTTTTGCTGGTTGTTGGATCAAGGTAAGTAGCAGCAGTCTAGTTTTTTCCCCCAAGTGAAGTGCAAGTGCTCTGGTGTCTCCTTGGATATTACACTAAAGTTCAGGAGGCTACAGTGTGGAAAGAGCCTGTCTTCCAACACACACTACCTTTCTGGGGATTGCTCGGAACTGTGGAATCCATAGAATCCCTGAAGTACAAAAGGAAGCCATTCAGTCCATTGAGTTTGCACTGATCACAATCCCACCCAGGCTCTATCCTCATAACT
Source organism: Sphyrna mokarran (assembly GCA_024679065.1). Lineage (NCBI taxonomy): Eukaryota > Metazoa > Chordata > Chondrichthyes > Carcharhiniformes > Carcharhinidae > Sphyrna > Sphyrna mokarran. The sequence continues at coordinate 44,763,540 of JAGIQG010000024.1, forward strand.
TCACATATTTACTCTACTAATCTCCCTGACACTAGGGCCAATTTAACATGGCCAATCGACCTAACCTGCACATCTTTGGCCTGTAGGCGAAAACCTGAGCATCCAGCGGAAACCAATGCAGATACGGGGAAAATGTCCAAACTCCACACAGACAGTGACCCGAGGCCGGAATTGAATCCGGATCCCTGGTGCTGTGAGACAGCAGTGCTAACCACTGTGCCTGAATTCTCTGGCAACAAATGACATGTATTTCTGACCATGTGAGAATCCAGAGTGAAGGAAGTCACAGATGTAAGTGAGGTGTTGTAAATCAAGAATTAGTGGCAAAATGATGCAGTCTTAGTAACTGATTTGTTACTTAAACAATTTAATTAGTGACATGTTCAGGTTATTTATGGTATAACTGAATGTATTTTGTGTTGGAGTGCTTTAGTTTTAAACTGTGGGATCTTGCCAACGTTTTCCCAAGTTTGAAACCAAAGTTGAAAAGCGTACAAGATAAGTGGAGAAGTAGTTGAGGAATTGTGCATAAGACACTAATCCAGCACAATCAACAATTACTGGATCATCCTGTTCCAGTTATTTAAATTGGTGTAAGAAATCACAGCCAAACAGTCAAACCTTGTGGTTTGTATGAACCTCAGTAGGTTGCTAGGAAGTGGAATGGAATAGTTTCAGTAGATGCTTGTTGGATTAATGGAACATTAACAAATGAATGTCAAAAAATAAAAAAAAGTTAAATTTTATGAATTTGTTTCTATGTGTATAAAAGCATTTTTTCAGTCATGTACAAGTATGATTGCATCTTTAACAGAGACCCTGTTAGGTCAATATCAGATTGTTGATCAACATCATCAAAATTGTCAAAACTGAAACAACCACAACTTGCAATTATACATTGCCTTTAATGTAGTCAAAGACCTCAGGCTTATATTTACCATAGGATATATTTACCAGAGAGGAGTCCAGCAAAGGTTCAACAGAATGTTTCCTAATCATCATCATGATGGCAGACTTGTAGTGTGAGGGGAGATTGGGTTGACTGGGCCTGCATTCACTGAAATTTAGAATGAAAGGGAATCTCATTGAAACATATCATTTCTGACAGGGCTGGATAGACTAGATGCAGGCTTGTACTTTCCTCTAGGTGGGCACTCTAGAACAAGGGATCACAATCTCAGGATAGCAGGTAGGCCACTTAGGACTGTGATAAGGAGAAACCTCTTCACTCAGAGGATGGTAAACCTGTGGAATTTTTCACACAGAAGGTTGTGGAAGCCAAATCACTGAATATATTTACGATGGAAATAAATAGATTATTGGACTGTAAAGGCATCAAGTGGTATGGGGAGGGTGCAAGGTTGAGGAGAGATCTTAGAATTTGGGTATCATTCTAATATGCAATCCACATTCCACTCCATTCGTGGCTAACATATCCTTCTGAAGATGGGATGCCCAGCACTGCTGTCAATAACTCCTATATGGTTTAACAACCAGAACTTTGTATACTGAAAGTATGATTTCTACCCCTCTGTATTTTAGTCTTCTCGATACAACAGTAAGTGTACCGTTTCCATTTTTTATTTTATTTGTGCCTGTTCATGCCATTTTAATAATTTGTGTACCTGGACCCCACCCCAACAGTTTCTTTTGAACTTCTGTTTCAAACTTCTCATCATTTAGAAAGTGTCCTGTTGTACCCTTATCTCCAAAATGGATGACTGCTTATTTGCCTCCACTGAAATCCATTTGCCAACAGTTTTGAACATTCATTTAATCTATCGATATTTCTTTTATATTCCCATTTACACTTCTTATAATGGCACTTTGTCATCAAATTATTTGGGTGGTGAATAGTTGAGATCATAACACAGGATATCTTGCGGGATGCCACTCATCACATCACATTCTGCAAATTGAGAGTACCTGGCAATTATTCTCCTCTCTCTTCCTCTGACCGGGCCAGTCATTTGACTACAATTCATAGACTTCAACCATGGCTTACGGTTTCTTTGAGGGACCTTAACCAAATGCCTTCTGAACATGCATATAAATAATATCCATCGTTTAGTGACCTCTTCAAAGACTTTCAATCTGGTTTGTCAGGCAAGACTTAGCCTTTACAAATCCAGGCTGGTTCTCAGGATCACAGAATTATCACAGTGCAGAAGGAGGCTATTTGTCCCATTTTGTTTCGTGAATCAACTGAAAATTTTATTACTTATTGGTGTCACAAGTAGGTTTACATTAGCAATGAACATAAGAACATAAGAAATAGGAGCAGGAGTATGCCATACAGCCGCTCGAGCCTGCCCCACCATTCAATAAGATCATGACTGATCTGTAGTAGTTCAGTACCACTTTCCCGCTTTCTCCCCGTAATCCTTAATTCCCTTGTCAATTAAAAACCTATCCACTCTTGACTTGAACATATTCAGTGAGAAAGCCCCCACCACTTCATCAGGCAGAGAATTCCAAAGATTTACCACCTTTTGCATGAAGAAACCCCTCTGCAACTCCAACCTGAACCCCTCCCGCCCCCTCACAATCTTGAGGCTGTGCCCTCTAATCCTGCTATCTTTGCTAAGCGGGAACAGTCTCTCAACCTCTATCCTATTCATCCCCTTCATAATCTTATACGTCTCTATAAGATCCCCTCTCAGCCTTCTAAACTCCAAAGAGTACAAACCTAGCCTATTCAGTCTCTCCTCATAATCCAACGCTCTTATCTCCGGTATCAGCCTAGAAAACCTTCTCTGCACCCCCTCCAAGGCCAATATATCCTTTCTCAAATGCAGCAACCAAACAGTACTCCAGCTGCGGCCTCACCAGCACCCTATACAGCTGCAACAGAACCTCCCTACTTTTATATTCCATCCCCTCGCTATAAAGGCCAACATTGCATTCGCCTTCTCAATCACCTGCTGCACCTGCATACTATGTTTTTGCGATTCGTGCACAAGGACCCCCCAGGTCCTCTGCACCGTTGCATGCTGTAGCTTTTCTCCATTTAAATAGTTATCCTTTCTACCGTTATTCCTACCATAGTGGATAACCTCACACTTGCTAACATTATACTCCATCTGCCAGGTCCTTGCCCACTCACTCAACCTATTCAGATCCCTCTGCAGGCTTTCCACACCTTCCATGCAATTTGCTTTTCTACTCATCTTTGTGTCATCAGCAAATTTCGTCACCCTGTACTCTGCCCCTTCCTCCAGATCATCTATATAAATGGTAAATAGCTGAGGCCCCAGCACCAAACCTTGGGGCACTCCACTAGTCACCAGCTGCCAATCAGAGTAGCACCCATTAATACCTACCTTCTGCTTCCTATTAGACAACCAATCCTCTATCCTGTCTAACACCCTACCCCCGACTCCTTGCGCCTTAACCTTCTGCAGCAATCTTTTGTGAGGCACCTTACCAAACGCTTTTTGGAAATCCAAAAACACCACATCCACCGGTTCCCCTCTATCTACCACACTAGTCACTTCCTCATAGAACTCTAATAAATTCGTCAAACACGACTTCCCCTTAACGAATCCATGCTGCGTCTGCCTGATCAAACCGTTCATATCGAGGTGCCTCGTTATTTCTGCTTTGACGACAGATTCAAGCACTTTTCCCACTACAAGACGTTAATCTAACCGGCCTATAATTCCCTGCCTTCTGTCTGCTACCTTCTTTAAGTTACTGTGAAAATCCCCCAGTCTCCACACTCCAATGCCTGTTCATGTGCACTAGGCATGGCCAGTCCACCTAACCAGCACATCTTTCAACTGAGATGTTCAGTCACCCTACTTTTATTAAAAGCTCTAGCAATTTCCTGGAGATATTAACTGGTCTTGAGATCCCTAGTTTCCAGTTCTCCTCATCTTAAGTTGCAGAGTGACGTGCAAATTTCCAATTGAAAAATGGTTCTTGAATTAAAAATAATGTAGTGTTCTCACCTACTTCCTTTAAACTCTGGAATGGACATTATCTGCTGTAGCAAGCATCCTTCTGATGGAATGGAGAGGAAGAGCTGAGGTGAGGGTTAATAAAGAAATGGGGAGAAAGTGAACGTCAATCTCTTCACCTTTTTAAACTGTAATATTTACAGACTGTTATGAAATACCAACAAAGGATACAACTGCTGGAATCTGAATTATTACAGAAAATGGTAGAAATGCAGAACAGATCAGATGAAACAGATCAGTGTTTCAGCTAAGATTGTCAAGAGTTCCTTTGCCCTGTTGACGGTTCACAGAATGTTTACTCTTATTGTCAGTTTTTGAATTGAGAAATTTATAAAGAACAAACTTATACAGGCACAAGGTTTTAGGCTCACCACAAACATTTTTGTAATCACAAAAGATCAGCCACAAAGAGCTCTAAATAAGTGTAATAACACCACATAACGCTTGAAAGCACAATTTATTAATAAAAAGCCGTCACAAAAAAACCACAGGCAAGCCCTCAAGTTTCTGCCCAAACAGCAACTCAAATCCCCTTAGGGTTTAGTTGTTCTCTTTAAACTTCAGCCCAACATCCCTTGGATCTAGCTGCTACTTACAACTTTCCACACAGCTGATCCTACCAGTTGGAGCTGTTGGGCCATGAATCAGGTTTACCTTTTCCAATTCTCCTTGATGACTGCAGTGCAAGACTCTACTGTCTTAGTCTTTCAAATACAAAACTTTACCAAACATATCAAAGCACGTTTTCTGGATACATTCTGTTTGGTCAGTGCTTAGCACCTTTTAGAACGTAGAACAATACAGCACAAACAGGCCCTTCGGCCCACAAGTTGCGCCAATCACATCTACCAATCCACAGACCTATCTATAACCCCCTATCCTATTCGTTTCCATATACTCATCCAGAAGTCTCTTAAAAGACCCCAGTGAGTTTGCCTCAACAACCTCCGACGGCAGTCGGTTCCATTCACTCACCACCCTCTGAGTGAAAAACCTACCCCTGACATCTCCTTTGTATTTGCTTCCCTGCACCTTAAATCTGTGTCCTCTCGTAGTGACCATTTCAGCTCGGGGAAATAGTCTCTGAGAGTCCACCCTATCTATCCCTCTCACCATTTTATAAACCTCTATCAGGTCGCCTCTCAACCTACGTCGCTCCAGTGAGAAGAGTCCCAGCTCCCTCAACCTATCTTCATAAGGCCTGCCTCCCAATCCAGGCAGCATCCTTGTAAATCTCCTCTGAACTCTCTCAATAGCCTCTACATCCTTCCTATAATGAGGCGACCAGAACTGCGCACAATACTCCAACTGGGGTCTGACAAGAGTCTTATAGAGCTGCATGATTACCTCCTGACTCCTAAACTCTATTCCTCGATTAATGAAGGCCAGTACACCGTACGCCTTCTTGACCACTTCCTCCACCTGCGAGGCCGATTTAAGAGTCCTATGGACCCAGACCGCGAGATCCTTCTGCTCTACAACACAGCTAAGACTCCTACCCCTTATATTGTACTCCTTCATCCCATTATTCCTGCCAAAATGAACCACTACACGTTCATCCGCGTTGAAGTCCATCTGCCACTTCTCCGCCCAGTCTTGCATCCTGTCTATGTCCCGCTGCAACTTTTGGCATCCCTCCAGACCATCTACAACACCACTAATCTTTGTATCGTCGGCGAACTTGCTAACCCATCCCTCCACTTCCTCATCCAAGTCATTTATGAAAATGACAAACAGCAGGGGTCCCAGAACAGATCCCTGGGGCACTCCACTGGTTACGGACCTCCATGCAGAACAAGACCCATCCGCAACCACTCTCTGCCTTCTGCCGGCAAGCCAGTTCTGGATCCACGAGGCCAAAGCCCCTTGGATCCCATGCCTTCTCACCTTCTCCAGAAGCCTTGCATGGGGGACCTTATCAAACGCCTTACTAAAGTCCATGTACACTACGTCCACCGCCCTTCCTTCGTCAATGTGTTCAGTCACGTTTTCGAAGAACTCAACTAGGCTCGTAAGGCATGACCTGCCCTTGACAAAACTATGCTGACTATTTCTAATCAGTCCAAACTTCTCCAAATGTTCATATATCTTACCCTCAGAAGCCTCTCCATCAGCTTACCAACCACTGAAGTCAAACTCGCCGGTCGGTAATTTCCTGGACTATCCCTGTTCCCTTTCTTAAAGATAGGAACCACAATCTCTTTTAATCTCTTAGCATGGTTCCTGCCTTGGTCTGTACAAATCCACTCATTGCAATGTTGTTTCCATGATGGAAACAATGGACTCCATTCATTTGTGATACTTCTGGCTCCTCAATTGATATGCATGAGATAAATTCCATTTCTGTTGAGATGTCGCTGTTTGTTTGTATGTTGACTGGGGCCATCAGCTCTGGTGGTCTGCCATAAATTGTCTGATGGTCTTTGAGATGATAATGTCCCAGTGATTTTATGCAGCATCAACTTGGTTTTGGTGTCATCATGTTTTGAAGATTAACCCTTATAGCTTGCCTCTTTATTTGCAGTGTTTATGTCCAAGAAGCTTTTGGAGATTTATATTTAATAAAAATGTCAAGTTGGGGGAGAGGGAGGATTCAATTAATGTGCATTAACAGTTCTAATTTTCTTCTTGTTTTGCAACCTTGGTATTCACATGCAGAGGCATCACAGTCCCAACACTGTGCTCTAGTGTGTGTAAACATCCTACACTCTCAGCTGTGGTCTGACTGAGCTGGGAGAGGGATGTTTGCTCATTCTGACACAGACTGATCAACAACAAGTCGGCAAGATGCACGCCGAGGCTTGTATAGATGTGGTGGAGGTTGTGTCAATCTCGTATTTAAATCTGTTGCCAAGTATTACGATTTGAATCAGTCTTGTTCTCTCTACTTTCACCTGAATACCCTTTATATCTAAGAAAAGCAAAATACTACTGATGCTGGAACCTGAAACAAAAAATAGAAAATGCTGGATGATCCAGACTCGAAATATTGGCTGTATCTTTTTCCCACAGATACTGTCAGACCTGCTGAGAATTTCCAGCATTTTCTGTTTTACAAACCCCAGCAACCTTACTTCATTTTTTTAAAGTTTAATTTTATTTATTGGTGTCACAAGTCCACTTACATTAACATTGCAATGAAGTTACTTGAAAATCCCATAGTCGCCACACTCCGGCGCCTGGTGGAGAATTTAGCATGGCCAGTGCCCGTAACCAGCATGTGTTTCGGACTGTGGGAGGAAACCCATGCAAACATGAGAACCCGGGTCCTTGTACAGTGCTAACCACTGTACCATTCCATGCACCTCTATTTCATCCCAAACTTTTGAAGCCAATTATGGAGAGCAGTTCCTCCAAAGATGAGATTTAACAAACCAGAGATTGAACCTAGGTAACTGCGGTCTGTGTAGTTCACGCTAATGATAATTAGTAAAGGGAAATGCATTCAAGTTACCCAATAAATGTGTTGCATGAGTTCGGCAGTAGGATCATTTGTGAGTTCGTGATGGCTGCATACTGTGCTTTAAAATCCCGTGTGGCAAGTAAGACTAGTCATAGAATCACAGAGGCAAAGAGTGTCAGGACTCTGCCATCCATCTAGCCACTGTCATATAGCTGGAATAAACTCTGTGCTGTCACACGAGGTGTAAGAGGAGCAAGAGGTGTCTGCAAACAAATGTTAAACATGGAACCAGAAGACTGAAGGCAGCCTGAAATGTACAGAAATTAAGATAGGTTATGCTTTCTTCTAACTGGTTGGTGTTCTGATGATTTTGCACGTGAAATCTTTTCCATATTACTTAGGAGGTTAGGGAGCTTCATGAACATAACAACTACCAAATGGTGCAGTCAGAAATGCTAAGGTTCCTGTTTGGGAATAAGAAATAGCTGCTTTAACTCGTAATTCCCTATTATGTTGGCTGTGGAAGCATGCTGTGTGAGTGTATACTCATCAAGGTAAGAACAATGCTGTACAAATTAATTCTGCAATGTGCCTTTTGTAAATGCTATGCTGTATATCCTCTACAGCCTGAACATTTGCTAATTTTAAGCATCTTGGCTGAGAGTAGTGTGCATTCCCAAAAATGTGCTCTTAGGCTGATTGGGTAACAAATTGGTCCCTATATGTCATTAAGACGTTAGGATGGCGGCGCGGGCTCGTTGGGCCGAAGGGCCTGTTTCCGGTGCTGTGTTGTTCTTTGTTCTTTGTTATTACCCAATGATCTGAGGTTTAAATAGGGTGGACAGTGAAAACCTTTTTCCTCAGATGGTGATGGCTAACATGAGAGACATAGCTTTAAATTAAGGGGAGGTAGTTATAGGACGGATGTCAGAAGGTAGTAAGAGCGTGGAATGCCCTGCCTGCAGCAGTTGTGGACTCGCCAACTTTAAGGGCGTTCAAATGGTCAGTGGATAGGCATACGGATAACATTGGAATAGTTTAAGTTACAGGGTCACTGATTGGCGCAACATCGAGGGCCAAAGGGCCTGTACTGCGCTGTAATGTTCTATGTTATAGTAGTACCTTAATTAAGAAAACTCGTGCTATCTAATCTAAGATAGATGGACTTTGCTTTACTTTTGAACAACAGGAAGAAGTTCGGCAGACAGTTCCAAGCTCTGAACAGGTGCAGTATTATTTCACGTTGGCCCAGCAACCCACAACTGTGCAGGTACAGGGGCAGCAGCAAGGACAACAGGGCTCTGGAAGCACAACCATTCAACCAAATCAGATCATCATTGGACAAGCACAACAGGGACAGGTAGGGAGCTCTCCTGTTCCAGGGAATTACATTTAAATTTTATTAAAAGAAAAATTCTCACTTGGAGTCAAATTATTTTATGGGTTCTGCTCCTCAAGAGTTTCTTCAAACCATTAACAATATTTATTGGGGTTTGAGTTACTTGCACTCTCAGCTGTTTGGGACCAAAGCTCTTGAACGCTGTGCTGTGATTGCAATGAGAAAGGACAGCTCATGGGTGAACTAAGTATTTTGGATTTGGCTGCATTCTCAACTGTTTGACTGCCGTAAACTGCATATTATCAACGTAATTCAGGACTTTAAAACAAATTACAATCTGTCCATTGCTAGACCGGTAAAAATTGAAAGCAGCAGCTCTTCTGATGGTTGATGGAGTGGCCACGTATACTGTTATGTTATATTGTACTTTCTGCCAGTGACCTCAGCATCCTCATGCCTAAAGCAGGCAAAATTAGTCAAAATTCCAGCTGTTAGTTTTGTGGCCTTGGAGTGTTGAATTCAGATAATGATATGGTTGGACAAGGCTGCTATTCAGGTCTCTTTTGCTCGCTCCCATTCCTCCACCTCTCTCTCACGCACAGACGCGCACAGACTCAGACGCGCACAGACACACACCACCTCTTCGCGCCCACCACCATCACCATCAGCTTTTGCAAATAGTTGAAACTTGCTTCACCATTTCTAACTGTATATTATGTAGTTAAAACTTACATGGACATATGATGAAGCATGGCTGCATCTCCATCTGAGCCACAAGCTTTGGTCAGAATTGGATCCATTTTGTTATTTTATGTTTTTATATGGAACTTGTTTGTACAAATCTATTTTTGGTAAACCTTTCACATTCCTATGTCTGAACATACTGTCATGCCTGTGAAATTTTATAATAATCCAAATAATGATCCCAATGGCCTTTAGCCATGGGAGAATGGTACGTTGACGTGAACAGTCTTATACCCTACTGTATATGGGATAGAATATTGTGCTGTAGAATACAGGTTGTTATTATTGGTTAACTTATTGAAGGATGGATTAGTAAGTTTGCGGATGACACTAAAGTCGGTGGAGTGATAGATAGTGAAGAGGGGTGTTATAGTTTGCAGAGAGACTTGGACAAGTTGCAGAGCTGGGCCGAGAGGTGGCAAATGGAGTTTAATGTGGAAAAGTGTGAGGTAATGCACTTTGGCAGGAATAATAAATGTGTAGAGTATAGGGCTAATGGTAGGATTCTTAATAGTGTTGATGAACAGAGGGATCTTGGTGTATATGTGCATAGATCCCTGAAAGTAGGCAGTCAAGTCGAGAAGGTTGTTAAGAAGGCATATGGAGTCTTAGCTTTTATTGGTAGGGGGATTGAATTTCGGAGCCGCAACGTCATGTTGCAACTGTACAAAACTCTAGTGCGGCCGCACTTGGAGTATTGTGTGCAGTTCTGGTCCCCACATTATAAGAAAGATGTGGAGGCATTGGAGAGGGTACAGAGGAGGTTTACCAGGATGTTGCCTGGTATGGAGGGCAGGTCTTATAAGGAGAGGCTGAGGGATTTGAGGTTGTTTTCGTTAGAAAGGAGGCGGCTAAGAGGGGACCTTATCGAAACATATAAGATGATTAGAGGTTCAGATAGGGTGGACAGTGATAGCCTTTTTCCTAGGATGGAGAAAGCTAGCACGAGGGGACACAGCTTTAAATTAAGGGGTGATAGTTATAGGACGGATATCAGAGGTAGGTTCTTTACCCAGAGGGTGGTTAGGGAGTGGAATGCCCTGCCTGCGGCAGTTGTAGATGCGCCAAGTTTGGTGGCGTTTAAGAGGTTAGTCGATAAGTTTATGGAAGAGAAGGGAATGGTTTAGTTTGGAGGGTCATTGCTTTTCTCATAATTGGTCGGCGCAACATCGAAGGCCGAAGGGCCTGTTCTGCGCTGTAATGTTCTATGTTCTATGATACAACTGTTATGTAATAAAGTCATTTAATACAAAGAGGCCAATAGTTTTTTGACATGTTGTGTTCATAGGTAGTACAAGGAGCTACTGTTCAACAGCTGCAGCAAGTACAGGTGGCACAATCGCAGACCACAGCATCATCCATTACGGTAATGTGAAAAAGAAGCATGGTACTTTCAGCTTGCTCCGTTTACGTTCTACATGTCTTGATGTACAGCAGGATATTAGACGTGTAACCTAAGCTCTGGAACTCCCTTTCTATAACACTGCCATCTCTCTCTTATCTTTTAGCTCACTCCTTAACACCTACCACTTGGACTAGACCTTTCTGTCCTGCTGCATCACTATGTGGCATTGTATTAAATTTTGATTTTAATGTTCCTGTGAAATTACACCTGATGTTTTACAACATTAAAGGCACTACATAAACACAAGGGGACTGGTCTCATAAGGGTATGGCACTTGATTTGTTCTGAAAAAGAAAGGTGAGCCTGTGGAGGATGATTCCTCTAAAACCAAAGTGGCCTGTGTTCTCAAGCCAGAAGAACAATTGTCAAGTCGAGACCATATATTCACTATTGTATTGACGTAAAGCATAACAACAGACTAATAAAATTCTTCTGTGGTATCCACTTGCGAAAGACGTGCAGCAGATTTCTTATCCTCCCTTTTTGGATGCTTACTCTTATAGCCATGCAGCTTTTCTCTTTTTTCAGATATTTGTCCAATTTCCTTTTGAAAATTACTATTGAAACTGCTTCCATCAGTCTTTTAGACAACACATCCCAGATCATCGTTTATTTCACAAAATGATTTGCCTTTCTTTTACCTCTGATCTTTTGCCAGGTATTTTAAACCTGCGCCCTCTGATTACTAACCTTACCATTACTGGAAAAAGTTCTTCCTTTTTTATTTTAACAAACAGTCTCTCAATTTTCAGAAGCTAATCTGACTAGAAGTCTTACATTTGTATAATTACCTGCCCAGCTGTATCACAAAACCAAATTCCATTTTAAAAAATCAATTTTATACCATCCAGTTGTGTTTTAACTGAATTATGGCAGGAATTCTAAGAACTTTTTATCGGCAACAAGGTCCCTTTCACAGTTTTTAACAAATGTGCACAGTGTAACTGCTATTGAATATTAATCTTTTTCTTTCTTCTTGCACTTCTGACTAGAATATTCAAAAAGTGCTTGTTATTACAAAGTGCCTCTGTCTGGCTTTGGATACATTTATGAATTGTAATTTATGGCAGATTCTTTCCGATTTTAGTTTGTGTTGGAGAATCTTCTAACCTTTCTCAGCTGCTGGGAGGCCTGATTATTTTGAGCATTTTCTATCTTTATTCAAATTTTATTGATAGTTGGTAGTTGGAGATGTGGGATATGCCAGCAGTTAACATGAAAGCAATGTACTTATAGCAGGATAGAGGAAGCGGGGATAGGTGGTGAGAACTCAGATCTCAGACTCCGCTTCGCGCTTGGCTTTCAGAGTTTTGTGTGGGGGACAAGAAAGATATACTGATACCTGGTACAGTTTGCGGGGTTATGGCACTGTTTGAAGTTTAATGTTTTGTTTTGTGTACAAATAAAACAAGGAATACTCTCTCTTTTATTAAAGAGGAAATTGGCCAGCAGCTTGCCCACCTGTTATTGAGATCCAGTTGGTGTTTAGCTCCTACCCTGGATACTAACTGTTGACTATCTTTGTAATGCTGTAGCTGGGCTCTGTTTGTTTGCAGCATTATCAGTAGTTATCAAGTCTGTACTTGGATGGGAACCAGTAGTACAAGAAAACAGGAGGAGAGTTCTGATCATTCATAGAATCCATACAGTGCAAAGGAGACCATTCACCCCATTGATCTGCATGACTGACAGAACATCCCAACCCCTGCTCTCTCCCCATAACTCCATGCATTTACTCTGTTAATCATCCCAACCTACATATCTTTAGAAGCTAAGAGGCAATTTAGTAAATTTGCTAAACAGGTAGCTCCCCTGGCTGACAGGAGATTTGGAATTGCTGTTTGAAGGGAGGACTGCTTCATTTGAAACTTGTTTTTATAAACATTCACAATCAACTTGACTAGAAAGTGGCAGCATTGCACATGTGATTATATATACTTGGGTACGAGATTGAATCCATTATTCCTAGTGGTTCTCAGACTCATGGAAGGCCATTCTGTCTGTGCTGGCTCTCCGAATGAGCAATTCACCTAGAGCCACACTCCCTTTCTGTAGTCCTGCACATTTTTCTTTTCAATAATCTAACTCCACCTTGAATATCTTGATTGAATCTGCTTCCACCATACTCTCAGGAAGCATTCCAGATCTTAACATTTGTTGCATCACAAAGTTTTTCTTCCTGCCACTATTGCTTCTTTTGCTAATTACCTTTAAAACTGTACCCTCTGGATGTCGATCCTTTTACCTATGGGAATAATTTTTCCATATTGTCCAGACCTCATGATTTTGAACACCTTTGTTTAGGTTAGAGCGATTAGCGGGCAAAATATATAGGGATGTGGGGGTAGGGCCTGGATGGGATAGTGTTGCATTCAGTGGAGACTCGATGGGCCAAATGGTCTCTTTCTGTACTGTAGGGTTTCTATGATTCCTCCAGTCCAGAAAATAACTATTAACTATGATTCTGTTTTCTATCATTCAGCCACTTTTATATCCAAAGTTACCTCTTTAATTCCATGAGCTCTAATTTTACTCGTAATTCTATGTCTCACTTTATCAAATCTCTTTTGGAATTTACGTACATCACATCAACATCATTAAATCTCACCAACTCTCTTTGCTGCTCATCAAGAAATTCAGTCTGTTAAACATGAATTATCCTTAACAAATCCATACTAGCTTTCCTTAATCCAAGTTTTCGTTTCATGACAACAACTGCACCAAGACAACTGTGGATACAGCAGAACCTGAACTTGGCCAACAGAATATTCTCTTTCAAATTTCATTGTAAATAAAATAAAAGTGCTTGCTTTTACTTTCTTCTAGAAGCAACATGAGATTAAAGGTGCTTGTTCAAATGCTGTCTTGTTGCAGAGTGCTCCGGTGACGATGCAGGTTGGAGATGGACAACAGGTGCAGATTGTTGCAGCGCAGAACCAAACACAGCAGACTCAGTCCAATTCTGGACAGACCATGCAGGTCATGCAGCAGATCATCACCAACACTGGCGAGATACAGCAAATACCGGTGTGTGCACCTCGTTAGAATCACTTTTTGAACTTATGAATTAAACTGACCTCAGGGAAAGTTGTTTCTCTGCAATATAAATTGCTAGTTGAAAGCCTCCCTTACAAATCAGGAGAATGGTGATAAGGTATTCTCCTGCTCCTCGGTTTGGGAGTGGGTGAAAATACTGTTTAAATGTAATCGTTCTGCAGGCTCATCCTGTGCATGCTGAAATTCACTGTACAGCTGTCCACTGTTTTCCTGATGTTCTCGGCACTGAACTCCTGGTGACGATATCAATATTATCTGAATAGCTGGAGAAATTGAGGGTTGCCTATGAAATTAAAGCAAATGGAAATGAAAGCAAGGCTGAAGTCTAACATTTCACATTGCTTTGGACTAAAGATGAGACTTTTGTTCCTGAAATTTACATTTAGTTTTATTTTGACAGTGACTGGGGGAGAACGGATAGCATTAAAACAGTGAGTGTTGGTAAACTCGCTCAGAGTTGCACCGTAGACATCTAATCTGTACTCAGTTTCTCAGTGTAAAGGAGACTGCATCTTAGGTATTCAGTACAAGATTGGTGGAATAGTGGATGAGATGGAGGGCTCTTGCAGGCTGCAAAGCAATATGGAAAGGATGCAGAACTGGGCCGAAAAGTGGCAGATGGAGTTTAACCCTGATAAGTGTGAGGTAATTCATTTTCGTAGGATAGATTACAGGGTCAACAGCAAGGTTCTAAGGAATGTGGGGGAACAGAGAAATCTTGGAGTTCCTATCCACAGATCCCTGAAGGTTGCCACTCAACTGGATAGAGCCGTGAAGAAGGCTTATAGTATGTTAGCGTTTATTAACAGGGGGTTTGAGTTTAAGAGCCGTGGTGTTATGCTGCAACTATACTGGATGTTGGTGAAACCACATTTGGAATATTGTGTTCAGTTCTGGTCACCTCACTATAAGAAGGATATGGAAACATTGGAGAGAGTACAGAAGAGATTTACCAGGATGCTGCTTGGTTTGGAGGGTCGGTCTTATGAGGAAAAGTTGAGGGAGCTGGGGCTTTTCTCTTTGGAGTGGAGGAGGATGAGAAGCGACTTAATCGAGGTTTATAAGATAATGAGAGGGATTGATAGAGTGGACGTGCAGAGACTATTTCCTTGGGTGGATGTAGCTATTACTTGGGGCATAACCATAAGTTCATGGTGGGAAATGTAGGAGGGATGTCCTAGGTAGATTCTTTACTCAGCGAGTGGTTGTGGCTGTGGAATACACTGCCTGCTGTGATAGTGGAGTTGAACACTTTAGGAACTTAGGAGTGGTTATTGGATAGGCACATAGTGTTCCAGAATTATAGGGAGGCATACTTGATCTTGGGATTGGACATAGCTCGGCATAACATTGAGGGCTGAAGGGCCTGAGCTGTGCTGTAATGTTCTATGTCCTATGTACAGGGTACCAGGTTAGAGAAGATACAAGTCAGGCAGTGTTTCACATGGAAAGAGGCCGTGGAGGGTGAAGGATGTCTTCCTACACCCCTGACAGTGGTGTAGGAGGATAAAATTCAAAACAAATTAAATGAATTGATAGCACATTGAAGTAAATAAATCTATCTGATAGCAATTACGGAGATAGCAAGGTCCTGAATATTGACGGATACATAACATTCAAGATGAATAGCAAGCTGGGTAAAGCTGAAGGGGGTTGGTGGTGCTGTTAATCAAATATGGCATTTAGTACTGCAGGTCAGATTTAGAATTGATTTGGGTGGAAGTGATGAATTGTAGGGGATCACTGAATAGTTTTGAGGCAGAAGCAGATAGATTTTTTTGTCAGGCAAGGGAATCTAAGGTTATTCTGGGTAAATGGAAATGTGGAACGCAAAACATAAATAGATCAACCATGATCTTGTTGAATGGCATACAGAATCGATGGTCTACTTGGGGTGAATATGAAAATATTACACATCTTGCATCCTTCTAAGAAGGAGGAAGAGAGGCTGAGAATGTACCACAATGTGTCTGAGAGAATGGTCCCTCTGGAAGCAGTTGTGGGGGTTGGTTTCACTACTAGCAATGGAACTAAGTAATTGAAATGAGTAGTGTTGGTGGCAGTGTGGTAATACCCCTGAACTAGTAACTCAGTGTTCCAGGATAATGCTCTGGGAATATGTTCAAATCAGATGGTGGAAATTACATTTACTTTACAGTAATTTTTTTCCAATTCCAGATTTACAGTAATAAATCTGGAATTGGAAAAAAAACTGGTTGCAGTAATGATAACCATGAAACTTGTGTTGATTATGTGTTTCATTAATGTCCTTTAAGATAGGAAATCTGCCATCCTTACCTGGTTTGGTCTACATGTGATCTCAATCACAACAATGTGGATGATTTTTGAGTATCCTCTAAAATGGCCTAGCAAGCCACTTGGTTGTAACAAAGCTAACAAAGTTTGAAAGGAATGAAACCAGGTGGACCAGCATCAACAAAGGCACCAGAAATGACAGTGAAAAACTCAGACCTATCTCCCTACTACATCAGGAAGTCGGAGCCAAAATTGTAGAAGTTGTCCCACAGACTGCAGAGGGATCTTGGGGTACAAGTACATAGCTCTTTGAAAGTTGGCACCCAGGTTGATAAAGTTGTTAAGAAGGCGTACGGTGTGTTAGCTTTTATTGGTAGAGGGATTGAATTTAGGAGCCGTGAGGTTATGTTACAACTGTACAAAACTCTGGTGCGGCCGCACTTGGAGTATTGCGTACAGTTCTGGTCACCGCATTATAAGAAAGATGTGGAAGCATTGGAAAGGGTGCAGAGGAGGTTTACCAGGATGTTGCCTGGTATGGTGGGAAGGCCTTATGAGGAAAGGTTATTTTCATTAGAGAGAAGAAGGTTACGCGGTGACCTAATTGAGGCGTATAAGATGATCAAAGGATTGGATAGGGTGGATAGTGAGAGCCTTTTTCCTCGGATGGTGATGACCAACACGAGGGGACATAACTTTAAATTAAGAGGTGGTAGTTATAGGACGGATGTCAGAGGCAGGCTCTTTCCACAGAGGGTGGTAAGGACGTGGAATGCCCTGCCTGCAGCAGTTGTGGACTCGCCTACTTTGGGGGCATTCAAATGGTCGGTGGATAGGCGTATGGATGATATTGGAATAGTTTAGGTTAGAGGGTCCGCTGACCGGCGCAACATCGAGGGCCGAAGGACCTGTACTGCGCTGTAATGTTTTATGTTCTATGACTGGTCAAACAACAGCCTGATATACTCTCAGAATCTGCCTGCAGCTGTTGTAGATGCGCCAAGTTTGGTGGCGTTTAAGAGGTTAATTGATAAGTATATGGAAGAGAAGGGAATGGTTTAGTTTGGAGGGCATTGCTTTTTATTTTGGTCGGCACAACATCGAAGGCCGAAGGGCCTGTTCTGTGCTGTAATGTTCTATGTTCTAATTCTACCTTATATCCCTGAACATCACCATCCCTGGATATGTCCTATCCCACCGGCAAGAGAGACAGAGTACAGCTGGCAGCACGGTGGTACATGGTTGGGAAGGAGTTTCCCTGGGAGTCATTTAACACAATTGGACCATAGAGTCGAGTCAATGTCGTCAGGTCAAATGCTACAAAGAAATCTCCTACTGATTAGCATCAGCCTTTCCCGTTGCAATTCCTTTTGCCAATCATTCAGAACTTCTCCATGTAAACCATCATTTGATAGAAGTAGCAAGGGCCCAGAATGTATTCTGGTGGAGGCACTTCGATGCCCACGACTAAGAGTGGCCTAGTAGTTACATTACTGACTAAGTTGGCTAAATCATGCTGAACATATCTGCCAGACTGGACTGCAGCAGGTTGTGAAGAAACTAAGAAACTTGATCTCTTCCTCGCCAATCTACCAGTGACAATGCATGCATGTCATAGAACCATAAAATCCCGACAGTCTCAAAGGAGGTCATTTAGCTCATCAGGCATGTACCAATGATAATCCCACCCAGGCCCTATCCTTGTAACCCCATATATTTATCCTGCTAATCCACTGACACTAAGGGTCCATTTTACTAAAGCCAATCAATCTAATCCGCACATATTTTGGAATGTGGGAGGAAACCAGAGTAACCAAAAGAAACCCACGCAGACACAGGAAAAGTATGAAACCTCCACATAATCACCCAAGGCTAGAATTGAACCCGGCTCCCGGGCTCTCTTGGTATGAGTTACAGCCACACTTTTTTTGGGGAGGTGCTGAATCAGAATCCCTCCTTCATCGTGAAGATACACTCCAACGTGTTTTGTGGCACTACGATCATGCTAAATGGGATCGATTTAAAATAATCTAGCAAGTCAAAACTGGCATCTAAAAGGCACTGTAGACCAACAGGTTGAATTCAACCACAATCCAATCTTATGGTCCAGCGTATCCTCACTCTTAACATTATCATCCAGGAGCAGCACTAAGCATTTCTAAAAATGAGGCGACAAACTGGTAAAAATACAGCATGGGGCTTAGATGCTTGCTGAAATGGTGAAAACAGCATACAATGGATGGTGTCAGTATCCCAGTTGATGTTGATACAAGTCAGATCCAAGAGTGAAACCTGGCATGGGAAATCCTGACTTTTCCTTTAAGAAACTGGAATTTAGTTACTGAACACATTCACAAGTGTCTGCTTGTATAATATTAACGCACAAATAAACATTTGTTAAACAAGAAAAAATGAACTATATTATACGCTACAAAAAAAGTTGGTACATTTTAGTACAAATACCAGAAAATGATTCAAATCCTGACTATTCCTTTGATCTGAACAATCCTTACAGGCATAAAACCCCAATAGGATTTACCACTGCCTCGACAGCAAGGTTTCTTGCTTGGGTTAGCTCAATTTCAAACAGTTTTCTTCCAGTGGATTGCTGAGCATTCACAAGATGTTTTTCCCCAGCTGGTATCTCTTCCCAAGACATCCAAAAACTGCAGTCTAAACTCAACTTCAACTTCAGAGCAAACACGAGTTCCTAAATTCAGTTCCCTGACAGGCTTGCAGGATTTCTTACTGAAGAAGTTACTCTTTCTGTGTCTGGCATATGTTTCACTTTCTATGTATCTCTGTACCTCTGTCATTTGGCAACATCACAATTTTTTTCTACTTTTTTTTAACTTCACTGAACTATGAACTACTTGGTAACCCATCTCTTCAATTGGAGTTGTAAAGTCTTCCTGCACTTAGCTCACAAAAACCTCTGAATGAACCTAAAACCAGGTTTCGCCTTTCTTAACAACCAGATACAAATATAAATTAAACTTGAAGCTTTATATTGTTCCTAACAATGGAACTAAGAAATGGCACAACCAACAGATAAGATCAAAGCTCTACAGTCACATCCAAATATGAATACTGGTGGACAATTAAACAACTCACTGGAGGAGGAGGAGGCTCCACAAATATCCCCATCTTCAATGATTGAAGAGACCAGTGCACAAATAAGGCTGCAGCATTTGCTACAATCTTCAACCAAATAGATGATCCATTTTAGGCTCCTCCAGAGAACCCCAGCATCATAAATGCCAGGTTTTAGCGAATTCGATTCACTCCCAGTGAAATCACAAAACAACACTGGATACAGCAAAGTCTGTAGCAACATTCTAGCAATGATATTGAAGATTTGTGCTCCAGTACTTGTCGGTCAAGCTATTCCAGTACAGCTACAACACTGGCATCACATCACAATGTGGAAAATTTCTCAGGTTTGTTCAAAGATTTGACAAAGGGTCATTTGGACTCAACATGAGCTCTTTTCTCAACTTATAGATGCTGCCAGACCTGCTGAGATTTTCCAGTGTTTTCTCTTTTGGTTTCAGATTCCAGCATCTGCAATAATTTGCTTTTATTTAAGAAAAAAAAATGAGTAGCGTAGAAAAACTGATGCAGAGAGTGCACAGATGCAGATGAACTGTGTTACTGTTTAATCTGCATATGCTCCCAGCAATTATATTTTGAAACAGTACTTTGAACAGCATCATGACTGAACTGTCATTCCCAGGGTGTTCAGGCTAGACACACTCCAACAGCTGCACCAACTGGCTGTGACTGAGTACAAGGTCAGGGCTCACAATTCAATCTGGTGGCCGGATATCTCCAAAGTCATTGTATTCATGATTTCCAATTGTACCACTTGTGCCATCCGTGGAAAAGACCACAAGGAACTATTGATAGTATCATCCTTCCCGTCTGTGGGAGCGTGTCCTGGTGGATGAATGTCAAATGGCTGCACCTCGGTGGCAGTTGTTTTTATCCTCCTGGAGACTTTTACCACACGTGGCACCACTAATTGAGTTGTCTCTGAAAATGGCCCGCAGTCCAGCAACGACTGAGTTAAACCTATGGTGAAAACTTTGGCTTCATTGGAACTCTAAATGGGCAAGAGATTATGCTTTCAGTTTCTGAGTCTCCTACGCATTTCACCCGTGTCACAAAGCGACACAGATAGAAAAGGGAAAAAAGAGACCTTGTCATACAACCATCATCACAGTGTGTAGGAGCTACAAACACGTTCACCATGGGATTCTGTCTGGGTTTGAGACCAGAGGCAGCTTGGCCAGACTTTGAGTCAGCCCATTCATCCGTGCTGTATCAGGTGCATAATGACCACAGCATCCTGCTGCAGGACAGAGCTGCACTGATGTCCAACAGCAGACTGCCTCTACAAGATTAGATTGACAACCAGACAGCTTGTTGAATAGACCACTGATCCTACCACAAGAACACTTTATCCCTAACCCTCCCAAAGCAAACAATCCGACAGACTGGTGAAACCACAAGTTGGATTGCAGTGGTTCAAGAAGGTATTACAGCCATCTTCTCTCGGGTGATAGCCAGTGATGCCTTCATCACCCAATGAAAGAATTTACCATAAAGGACTTTAGAATCGGGGAGGCGGGGGTTAATTGCAAATTTTTGCTGTGAGGGTAGAAGTCAGGTGTGAACTAATGTTCAGTTAGTGAACATTTTGGTGATAGTGACCACAATTCGGTTACGTTCACCTTAGTGATGGACAGGGATAGGCATGAAGCTGGGGGCTGTAGTTATAGCTGGGGGAAGGGTAATTATAAGGCCATCAGGAGAGAATTAGGGTGCATAGATTGGATTAGGGAACTACAGGGACTGGGAACATCTGGAATGTGGTGCTTATTCAAGGAGCAGCTGCTGCGAGTCCTTGATAAGTATGTCCCTGTCAGGCAGGGAGGAAATGGACGAGTAAGAGAGCCTTGGTGTACGAAAAGAGTTGATTTGCTGGTTAAGAAGAAAAAGGAGGCTTATGTCAGGATGAGGCTTGAAGGCTCAGGTAGTGCAATGGATAGCTATAGATTAGCTAGGAAGGAGGTAAAAAGTGAATTGAGGAGAGCTAAGAGGGGACACGAGAAGATGTTGGCTGATAGGATTAAGGAGAATCCTAAAGCTTTCTTTCGATATGTTAAGAATAGAAGATTGGTTAGGGCAAGATTAGGGCCAGTCATAGACAGCAGTGGGAAGTTGTGCGTGGAGCCTGAAGAGATTGGTGAGGCACTGAATAAATATTTCTCTTCGGTATTCACGCAGAGTGCTGGAAATGTAGCTATGGAGAGCACTGAGGTACAGGGTTGCAAATTGGGAAGTATTGTAGTAGATAGGGAGGATGTGTTAGAAATTCTCGAGGGTTTGAAGTTGGATAAGTCCCCTGGGCCGGACGGGATTTACCCTAGGATTCTCTGGGAGGCAAGAGAGGAGATTGCAGAGCCTCTGGCTCTGATCTTCAGGTCCTCGTTGGTTACGGGTGTGGTTCCGGAGGACTGGAGGATGGCGAATGTGGTCCCATTGTTTAAGAAGGGGAAGAGAGACCTTCCTGGGAATTATAGGCCAGTGAGTCTTACTTCTGTTGTGGGCAAGGTATTGGAGAGAATTATTAGGGATAGGATTTATAGTTATTTAGAGAGAAATGAATTGATTGGGGATAGTCAGCATGGTTTCGTGAAGGGTAGGTCATGCCTTACTAACCTCATTGAGTTTTTTGAGAAAGTGACCAGAGAGGTGGATGGGGGTAAGGCGGTTGATGTAGTATATATGGACTTTAGTAAGGCTTTTGATAAGGTGGCCCATGGAAGACTTCTACAGAAAATGCAGATGTGTGGAATAGAGGGTGATTTAGCTAATTGGATTAGAAATTGGCTGGCAGATAGAAGACAGAGGGTGGTGGTTGATGGGAGATATTCATCGTGGAGTTCGGTGACGAGTGGTGTGCCTCAGGGGTCTGTTTTGGGGCCCCTGCTGTTTGTAATTTTTATAAATGATCTGGATGAGGGTATTGAGGGATGGATCAGTAAATTTGCAGATGATACTAAAGTTGGTGGTGTGGTAGATAGTGAAGAGGGGTGTTTTAGTTTACAGAGTGACTTGGACAAGTTGCAGAGCTGGGCCGAGAGGTGGCAAATGGAGTTTAATGTGGAAAAGTGTGAGGTAATGCACTTTGGCAGGAACAATAAATGTGTAGAGTATAGGGCTAATGGTAGGGCTCTTAATAGTGTTGAGGAACAGAAGGATCTTGGTGTATGTGTCAATAGATCCCTGAAAGTAGGCAGTCAAGTGGATAAAGTTGTTAAGAAGGCTTATGGAGTCTTAGCTTTTATTGGTAGGGGGATTGAATTTAGGAGCCGCAGCATCATGTTGCAACTGTACAAAACTCTAGTGCGGCCGCACTTGGAGTATTGTGTGCAGTTCTGGTCGCCACATTATAAGAAAGATGTGGAGGCATTGGAGAGGGTACAGAGGAGGTTTACCAGGATGTTGCCTGGTATGGAGGGCAGGTCCTATGAAGAGAGGTTGAAGGATTTGAGGTTGTTTTCGTTAGAAAGGAGGCGGCTAAGAGGGGATCTTATTGAAGCATATAAGATGATTAGAGGTTTAGATAGGGTGGACAGTGATAGCCTTTTTCCTAGGATGGAGAAAGCTAGCACGAGGGGACACAACTTTAAATTAAGGGGTATGAGTTATAGGACGGATATCAGAGGTAGGTTCTTTACTCAAAGAGTGATTAGGGAGTGGAATGCCCTGCCTGCAGCTGTTGTAGATGCGCCAAGTTTGGTGGCGTTTAAGAGGTTAGTTGATAAGTATATGGATGAGAAGGGAATGGTTTAGTTAGGAGGGGCATTGCTTTTTATTTTGGTCGGCACAACATCGAAGGCCGAAGGGCCTGTTCTGTGCTGTATTGTTCTATGTTCTACGGGATAAATCTAGTTAAAGGCCCTATTGACAACTACAGTGAGGATTACTGGCTAAGGAAGAGGCCATAAGTTCTAGTGGGAGTTAATCATCGAGGCAAATGAGTTGGAGTAACAGAGTGGGATGGAGTCTATACAGCAGACAGGTAGGAGGAAGTGTATATGAAGTGATTGTGGTTCTGACTGACTTGGAACACTCTCCACATTTGTATTGGTCAACCTTGCCTCTTGTCATTTGTTCTGTGTTCATTTGGTAAATGCAGTCTCAGCATGAAAGTCCCAGAAACATTACCTGTCTTATGTCAGGTTGGTGGATTTTTCACCTGGAGCAATGGTAGGCCATGTAAAATTGATCTCTGAAATTGTAAAATCAGTGAGGAGTTCTCCAGTATTGGCCATCCGCCAGTAATTCTTTTTGGAATGTCTGATGATACAGGATCCGTTTTAGATCACCATCTAGTATCAATAATCTGACATTCTCCATAACATACAGTAACAGAGGGAGGCCAGTGCTCATGAAATTGAATTCTTGCTTAAAAAGACTTCAAAAGGAAGCCTTACAAATGTCTCAGAATTCTTGTACGTACATTGACTTACTACAAGAACATTGGGAAAGGAAAAGAGAACACAAATGGACCTTCCTGTGGAAGATGCTAGCAAAACATGGATTTTAATGGTGACAAGCTTATTGAAGGTGATATAGTTAATACAAATGTTTGAATACACACTTTTTAAACCCAACAAGGAATGTTTCCCACTTGGTTGGTTTTGGAAAATTTCTGCCTGGAGTTTAAACAAATTAACTGAACCAGAGGTCAAAAACGTTTATGAGCAAATAGTTTAGAAGTTTGTGTTTAGCAAAGTGAAAAAAATAAGGAATAGTGTTGCCTTGGCTTAACTTGAAAGTTACTGGAAAGTGTTTTGTTAAGATGACCTTCCTTCTGTTATGATCATTAGGTGCAGTTGAATGCTGGACAGCTGCAGTATATTCGCCTAGCTCAGCCTGTATCTGGAACACAAGTGGTACAGGGACAAATCCAGACCCTCGCCCCAGGAAATCCGCAGCAGGTGGGCAGGTATTTTATCATGTCCTTGGTCACCTTAGGCTGGATGATTGGACAATTGGTGTTTAAATTATAATTAACTCATTGGGGCTGACTGAACAGAAATATTCCACAATGGAGCAAAATAAATGCGGTGAAGGTATCTGATCTTAACTAGCCAATTATTAGCATGTATCAGCAAAGCTGCTCAGAAATTGATTTGTAGAAATAAATCACTTGTGAATTAGAGTCTTTGCTCATTTCTGAGGCCAGATTCTTTGCCCAGCTTTGAAAGCCAATCCTTTCGTATATCATTTGAAGCAGTTTTGAGGGCTGAAGTTATTTTTCACACCTAGAAACAATAGGAGTCGTTTGCTGGTGCCACCAGACCGGTCTTGCAGCTTTGTTTTATTACAGAGAGATTTACCTTTTGCCAGACTATTCAATAAGACCATTATTGCACTTCTGTTTTGCAATAATGTTGTTTCTCCCGTGAGTGTTTACGTACTAAATGTCATGATTAAAGAACAAAGCTGTGACCATTTTCTGTAGAGCCTGAAGCAGAGAAGTTCTAAGTATAGTCAGGTTTGCAGTATGTATGCCTGCTGTCCATGTTAAGCTTCAGATGGGCACGTGTGACTGTCAGATATTTGTCCAGTGTAAACAATGCAGCAGCTGTGCTACTGTTGGACGGAAACCTTCTTGGAAGAGTTTCCCTACCTACTTTCAATGACAGAGTAAAAACTCCGTTAATAGCAAGCAGCTGTGACCCCCCATCATCTAGAAAACCTTCAGTTGAGATCTGTATCTCAAATGTCATGTTGCTAGGCATCTCTCCTCAGAGAGGGAAAATTACATAGCAATGTATATCCTTATACATGTCAATAAGGGTAAACTGCTGGAGTGGAGAGTTAGGTCACTGTTCCAGTACAGACTAATATGTAATCTGAGCAATTTGAAAATTAGATAAAAGTGGAAGCAAAGATACTGGTTCAACTGTTTTTGTGATTACATCCTCTATGTTCTTTTGTTAAATGCTTCTCCCGTGTATTCTAGGTAGGACAAGCAGAGGTTCAACAGGGGCAGCAGCAGCAGCAGCAGCAACAACAATACAGCCAGTTTACTGACGGACAGGTATGCTCTTATATTTAGTGATCTTGCTTGAATTAGCTCTTTATTTCCACAAATTGTCAAAAGAGCTGAGTTTTTTGATCCATTTGCAATGTGATCTTGACACCAGAAATAATATTGGTCTGTTGACCTTGCAAAGTTCTTCGCTTGTGGTTTAGTCCAAAATTGGGAGAATTGTTTCATAGACTAGTCAAGCAACAGCCTGACATAGTCATTCTCATGGAATTATACCTTTAGAGATAGCGTCCCAGACATTCACATTCCTGGGTATGTTTTGTCCCACCGACCGAGCAGAAGAGTCAGGATGTAGACCTGAGGCTCCCTGTATCATTGTGTAATGATACTGTATTATTTTGATGTATTCTATGTTTAAAGTGGGTTGCTATAAGAGGCAGTGTTTGTTGATTTGTCTGGTAAATATGCAGCGGATGCTAAGAATGCAGGCCAATCATTGGTTTCAGCTAGGAATTTGTTATTTGATGAAGTCAATGGACTTTTTGTTTATTTAGATACTGGTGGGATTTCAGACTAGGTATGCAGAATCATGTGACTTTTTGATTAGATTGATTGATAAAGCCAAAGATATGTGCTTATAGGGAGGGGTGAAGCTCGCAGAAACAGATTGATTTCATTTTACTTTTAAAAATACAAGCAGTTGCTGCTTGGGTTGTCTGAAGAAAAGTAAGTCTCTCTCTCTCTGTCTCTCCAAAGACTTTCTGAATGCTCCAAAACCTGGTAACCTAAGGCACAGCAAGTATGCCTGTGGTTTGGTAACTAATTTGAAATTAATTTTTACCACCTATCGCTGAGGGGAGATAGGACATGGAATGTACTCTGGGTGGGGAGAGGACTTCAACGTCCACATCAAGATGATGCATTAATATCACTACTAAATGAGCTAGCTGATCCTAAGAGAGCTAGTGTTGGATCTGTAAGAGATGGTGAGGGCACCAGCAAGAGGGAAAAACCTACTTGAGCTCGTCCTCACCAATCTATCTGTCGCAGATGCCTGTCCAGGACAATACCAATAGGATTAATGATTGCTCAGTCCTTGTGGAGACAAAATCCCATCTTCACATTGAGGTTACTGTACATCCTGTTATCTGGCACTCCCACCATGTACAATGGAATACCTTTCAAACAGATCTGGCAACTCTAAATCTGAGCGTCCATGAAGCACTGAGCCATTAGCAGCAACAGAATTATATACAATTGCAATCTGTAAAGGGTGGTTCGGGAGTGGAATGCCCTGCCTGCGGCAGTTGTAGATGTGCCAAGTTTGGTGGCGTTTAAGAGGTTAGTTGATAAGTATATGGAAGAGAAGGGAATGGTTTAGTTTGGAGGGTCATTGCTTTTTATATTGGTCGGCGCAACATCGAAGGCCGAAGGGCCTGTTCTGTGCTGTAATGTTCTACGTTCTATGTACCCTTACGTCTCCATCTCACCCCACTTGTCTTTTACCATCAAGCCAGGGGATCAACCCTATTCAAAGCAAAGTGCAGGACAGCATGCATAAACTTGGTGAAGCTAAGAACTACTTGTGTGCCAAACAGTGAAAGCACCTTGCAATAAACTGAGATGGGCGATCCTACTACCAGATCAGATCAAAGCTCTGCAATCCTGCTTCACCCAGTCATGGTGAATAATTAAAACACCTAATTAGAAATAACCCTGGTAATTATAGGCCGGTGGTTGGTAAGTTAATGGAAAAGGTCCTGAGGGAAAGGAATTATGACCATTTGGACAGATGCAGCTTAACCCGAGATGGTCAGTATGGATTTGTGAAGGTTTAGTCTTGCCTTATGAATTTGATTGAATTCTTTGAGGAGGTAAATAAGTGTGTAGATGAAGGTAAAGCAGTTGATGTCATATACATGGATTTTGGTAAGGCATTTGATAAAGTTCCCCGTGGTAAGCTCATGAAGAAAGTAAGGAGGTGTGGGGTAGAGGGAAATTTGGCCAATTGGATAACTGGCTCTCTCATAGAGGGTGGTGGTGGGTGGCAAATTTTTGGACTGGAGACCAGTTACCAGCAGTGTACCACTGGGATCAATGCTAGATCTCTGCAATTTGTGATTTTTATCAATGACTTGGAAGAGGGGGCTGAAGGGTAGGTCAGTAAATTTGCTGATGACACCAAAATTGGTGGAGTGGTGGATGAGGCAGAGGGCTGTTGTAGGCTGCAAAGAGACATTGATAGGATACAAAGCTGGGCCAAAAAATGGCAGATAGAGTTTAACCTGATGAGTGTGAAATGATTCACTTTGGTAGGGCAAACTTGAATGCTGATTATAGGGTCAATGGCAGGTTCTGAGCAATGTGGAGAAAAAGAGAGATCTTGGGGTTCATGTCCATAGATCTCTGAAGGTTGCCACTCAAGTGGATTGAGCCGTGAATAAGGCCTATAAGTGTGTTAGCGTTTATTAACAGGAGATTTGAGTTTAAGAGCCGTGGGGTTATGCTGCAATCTTGGTGTACAGGATCTTGGTGAGACCACATTTGGGATATTGTATACAGCTCTGGTCACCTCACTATAAGAAGGACGTGGAAGCATTGGAGAGAGTGCAGAGGAGATTTACCAGGATGCTGCCTGGTTTGGACCTTATGAAGAAAGGTTGAGGGAGCTAGGACTTTTCTCTTTCGAGCGGAGAAGGATGAGAGGAGACTTAATAGAGGTTTATAAGATGATGAGGGAGGTAGATAGAGTGGACGTGCAGAGACTAATTTCTTGGTTGGGTGTAGCTGTTACTAGGTGGCATAACTATAAGGTTCATGGTGGGAGATATAGAAGGGATTTCTGAGGTAGATTCTTCACTCAAAGTGGCTGGGGTGTGGAATGGACTGCCTGATGTTATAGTTGAGTTGAATACTTTAGGAACTTGCAAGCAGTTATTGGATAGGTACATGGAGCACACCAGAATGGGAGTGGGATAGCTTAATCTTGGTTTCAGATAAAGCTCAGCACAACGTTGAGGGCCGCAGGGCCTGTACTGTGGTTCTGTGCTCTAATTAGAGGCATCGTCTCCACAATTATTCACATCCTTATTGATAGGAGAATCCAGTGTTAAAGACAAGACTGAAGCATTTGCACAATCTTCAGCCACAGATGCCAACTGCATGATCCATCTTGATTCCTCCTGAGGTCCCAGTATCACAAATGTCAGTCTTCAGCCAATTCAATTCACTCCATGCAATACCAAAAAATACCTGAAGACATTGAATATTGCAAAGGCTGTGGGCCCAGACAACATTCCAGTAATTGTAAGGAAGAACCAGGCTGTTCTGGTATAGCTGCAACATTTGACAATGTGGATGACTGCTTAGATATGTAATGTCCACAAAAAGTACATACCCAGCGTAACTAATTTACGCTCCATCATTCTACTCTCGATCATCAGCAAAGTGATGGAAAAGCTTGTTGGCAGTGCTATCAAGTGGCACATATACAGAAATAACCTGCTCACTGATGGTCAGTTTGGATTCCATCAGGGCCACTTGGTTCCTAGTTTCATTACAGCCTTAGTCCAAACATGAGGTGAATTATCAAAGCGGCGTTAACATTAAAGAGTCCTAGCAAAAGGAGGTCAATGGGAATCGGGGAGAAAACTCCCTTCTAGTTGGAGTGATACCTAGTGTAAGGGTTGTGGTTGTTGGAGGTCAATCATTTCCGTTCCAGGAATTCACTGCAAGAGCTCCCATGGTAGTATCTTAAGCTGAACTTCCTTCAGCTGCCTTATCAATGACCTTTCTTCCATCATAAAGTTAGAAGTAGAATCTTCACTGATAACTGCACAACCTTCAGCACCATTTGCAACTCCTCAGATGCTGAAACAGTCGGTGCCAATATGCATCAGGACACAGGCAGCATTCAGGCTGGGGCTGATAGTGGCAAGTTACATTTGTGCCACACAAGCAATGTGGCAATGACTATCTCAAAATAGAAAATCCAACAATCTTGCCTTGAAATTAAGTATTTTTACCATAGCCAAATCGTCCACTATTAATATTCTAGGATGTTACCATTGACCAGAAACCAAACTGGGCCAGCTATATACGTACTGTGGTTACAAGAGCAGGTCAGAGACTGAGATTTCTGTAGACAGTACCTCAACTGTCCACGTGTATAGGCTTTGGGAATACGCTGGAATGTTGTCCACTTGCCCAGATGAGTGCAGCTCAGACAACACTCCAGAAGCTCAACAACATCCAAAACCCAAGCAGCACTCGGCACTGTGTCCACAAACATCACCGATACACAGTGGCAGCTATGCATACCATCTACAAGATGCATTGCAGGAATTCAGCAAGGATCCTTTGACAGCACCTTCCAAATCTTGAGACCTCTACTATCTAAAAGGACTAGGTACAAGAGGGACGAGATCACCACCATCTGCAAGTTTTCTTCCAAGGCACTCAGCACTCTGACTTGGAACTATATCGTCGCTCCTTCAATCAAAATCCTGGAACTCCCTTCCCAACAGCACTGGGTTTGCCTACACCACATGGACTGCGGCAGGGACTCGCCTTCTCAAGGACAATTAGGAATATACAATAAAAATACTTCTTCAGCCAAAGATGCCCACGTCTGAAAAGAAATAAAAAAAGGGAAAGCTAAACCATTAATATTGTGATGTGGACTGGTTATTATTTTAGTGTAGAAAATTGGCTGAACAGATATTAGTGATAGTGAATGAAATTAGAGCAGAACTTGGAAGCACACTGTAACATGCACAGGAGTTTGGTTCTTTTTAAATGGATTGTAGCCTTGGTTCGATATAGCAGCAGCAAACCTGCCACTGTTGTTGGCTGCCTGTGGGAGTGAGAGTGGTGTTCATCCATCAGCTGAGGTAGTGCCAACTTCCCCTTCAGGCCCATCCAACTACATTATTTATGCTCATGCACAGAATAGTAGTCAAATGGTTATGTTGCTGGATTTGTAATTAATGCAATCAAAGAGTTTGCAAAACAATATATAAATCAAATATGGTGTCAGTAAAAGCTGATAGATTGTAAAGAGACAACTGGTTATGGAAAGAAATCTGCGGTCCTTGCGTGGTCTGTTCTGTGTGACTCCAGCCCCACACTATGTTTGACTCCTAATTGCCTTTTGAAGCAGCCTAGCAAATTAAGAGATTGATTTTTTAAAATAAAAATCATTCTTATTATGCCCATAATCTTACTTAATAGATTAGAAACATAGAAATGAAGAGCAGGAATAGGCCATTCAGCCCTTCAAGCCTGCTCTGCCACTCAATATGATCATAGAACACAGAACATTACAGCACAGAACAGGCCCTTCGGCCTTCGATGTTGCACCGACCAATATAAAAAGCAATGACCCTCCAAACTAAACCATTCCCTTCTCTCCCATATACTTATCAACTAACCTCTTAAACGCCACCAAACTTGGCGCATCTACAAATGCCGCAGGCAGGGCATTCCACTCCCTAACCACCCTCTGGGTAAAGAACCTACCTCTGATATCCGTCCTATAACTATCACCCCTTAATTTAAAGCTGTGTCCCCTCGTGCTAGCTTTCTCCATCCTAGGAAAAAGGCTATCACTGTCCACCTATCTAAACCTCTAATCATCTTATGTGTTTCGATAAGGTCTCCTCTTAGCCGCCTCCTTTCTAACGAAAGCAACCTCAAATCCCTCAGCCTCTCCTCATAAGACCTGCCCTCCATACCAGGCAACATCCTGGTAAACCTCCTCTGTACCCTCTCCAATGCCTCCACATCTTTCTTATAATGTGGGGACCAGAACTGCACACAATACTCCAAGTGCGGCCGCACTAGAGTTTTGTACAGTTGCAACATGACGTTGCGGCTCCGAAATTCAATCCCTCTACCAATAAAAGCCAAGACTCCATATGCCTTCCTAACAACCTTATCGACTTGACTGCCTACTTTCAGGGATCTATGCACATACACACCAAGATCCCTCTGTTCATCTAGACTACGAAGAATCCTACCATTAGCCCTATACTCTACACATTTATTATTTCTGCCATAGTGCATTACCTCACACTTTTCCACATTAAACTCCATTTGCCACCTCTCGGCCCAGCTCTGCAACTTGTCCAAGTATCATAGCTGACCCTTTATCTAAATGCCACTATCTGCTTTGTTTCCATATCCTTTGATGCCATTAAAATCTTTTTAAAAAAAATCTTTCTTGAAACATTCATTGACTCTTGCCACCTTCTGTCGTAGAAAGTTCCATAGGTTCACTAATTTTGAGTGAAGAGGTTTTTCCTTGTCTTGGTCCTAAAGTGGTCTATCTGTATCCTGAGATGTGTCCTCTGGCTCTAGACTTCCCTTCCAGAGAAAACATCTTCTCTGCATCTCGCCTGTCCAGCCCAGTTAGAATTCTATACCTTTCAATCAGATTTATAGAAGGATGGATTAGTAAATTTGCAGATGACACCAAAGTCGGAGGAGTGGTAGATAGTGAAGAGGGGTGTTCTAGTTTGCAGAGAGACTTGGACAAGTTGCAGAGTTGGGCCGAGAGGTGGCAAATGGAGTTTAATGTGGAAAAGTGTGAGGTAATTCACTTTGGCAGGAATAACAAATGTGTAGAGTATAGGGCTAATGGTAGGACTCTTAATAGTGTTGATGAACAGAGGGATCTTGGTGTATATGTGCATAGATCCCTGAAAGTTGGTAATCAAGTCGATAAGGTTGTTAAGAAGGCATACGGAGTCTAGGCTTTTATTGGTAGGGGGATTGAATTTCAGAGCCGCAACGTCATGTTGCAACTGTACAAAATTCTAGTGTGGCCGCACTTGGAGTGTTGTGTACAGTTCTGGTCCCCACATTATAAGAAAGATGTGGAGGCATTGGAGAGGGCACAGAGGACGTTTACCAGCATGTTGCCTGGTAAGGAAGGCAGGTCTTATGAAGAGAGGCTGAGGGATTTGAGGTTGTTTTCGTTAGAAAGAAGGCGGCTAAGAGGAGACCTTATTGAAACATATAAGATGATTAGAGGTTTAGATAGGGTGGACAGTGATAGCCTTTTTCCTAGGATGGAGAAAGCTAGCACGAGGGGACATAGCTTTAAATTAAGGGGTGGTAGTTATAGGACGGATGTCAGAGGTAGGTTCTTTACCCAGAGGGTGGTAAGGTTATGGAATGCCCTGCCTGCTGTAGTTGTAGATGCGCCAAGTTTGGGAGCGTTTAAGAGGTCAGTACATAGGTTTATGGATGAAAAGGGAACGGTTTAGGTTAGAGGGTCATTGCTTTTTCTTACTTGGTTGGCGCAACATCGAGGGCCAAAGGACCTGTTCTGCGCTGTAATGTTCTATGTTCCTCCCATCCATCTGAACTCCAATGAATACATGCCCAGTCAAAGCAATCTCTCTTCGTAGGACAATCCCACCAACAGCTGAGTGACTCTCCACTGAACAAAGAATAAAACAGCACGGGAAACAGGCCCTTCGGCCTAACGAGCCCGCGCCGCCACCCCGATGTTCCCACCTCTACCCGCGATCCCTGTCCATGTTTATA
Organism: Sphyrna mokarran; assembly: GCA_024679065.1. Classification (NCBI taxonomy): domain Eukaryota; kingdom Metazoa; phylum Chordata; class Chondrichthyes; order Carcharhiniformes; family Carcharhinidae; genus Sphyrna; species Sphyrna mokarran. The sequence goes on from JAGIQG010000024.1 coordinate 44,796,336, forward strand.
GATCTATGGATTAAAAACCAAATTTGAGACAATTTAGGGAGAATTTGTTTTGCCAATTAGCCTAAGAGCACATCTTTGGGATGTGGGAGGAAACCGGAGCTTCCGGAGAAAACCCATGCAAGCGCGGGGAGAATGCGCAAACTCCCACAGACACAGGTCCAAATCCATGTATCTGCACAGCACAGCGATAGTCACTGAGCTGTTGTGTTGCCCATCAAATGGTCCAGGTCAAGCGTACACTAACGACGTAAAGCACTAGGATACTGTCAAAAAAAATCCAAGAGCAGCCCTCTCACGACCCATCGCGTGTATGCCCCTCGTTAGACAACAAGGTGGACTAAAGCACCTGTAAGATAAAAACAAGTACATCAATATCATCATCTGTTTATACACTTCCCAGGGACTCCCAAGGCTCATGATCCCTATTTTAAATCAGTTTTCTATACCCCTCCATTCCCATTCTGTTCATGTGCCCATCTAAGTATTTCTTAAATAACTCCAGAGTACCTGCCTCCACCACTTTACTTGGCAGCGCATTCCATACCCCCACCACCCTCTGTGTGAAAAACTCCCTCTAGCATCCAAATTATACCTTACCCCCCTCACCCTAAGCCCGTGACCCCTCGTGCTATTTGAGTCCATCCTAGGAAAAAGCTTAACCCTGTTTACTCTATCTATCCCCTTCAAAATCTTGTACACCTCTATCAGATCTCCTCTAAGTCTACGTCTTTCTAAGGAAAACAGTCCCAATTTGCCTAATCTCTCCTCGTAACTCAGACCTTCCATACCAGACAGCATCCTGGTAAACCTCCTGTGCACTCTCTCCAGAGTCTCCGCGTCCTTCCGGTAGTAAGGCGACCAGAACCGGACGCAGTATTCCAAATGAGGTCTAACCAGCGTTTTATACAACTGCAACATTAAAGGCCACTGCTCCCTTTGGAGCAAATGTATCCTCCCTTATGTAGGGAGACCGAAACTCCACACAATATTCCAATATTGGTCCAAATAGTCAGACCAAGCTATGTATAAATGCAATATAACATGTCTACTTCTGAACTCATCCTCTGGCCAACATACTGTTCGCCTTTCTACTTGCTTGCTGTACCAGCCTGTCCACTTTCATTGATTGATGTACAAAGACACCCAAATTTCTTTTTACATCCACACTGTTAAAGAACAAAACACCACGGGAAACAGGCCCTTCGGCCCAACGAGCCCGCGCCGCCACCCCGATATTCCCACTTCTACCCATGATCCCTGTCCATGTTTATAGATCTATGGATTAAAAACCAAATTTGAGACAATTTAGGAAGAATTTGTTCTGCCAATCAGCCTAAGAGCACATCTTTGGGATGTGGGAGGAAACCAGAGCACCTGGAGAAAACCTATGCAAGCACGGGGAGAATGTGCAAACTCCCACAGACGCAGGCTCAAATCCATGTATCTGCACAGCACAGCGATAGTCACTGAGCTGTCATGTTGCCCATCAAATGGTCCAGCTCAAGCGTACACTAATGATGTGAAGCACTAGGATACTCTCGAAAAAATCCAAGAGTAGCCCTCTCACGACCCATTGTGTGTATGCCCCTTGTTAGACAAGGTGGACCAAAGCACCTGTAGGATAAAAACAAGTACATCAATATCATCATCTATTTACACACTTCCCAGGGACTCCCAAGGCTCATGATCCCTATTTTAAATCAGTTTTCTATACCCCTCCATTCCTATTCTGTTCATGTGCCCATCTAAGTATTTCTTAAGTAACTCCAGAGTACCTGCCTCCACTACTTTACTTGGCAGCGCATTCCATACCCCCACCATCTGATGTGTGAAAAAACTCCCTCTAGCATCCAAATTATACCTTACCCCCCTCAGCCTAAGCCTGTGACCCCTCGTGCTAATTGAGTCCATCCTAGGAAAAAGCTTAACCCTGTTTACTCTATCTATACCCCTCATAATCTTGTACACCTCCATTAGATCCCCTTTAAATCCACGTCATTCTAAGGAAAACAGCCCCAATTTGCCTAACCTCTCCTCGTAACTCAGGCCTTCCATACCAGGCAGCATCCTGGTAAACCTCCTCTGCACTCTCTCCAGAGTCTCCACATCCTTCTGGTAGTAAGGCGACCAGAACTGGACGCAGTGTTCCAAATGAGGTCTAACCAGCATTTTATACAACTGCAACATTAAAGGCCAGCTCTTGTACTCAATACCCCTTCCTGTAAAGGCTAGCATCTATATGCTTTCTTCACAATCTTCTCCACCTGCTTTGCCACCTTCAGAGACTTGTGCACCTGCACCCCCAGGTCCCTCTGCGTTTCTGTGCTGTTAATAGGTCTACCCTTTATCATGTGCCTCCCCCCCCCTACATTCTTTCTCCCGAAATGCATCACCTCTCATTCATCAGGATTGAATTCCATGTGCCATCTGTCTGCCCAAGCTACCAGCCTATCTATGTCCTGCTGCATACCTGACACCACTACTCACTATCCGCAAGTCCAGCCATCTTTGTATTGTCTGCAAACTTGCTGACCACTCCACGTACTCCCTCTTCCAAGTCATTTATGTATATTACAAATAGAAGAGGTCCCAGTACTGAGTTCTTTGTTCTTTGATCCCAATATATCACCATTAAATAATACTCTTCTGTTTTTCACACTGAAGTATATAATTTATGTTCGGCTGTACTGTACTGCATCAGTCATATATCTGCTCGCTCCCTCAACTTGTCTAAATCACCTTGAGGCCTCTTTGCATCCTTCTTGCAATTTACAATTCAGCCCAGTTTTGTCATCAGCAAATTTGGTAGTATTATATTTGGTTCACTCATCTAGATAATTTTTAAATATCATGAGTAGTTGGGACTCCAAGCACTAATCTCTAGGTTGCCCCACTAGTCCCTGCCTGTAACTCAGAGAAAGATCCATTTATTCCCACTCTGCTTCCTGACTTCAACCAATTTTTCAATCTTTGTCAGTATATTACCCCTGTCTCTCATGCTTTAATCTGAATTCTTGGTGCCTTTTTGCTTCGTCTTTAGTTTGAGTAAATGTGATCTGAGGTATTTTGAGCTGTGCTGACTTGTCCTTTAGTCTTCCCCATCTGCTAATGACATTTCTATTGTGGAATATATGTGTTTCGTCAAAAAAATAAGCTTGTGTTTCTGTGCAAGTAATTAAATCCTATGAGAATCGTCACCAGCAATATGATATAATAATGAGGAGCTGATAGAATTTTACAGTAATTATTGCCGTGGAGCAATGAATTACTATTACATTGCCAATGGCAGTTCTGAGGATGCAATATTTATATACGTGGGTTCATTAATTGCCAATAGCAGTTATCCCTTCCTGCTCCCTAAGGAATTTGAGTTGTGAGCCCTTTCCCTCTCCTCACTAATGGTGTTGCTGAAATAAATACAAATGAGAATTCATGTATTGGAGAATGACCTGTTAGTGTAAAGAGTTCATGTTGTAGGACATGCAAGGGAAATTAATTGAATTTTCAAAATGAAGAAAGCTATAGGAGCAAAAGGAATGTTCATTATAGAATTCTCTAGCAAAGAGCCAGCATGGACACAATGGGCTGAATGGACTCCTTTGATTCTAAGCATATTTCTTGTTTTTCTTCTCTAAGGTGGTATTTGGCACACACTGTGTAAGCAATGGTAGAGGCTCTAAATGGGTACCAAACTCAGTGTTACAGTTGGTCATGATCTGGCTCAGGATGTAGTATTGTGTCTCAATACCACTCAAACACACTATTTATTGTTTAAGAAGTCACTGCAGTCCTTAGTTCAACCTGATATCCCATTGCTGCTGCATCCCTTATTCTATATTCTGTCCAAGTTACAGTTAAACTAACTAAAAAAAAATCATGTTGGGAGTTTATTTTAGAGGAAGGTGTAGGGCGAGAGGGAACTGTGTGTCTCGGGAAGGACAATATAACTGCTGAGAGTGTGGGGTGTTTTTATGGTTAGACAGCATGTGGGATACATGGTAGATATGATTGCTTTGAGATTTTATTCTCACTGCTTCCTGGTACCTTGTCCATTGTAATGTGTGATCCTAGTCTGAGGCTTTGCTGCGATCAGCTGTTTGGTGTTGACCTGGGCACCTTCTGTTTCAGTGTCTGTCACTGCGGGGGCTGCAATAGCTCTTTTAATTAAATGTCAGCAAGTACTTAGGGCAGCAGCATCCGTGGCATTGGGATGGAGAGTATTGTCTCTGCATCCCCCAGTCTCAGGTTATAGTTGGGCATACTCTACCTCTATGGTACATTTAAGAGCAAGATGAGAACTGACTGTGAAATTGTCAAGATTAACTTGAGTTTTGGACTTGAGACCCATGTCTCCTGCTAACCTGCTCTGGAGAAGCTGTTGGTTTCTGAAATTGTTGTATTTTTGGTCCACCTCCCCTTCGATCATTGTTCTGCTTGAATGTGACCTCTGACCTCTTTTGTAACCATGGGGTTAATAGTTCACCATCTGGTCTGCAGGACATGATTTTCCAATTCATTGAGTTTGGATTGAGGCACAGTTCATTATTTCTGGGGCCTCAAACCCGAGGACATCATCCCTCCCTCTTATTATCTTCAGATTTTTAAAATACACGCTTGGTGTCACCTAATTACTGCTGAGTCATTTGTCTTCTCTTTTACTTTGTTGAACTTCCATATTGCCTGCTGTTTAAAAAAACTGCCCTCAATTATATAGCGGCATTCGTGACCTTAGGACATTCAAAGACTACAGATTCCAGAGTCTAGCACTGCAGAGTCAGCATCGATTGTGTTCCAATTTCTGTCTTAAACCCATAAACTTCTGACTTGGGAAGTCAGTGAAAAATACAGAACTCACAAATACTTGTTTCTGTGTCAAATTGCTTTCCGTTTAGAAACACAGTAACTTTCAAACTACTGTCCAGGACCATACAGCTTGCATGACTAGATTAGAGGTTGGGTGGGGAATGAATGCAAATAATTTACAAAACAACAGTTTTGCTTCCATGGAATTGCATTCCTAAAGGGTGAGAACCAGTGGAATTTCATTAACTATTAACTTTAAATGTAATGAAGTAAAGCTGCAACAAGTGGAGAAAACGGAGAACCATTTTATCATCCTTTCAGTAACATTTTGTGGAAATTTTTTTTTTAACTGAAACGAATAATTGGAATGATTTAAGTGGATTAGCATTTCTGATTGTTCTTGTTGAGCACAACATCTTTGCTGCCTTCGAATAAGAATGAACATCTGTTCTCCAAATCTCTCTATAGCGGCCCATTCTGTGGCAAGGTATTCTGTCAACTCTGCTTCTACAGTCACAGCATACACAGGATGGCTCTCCAAACACTTCTCTCCCCCTGGGTCATTTGCGATGTACATTCTTACCTTCTGTTTGATCACCAGATACATGGTAACACCAATCTGAAAATATATAGTCAGTTTCCACAACTACATTGACAATGCTGAATATTTTTCAAGTTATGATAGTATCCAGTTAATGCCTACCATTGAAAGATCAATCACATTTCCCACTTTAATAAACCATAACCATCCTTTTCACTATTGCGAGCAGCTAATTGCCATTTTAATTCCCATTAGCCTCCGCTGTTGATAGACCTAATCAGTCAATGTGATATCGTGCCTTAAAGTGAGACAGCAAGTTCAATCCAGCTTCTCCAGTTACACATCTTTCATATTTTTAAGGCCATTTTGCTCCACAGCATTAACAACTGCTGATCCACCAAGGGAATGCAGCACTGTCTGAGATTAAACCATCTGACATCTTGGAAAGGCTTAAAGATTTCAAAGCACTCTTTAGAATTCTCCCAGTGTTGTGGACCAATGTCTATCCTTCAACCGGCACCTAACACCAGATTATCTGGTCATTATTGTATTGTTTTTGTAAGAGCTTGTTGTGCAACATTGGCAAGGTGTTTCTTAATAAGAAAAAGTGCATAATGCAAAGCTAGCTACAAAATGTTTTGGGATGTTCTGCAGTTATGAAAAATGCTATTTAAAATTAACACTGAATCTTTAGTCTACATTTTTACCTACAGCTCTCACTGATCCAAAACAGCACAGCTCATTTCCTCATGCTGTTGTATTTTCCCAAATTCCATTGTCCTCTCATGCTCCAGTAACTTGGTTCAACATTCACATCTTCACCTTCAAATCTTTTCTCACTCTATTTTAATACCTTCCTGTAGCTTGCACATATTCTCAACACCAGTGGAAGAAGTGTGTTGGAGTGTTTTTCAGTGACTAGATATTATGCTAGCTTTCACTTAATTATGTCTCCGCTAATTTAAAGATACACAGAGATAGTCTGATTCTTTTATTTTCGAAGCTGGTCAACATATAATACTCTCAGTATTACAGTTATATAATTTTTGAAAGTCATTTGCTCACCCCACTGGGTGTCAGCTACTCATTATTTAGATTGGCCAATAACATTTATCCTCTGATGGCATGGCATTACATGACCGGTTTGTGGACTTTGAAAGTCTTTCTCATAGTCACCTGCCACCTTCCAGACCCTCTTATCTGGTGTACTGTTTATCCTATTTATTAGAATTGTCTGTGATCCCTGGTGTGCCGTTGGTTAGTGAATATCCTACTCAATAGGACTGTTTAGAGACACTGGTAAGAGTTACTCTTCCCTTTGCTCAGTAGCTACATTGTTCTGAGGAATGTGGTTCTTACTTAACTATGTCCTATTATGTCTTAGAGCATTATGTCATTAACCAAGGTGTATGTTTTCAAAAATACATATCTAAATTCTCTTAGGTGCCCTTATGCAAACTGTATATTTCGGGTACTTTGTAACTTCTCTCTGCTCTTTACTCAGAGAATGGTTGGAGTGTGGAATGCACTGCCTGCTGTGATAGTGGAGTTGGACACTTTAGAAACTTTCAAGCGGTTATTGGACAGGCACCTGGAGCACACCAGAATGATAGGGAGTGGGATAGTTTGATCTTGGGTTTGGACATAGCTCCACACAACATTGAGGGCCGAAGGACCTGTATTGAGCTGTACTGTTCTGTGTATTCAGTCTGATTTAATCTGTTGGTCTTTTAATCCAAAATTATTCTAAATTTAATCTTACAAACCCACTTAAGCATCCCTTCCTCCCACACACTTCCATCCGGCCTGAACACCACCACCTCTGCTTTCAAAGAATGGCTCCACATTTTTATCTACCTTGTCAGAGGTACCATCACCACCTTGTTTTTCTATCCTGTGTGCTGTTCAAACTTCATTTTCTTCCCTAGTGTGAGATGCTAGTGTTGAAATTTCAAGGGGTGGAAGGAAGCTCATCTGGAATAGACCAGATAGACTAGCAAATATTGAACCAGTTAGGCCAGCTAGCTGATGTGTATTATAAATTCTTGGTATGCCATGCTTCAAGATATCCTGCACCTTCACTACCTTAGAAATGCATGTTGTTCTTCTGTTGACTGTGTAAAGTTCCAGCTCAATCCATGGGAGATTGTAATATACATCTCTGCTGTTCGTCTTGTTCCCTGCAGCAACTGTACCAGATTCAACAGGTCACAATGCCAGCTGGACAGGACATCACTCAGCCCATGTTCATCCAATCCACTAACCAGACTGCAGATGGACAGCCTGCCCAGGTCACAGGGGAATAGATCAAAGGATTGCAGAGCTGAAATCAACTGCCAGCGAAGCTGTGTATAAATAGTACAGTCACTAAATAACCAGGATGGAAAAGGACTTTTTTTTAAAATGTTTTTTTTTCCCTTGCATTGTGCTAAGCAAAAATAATTGTACATACATAAAACTGCAATAAACACCTTCCGAATAGAACTTTGTAAACACATGCGTAAGGGAAGGTAGGAAGCAGAGTTCCTGCTTGTGCTGGTAATGCTGTACCATAACTGATCATATTGCTGTTGTTCTGTTCAATTGTACAGTGTTGTTCCTCATTAATCAGCTTTTTTAAAAACATTATGCAACAAATGCTTAAAATAGACCTGGGTTAAATGGAAGTAAATTAGAAAGCTATGTTTCTTGGCTGATGAGTGAGAATCTAAATGAGTTTCTTACTGACAGGTTTATAAACCATTTCTCATCAGCCTTAATAAATATTGAATCAAAAGATCTGTTTATGTAAGATTCAAGAGATTCAATGAGATGTATTTGCAGTGCAGCATTAGCACAGACTGTTCAATATCAAAACACCTTGTATTAAAGGTACTATATAAATACAGTAAAATGTTCCAAGGCATTTCATAGAAACATTCTGAAGCAAAGTGTGATCAAAACTTTTGTCAAAGGAGAATGTTTAAGGAGAAATGGAGAGCTGTAGGAAGGCTGTTTCATGATTTGGGGCATGAATAGCTGAAGTTGTGGTGGTGCTGAAGAGACCGGAATGACCTAAGTGCGGATACCTTGGCGAGTTGAAGGGCTGGATGAGAGTAGAGATGGGGAGGAGCTAGTCCATGGAGAGATCCAGAACAAGAATGATAATAATGTTAAGATCAATGTTCAAAGTTGTGAAAATCTGGGTTTGAGATCTCTTCCAGAGAGAAATGAGGTAGACTGCTGAACCATTCCAGTGAAATGTTGAATAACATTTGCAAACTATACTCCCCATCTAAATAGCTGCAATGTATTGTTGCAGTTGAACAAAACAGATCAAATTTCCATCTAATTCTTTTGTGACTTGTCTAGGAATTCTTTTCTGACATTTTATGTAATGCTGACAGTTACAGGAGTTTGGGATGTTGATGTTTAAAGTAACTGTTTCTTTACTTGGATCTGAGCATACATCATAACACAACTGATGAGTGAGGGCCAGAAAGATATACAGGCTGATTGGTCAAATTTCATAAATTACCTGAGAAATGTCCCAACCAGCTGGGAGGGATCCCAATCACTTTATGCTGGCTCCCAAATAGTCCAGACAAGAACATCAGGTGATTTCTCTATTGCACTGGAGTTGGAGCCAGCACTGACGATGTGACATGCTACCAAGTGGTTTTGCACTTTTATCCTGATATTTGCCATTACCCTGATAAACATAAGATAGGTTTGGGTTGAGGGAGTTCTTTTCATCCTATGAAAAGACCTATTGCAACATCCAGTTTGCTTCAATTACTCTACACAGAAGCTCATTCCATATCTTGATTTTTACATGAAGAATATCCTAACATCAGCCCTGTAATTGTTTTATTTTACTAGCTTGTAGCTGTCTTCATTGACTTAAGAATAGTTTTCCAGTTGTACCCTTTTCTGCAGTATTTACTATCTTGTGATTCTTCATCTTTCGTTGTATCTGAACCCATTCACACTAAGATTAAGCCCTGATAATTCCCTCTGCGTTGTTTCCAACGCTTAAGTGTTTCCCTTGTGTGTTGATGGACTGGAAGTGGATAAAGGTGTGTCTTAACTTGAACATTAAAGTGCTGAACTTGATTTGAATTCAAATATATAGGTGAACATTCAATCAGCTGATTATATGTTAATCTGCACATTCATTCTCAGGACATGATTAGAATCGATAAAGTCAGCACTAACGATGGGCTGCACTTTTTAATTGTTGCTGTCTGCGAACTGGAAGTGTTCCCCACAATACTGGTGGTTAGGAAGTTCCAGCATATGGACTCAGAGTTTAGGCACAATTTAGTACTAAACAGAGCCTTGCAGGCTCTGAACATTTTGATACCGGTCATGGATATCTGTTACCCATTTTTTTAATGTCAGTGTAACTTAATCAGTTTTCTAGTATTAAGCAGTTTGTTTTTTTATATACATTATTTCCAAAATAGAATGTATCCTTTCATTTTGCTGGTCTAAGCAGAATAACTTTCTGTACTAGGCTTGTCTGTGTAGATCAGTTTCTGTTTTTTCAAATGGGATGAAGAAGGCACCTTATAAAAGGATGCGATCTGGAATACTTCACAAAACCAAATCAATTTGAGTTTCTGTAATAATTAAATCTGCGTCATTCCATGTTAATTAATGTGCAGTTGTTTCTTCCAGTGATCCTGGCTGTCAGGCATTCAGATCAGCAGCGTTTGACTTTGAATCAACAGAAAATGTACTTTTTGAAAAAATGAAAGCTGTCTATAATCTGATTCTGCTTTCTATTCATGCTGACCAGATGGGACCTGATCTCTTTTTAATCCTGCTCTTTGCATATAGACTAAGACAACACAGCCATCCATTCAGCTCACCATGACTGTGAATTCTCTTTAAAAGAGCTACACTCTGAATCCTACTTTCCTTGTCCTTCAAATGTTTTTACTTAAAATATTAATTTGCTTTTGAAAGCTACTGAATCTGTTTCCATCACCCTTTTGAGGCATTGCTTCCAAATCATCATAGTGCAATGTATAAAAATATTTCTCCTGTTCCTTCTACATTTTCTCTCAGTCTGAAAGATGTGCTGGTAGTTGTATTAACCCGAACAGTTGCTGGACTGTGGTGACTAGCGGAATTTCACAGTAACTTTATTGCAGTGTTAATGTAAGCCAATTTGTGACTAATTTAAATAAACTTCAGTTCTCTCACCCATTACTTTAAATCCATGCTTTCTCTCATCACTCCTCCTGCTACTGTGAAGTGTTCCTCAGGCACAGGTTCTGAGCATTACCATCCCTTTAAAGGTAATTGATGCGGGACTTAGTAGCAGGAGTACAGGGCTAGGATAGGGGATGCTGTCAAGATTAAAGTGCTTGGAACTAAACACTTCTCAGCAACTATCATATCCATTTTAATGTTTGCGCATCCCTATTTAAAGAAATGTGTTTCCTTTGTTTATCAGCTGGTTTTTGGAAGCCCCACCTTGATTGCTCCTGAGGGAATCCAAATTTTTCTAACTTGCCCAATAGAATTTTCTTAAGATGAAAGTCTGGATTAAGATTAGGCTGAGATCATTGATGTGGATTTAATACTCCCTTATATGTATAGGACCATACATGACTGGTGTGTATCTTTTATCTGTTTTGTTTCACATCTTACAGAAGTCATTAGACTTGAACCCTCTGTTAATTTGGAGAAAAACCAGCTTGGGGTCTCATTACTGGTTGCACTTTCAAGCAGAACTAATTGATGAGCAAGGCATGTGGATATGGGTGAACCTGGCATTGGATATAAATGTGATACTATCCTTCCTCTGAACACATTGCCACTGATGTCTGTCCTCAGGCCATACATGGAAATTGGCTCTTTAGCTGAGATACTGAGAGCAGTTTGGGCCTTTGATTTCTATGCAACAAGAATCTATGTATGAGTTCAAGTGGAAAGATTTTCAAATGGTATTCAGTACCCAAGTGTTTTATACATCCCCAGAAGTAAATTTTCCTTCACTATGTTGCCGAATTGGTATTTGTTTAATGGTATGCTTTTCGTATCCAATACATTAATCTGTCATTGTTTTCCCTCCTGCGTGGAAATTTTAATGTCTAACGCTGGTGCTAAATCTGCTTACAACTCGATCACATTGACTTCCTATGGCTGCAGCTCATCCCTGATTTTAACCCTTCATTTCTACTTTTCCTCATTTCTGTAACATATAATGATGTCAAAAACCATGTCCCCATTGCTCAATAGTGAGAAAATGCAGCTGTGAGGTCCTAATTGTGCTAAAACCCTCAAAAGATAAGACAGTCCTTTGTTTCAGGCCTGTGTAATATAGTTAACTGATCTTGACAGTCAAGCTGGGTTAGGAAGATAGCGTAGTTAGCAAGTTTTCTGTGCCCACATTCCCAGCAATGCTGGAAGATGCTTGTGTGTGAAAAATGCATCAACTGAGGTCTTCTCCTATCCCCTCCCTTCAGGATCAGAACTCTATTGTCCACCACTGAACTTGCTCATGAGTCGGTTGTTAATTATTGATAAACTGTTCACCAGCAATGGCTCTCTACTTAAGCATGGGAACAAGGTGACATGACCAATGTGACAGCGAGAGGATCTTTAATCCGAGTCTTGATATAGTTTTTGGAAAAGCTGATTAATTCTGTGACATTTGTGCTTCATTTCACTTTAATAAAGCACAGCATATTCTAAGAAGTGTTTAACTTTTGTGTGTGCGGTAAGATGATGTTTGGTTAATGATTCCCGTCCCTGTCTCCGATAGCTCCTATTAAACATCAGCCCTCTCTCTGGCAATGATTCTCTTTAACTCCCACAGCCTCTGTGATCATTTTCATTCAGTATCCCGACTCTGCAGTAAATTTTGTTAAACAACCGTGTTTCCCTCTAATGATGATTCTTGATCCATATCTGTGCCCCACTCTCTGCCAATGATTTTAATCAGGCAACTACCCCTCCCTCTCTGGAGGTAATTATTAAATGCCTGCCTTCCGTCTCTGCTGAGGTGACCCAACATCTGTACAAGAGCTTTCATATCCGTCCCTTTTGTGCTACGTAGAAGTTTCAGGGATAGTGATGGCATTGTGACCCCTGCCCTCCCCCACCCTCCTGGGATTGGGGGGGGGGGGGCGGGGGGAGGTGTATGGAATCATTAGTCCTTGACATGGTTGGATGGTTTATGACAATATTCTAATTTAATGTGTACATTGTGTTACAGTTTCTCATCACCCCCTCCCTTTGACTTTGCTGTGTGAAATGCAAGTGTATTGAAACTGTCTTAGGAATTTTCTGATATCTGGATTTTTTGGTATTAGCCCACTTTGAGTTTATATATCTTTAGAAATAAAATCATTTTGTAATAGCACTAATGTTCAGCTTGTTTTTATTGCTGTGCATTGAGCACAGAAGTTTATGTCCAGAAGACTATTGGGTCCATCATATCTCCAAAGTCCTTGTGCCAGAGCAAACCAAAACTAGTTCCACTACCTTGCTTCAATCATTTAACCATTTTCAGTTGTTTCAGGACATATCCAACATTATACTGCTTTGAAATACAAAGAACAAGAACAAAACAACAGGGGAAACAGGCCCTTCGGCGCATCGAGCCCGTGCCGCCGCCTTGATGTTCCCACTTATACCCATGATCCCTGTCTGTTTATAGATCTATGGATTGAAACCAAATTTGAGACAATTTCGGGAGAATTTGTTTTGCCAAAGAGCACATCTTTGGGATGTGGGAGGAAACCAGAGCATCTGGAGAAAACCACGGGGAGAATGCGCAAACTCCCACAGACACAGGCCCAAATCCATGTATCTGCACAGCACAGCGATAGTCACTGAGCTGTCGTGTTGCCTATACTTCGGAAGTCAGGACGCCCTCAGATTGCAAAAGGCACTAAAAAAATGTAGGTTTATTTTATTGTTTTCTCGCCTGACCCTCAGTCCAGTGCACAAGTATTAGAACCAGGAGTAAGCTATCCTATCATGCAACATAGTCATTGAATCATAAAAGTTTACAGCATAGCAAAAAAAACAATGAAACTCTTCAGCCCAATTTGCCTTGCCTGCCCAGTTTTTAACCACTAAGCTAGTCACAATTGCCCGCATTTGGCCCAGATCTTTCTATACCTATCTTACCTATGTAATTGTCTACGTGCTTTTTAAATGACAAAATTGTACCCACCTCCACAAGTAACCTCTGGCAGCTTGTTCCAGACATCCTCTGAATGACAAAATTGCCCCTCTGGACCCTTACGTATCTCACCTTAAACCTATGCCCACTAATACCTTTGGCAAACGTTGATTATCGACCTTATCTATGCCCCTCAATTTTATAGACTTACGTAAGGTCATCTCTAAGCCTTCTATGCTCCAAAGGAAAAAAAACCCAATCTGTCCAGCATCTCATAATTCAAAACATCAAGTTCTAGTAACGTTCTTGTAAATCTGCATTCTTTCTGGTTCAATGATATACTTTCTATAATAGGGTGACCAGAAATGTACAGTTATTCCAAGTGTGGCCTTACTAATGTACAACTTCAGCAACAGCACAATTCCTGTATTCAATGTTCTGACCAATGAAACCAAGCATGCTGAATGCCTTCTACGCCCTGTGCACTTGTGACTTCATTTTTAAGGAGTTATGAACATGTACCCTGAGATCTCTTTGTTCTATAACTTTTTTTTTAATGCCCTACCATTAACTGAGTAAGTCCTGCCCTGATTTGATCTACTGAAATGCATCACTTTGCATTTATCCAACTTAAACTCCATTTGCCATTCATTGGCCCACTGGCCCAGTTGATCAAGATCCCATTGCAGCTCTAGATAATTTTCTTTACTATCCACTATGCCACCAATCTTGGTATCATCTGCAAACTTACTAACCATACCTCCTAAATTCTCATCAAAATCATTAATATAAATGACAAATAACAGTGGACCCAGCACTGATCCCTGAGGCACACCGCTGGTTAAAACTTTCCAGTTGGAAAAACAACCCTCTACAATCATTCTCAGTCTTCTGTCTTCAAGCTAATTTTGAATCTAATTGGCCACCTCACCCTGGATCCCATGAGATTTAATCTTGTGCAAGAAAGAATCTACCTATCAAAGCCTTGCTAAAGCCCATGTAGACATGCCTCCATCTTGATATCATGGCTGATCTATGTTGGCGTCAGCTCCTTTTCTTGTCATTTCCCCATCACCTTCTATTCCTCAGTCTATCAAATATTTATCCATCTCCACTTTAAATAATTCTAATGATCCAGCCTCTACTATCATTGGGATAGAGAGTTCCAGAAATATACCACCCTCTGTGAGAAGAAATTTCAAAGCACCTCTATTTTAAATGACTGATCCTTTATCTTGTAGATATGCCCACTTGTTTGAGATTCGCCCACTTGTTTGAGATTCTCCCACTAGTGAAAATATCTCACCAGCTATCCTTTCAACCCGCCTCAGCATCTCAGATAACTGAATAAGGCTACCCCTCACTCTCCTAAACTCCAGGGAATACAGACCCCGACTATTCATTCTCTTTTGACAACACAACTCTCTCATCCCAGGATTATCCTGGTGATCTCTTTTGTGCTGCCTCCAATGTTACTATATCCTTTATTTGCCAAGGATACCAAAACTGTAAGCAGTATTCCAGCTGAGACCTTACCAACACCCTGCATAATTGCAACAACATTTTCCTATTTTAAAACTCCACCCCTTTGCAATAAAGGTCAAAATGCAGTTTGCCTTCTTAACTACATGTTGGACCTCCCTGCTAGCTGTTTGTGATTCATGCACTATAACACCCTAATCCTTCTGTGCAGTCTCCATTTAGATAATAATCTGTCTTTTGATTCGCCTTACCAATCTGCATGATTTCACACTTGCCCACATTAAATGCCATTTGTCAGGGTTTTGCCCAGTCACCCAATCCATTGCAAAATCACAAAATTCTCATCACAACACGTCCTTCGTAACACCAGCAAACTTGGAACTTTACACTCTCTAGGTCATTAATATAAATAGTGAACAATTGTGATCCCTGTGATATTCCATTAGTTACATCTTTCCAAGTGAAAAGGACCCATTTATTCCATCTGTGTTTTCCTTGTGACAGCCAGATATCAATCCATGCAAAACGGCACCCAAATGCTTTGCACTTCCTCCTGTTCCATGGACATTTACTTTCTGCACCAGCCTTTTATGTGGCACCTTGTCAAAATATCTTTTGAAGATCTAAATACACTAGGGAGATGATTTTCCAAATTCACCACCCCCTGGTGCAGGTTGCACTATTCCCAAAAACTAACATATGACCCTAAAAATCGGTTTTGCGCCTGCTGTCAAATGCATTGCAGTCATTCCGGTCCCTTTCTAACTACACAAACTGGATCACACACACTACCGGTCTCCACCATGCTGAGATGGTGGGAAGGAGGAGGAGTCAGGGGGGACCGGGCATGGTGGCCAGTGAAGCTCCTGGTGTGGTTAGGGACATGGCTAATAGGCAGTACCCTCAGCAATGCCAGTTGGGCACTGTCAGAGTGCCTGGGGCAGTGCAAAGGGAGTGGGAGCCATGTCAGGGGTCATGATGGGGGATCCATCCACAGGGCCTAACGCCCTGATGCTGGCGGTCTGTGCTGGGGAATGGGATGGGGAAATTTGCTGCCAATGAAGGGAGATTCCAATGTCCATCAGGGCTGAGAGGATCTCCCAGTGCACTGAGAGATTGGAGCACCGTTCTAAACCCAAGCACTTTGCAGCCAAGGCCACCAGTATGTTTAGACCCCACCTCTCCCCAGAACTGGCTTAAACTTCATCACTCTCCCAAAAAATGACTGCATGTGGGACAATTATATTCCAGACAGCTCCCCTGACAGACTGCCACAGTCTCCTCCTCATTATGACACTTAGTTCTTTTTTTGAGAAAACCCGCCTAGATTTACAGATACCCTTCTATCTACTCTCGTTGTTACATCCTCAAAGGATTTAAGATGATTGAAGTAAGTCAACTCCTGAATCATAGAATCCCTACACTGCAGAAGAAGGCCATTTGGCCCATTAAGCCTACACTGACAAAAATCCTCCCCCTATTCCCATAAACTCATATATTTACCCTGCTAGTCCCTTTAACACTAAGGGGCAATTTAATATAACCAATCAACTCAACTTGCACATCTTTGGAGTGTGAGAGGAAATTGGAGCACCCAGAGGAGACTTACGCAGACCTAGGGAGAACATACAAACTTCACAGTCACCCAAGGCTGCAATTGGATCTAGGTACACCACAACAATGGATAAATGAACATCGCTCAACAATCACCAGGCAAGACTGTTCAAACACTTCAGTGGTTATGGGCATTTGGCCTCTGACCTTCGGGTAAGTGTTCTCCAAGGGGGTCTTCACGACACATGATAGCACAGAGTTGCTGAGCAGAGACTGATAGCCAAATTCCACACACATGAGGACGGTCTCAATAGGGATCTTGGCTTCATGTCACACTATCTGTAACCCCCATGACTTGCGAGGAGCATACGCAACAATGTGGTTGAACTTGCAGCCTGGATTGGTGCTTGGGACTTCGATGTTGTGGCCATTTCAGAGACGTGGATAGAGCAGGGGCGGGAATGGTTGTTGCAGGTTCTGGGGTTCAGATGTTTCAGTCAGAGCAGAGGTGGTGGTAGAAGAGGGGGAGGAGTGGCATTGTTAGTTAAGGACAGCATTACGGTGGCAAAAAAGACGTTTGATGTGGACTTGTCTGCTGAGGTAGTGTGGGCTGAGATTAGAAACAAGAGAGGTCACACTGTTGGGAGTTTTTTATAGGCCTCCAAAAAGTTCCAGAGAAGTAGATGAAGGGATTGCAAAGTTGATCCTGGATAGGTGTGAAAGTAACAGGGTAGTTGTAATGGGGGACTTTAACTTTTCTAATATCGATTGGAAAAGCTATAGTTCAAGTCCGTTCGAGGGGTCAGTTTTTGTTCAATGTGTGCAGGAAGGTTTCATGACTCAGTATGTAGATAGGCCAACAAGAGGTGAGGCTATATTGGATTTGGTATTGGGTAATGAACCAGACCAAGTGTTAGACTTAGAGGTGGGTGAGCACTTTGGTGATAGTGACCACAATTCGGTTACGTTTACCTTAGTGATGGAAAGGGATGGGCACGTACCGAATAACAGTAGTTATAGCTGGGGGAAAGGTAATTATGAGGTTATTAGGAGAGATTTAGGATGCATAGGGTGGAGCAGGAAATTGCAAGGACTGGGGACATCTGAAATGTGGAGTATATTTAAGGAACAGCTTCTGCATGTCCTTAATGAATATGTACCTGCCAGGCAGGGAGGAAGTGGTCGAGTGAGGGAACCATGGTGTACTAGGGAAGTTGAATCTCTGGTGAAGAGAAAGAAGGGGGCTTATATAATGATGAGACGTGAAGGCTCAGTTAGGGCAATAGAGAGCTATAAATCAGCCAGGAAGGAGCTAAAGAGGGAGTTGAGAAGAGCTAAAAGAGGACACGAGAAGACTTTGGCGGATAGGATTAAAGAGAATCCTAAAGCTTTTTACAGGTATATAAATAATAAAAGATTGGTTAGGCAAGATTAGGGCCAGTCAGAGATAGCAGTGGGAAGTTGTGCGTGGAGCCTGAGGAGATACGAGAGACACTAAATGAGTATTTTTCATTAGTATTCACGCAGGAGAAAGACAATGTTGTCGGGGAGAATACTGCGATACCAGGTTGTAGACTAGGCAGGATTGAGGTTCATAAGAGGAGGTGTTAATGAATCTTGAGGGTATGAAAATTGATAAGTCCCCTGGACCAGATGGGATTTACCCTAGGATTCTCTGGGAGGCTAGAGAGGAGATTGCAGAACCTTTGGCTTTGATCTTCATGTCATTGTTGGCTACAGGTATAGTGCCGGAAGACTGGAGGATGGTAAATGTTGTCCCTTTGTTCAAAAAGGGGAGTAGGGACCATCCTGGAAATTATAGACTGGTGAGCCTAACTTCTGTTGTGGGCAAGGTCTTGGAAAGAATTATAAGGGATAGGATTTATAAGCATCTAGAGAGGAATAAATTGATTAGGGATAGTCAGCACGGTTTTGTGAAGGGTAGGTCGTGCCTCACAACCTTATTGAGTTTTTTGAGGAGATGACCAAAGAGGTAGATAAGGGTAAGGCAGTTGATGTAGTGTATATGGATTTTAGCAAAGCGTTTGATCAGGTTCCCCATGGTAGGCTACTGCAGAAAGTGCAGATGCATGGGATTGAAGGTGATTTAGCAGTTTGGATTAGGAATTGGCTAGCTGATAGAAGACAGAGGGTGGTGGTTGATGAGAAATATTCAACCTGGAGTGCAGTTACAAGTGGTGTACCTCAAGGATCTGTTTTGGGGCCACTGCTGATTGTCATTTTTATAAATGACCTAGATGAGGGTCTAGAGGGTTGGATTAGTAAATTTGCTGACGATACCAAAGTGGGGGGAGTTGTAGACAGCGAGGATGGATGTTACAGTTTGCAGAGGGACATAGATAGGTTGCAGAGCTGGGCCGTGAGGTGGCAAATGGAATTCAATATGGATAAGTGTGAGGTGATTCACTTGGTAGGAATAACAGGCATATGAAATATAGGGCTAATGGAAGGACCCTTAATAGTGTTGTCGAGCAGAGGGATCCTGGGGTACAAGTACATAGCTCTTTGAAAGTTGGCACCCAGGTTGATAAAGTTGTTAAGAAGGCATACGGTGTGTTAGCTTTTATTGGTAGAGGGATTGAATTTAGGAGCCTTGAGGTTATGTTACAACTGTACAAAACTCTGGTGCGGCCGCACTTGGAGTATTGCGTATAGTTCTGGTCGCCGCATTATAAGAAAGATGTGGAAGCATTGGAAAGGGTGCAGAGGAGGTTTACCAGGATGTTGCCTGGTATGGTGGGAAGCCCTTATGAGGAAAGGCTGAGGGACCTGAGGTTATTTTCATTAGAGAGAAGAAGGTTACGCGGTGACCTAGTTGAGGCATATAAGATGATCAAGGGATTGGATAGGGTGGATAGGGAGAGCCTTTTTCCTCGGATGGTGATGACCAACACGAGGGGACATAACTTTAAATTAAGAGGTGGTAGTTATAGGACAGATGTCAGAGGCAGGTTCTTTACACAGAGGGTGGTGAGAGCGTGGAATGCCCTGCCTGCAGCAGTTGTGGACTCGCCTACTTTTGGGGGCATTCAAATGGTCGGTGGATAGGCATATGGATGATATTGGAATAGTTTAGGTTAGAGGGTCCACTGGCTGGCGCAACATCGAGGGCCGAACGGCCTGTACTGCGCTGTAATGTTCTATGTTCTATGTTCTATGCCTGGGTTTGCAAAAACTCACTTACTGTACTGTCTGGAAACAATACACATCTCTTTAACCTGGGCTTAATGCTCCTTTCACTCACATTGTTGGCCACTTCAAGACTTGAATAGCAGGTTAGGTGTAAAGATTTGCATTCTAATCAGTAATCTGTGAACTGTCTGTGCTGTTATATGTCCTGTCTGAGGCCAGAACTCTCCATTCACCTGAAGAAGGGGCAAACCCTGAAAGCTTGTGAGTTTATTATCAAATGAATCAGTTGGACTTAAACCTGGTGTTGTCAGACTTCTTACTGAGACAAGAGAGATGCCAGCCATCTGTTTGGCTGGAATCTCTGAGTGGAGGCACTTCCCCTTGGGGAAGAAGTTTTGTCGCAAGAGTTGATGGCCATTATATGGCTGTGAGTTGAGCCAGTCTAACACAGGCAGGCTAATCCTAATTGCCCGCACTTGGCCCATATCCCGCTATACTCATCCTAACCATATCAATGTCCAAACACTTTTTAAAAGATAAATTTGTACCCAGCTCTACTACTACATCTGGCAGCTTCTTCCAGACATTCACCATGCTTTGTATGAAAAAATTGTCCTTCTGGACACTTTTGTATCTCTCTCCTCTCACTTTAAACCCATGCCCATTAGTTTTAGACTCTCCTACCTATGGAAAAAGTATTAACCATCTAACCGATCGAAGCCCCTCATTATTTTATAGACCTCTATAAGATCACCCTTCTACACTCCAGAGAAAAAGTCCCAGTCTATGAAGCGTCTCCTTATAACTCAAACCATCAAGTCCCAGTAACATCCCAGTAAATCTCTTCTGCACTCTTTCTACTTTAATAATATCCTTTTATAATAGGGTGTATTGTACGCAGTATTCCAAGTATGGCCTTACCAATGTCTTGTACAACTTCAACCAGATGTCTCAACTCCTGTATTCAATGTTTTGACCAATGAAACCAAGCATGCCTTATTCTACACTCTGTCCACCTGTGATTCCACTTTCAAGGAGCTATGAACCTGTACCCGTAGATCTATTTATTCTGTAACTCTCGTCAGTGCCTTACCATTAACTGAGTAAATCCTGCCCTGGTTTAATCTGCCAAAATGCATCACATCACATTTATCTAAAGTAAACTCCATCTGCCATTCATCAGCCCACTGACCCAATTGATCAAGATCCCATTGCAATCGGATATAATCTTCTTCACTGTCCACTATGCACCAATCTTGGTGTCATCTGCAAAATTACTAACCATGCTTTCTATATTCTTATTCAAAACATTGATATAAATGACAAATAACAGTGGATCCAGCACCAGTCCCTGAAGAACACCGCTGGTCACAGGCCACTAGTTTGAAAAACAACTCTCTACAACCACCCTCTGGCTTCTGTTATCAAGGCAGTTTTGTATCTATTTAGATATCTCACCCTGCATCCTGTGGGATTTAACCTTATGCAACAACTTACCATGCGGTACCTTGTTAAAGGCCTTGCTGAAGTCCATGTAGACAACATCAACTGCACTGCCCTTATAATAAATGTGTAGAGTATAGGGCAAATGGTAGGATTTTTAGTAGTCTAGATGAACAGAGGGATCTTGGTGTGTATGTGCATAGATCCCTGAAAGTAGGCAATCAAGTCGAGAAGGTTGTTAAGAAGGCATATGGAGTCTTAGCTTTTATTGGTAGGGGGATTGAATTTCGGAGCCGCAACGTCATGTTGCAACTGTATAAAACTCTAGTGCGGCCACACTTGGAGTATTGTGTGCAGTTCTGGTCCCCACATTATAAGAAAGATGTGGAGGCATTGGAGAGGGTACAGAGGAGGTTTACCAGGATGTTGCCTGGTATGGAGGGCAGGTCCTATGAAGAGAGGTTGAAGGATTTGAGGTTGTTTTCGTTATAAAGGAGGCGGCTAAGAGGGGATCTTATTGAAGCATATAAGATGATTAGAGGTTTAGATAGGGTGGACAGTGATAGCCTTTTTTCTAGGATGGAGAAAGCTAGCACGAGGGGACACAGCTTTAAATTAAGTGGTGATAGTTATAGGACGGATATCAGAGGTAGGTTCTTTACCCAAAGGGTGGTTCGGGAGTGGAATGCCCTGCCTGCAGCAGTTGTAGATGCGCCAAGTTTGGTGGCGTTTAATAGGTTAGTTGATAAGTATATGGAAGAGAAGGGAATGGTTTAGTTTGGAGGGGCATTGCTTTTTATATTGGTCGGCGCAACATCGAAGGCCGAAGGGCCTGTTCTGTGCTGTAATGTTCTATGTTCTATCTACCTTCTTGATGACTCCTTCAAAAAACTCAAACAAATTTGTGAGACGTGATTTTCTACTCACAAAGCCATGCTGACTGTCCCTAATCAGTCCTTGCATCTCTAAATGCCTGTAGGTTCTGTCTCTCAAAATACCTTCTAACAATTTACCCTCACTGGCTCACTGACCTGTAGTTCCCAGGCTTTTCCCTATAGCCCTTTTTTAAACAAAGGCATAACATTTGCCATTCACCAATGTGCAAGTATCTCACCTGTGACTATCGATGATTCAAATATCTCTGCTAGGGGACCCACAATTTCCTCCCTAGCCTCCCACAATGTCCTGGGATGCACTTCCTCAGATTCCGGGGATTTATCTATCTTGATGTGCTTTAAGACTTCCAGCCCCTCCTTCTCTTAAGATATACACTTCTCGAGACATCACTATTTATGTCCCCATTACCTAATTCTACCAGCCCTACCCTTCACTCCAAGAGGAATGTGCTTACCCTGGTTAACACACTTTTGAAAGTCTCTTAGTTACTAGATATCCCTTTGCCTTCCCACAGGCTCTGGCAATTAACTTTTAAAGTTCCTGCCTGATACCATCAAACTAGAGGTGAGGCTACATTGGATTTGGTGCTGGGCAATGAGCCAGACCAGGTGTTAGGCTTGGAGGTTGGTGAACATTTTGGTGATAGTGACCACAATTCGGTTACGTTCACCTTAGTGATGGATAGGGATAGGCATGAATCTGGGGGCAGTAGTTATAGCTGGGGGAAGGGTAATTATGAGGCCATCAGGAGAGAATTAGGGTGCATAGATTGGACTAGGAAGCTACAGGGACTGGGAACATCTGGAATGTGGAGCTTATTCAAGGCGCAGCTGCTGCGGGTCCTTGATAAGTATGTCCCTGTCAGGCAAGGAGGAAATGGTCGAGTAAGAGAACCTTGGTGTACAAAAAAAGTTGATTTGCTGTTTAAAACGAAAAAGGAGGCTTATGTCAGGATGAGGATTGAAGGCTCGGTTAGTGCAATGGATAGATATAGATTAGCCAGGAGGGAGCTAAAGAGGGAATTGAGGAGAGCAAAGAGAGGACATGAGAAGACTTTGGCTGATAGGATTAAGGAGAATCCTAAAGCTTTCTTTAGATATGTTAAGAATAGAAGATTGGTTAGGGCAAGATTGGGGCCAGTCATAGACAGCAGTGGGAAGTTGTGCGTGGAGCCTGAAGAGATTGGAGAGGCACTGAATAAATATTTCTCTTCGGTATTCACGCAGGGAGATGTAAATGAAGTTGTGGAGAACACTGAGGTACATGGTTGCAAACTGGAAAGTATTGAAGTAGATAGGGAGGATGTGCTAGATATTCTTGAGGGTTTGAAGTTAGATAAGTCCCCTGGGCCGGACAGGATTTACCCTAGGATTCTCTGGAGGCAAGAGAGGCGATTGCAGAGCCTCTGGCTCTGATCTTCAGGTCGTCGTTGGTTACAGGTATGGTTCCGGAAGACTGGAGGATAGCGAATGTGGTCCCATTGTTCAAGAAGGGGAATAGGGACTTTCCGGGGAATTATAGGCCGGTGAGTCTTACTTCTGTTGTGGGCAAAGTATTGGAAAGAATTATTAGGGATAGTATTTATAGTTATTTAGAGAGAAATGAATTGATTGGGGATAGTCAGCATGGTTTTGTGAAGGGTAGGTCGTGCCTTACTAACCTCATTTGAGTTTTTTGAAAAAGTGACCAAAGAGGTGGATGGGGGTAAGGCGGTTGATGTGGTATATATGGACTTTAGTAAGGCGTTTGATAAGGTGGCCCATGGAAGACTTCTGCAGAAAATGCAGATGTATGGGCTAGAGGGTGATTTAGCTAATTGGGTTAGGAATTGGCTAGCAGGTAGAAGACAGAGGGTGGTGGTTGATGGGAGGTATTCATCTTGGAGTACGGTGACAAGTGGTGTACCTCAGGGGTCTGTTTTGGGGCCCCTGCTGTTTGTAATTTTTATAAATGATCTGGATGAAGGTATTGAAGGATGGATTAGTAAATTTGCGGATGACACTAAAGTCGGTGGAGTGGTAGATAGCGAAGAGGGGTGTTATAGTTTGCAGAGTGACTTGGACAAGTTACAGAGCTGGGCCGAGAGGTGGCAAATGGAGTTTAATGTGGAAAAGTGTGAGGTAATGCACTATGGCAAAAATAATAAATGTGTAGAGTATAGGGCAAATGGTAGGATTCTTAGTAGTCTAGATGAACAGAGGGATCTTGGTGTGTATGTGCATAGATCCCTGAAAATAGGCAGTCAGGTCGAGAAGGTTGTTAGGAAGGCATATGGAGTCTTGGCTTTTATTGGTAGAGGGATTGAATTTCGGAGCCGCAACGTCATGTTGCAACTGTACAAAACTCTAGTGCAGCCGCACGTGGAGTATTGTGTGCAGTTCTGGTCCCCACATTATAAGAAAGATGTGGAGGCATTGGAGAGGGTACAGAGGAGGTTTACCAGGATGTTGCCTGGTATGGAGGGCATGTCTTATGAGGAGAGGCTGAGGGATTTGAGGTTGTTTTCGTTAGAAAGGAGGAGGCTAAGAGGGGACCTGATCGAAACATATAAGATGATTAGAGGTTTAGATAGGGTGGACAGTGATAGCCTTTTTCCTAGGATGGAGAAGCTAGCACGAGGGGACACAGCTTTAAATTAAGGGGTGATAGTTATAGGACGGATATCAGAGGTAGGTTCTTTACCCAGAGGTGGTTAGGGAGTGGAATGCCCTGCCTGCAGCAGTTGTAGATGCGCCAAGTTTGGTGGCGTTTAAGAGGTTAGTTGATAAGTATATGGAAGAGAAGGGAATGGTTTAGTTTGGAGGGTCATTGCTTTTTATATTGGTAGGCGCAACATCGAAGGCCGAAGGGCCTGTTCTGTGCTGTAATGTTCTATGTTCTATGTTCTATGTAAATGTTGGAAGGATTTGCAGATTGACCTGTTCAGCTGTGTTATAAATGCACCTCCCTTACTTGTCAAGTCCTGCGATGGGACTCAAATCCAGAGTTTCATGTTTAGAGACGGGATATTACCCCTTGTGCCACAAGATCTCCTTTGCTTCCTATTATTCAGCTGATTTTGTATCCATGTTGTTGCTGTCTCTTTTATTCCATTAACTATAACTTTTTTCACAAATCTTTTGTGTGGCAATGTACCAAATGACTTCTGAAATTTCATACACACTACATAGAATTGTAGAGTTATTGAGGTCTTGAATAATGTTACGATGTTTTCTATCCTCCTGTCCTCGGGCACATCTCCTGTTGCTGAAGAGGAATAGAAAATTATTGACAGCACCCCTGCAATTCCCTCCATTGCCTCAGACAACAACTTGAGAAACAATTCATCCGGCCCTGGAGGTTTATCTACCTATAAGTCTGCTGGACTACTCAGTACCTCCTCTACGTCCAAGTTAATTTCTTTAATTACATTACAGTCTCCTTCCCTGATTTTTATACCCCCACTGCCCCTCTCACTCATGAGCATCGACACAAAGTATTCATTTAGAACCCTACCTGTGTCCTCTGGCTCCACACACTAATTACCTTAACGTAGTCCTTAACGGATTTTACTCTTTCCTAGTTTGCTTTCATCCTTAATGTACTTACAAAACAACTTATGATCTTCCTTTATTATACTTCACACCATCCTTTCATGTCCCTATTTTGTTCTCCTAGTTTCCTATTTAAGTTCTCTCTTGCTCATTTTCTTCTGGGGCTCCTGCTGTTTTGAGCCCTTGATGTCTGCGATAAGTCTCCCTTTTTTACTCCATCCAATGTTATATATCCTTCTATATCCAGAGTTCACTGGGTTTGTTGGTTCCACACTTTTTCTTTATTGGCCCATATTGGTCCTGTACTTACCTGATTTCCTTCTTGAATGTACCTCACTGTTTCGTCACAGATGGATATAAAAGTGCCCGCTCTCAGTCCACTCTGACCAAATCATTTATAACTTATTAAAATTGAACTTTGATTTCTGGCCCATCTTTTTCCTTTTCCATAAGAATCTTGAATCTAACTGAGTTATGATTGTAGTCTACAAAATGCTCCCCCACAAATACTTAAATCACTTGCCCAGCTTCATTACCTAAAACCAAGTCCAGGACCACCACCTCTTGTAGGATCTACAACGTACTGGCTTAAAAAGTTCTCCTGAATGCATTGTAAGTATTCCACTTCCTCTAAACCTTTCTCACTGCAACTTTCTGTTGCGGCAGTTGAAATCCCACACGATCTCCACCTTGTTACTTTTACACTTCACACCAATAGAATCACCCTCATTAAGCATGTTACTTCCTGACAAAACTCCAGCAAGTTTGTTAAACACCGTTTCCTCTTTAGAAATCCCATGCTGACTGTTCCTAATGAATTTACCTAGACTGCTTGATGGACATCAAACCAATAATCTCAGCCAAATGACACTGAAAGACTTATATATTTTTAATTTCCCAATCTGCTAAATTCAGTCAATCCTATGATCTATAATTCAATGATCTAATGTCAATCAGATACAGCACAGCCTTGCAGGAATTCAGTGAGCTTGATGTAAATTCTCATTTTGTGTTCAGTAATTTCTGAATTTGAATTGAATAAAGACGTAACTAGTTCACAGAGGTGCACTTCACAAACTGGATTTTTAAAAATAGAATCCCTGAAATAAGCAGGTTGTTTTCTGCAAAGCCAGTCACACAAAACACATCAAGAGCCAGAAGCTAACCTGCTTTAATCAGAAGCCAATTGTTTCCCATTATATATTCAGCTGGTCAGCGGGGGGAGCTCCCGCACCATACTTGAGGTGAAGCGATTCCCTGATAATAAGCCATGTACACAATGCTGTGCTGAGTGTCACTCATTCTCAATCACTAAGATTCCTCATTGACATTTAAATATAACAACTTTTACAATTTCCTCTCCTGCTCTGCAGCTGTTGTGTTGGTTCTCCATCCACTTGTCCAACTCTGAAACGTGAAGCTCATTCTGTCACCCAGGGCAACAAGAAAGGCTCTCTCCTCAGCCAAAATCCACATTGACTATTCTTCCAGCTGTGGTCTCTTGATCCCACTGAAATTCTACAGAATGGGAGTGAATGGGAAGGAGTTTGATCCATTGGGATTGTGTACAATGGGAGTGTATGGGAAGAGGTTTGATCCATTGGGATTGTGAACAATGGGAGTGAATGGGAAGAGGTTTGATCCATTGGGATTGTGAACAATGGAGTGAGTGGGAAGAGGTTTGATCCATTGGGATTGTGAACAATGGGAGTGAATGGGAAGAGGTTTGATCCATTGGGATTGTGTACAGTGGGAGTGTATGGGAAGAGGTTTGATCCATTGGGATTGTGAACAATGGGAGTGAATGGGAAGAGGTTTGATCCATTGGGATTGTGAACAATGGAGTGAGTGGGAAGAGGTTTGATCCATTGGGATTGTGTACAATAAGAATGAATAGAAAGGGGTTTAATCCATTGGAATTTTATACACTGGAATGAATAGGCAGAATTTAATCCATTGGAATTCTGTATAAATGAGAATGAATGGGAAGCAGAAACCGTGCCTGTGTTTTCCCTAACTTAGACTGAATTTCATGCGTTATCTATCTGAGGTTAGTTGAATCAGTTGGGGTTGAGGATGGAAGCGGGAATATTTCACTGCCCCTTACTGTTTACAAGAGCAAGTTGTCCATTGAATCATAGGTCACCAAGTCCAGATACTGCAAAATCATCCATCCAATTCAAAGAATACAAGGTCAGATAAAAGTAAGAGAGAATATATTTTGATTTGATTTATTATTGTCACATGTATTGGGATACAATGAAAAGTATTGTTTCTTACACGTGATACAGAAATGGCATACTATCCACAGAGAACATAGGGGAGAAGGAAAGGAGAGAGTGCAGAATATAGTATTCCAGTCATAGCTAAGGGTGGTATGGTGGCATAAGAGCAGCACAGTGCCACAATGATGGCACAGTGGGTTACTGCCTCACAGCGCCAGTGACTCAGGTTTGCTTAACAAACTGGTTTCAGTATGACAATGCTAATCTAGAAAATTTATTTGTACCTCAAAATGTGTCCACTCTCTGGATCAGGATGGCTTCCTGTATCTTGCTGTTTTTATGGACCCTTATTGCTCCCATGTGTTGCCAAATCATGAATTTTTACTGTAATTATAGTGTCTCACAGCGCCAGTGACTAGGGTTTGATTCCTGTCTTGGGTCTGTGCAGAGTCTGCATGTTCTCCCCATGTCTGTGTGGGTTTCCTCTGGGTGCTCCAGTTACCTCCCACAGCCCGAAAAACACGTTGGTTAGGGACACTGGCCGTGCTAAATTCTCCCTCCGTGTACCTGAACAGACGCCGGAGTGTGGTGACGAGGGGATTTTCACAGTAATTTCATTGCAGTGTTAATGTAAGCCTACTTATGACTAATAAATAAACTTAAAAAACATAACGGGGATGCAGAGAAAGATCAAATTTATTTTAGATAGGACCATTCAAGAGTCTGTTAGCAGCAGCGAAAAAGTTGTCCTCAAGTTAGTTGGGATGTGACCTCAGACTTCTGTATCATTCTCCCACAGGAAGAAGGTGGAAGAGAGAATGTCTGGGGGGCGTGGGGTCCTTGGTTATGCTGGCTGTTTTTCCGAGGCAGCAGGAACTGTAGACGGAGTCAATGGATGGACTGGACTACGTTCACGACACTTTGTAGTTTCTTGCAGTCTTGGACAGAGCAAAAGCCATACCAAGCTATGATACATCTGGAAAGGATGCTTTCTATGGTGCTCCTGTTAGTTGGTGAGAGTCGTAGCAGACGTACCAAATTTCCTTAACCTCCCGAGAAAATAGAATAAATATAAAATTGCTTAAACAAGAATGAAGAACAAGCAATGAATATTGGGGAGTATCTGCAAAAAACATGAAAAACAATCAATAAGTTAGCAAAGGATAAGCAGAGGATGGTTCTTTAGTAATGAACTTCAGTTCAGTGTTTATCAAAAAGGGGAACTTGGGAAGAATGTAAATGCTGAATTGATTGAAAGCAAAATGAGAGAAATTGCAATAACAGGATTGAGTGCAGTCTGAGAAGCCAAAAAAAAAGCAATGCAGGAAATTTATGGAATGAAGCCAAGGATTAAAAGGAAATGAAGGAAGAATAACAGGTGACTCAGGAATAATATGTTAAACAATTATAGAATCCTAGAATCCTGACAATGCTGAAGGAGGCCGTTCTGCCTATTGAGTCAGCACTGACTCTCTGACAGAGTCAGAGTGAATGGAAAAGGATTGATCCATTGGGATTGTGTACAACGGGAGTGAATAGCAACATTAAAATTGCATTTTCAGTGTAATACCCCTTCACAGAGTGAATGATTCTGAGCACTAGAGGAAGGTGTTTGGAGATACAAAGAACAAACAAAGAACAAAGAGCAACACAGCACGGGAAACAGGCCCTTCGGCCCAACGAGCCCACGCCGCCGTCCTAACGTCCTAATGACATATCCTTGTCTTTAGGCTATGCCTATTGTTGAAGATTCCCATATAGGGACCAATATAGGGACAATTTGTTACCCAATCAGCCTAAGAGCACATTTTTGGGATGTAGGAGGAAACCGGAGCACCCGGAGGAAACCCACGCAACCACGGGGAGAACGCGCAAACTCCCGCAGACACAGGCCCAAATCCATGTGTCTGCACAGCAACAGCGATAGTCTCTGAGCTGTCATGTTGCCCATCAGATGGTCCAGTTTAAGCATACACTGACGACGTGAAGCACTAGGCAACTCCTGAAGCAACCTCCAAGAGCAGCTCTCACACGACATGCCGCATGCATGCCCCTTGTTGGTCAACAAGGTGGACCGAATTGCCTGCGGAAACAAATAAGACTTAATTAAACATGCTAAAATAAAACTAAGACATTCCTGAGACGAAACTAAAAGATAGTCTACTACTATTTGGTCCTCCCGATATTCAAACAGTCCTGCTATATCCCTCTATCTGCAGACCGCTCATGTGGCTGTCCAAGAGACCCTTAAACAACCCTAGCGTGCCTGCTCCCACCACCTTACTCGGCAGTGCATTCCACACCCCCACTACCCTTTGTGTGAAAAACTGGCCTCTAATATTCGTCTTATACATAGCCCCCCTCACCCTGAGCCCGTGACCCCTCGTTCTATCCATTTCTAATGGTGGAAAAGCTTACCACCATTTACTCTATCTATACCCCTCATAATCTTATATACCTCTAAAAGATCCCCTCTCAGCCGACGTCTTTCAAGGGAAAACAACCCCAGTGTTTTCAATCTTTCCTCGTAAGACAGCCCTTCCATACCAGGCAGCATCCTGGTAAATCTCCTCTGCACTCTCTCCAGGGCCTCTACATCCTTCCTGTAGTACGGCGACCAGAACTGGACGCAGTACTCCAGATGAGCCTAACCAACGTTCTATATACCAGCAACATCAGACTCCTACTCTTGTATTCTATACCCCTTCCTATGAAGGCTAACATACCATACGCTTTTTTTACCACATTCTCCAACTGTACTGACACCTTCAGAGACTGTGAACTTGCACCCCCAGGTCTCTCTGCATCTCTATACTCCGGATAGTTTTACCTTTTATCCTATAACTCCCCTCTACATTATTCCGGCCAAAATGCATCACCTCGCATTTATCCGGATTAAATTCCATTTGCCATCTATCTCCCAATCTACCAGCCTATCTATGTCATGTTGTATTGCCAGGCACTGCTCCTCAGTACCCGCCAATCCAATCATCTTAGTGTCATCAGCAAATTTGCTGATCACACCACCTACTCCCTCTTCCAAGTCATTTATATACACCACAAATAGAAGGGGTCCTAGTACAGAGCCCTGTGGCACACCACTAGTGACAGACCTCCAGTTGGAAAAAGAGCCTTCCACTACTACCCGCTGTCTCCTCCTCCCAAGCCAGTTCTCAACCCATCGACATACCTGGCCCTGTATCCCATGCGCCTTCACCTTTTTTATCAGCCTACCATGAGGGACCTTATCAAACGCCTTACTGAAATCCATGTAGACGACATCAACAGCTTGTCCTTCATCAACCGTTTTTGTCACCTCTTCAAAAAATTCCACTAGGTTCGTAAGGCACGACCTCCCCTTAATGAAGCCATGCTGCGTATCCCTGATCAGATCGCAGTGCTCCAGATGCTCATACATCCTGTCCCTAAGAATCCTCTCCATTAGCTTACCTATAACTGAAGTCAAGCTCACCGGCCTATAGTTCCCTGGGTTATCCCTCTGACTCTTTTTAAACAACGGTACTACATTTGCAATCCTCCAGTCCTCTGGGACCTCCCCTGTGTCCAAAGAGGAGACAAAGATTTGCGTCAGAGGCCCAGCAATGTCGTCTCTCACCTCCCTTAGCAGCCTGGGATAAATACCATCAGGCCCCGGAGCTTTATAAGTCTTTATGCTACCTAAAAGCCCCAACACTTCGTCCCTCGTAATGATTATTTGCTTTAATGGGTCCTCAAATTCCTCAAAGCTGGCATCAGACATCAGGCCCCTCTCCCGCGTGAATACCGACGCAAAGTATTCATTCAGGATCTCCCCCATTCCCTCAGGCTTTAAGCATAGTTCCCCTCCTCTGTCCCTGAGAGGTCCAATCTTCCCTCTAACCATCCTTTTGCTCCTTACATAGGAGTAAAATGCCTTATGATTTTCCTTAATCCTACCTGCCAAAGCCATTTCGTGGCCCCTTTTTGCCTTTCTGACACCCCTTTTAAGATCCCGTCTACACTCTCTATATTTTTCCAGTGCTGCCTCTGTCCCCAGTTGCCTGGATCTAATGTACGCCTCCCGCTTCTTCCTGACCAAGTCCTCAACATCCCTAGTAACCCACGTTTCTCTAATCCTACCCTTCCCATCCTTTCTCCTTACCGGCACGTGTCTATTCTGCAAAAATTTTAGTTTTCTCTTGAAAGATTCCCACATGTGCAGCGTCGACCTACCCTCGAACAGCTTATCCCAGTCGGTATCCCTAAGATCCTGCCTAATCTGGCTATATCTAGCCCTCCCCCAGTTTAACACCCTCCCCCTTAGGGCAGGCTTCATCTTTTTCCATTAATATCCTAAAGCAGACAGAGTTTGGTCACTATTAGACACATGCTCTCCTACTACAACGTCAACCACCTGCCCTGGCTCATTCCCCAGAACCAGATCCAATATAGCCCCCTCTCTAGTCGGGCTATCCACATACTGCTCCAAGGACCCTTCTAAAACACAATGTACAAATTCCTCCCCGTCCGCACCTTTCGCTCTCGGCACCTTCCAATCTACCCCAGGGAAATTGAAATCTCCCATTACAACTACCCTATTCTTCCTACACTTATCTAAAATTTCCTTACATATCCCTTCTTCCACGGCCCGCGGACTGTTGGGTGGTCTGTAGTACACACCCAACATAGTAACCTCTCCCTTCCTATTCCTCAACTCCACCCATAGCGACTCAATTCCTAACTCAGCCATACCACCATCCTTCTGCACTGCTATGATGTGATCCTTAACTAATAACGCCACTCCCCCTCCTCTCCTCAAACCACCTCTATCATGCCTAAAACACTTATACCCCGGAATATTCAATTGCCAGTCTTGCCCTTCCTTTAGCCACGTCTCAGTCACCGCCACCACTTCTAACTTCCTCTCGAACATTATTGCCTTCAGTTCATCTGTTTTGCCAGTCACACTCCTCGCATTAAAACACATGCACTGAAGGCCCTCAGGCACTCTCTGATCTTCCCTCTTACTCTCCGGAGTTACCCTGTCACCAATCTCTCTCCCACTCCCAGTTCCCTCTATCTCCCCACCCCTCCCCTCCATATTAGTTTAAACCCTGCCAAAACACTCCAGCTAACCTCACAGCTAAAATATGGGTGCCCTTCCCAGACAACTGTTCCCCGTCGCTCTTGTATAGATGCCCCTCCCTCCTGAAGACTTCCCAATGGTCTAAGAATCTGAATCCCTCCACCCTACACCAATCCCTCAACCACGCATTCAGTTGGAGCACCTCGTTGTTCCTAACCCTGTCATTCCCAGGCATCAGCAGTAGCCCAGAGAATGCCACCCTGGAGGCCCTACACTTCAGCCGGGCCCCCAACTCCCTGAACTGCCTACGTATGTCCCCCCTGCACTTTGTTCCTACATCCTCCTCTCCCACGTGGACTATTACATCAGCCTTAGTCCCTCCACCCTTCAAAATTCTCTCTACTCTCTCCGTAACATCCTGGACCCCTGCTCCAGGGAGGCAGACTACCATCCTGGAGTCCCGCTTTTGCCCACAGAACCGCCTGTCAAACCCCTTGACCTTCCCATCCCCCACCACTATCTCACATCCCTCACTCCTGCCGTCCTCCGGGGCATTCAGATCCCCCTCCCTTGCCCTCTCTACCTCAGCCTTTGCCCTACCCTTGATGTTCTGGGATGCCTCCTCTGGGGTGATCTTAGTGCCGTGACTCCTTTTCTTTTTCAACTTCCTATCTGTTACCCCCCCATCCCTCCTCATAGGCCCTGGGGTCCCTTCTGGACTGTGGTCCCTGTTCATTAGCCCCTCGTTCTCTCTGACTATAAACATATCCTCCAGTCTCAGCTCCAACTGCCTCACCCGAGCCCTCAATCGTTGCAATCCCAAACACTTTGTGCATATGTGGGCTTTTGGGAGACGTGCTGCCTCCAAGAATGTCCACATATGGCAGCGAACACAGCGGACGCGTTTTATCATGGACCCTGACATTTTATACACCCCCTTTAGAGGTATGGGACCTTGAGTTTGGGTGGGACAGGAGTCCAGCCTCTTACCACGTCCAAGCCTGCGCTCGCCCAAGCTCAGTGAGCTTAAGCTCTTACAGCTCTCATTCTGCTCCCTGCCTCACTCCACTGCCCGCTCCCGATGCTGCCTGCTGTCTACCTTGGCCTTATTTATATAGTCCTGCACTTCCTTCCCAGCAGTCCCTGTGCCTATCTCCCGCAACGGAGCGCCAAAATAAACAAAAAACCCTCGCGACCTAAACCTATTGATTAAAGAAAGATTTCAAACTTCAATAGTCTCACCAGCAAGCAGCCACTCTTCAAAATCACAGCTCCGGAGAACAGTGAGGTGGATCCTCACGTGAGTACCTGATTTATAATCAATATAGATATTGATAAGATGGTAGTATAGATAAACCAGTGGCCAATGGGATTCAGTAAAAGAGACAAAAGAGGTACATTCTGATTAAAAAAAAACAACCATGACCAAGAGTTGACCTGCCTGCTTTAAATTTGAACAAAAGCTTGGCAGTTAATTGTCCCCTGGTGTATTCCCCATGTCAACACCTCTACCAATCAGAGGTCACATGCCAAATAAACAGGACTCTCTTCTCGTGCAGTGTAAATTGTTGTTTCCTTTATTATTGGCCTTGTTGTAAACTGTCCTGATGAGTGCAAAATGAAAATTGCAAACATAGTTGTAAACAACTGTAAAAAAAATCAAAGCTAAATGTACTTTATCTGAATGCAGAAAGCATTTGCATCAAGATTGATGAGTTGATAGCACAGATTGCGAGATATGAAAATGATATAAAGGGCAAAGAATAAAAAACAAAACAGCACGGGAAACAGGCCCTTCAGCCCAACGAGCCCGCACCACCACCCCGATGTTCCCACCTCTACCCGTGATCCCTGTCCATGTTTATAGATCTATGGATTAAAAACCAAATTTGAGACAATTTAAGGAGAATTTGTTTTGCCAATTAGCCTAAGAGCACATCTTTGGGATGTGGGAGGAAACCGGAGCACCCGGAGAAAACCCACGCAAGCACGGGGAGAATGTGCAAACTCCCACAGACACAGGCCCAAATCCATGTATCTGCACAGCACAGCGATAGTCACTGAGCTGTCGTGTTGCCCATCAAATGGTCCAGGTCAAGCGTACACTAACGATGTGAAGCACTAGGATACTCTTGAAAAAGATCCAAGAGCAGCTCTCTAATCATCTTATATGTTTCGATTAACCAAAATGTGACCTCTCAAGAAGCCAGAACATAAATAGGGAAAGATTAAGGCATGTTTGAAAATTGCAATCATCATGGGAGTTTTTATTTTGCGTATTGCTCAGACAAACCAAACCAGCAAGATGCCATAGAAGAAGAGTTTGTGGAGTGTAGGAAACTGAGGGATGATCTTACAAAAGTGTTTAAGATCATTAGAAGCATTTATAGGGTGAATGCACCTCAGTCTTTTCCCCAGAGTTGGGAAATTGATAACCAGAGGGCACTGGTTTAAATTAACAGGGGGAAAGAATTAATGGGAAAATGAGGAGCATTTTTTTACACAGAGAGTGATACGTGTGTGGAATGAGCTGCCAGAGGAAGTGGTTGAGGCAGGAGCATTGGCAACATTTAAAAGGCATTTGGACTGATATATGGACAGGAAAGGCTTGGAGAATATGGGCCAAATGCAGGCAAATCGGGTTAGCTTAGATGGGCACTTTGGTTAGCATGGACCAGTTTAGGGGTCAAAGGGCCAGGCTCCGTATCACAGATGCTGTGATTGTATGAGTGCATCAGGGATTGTGCTCTACAGCAGTACATTGAGAAGTCTACCAGGAAGGGGCTCCTTTCGATTTGGTTTTGTGTAATGAAGAAGGATTAATAAGGGATCAACCAGGTGATTAATGACTCCCTCGGGTGTTGTGACCACAAGATGATGGAATTCCAGATACAGTTTGAGGATGAATGCCATTGGTCCATAACCAATGCCTTTGAAGTAATAAAGATAATTATAATGGTCTGAAAGAGGATTATCTAAGGTGAACTGGGTAAACAAGCTCAGATACAGGTTGACCAGCAGCAGATGTTCAAACAGCTGCTCCTAAATGCTCAGCAGGAGTTTACCCCAATCAGAAAAAGAGATTCCACAAGAAAAGGACAAAGTCCGTGGTTAATAAAGGAGGCCAAGGATAATGTTAAATTGAAAAGCAGGATATACAAAATGGCAAGGGATAGCTGTGGACCAGAGGACTGGGAAGTTTTTAGAATTCAGCAACAAAAAACTAAAAAGCTTATAAAAAGGGGAAGACGAATTTTGAGAGAAAACTTGCATGCAACATAAAAACAAGCATAGAGTCATAGAGGTTTTTATAGCATGGAAATAGGTCCTTTGGCCTAACTTGTCCATGCCACTCTCTTTTTTAAAACCCCTAAGCTAATCCCAATTGCCCACATTTGGCCCATACTCTCTATACTCATCTTACCCACGTAACTATCGAAATGTTTTTTAAAAAAACCAAATTGTACCCACCTCTACTACCACCTCTGGCAGTTTGTTCCAGACACTCACCACCCTCTGTGTGAAAAAAATTGTCCCTTTGGACTCTTTTGTATCTCTCCCCTCTCGCCTTAAACCCATGCCCTCTATCTATATTCCCCTACCTTTAGGAAAAGATCTTGACTATCTATCTGATCTGTGCCCCTTGTTATTTTACTGAACTCCTATGTTCCAGGGAAAAAAGATCCCAATCTATCCAGCCTCTCTAAGAGTTTCTATGGATCATCTGGAGTACTGCGTCCAGTTCTGGTCGCCGTACTACAGGAAGGATGTGGAGGCCCTGGAGAGAGTGCAGAGGAGATTTACCAGGATGCTGCCTGGTATGGAAGGGCTGTCTTACGAGGAAAGATTGAAAACACTGGGGTTGTTTTCCCTTGAAAGACGTCGGCTGAGAGGGGATCTATTAGAGGTATATAAGATTATGAGGGGTATAGATAGAGTAAATGGTGGTAAGCTTTTTCCACCATTAGAAATGGATAGAACGAGGGGTCACAGGCTCAGGGTGAGGGGGGCTATGTATAAGACGAATATTAGAGGCCAGTTTTTCCCGTGCTGTGTTGCTCTTTGTTCTTTGTTCTTTGTTCTTTGGATATAAAGAGGAAGTGAGCCTCTATTGAATGAGGCAGGTAGACTGATAACAGCAACAAAGAAATGGCAGATATGCTAAATAAAGTTTTTCTATCAGTCTTCACCTTGGAAAACATTACAAATATCCCTGAGACATCAGATGGGCTGATTTCAAATAACATGGTAAAAATTTCAGATATCCCAATCACAAGAGATAAAGAATTGGAGAAACTCAAGGGACAAAAGGTGGACAAGTTGCCAGGACCTGATAAACTGTCACTAGAATTTTCATGGAAGTCGTTGCAGAGATAGTGGACCCATTGGTTGAAATTTTTTATAACTCGCTAATTTCTGGGAGAGTATCAGAAGATTGGAAAACAACCAATGTGATGTTCTTGTTCAAAAAGGGAGAAAGGCAGAAGACAAGTAACGATAGGTCAGATACACAGAAACATAGAAAGTAGAAGCAGGAGTAGGCCACTTGAGCCTGGTCTGTCATTCATTTTGATCATGGCCAATCATCAAATTCAATATCCTGATCTTTCTTCCCCATTATCCCTTGATCTTTTAGCCCCAAGAGGTATATCTAGTTTATTCTTGAAATCAGACAATGTTTTGGCCTCAGCCATATCCTGTGGTAGTGAATTCCATAGTTTCACCACCCTTTGGGTGAAGAAATTTCTCCTCACCTCAGTTCTAAAACATTATCCTCAAACTGGGTTCTCCCATCATTGGGTACATTTTTTCTGATTCTGCTCTGTCTAATCCTGTCAGAGTTTTATCAGTTTCTATGAGATATCCTTCACTCTTCTAAACTACAGGGAATATAATCCTAGTTCTATCCTGTAATCCTGCAGTTAATAGACCTACTATTGGTAATAGACTGGAGTCAATAATTGAAGCAGAAATAGCTAATAATTCAGGAAAGCAGAATTCCTGGTTTTATGAAAGGTAAATTATGTTCCACAAATTTGCTCCAATTCTTTGATGATGTAACAGGGAAAATAGAAAGAGGGGAACCTGTAGATGTAGTGTATTTAGATTTCCAAAAGGCATTTGACAAGCTGCCACATTAGAAGCTGGTATATAAAGTAAAAGTCATGAAATTGGAGGAAGTGTGTTAGCATGAATTTAAAACTGGCTGTCACATAGAGAGTTGGAATAAATGGGTCTTTTTCAGAGTGTAAAGATGTAACTAGTGGAGTATTGCACGGATCGGTTCTTGGCTCACAATTGTTCACTATTTACGTTAATGACCTAGAAGAAGGAACAGATTGTCAGGTTTCCAAATGATATAAAGTTAGTTGGAAGAACAGGTTATGATGAGAATATTGTGATTCTGCAATAGGGGATTCTACCACCCCGGCTAACACAGATCGGATCGAACAACAGAAATATCTGTTGACCTTGGAATTTCTGGTTTCACTCGAGGAAGACTATAAAATCCTGCCCATGAATAGATTGAGTGACTGCCAAAATGAAGTTTAATGTGGGTAAGTGTGAGGTCATGCACATTGAAAGGAGGAATCAAAGGGCAAATTATTACCTAAAGATCAGTCATGATCTTATTGAATGGCGGGGCAGGCTCGAGAAGGCGAATGGCCAACTCCTGCTCCTATTTCTTATGTTCTAATGTTCTTAACTAAATGGAGAGACTGCAGGTGAGTGAAGCACAGAAGCATCTCGGTGCTTATAGAATCCCAGCAGTGCAGAAGGAGGCCATTCAGCTCATTGAGTCTACACCAACTCTCGAACAGAGCATTTTATCCATGTCTTATCCGCATAATGCCATGCATTTACTTTGCTATTTTCCCCATCTTGGGGAATTTAACACGGCCAGTCCACCTGATCTGCACATCTTTGGACTGTGGGAGAAAACTCACACAGATAAGGGAAGAATGTGAAAACTCCATACATAAAGTCACCCGAAGCTGGAATCGAGCCCAGTCCCTGGTGCTGTGAGGCAGTAGGGCCAACCGTGTTACCCACATTGCCCACAGTTCTAGTGCAGGAATGACAAACAGCTAGCCAGCACGTCTGACAAGTAGTTAAGAAGGCAAACAACATTTTGACCTTTATTGTCAAAGGGTTGGAGTTTAAAAATAGTTGCAATTGTGCAGAGTGTTAGTGAGGCCTCACCTGGAATATTGTTTAAATGCTGCTTACCTTACAAAGATTAATTCCTTCCTCAGAACTATCATAGCAATAGAACATAGAACATTACAGCGCAGAACATGCCCTTTGGCTCTTGATGTTGCGCCAACCAAGTAAGAAAAAGCAATGACCCTCTAACCTAAACCATTCCCTTTTCATCCATAAACCTATCCACTGACCATTTAAACACCCCCAAACTTGGCGCATCTACAACTGCAGAAGGCAGGGCATTCCATACTCTTACCACCCTCTGGGTAAAGAACCTACCTCTGACATCCGTCCTATAACTACCACCCCTTAATTTAAAGCTATGTCCCCTCGTGCTAGCTTTCTCCATCCTAGGAAAAAGGTTATCACTGTCCACCCTATCTAAACCTCTAATCATCTTATATGTTTCAATAAGGTCTCCTCTTAGCCGCCTTCTTTCTAATGAAAACAACCTCAAATCCCTCAGCCTCTCCTCATAAGACCTTCCCTCCATACCAGGTAACATCCTGTAAACCTCCTCTGTACCCTCTCCAATGCCTCCACAACTTTCTTATAATGTGGCGACCAGAACTGTACACAATACTCCAAGTGCGGCCGCACCAGAGTTTTGTACAGTTGCAACATGACGAATCTGCTCCAAAATTCAATCTCCCTACCACTAAAAGCCAAGACTCCGTATGCCTTCTTAACAACCTTATCGTCTTGATTGCCAATCTGTGAGTTCTGCACGCTGTATGTTACTAACTTGTTTTAACCAAGGATGGATATTGGGTTCTGGCTGACACCTATCTCAATTCTATAAGGGAAGATGTGATGAGTCATCACCTACCTGATTTCGAGTCGACACTTGAAATTTTCTTTTTGCTCACTTGTCGAGCTTAAGTGTTGCTGGCCGGGCCAGGATTTATCGACCACCCCTAGTTGCCCAAGAGCAGTTGAGATTCAACCACATTGCTGTGGCTCTGGAGGTACATGCAGGCCAGACTGGGTAAGGACATTAGTGAACCAGATAGATCTTTCCAATAATCGACAATGGTCATTCCAGGTTTTTTTTTATTGAATTCAAATTCCACCATCTGCTATAGCGGGATTCGAACCCAGGTCCCCAGAACATTAGCTCAATTTCTGGATTAATAAATTAACAAAATAATTATTTTTCCCTGCAGTAATCATTGCCATTAGCTCATTGAGTGACCTGTTTGCAGAAAGGTACACATGAACTGAGAAACATTGAGATTTCCCCATGGCAGGAATTAATAACAATGAATGCATGTCAACATTAAAATCAATATTGAATTTCTTCAATAGATAATGAGTTTTAATATCTCTTGCCCCGTCATCCCATTTGAAATTTAGTTACTCCTACTCTCCACTTGATCACAAACTCTTCCTACCTTCCCTCCTCCTGTAAATGGTCCAGGATTTGGAGTCCCTGGGAAGTGTGTAAATTGTCAATGATATTGATGTATTTCTGTTTTATCCTACAGGTACTTCGGTCTGCCTTGTTGTCTAATGAGGGGCATACACGCGATGGGTTGTGAGAGGGCTGCACTTGGATTTTTTTTTCGAGAGTATCCTAGTGCTTCACGTTGTTAGTCTACGCTTGACGTGGACCATTTGATGGGCAACACAACAGCTCAGTGACTATCGCTGTGCTGTGCAGATACATGGATTTGGGCCTGTGTCTGTGGGAGTTTGTGCATTCTCCCCGTGCTTGTGTGGGTTTTCTCTGGGTGCTCTGGTTTTCTCCCACACCCCAAACATGTGCTCTTAGGCTAATTGGCAAAACAAATTCTCACTAAATTGTCTTGCAAATTTGGTTCCAATACAGATTTCTATAAACATAGACAGGGAACATGGGTAGAGATGGGAACATCGGGGTGGCGGTGCGGGCTCGTTGGGCTGAAGGGCCTGTTTCCCGTGCTGTTTTATTCTTTGTTCTTTGATTTTACAGGATGCAGAAACAGACTGTTTCTCGTTACTGAGGGCTCAACAACATGGGCTGATAGGTAACAGAAACATATTGGGCGATCGTGGTTAGCACTGCTGCTTCACAGCTCCAGGGACCTGGGTTCGATTCCTGGCTTGGGTCTGTGTGGAGTTTGTACATTCTCCTCGTGTCTGTGTGGGTTTCCTCCGGGTGCTCCGGTTTCTTCCCACAGTCCAAAGATGTGCGGGTTAGGTTGATTGGCCATACTAAACATTGCCCCTTAGTGTACTAAGATGCTTAGGTTAGAAGAGGATTAGTGGGTAGAATATGTAGGGATATAGGGGTAGGGGCTGGGTGGGATTGTGCTCAGTGCAGACTCGATGGACCAAAGGGCAACCTTCTGCATTGTGGGGTTTCTATAATTCTATGTTAAGTGATTTAGATGAGAAAGCAGGAGATTTTTCTTATACAGAGGCTGTGAGCTGTAAATGTTGGTAATTGAAACTAAGCCAACATTTTCAAATAGGTCAGCTGCATGATGAGGAGATAAAAGAATGTGGGATCAGGGTAGGGGAGGATAAACATCAACACTGAATAACCTGTTTCTGTGTCAAACACAGTCTAACACCTCCTCCCCTTTACTGTACGCATGGCTTTCCATTTTTAGCAATGGCTTGTGTTATTCTGATCAGAAGAGGAAAAGAGCTTTTAATTTATTATTTCTTCATTAATGGAAGTAGGGTCCACATTTATTGCCCATCTCTCTTCACAGTCGAGAAGGTGGTGCCTTCACTCAGTCAGACTGGAATTCTCTGACCTGACCCGCGACTGGGATTCTCCAGTCCTGCTGCAGTGAATGGAGTTCTGGCTGAGCACCAAGTTCTCTGCTCTTGGTGGCAGTGGTGGTAGGGGCTAACAAGATTGGAGAATTCTGGTCATTGTCACGATGCTTAAGGAGAGAGTTCCAGTGTGTGATACAAAAAGGAGTCAAGGTTTGCTGGAAGTAGAGAGGAGAGTGGGGTTGAGAGCAAATCTAGATCAATCATTATCTTACTGAACACTGAAGGAAACTCAAAGGGCCAAATAGCCTTTTCTTGCTTCTAAGTTCAATGTTGCAATGGTCCAGGGTTTAGATGGAATGGCAACGTTGTTCCAAGTCAGGATGGTGTGCGATTTGGAGGGGAACTTGCAGCTGATAGTGTTTTGATGTGTGTTTGCCCTGTCTGTATAGATAGTAAAGATCACAAATTTGAAAGGTGCTGGAGAAGTAATCTCGAAGAGTTTATTGCAACGTGGAGTGTGTCAGTGTGGGAGCAACTGGATATCAAGGTTGTGGATGGGGTGCCCAAACAAATGTTTTATCCTGGATGATGCTGAGCTTTCTAAGTGCTTTTGGAGCTGTACTTAACCTGATAAGTGGAGAACGTACTATCACATTTCTGACTTGTGCCTTGTTGATAGGCTTTGGGGATTCAGGAGGTGAGTTAGTCATTGCAGGATTCCCAGCCTCTGATCAGTCCTTGTAGCCACAGTATTTACATAGCTAGTATAGTTCAGTTTCAGATTAATGGGAATCCTGAGGATATCCATTTGGAAGATTCAACAGTGGGAAGGTTATTGGGAAGATTCAACATAGAACATAGAACACTACAGCACAAACAGGCCCTTTGGCCCACAAGTTGTGCCGAACACATCAAAAACCTACCCAGCCATAGACCTATCTATAACCCCCAATCCCATTGGATCCCATATACTCATCCAGAAGTCTTTTAAAAGACCCCAGCGAGTTCGCCTCGACCACCACCGACGGCAGCCGATTCCATTCACTCACCACCCTCTGAGTGAAAAACTTTCCCCTAGCATCCCCTCTGTACTTGCTTCCCTGCACCTTAAATCTGTGCCCTCTCGTCGCGACCATTTCAGCCCTGGGAAATAGTCTCTGAGAGTCCACCCTATCTATTCCTCTCAACATCTTGTAAACCTCTATCAGGTTGCCTCTCAACCTTCGTCTCTCCAGGGAGAACAGTCCCAGCTCCCTCAACCTGTCAATGTTGATGTGTGTTAGCTCTATGTAGAGCCTCATGCTGAGTGTATTGTACATAGTTAGTATAATGTTCAGTAAAATGTAAGTTTACAAAGAACAAAGAACAAAACAGCACGGGAAACAGGCCCTTCGGCCCAACGAGCCCGCGCCACCTCAATGTTCCCACTTCCACCCATGATCCCTGTCTATGTTTATAGAAATCTGCATTGGAATCAAATTAGCGAGGCAATTTAGGGAGAATTTGTTTTGCCAATTAGCCTAAGAGCACACCTTTGGGATGTGGGAGAAAATTGGAGCACCCGGAGAAAACCCACACAAGCACGCGGAGAATGCGCAAACTCCCACAGACACAGGCCCAAATCCATGTATCTGCACAACACAGCGATAGTCACTGAACTGTCATGTTGCCCATCAAATGGTCCAGGTCAAGCGTATACTAACGACGTGAAGCAATAGGATACTCTCGAAAAATCCAAGAGCAGCCCTCTCACGACCCATCGTGTGTATGCCCCTCGTTAGACAACAAGGTGGACCAAAGCACCCATAGGATAAAAGAGAAATGCATCAACATCATGCACAACTTACACAATTCCCAGGGACTCCCAAGGCTCATGATCCCTATTTTAAATCAGTTTTCTATACCCCTCCATTCCCATTCTGTTCATGTGCCCATCTAAGTATCTCTTAAATAACTCCAGAGTGCCTGCCTCCACCACTTTACTTGGCAGCACCATCAAACTAGTCTCCAGTATTGCCATTAAATCAAAATCCATAACTAATATATTGGAGACACAATGATGGTAACAGTTGGTGACGGTGGAAAGGACAACAAAAGGAACAAGTGAAGAGTTCAGTGACTAGAAGAAGCATCACGAGAAATGCCTACAAGACAAGGCCAGCACAGGAAAATCTTCAGCTGAGTTTTAGAGAAGACAACAGTAAAAGGAAAACATGGGAACAAATCCTACTTTTACCAGAGTGCTTCAATATAAGGCTTGGATCAAGCCATATGGGGACAGGACTGGTGTCACAGGTTAACCAGATATGCAACAGCTATGGGATTAACAGGGAAAATAAGCAAGAAGCAGGTCAGCAGCTTACTCTATGCTATAGGGAGTAGTGCAAATGATGAAATGGTCAGATGAAGGTATGGCAATTTTTGAAGAGATTATCTAATCCATAAATACTTATCTTAGACTTTGGAAGAACACTATTACAGAGAAATCAAAATCCAATGAACAAAGCCAAAGATCAGGAGATAGTTTAAATTCTGTTCTGAACAATTTATATCATCTAGCTGGAGAATTGTGAATTTCTTGTTTCTTGTACTAACATGTTAATCTCCATGATCAGTGATGATGGGGTTGATCCTGGGCTCTCTCTTTAGTTGGAATTAAGGATAGTTTCTCAGAGTTTGGAAGTGGGTTGTCTTTAATTAAACTTGGTGCCTTTTGGCATTGTGTTCTCTTGCCTGGTGGGTTTAGGGTTTATTCACCAGTGAAGGCAGTTCATATTGACCATCTTTCAGTGAAATCACAACACAGGAAATGGAACAGTCACACATTTAGACCTGATATGAAGCATGGTACATTGGGGAGACCATGCAGACGCTACGATAGTGGATGAATGA
This sequence comes from Sphyrna mokarran, assembly GCA_024679065.1. Classification (NCBI taxonomy): domain Eukaryota; kingdom Metazoa; phylum Chordata; class Chondrichthyes; order Carcharhiniformes; family Carcharhinidae; genus Sphyrna; species Sphyrna mokarran. The sequence goes on from JAGIQG010000024.1 coordinate 44,840,971, forward strand.
ACATCGCTCGACAGGCAAGGCTGTTCCCTTCCTGTTGGCAAACACTTCAGCAGTCACGGGCATTTGGCCTCTGACCTTCGGGTAAGCGTTCTCCAAGGAGGCCTTCACGACACACGACAAAGCAGAGTCGCTGAGCAGAGACCGATAGCCAAGTTCCGCACACATGAGAATGGCCTCAATAGGGATCTTGGGTTTATATCACACTATCTGTAACCCCCATGACTTGCCTGGGTTTGCAAAACCTCACTTACTGTGCTGTCTAGAGACAATACACATCTCTTTAACCTGGGCTTAATGCTCCTTCCACTCACATTGTTAGCCGCTTTAAGACTTGAATAGCAGGTTAATTGTAAAGATTCACATTTTAATCAGTAATCTGTAAACTTCTATGCTGTTATATGCTCTATCTGATCTCTCCATTCACCTGACGAAGGGAGAAACCCCAAAACTTGTGAGTTTACTATCAAATAAATCGGTTGGACTTAAACCTGGTGTTGTCAGACTATATTCAGTCTCTGTAAGAGACTGTAGTGTGCAGATCAGTTAGGGGTTAAAACCAATTCTTATTTTACTTTAACTCTGTAACTGACCTCATTGCGTGGAGAGGAGAGTGAGATTTTATTTGTGTTGTGTTTGGTGGTTGCTGTGTAACCCGTGGCCCAACACATCTCAAGCCCAGGCCCTGTGCTCGACTCCCCCACCCTCCCCCTCCTGCCCCCCTGATGCAGAGCAGTGGGATTTGCTGGTGAGGTAACCGGGCTGAAAGAGTTCCGTCAGTGAAGTGCACGTTTTGTTCAGCTAAAACATTAATCATTTACTTGTAATCTTCCAAGTCATTAAAAGTTTCAGATCAGCTTTGCAGCTCTGCTTAAATATTTGCCCATTTCAAATTCGCTAAGTTGCGATGCTGACTTGAAAGATATTGCATTTACCAGAGTTTCTGTTCACTTCCAGAACTCAAATCAAATTCCTCAAATTTTATTTGAGGCTGTGATTTATTTCTCAGACGAAAATGATGAAAGATTGTCACAAGGCAGAGCAAAGCTTGTTCAAAAGCCCAGTTTTGAAAAAAAAACTTTACAATGACTAGTGCTGAGAAATAAACATTTTGTCAGAGCTTTTCACCTTACATTCATTAGGACAGTCACAAGAAAACCATTGTAAGAGAATAAACAACAATTTATATTGTTTGAGGAGAGAGTAATGAATACTTGGCCAGTATATTGACCAATGAAGATAGGTGTGCATAGCCCGTGGTAAAGTAAGTCCCTGGCACATTTTTCGACTGAAACATCAAGGAAAGCACTGTTCAATTCAAAGGTGAAGATGGAGCCATTAGGATAGATAAGGAAATGATGATGTGCTGCTGTAGATTTAAATAAACCCAATACATCATTGTTACAATGCAATTCGCACAAACCTGCTAACCATCACTGGGGGGACTTTGCCATCAGCTGTTCCAGCCCCGCACTCTGGAACTGTTTCCCTGAATCTCTCTACCTTCCAAGCCCCTCTAAAACATTTTCCAATAACATGTCAGTGACCAAGAATCTGGTCACACTCCCCTTGGCTTGCTATCTGTTTTTTTCTGATTAGAATCATAGAAAAACTATAGCACAAACAGGCCTTTCGGCCCACAAATTGTGCCGATCATATCCCTACCTACTAGTCTTACCTATAATCCTCAATTCTATTAAGTCCCACGTACTCATTCAGAAGTCCCTTAAAAGACCCTATTGAATTTGCCTCCACCACCACCGATATTTTGTGATTACATTTTGTATCATCTTGATTTCAGGATTTCTTTAGGCATTGCCTGTTACCTTGGGAATACTCTATAGACTGTTATTCATACAATCCTTTCTTATTCCTTTACAGATCCGTACACACATCTCAGTAACTCCACACACAGGCTATATTGCTGTTTCCCATCTGATCTCAGTCTCAAAGAGCAAAGAACAAAGAACAAAACAGCACGGGAAACAGGCCCTTCGGCCCAACGAGCCCGTGCCGCCACCCCGATATTCCCACTTCTACCCATGATCCCTGTCACCCCTGTCTATGTTTATAGATCTGTAACCAAATTTGAGACAATTTAGGGAGAATTTATTCTGCCTATCAGCCTAAGACTAAATCTTTGGGATGTGGGAGGATACCGGAGCACCCAGAGAAAACCCACGCTAGCACGGGGAGAATGCGCAAACTCCCACAGACACAGGCCCAAATCCATGTATCTGCACAGCACAGCGATAGTCACTGAGCTGTCGTGTTGCCCATCAAATGGTCCAGGTCAAGCGTACACTAACGACGTGAAGCACTAGGATATTCTCAAAAAAATCCAAGAGCAGCCCTCTCACGACCCATCGCGTGTATGCCCCTCGTTAGACAAGGCATAGAAGTACCTGTAGGATAAAGCAAGTACATCAATATCATCATCTATTTACACACTTCCCAGGGACTCCCAAGACTCATGATCCCTATTTTAAATCAGTTTTCTATACCCCTCCATTCCCATTCTGTTCATGTGCCCATCTAAGTATTTCTTAAATAACTCCAGAGTACCTGCCTCCACCACTTTACTTGGCAGGGCATTCCATACCCCCACCACCCTCTGTGTGGAAAAAACTTCCTCTAGCATCCAAATTATACCTTACCCCCCCTCAGCCTAAGCCTGTGACCCCTCGTGCTATTTGAGTCCATCCTAGGAAAAAGCTTAACCCTGCTTACTCTATCTATACCCCTCATAATCTTTTACACCTCTATCAGATCTCCTCTAAATCTATGTCTTTCTAAGGAAAACAGTCCCAATTTGCCTAATCTCTTCTCATAACTCAGACCTTCCATACCAGGCAGCATCCTGGTAAACCTCCTCTGCACTCTCTCCAGAGTCTCCACATCCTTCCGGTGAGAGTGCATCGCAGTTGCATCAGGTGCTCCAGACGTTAACTATTTATTCCACTGAGTCTTTATTCCTCAATGATATATTTCCTTTTATATCTCCTGTCAAAGCGTCAGACTTCACAGATTAGTCTCTGAGATACTTTGATCAGTGTGAGGCAGCACAGCCCTACAGGAGATGATTGATAGGAGCGCACGATTCCAACCACTGACAGGCAACTGTGCTGTCACAGGAAACTGAGAGGTTGGCTAGTGAATAATCAGGCTGGAAAGTGCTCAATTTAAAGGACAGTGTGTGTCAAATCAGCATCCAAAATAAAGGAAAGTTAAGGCCATAACTGAATAATATAAACACACTAATGAGGAATAGAATTAACATAAAAGGAGTAAAAATGAGGTGGGCCAATTAGATCAACTGTCAGTGGGGGATATTTAGAAAACAGTGATCATTGTATTGTAATGTTTAGGATGATGATAGTAAAGGACAATTGGTAATTCAGACTGAGAATAATTAACCGGGGAGAGAGAATGGAGCTGGACTGGTTAGACTGGAATGAAAGGTTGGCAGGAAAATCTGTAGCTGAACAATGAGTGACCATCAAAACAGAAATGGTCCACACACAGTCAAAGCATATTCCCTTAAAAGCATAAGGGAGGGTAAACAAATCCAGGATGAGAAAAGAAATGGAAATTAAGATAAAGAAGAAAAGGTATGTTTACGAAAGGTATCCAGGTCAAAGCAGCCCACTTGATTTGGCACCACATCCACAAACATCTGCTCCCTCCATCACCGACGCTCAGTAGCGGTGTGTACTACCTACAAGATGCACTGCAGCAACTCACCAAAGATCCTTAGACAGCACCTTCCAAACTCACAATCACTTCCATCTAGGAGGACAAGGGTAGCAGGTACATGGGAACACTGTGAGCTCCCCTCCAAGCCATTCACTATCCTGACTTGAAAATATATTGCCATTCCTTCACATTTGCTGAGTCAAAATCCTGGAATTCCCTCTCTAACAGAATTGTGGGTCAATCTACAGAACATGGAATACAGTGACTCAAGAAGGCAGCTCACTACCACATAGAACCCTACAATGTAGAGAGAGGCCCTTCAATGCATTGAGTCTGCACTGAACACAATCTCACCCAGGCCCTACCCCCATATCCCTACATATTATACCCAAAAATCCCTTTAACGTACGCATCCCTGGACACTAAGAGACAATTTCTTAGCATGGCCAATCGACCTAACCCGCCCATCTTTGGACAGTGGGAGGAAACCAGAGTACCTGGAGGAAACCCATGCAGACACGAGGAGAATGTGCAAACTCCACACAGACAGTGACCCGAACTGGGAATCGAACCCAAGGCCCTGGAGCTGTGAAGTAGCAGTGTTAACCCCCTGTGCTACCATGCCACCCTTCTCAAGGGCAACTACAGATATGCAATAAATGATGGCCAGCCAGCGGCATCCATGTCCCATGAATAAATAAAATGAAATTGATTAGCTTTCCTGTTTATTTCCTATACCTATATATTAACCTTTTGTGATTATGCACTGTAAACATAGATCTCTCTACACCTCAGCTCTGCTATCTTTCACCATTTAGATAGTACACATTTTTTATTCTTCCTGCCAAAATGGACATTTTCCCACATTATACTCCATTTGCCAGATCTTTGCCTTATAAGCTATCTTAAGCTATCTTTATACTACTGCAGCCTCCTTATGTCTTCTTCACAATTTATTTTCCCACCGATCATGCTATTGAAAAATTTGGCAACTGTACCTTCAATTCCTTCATCAAAGTCTTTGATATAAATTGTGAACAGTTGAGGTCCCAGCACTGATCCCTGCAGCTTGCCAAACTGGGGCAAAGACCCATTTGTACATACTCTCTGCTTCCTGTTAACGGTCAATGATTTAAGTTGTTACCAATATAACATCAGCTTTTTATTTTCTGTAATAACATTTGATGTGGCACTTCACCAAATGTCTTCTGAAAATCTAAGTGTAGTACATCCACAGCTCCCCCTTTATCCACAGGGATGACTTGTGTGTCATTAAAGCTAAGAAACCATTGATGATTGTGAGCTGCTTCCTCTGTTCAATGCCTTAGTGTACATTGGTTTGTTATGGGGTGTACACTGACTTTGATTTGATTTGATCTATTATTGCCACATATATTAATATACAGTGAAAATTTGTTTCTTGCGCACTATACAAACTGTTCATAGAGAAGGAAATGAGATAGTGCAGAATTTAATGTTACATTCATAGCTAGAGTGCAGTAAAAGATCTTAATATGTAGTAGGTCCATTTAAAAGTCTGATGGCAACAGGGAAGAATTTGTTCTTGAATCGGTTGGTGTGTGACCTCAGATTTTTGCACCTTTTTCCTGACAGGAGAAGGTGGAAAAGAATATATGGGGGTGCATGGGATCTTAATTATAGGCTACGGGAAGTGTAGACAGAGTCAATGGATGGCAGGCTGGTTTGAGTAAGGGACTAGGCTTTGTCCATGACCCTTTGTAGTTCCTTACAGTCTTGGACACAGTTGGAGCTATACCAAATTGTGATGCAACCGGAAAGAATACTTTCTGTGCTGCATCTGTGAAGGTTGGTGAGAGTTGTAGTGGATATGCCAAATTTCCTTAGTCTGAGAAAACAGAGGCATTGGTGAGCTTTCTTAACTATAGTATCGACACTGTGGGACCAGGACAGGTTGTTGATGATCTGCAACCTAAAAACATGAAACTCACAACCATTTCTCCATTGATGTAGAGAGGAATTTGTCCTCCATTACTGGATGCATTGGTGAACATCTTCCAAGATTCTATGGATTCTGAAACAGTTCCTATAGACTGGAAGGTAGCTAATGTAACTCTTTAAAAAGGGAGGTAGAGAGAAAACAGGCAATTATAGACCAGTAATCCTGATCTGTCGGTAGTGGAGAAATTTCTAGAATCTATTATCGAAGATTTTACAGCAGAGCACTTGGTAAACAGTGGTAGAATCGGACAGAGTCATTTTGGATTTAGGAAAGGGAAATAATGCTTGGCAAATCTATTGGAATTCTTCAAGGATGGACATGGGGAGCTAGCTGAACAACTTCTGCTGATGTCCCCCAGGCCATTGCACTGCTAGAGCTGGGAAAGTGAGCTCAGAGAGTCACCTTCATTGTGTTTTTGGGTTCCTTAAGACTATAAATAGGGAGGGAAATTCATTCCTGAATCCCTCACTATACTGCACATCAGAAATATCATCAACCTTGTAAATGAACCCTGACTGCTCAGCAATGATAAGTCCTGGTTCTGTGTAACATGCAGTGGTTAAATAATGTCTTTATCCTTGTATCTTAATCTTGCCAAGTGTTGGCCTATTATTTACAGTATTGTTTTTCCTGGGCATTGCAAGTGGGTAGAGGATGGTCTTACTGTGTTATTTTTAAGCCATTTTACTTCATCGGAAAATACTGAAACGCTAGCCCTGGGATCAAGCTTGAATTCTGTGAGGTGACCATTAAAATCTAATGTATTGCTTCAATAATTATTTTCTGTTTCATTAACATCTCTTAAGAGTTTTTTTTGCTGTGGCTTGTGCATGTCTTGGATTTTACTTGGTTCCATTGTTATTTCATATCTCGGAATTTTGGATCCACAGTCATTTTTAAAGTATCCTAACTTTTCACATTGTGCTCTCAGCTCCTCACATTGGGCACCCTCTCTGCATGTGCAAAAGTTTCCTGCTTCAGCAGAGCATCCCAAGGAGGCAATTGGCACACTAAGGTTGATTGGCCGTGCTAAGAAATTGCCCCTTAGTGTCCAAGGATGCATAGGTTAGAGAGATTAGTGGGTATAATATGTAGAGATATGAGGATAGTGCCTAGGTGGAACTGTGTTTGGTGCAGACTTGATGGGCTGAAGGGCCTCTTTCTGCACTGTAGGATTCTATGATTTCTTCCTGATTTCACAGGCTGTTGCATCACTGGTCTTTATCTATTTTGTCCAACATGTTGAATGGCTTCACCCATTTTTTTTCCCAAAGGGACATCACTTACCCCAGAACAATCGCTGTGTTAAAGCACAAACTACACTGCCGTTGTGAGTTACATTTTCCTTTGGCAAAAGTGCTAATAAAATCTTGTCCATACAATCACATATTGATTCAACTCTGAGTCCGGAGTCACAAGTTTGTACAGGTCATTGATAAATAATAGGCTGATCCAATCTTTCACTCCTCATTAAATTTTGCTCACTCAGTGATTACATTGTTTCAAATATTGAAGTACGGTTCGAATGCCTGGAGAATTTCCTCATATGAGTCTAAAACCTCTTCCATACCCCGTTTTACAATAACATCTTCTGCTATGGCCCCCATTGTGTGGAATAAAGTACTGACCTAATCCTTTCTTATGCAACCTGATGCTGTCCTGAATCTGGGGAATCTCTTCTTCCACTTGGCCCAGCGTTGAGCCTATTGGTGTGCCTTCAGCCTTCAGAAAGATTCTGGGAGTTGCAGTGTACACTCCATGCTTACCATAACCTCTTGATCTGTTGCTGCTTCCAAGAGTTTGGTTGTTTGACTATGATCTAGACTCAGTGCTGTCTACACTCTGGTTTCATGTTTCTGCTCACACCATGATGCTCTGTTCTCAGGTGAGCCTTCAATCTTTTGTCTTTTGTTTTCCTCTTCCCAAAGATTTGTAGGTATTTCAGATCTGTAGTCTTGATGGAATCATAAAACCATAGAGATGTTACTGGACAGAAAGAGGCCTTTTGGCTCACCTTGTCCATGTTAGCCTGAGAACACCTATGCACCTTTTCTAATCTCACCTTCCTGCATTTGGCCTATTGCCCTGTAGCTTACAGCACTTAAATGCAATTCCAAATACTTTCAAAAGGTCTCTGCCTCCACTAACTCAGCTAGCGAATTCCCAACTTCCATATTACTCAGATATTAATCTAATCACCCTCCAAACATTCCAGTTTGATCAGATAAACAAGAACAGTGGTTGACTCTGAATTAATTCGACAATCTCTCTGTTTATTTAATAGTTTAGGTACCAACTCAAACTTAAACAACTCTTTCACTAGACTTTAATCTTAACAGAATCTTTACATTAATAATTTAACTGAAAATAGATATTACTGAGTTTTGGAAAACCTTGGCCAAGAAATATTGCAGATGTAGAATCTATCTTTAAAGTCTTCTCTCTGAAGAATCCTTCAGGGTACACTTCTTACAATGGTGAATCTCAATAGAGTTGTTCAAAAACAAAGGGCTGCACTTGTCTTTTATCTATAAATTCTTCACTTGCTTCCAGAAGATTCTTGGTCATCCTACCAATTGTATAACCAAAGAATGATTACATAGTTCAAACAGCCAATGAAATAACTTGTAAATGATGCCAGCTCATATAATGGCAATAGAATTTGATTCCATTCAGACTACGCAAAAGTAAACAATTTCCCATATTTGATCTCCACAGGAAGATTCGGGTTACAATTCCCAGACCAGATCCTGACTTGGAGTAACTTTACAACCTGCACCTGGTTTTAATTATAATAAGTTGGTCAAAAACCCCAGCTTGCTTAACTCTCAGCTAGAATAGCTCTTTTAAAGCCACTATTGCCGTTATTATTGTTAAATCATTGTTGTAGTTGTTCTTTCTTCATCTACTCCCACTACACACTGTGTTAAAAAAGTTCTTCCTCAGTCCTCTTTACACCTTTTGCTACATGTCTTGAATCTATGCCCGCTGCTTCTAGAATTCTCTGTAAAGTTTCACAACACCAATTTTAAATCCAACCAATTTATTTGATAGTAAATTCGCGAGCATTCAACACTGTGTGCCTTCGTCAGGCAAATGCAGTGTTCTGGTCTGCAATCGCACTCATACCAACACAGACAGTCACAGATTGCTGATTAGAATGCGAATCCTTACATCTAACCTGCTATTCAAGTGTTAAAGTGGCTAACAATGTGTGTGAGGGGAATCCTGAGCATTGGTTAGAGAATTGTGTATTTTCTCCAGACAGCACAGTAAGTGAGGTTTTTTGCTAACCCAGGCAAGTTACGGGGGTTACAGATAGTGTGTCATGAAGCCAAGATCCCTATTAACACTTGAATAGCAGGTTAGATGTAAGGATTCGCATTCTAATCAGCAATCTCTGACTGTCTGTGTTGGTATGTGTGCGATTGCAGACCAGAACACTGCATTTGCCTGACGAAGGCACAAGAGTGTCGAAAGCTCGCGAATTTACTATCAAATAAATTGGTTGGATTTAAAATTGGTGTTGTGAAACTTTACTGAGTTTACCCCAGTCCAACGTCGGCATCTCTACATCATATCTAGAATTCTCCACCAAGGAAACAACTTTATCCTGTTCACTTTAACTCTGCCCCTCATAACACCTCTATCAAGTTATCCCTCAGCCTTCTTTGTTCCAAGGAAAATAACCCCAACCTGTCCAATTTCTTCTCAGAGCTACATTTTTCCATCTCTGGCAACATTCTTGTAAACTTCCTCTGCACTCTTTCCACAGAAGTTACATCCTTCCTGTAATGTGCTGACCAGAACTGCACACAATGCTCCAATTGTGGCCTCACCCATGTTTTATACAATTCCAATATTATATTCTTACTTTAATATTCTATATTTCTGCCTGTAAATGTCTTTGTTACAACCTTGTCTACTTTAATTGGTGCATTTACTTATACAACAAAATCTCGCACTTCATCCTTAGTATATTCCATTTATTGTGCATTCTCTGTAACTTTTGACCTCCTTAAATGTATTATTTCTGTGTTAAAATCCATCTGCCTCTTCACTGCCTGCTCCACCAATGCATCGACATTGTTTTATAAATTATATCTATCCTCCATACTATCCAATACTCAACCAACTTTTGTATCATCTGCAAATTTCCCAATCATACTCAATACATTTATATCTGAATCATTAATATGTAACACAAACATCAGGAGTCCTAACACAGCTCTGCAGAACACTATTTCTAACCACTTTCCATTTGCAAGGGCTTCCATTGACCATTATCCTGTGTTTCCTGTTATAGAATCATAGAATCCCTACAGTGCAGAAGGAGGCCATTCAGCCCATCGAGTTTGCAACAACCACAATTCCACCCAGGCTCTATCCCCGTAACACCATGCATTTACCTTAGCTAATCTCCCAACACTAAGGGGCAATTTAGCAAAGCTAATCTATCCAACCTGCACATTTTTGATTGTAGCAGGAAACTGGAGCACCTGGAGGAAACCCACGCAGACACAGGGAGAATGTGCAAACTCTAAACTGACAGTGACCCAAGCCAGGATTTGAACCCTGGTCCTTGACACTGTAAGGCAGCAGTGCTAACCACATTCTTGTTTATTTACATCACAGTAACTCTACACAAGGTTTATATTCTTGGGAGTGTCTTAGTCATGTGAGATTGCATCATAGTTACATCAGCATCAGGCACTCCTCTTCCATACCTTTGTGTATTCTTCCCACTTAGAAAGTACTCTAGAAATGTAAGCTGTTATCAGCTCTATGCTGACCAAAGTAAAGGTCAAATAAAGGAGTCATAGAGTCATCGAGGTTTACAGCATGGAAACAGGCCCTTTGGTCAACTTGTCCATGCTGTCCTTTCTTTTTTAAAACCCCTAAGCTAATCCCAATTGCTCGCATTTGGCCCAAATTCCTCTATACCCATCATTCCCATGTAGCTATCTAAATGCTTCTTAAATCTACTTCTGACAACTTGTTCCAGCCACTCACCACACCTTCTCTGTGAAAAAATTGCCTCTTAGGACACTTTTGTATCTTTCCCCTCTCACCTTAAATGTATGCCCTCTAGTTTTAGACTTCCTTATTTTTGGGAAAAGATATTGACTATCTTAGCTGATCTGTGCCTCTCGTTATTCTATAGATCTCTAAAATGACCCTCAGTCTCCTATACTCCAGAGAAAAAAGTCCCAGTTTAACTAGCCTCTGCTTATAACTCAATCCATCAAGTTCCGGTTATATCCTACTAAATCTTTTCTGCACTCTTTTTAGTTTAATAATATCCTTCCTATAATAGTGAGCAGAATTGCACACAGTATTCCAAGTGTGGCTTTACCAATGTCTTGTATAACTTCAATAAGATGTCCCAACTCCTGTACTCAATGTTCTGACCGATGAAACCAAGCAAGCCATTCTGCCAACCTGCGATTCCACTTTTTGTCCTCCTGATTTCTCTCCTAACTCTACTCCTATAACCCCTATACTGTTCAAGGGATTCACTGATCCCCGCTATCTATGCATGTCATGTGCCTCTTTCTTCTTCTTGACCAGGGCCTCAATATCTTGAGTCATCCAGAGTTCCCAACTTCTGCCAGCCTTGCCCTTCACTCTAAGAGGAATATGTACTCTGAACCCTGGTTAACACACTTTTGAAAGTGTGCCACTTATCAGACATCCCTTTGCCTTCCCACAGACTCCCCTAATTAACTTTTGAAAGTTTCTGGCTGATACCATCAAAATTGGCTTTGGCCCAATTTAGAATTTTAATTTTTGGGCCAGACCTATCATTCTCCGTAGCTATCTTAAAACTAATGGAATTATGGTCACTGATCCCAAAGTGATCCCTCACTAACACTTCTGTCACCTGCCCTTCCTTATTTCCCAAGAGGAGGTCAAGTTTTGCCCCCTCTCTAGTCAGGCCATCCACATACCAGATGAGAAATTCCTCCTGAATACACTCAACAAATTTCTCTCCATCAACCCAGCCATACTATGGCTGTCTCCAGTCAATTTTGTGAAAGTTAAAATCTCCGACTATTACCACCCTATTTTTCTTGGTGCTATCTATAATCTCCTTACATATTTACTCTTCAATTTCTTGCTGACTATTTGCGGACCTATGGTACAACCCTATCAAAGTGATTCCCCCCTTCTTATTTCTCAGTTTTACCCATGTAGACTCAGTGGGTGAACCCTCGGATATATCCCCTCTCAGTACGGCCATGATTTTTACCCTAATTAAAAGTGCAACTCCCCCTCTTCTCTTACTCCCTGTTCTATCTTTCCTATAGCATCTGTACCCTGGAACATTGAGCTGCCAGTCCTGTCCCTCCCTCAGCCATGTTTCAATAATTGCTATAATATCCCAGTCCCATGTACCCATCGATGCCCTATGTTCATCTACCTTGCCCGTCAGGCCTCTTGCATTGAAATAAATGCATTTAAATTTGGATTTCACTTGCTCTCTGTCTTGCTTTTGCCTGATCTGTCTGGTGTCAGGAATACTGACACTGTCTTTACTAATTAATGTGCTCTCTTTAATTTCTGTGCTGTCCTCAAACTTCTCTTCTGTCTCCCTACTGCTCTGGATCCCACCCACTCGCCAAACTAGTTTAAACCGTCCCAAGTGGCTCGAGCGAATCTCCCTGCCAGGATTTTAGTCCCCCTCCAGTTCAGGTGTAACCCTTGAACAAGTCAGCTCTTCCCCAGAAAAGATCCCAATGGTCCAAAAATCTAAATCCCTACTCCTCGCCAGCTCTCAAGCCAGGCATTCATCTGTCTAATCCTCCTATTGCTACTCTCACCAGCATATGGCAGTGGCAGACAAGGGTCATGGGGATAGGCAGGAAACTGGAGCTAAGGCCACAATCAAACCGGTCGTGATCTTATTGAATAACAGAAAAGGCTCAATGGGCCGAATGGCCTCCTTCTGCTCCCATTTCTTGTGATCTTCTGACATCTGAGTCAAGGAGGGACCCATACAGTAAAGCAAGGAAATTGTACACTGCAAGAGTGGCTTAAAAAGCAGGAAAAATTAATTCCATGCACAAGATCTAAAAGACATACTGGTTAGGTGCATTGGCTGTGCTAAATTCGCCCTCCCAAAAAGGCGCTGGAATGTGGCGATTGGAGGATTTTCACAGTAACTCAATTACACTATTAAGCCTACTTGTGACACTAACAAACAAACTTTAGATGGAATCTACCCTGTTTCTACTTTTTCTGAATGTATTTTTAGAATTTTTAGAATATTTTTAAAACTCATCCAAGGAGCATTCAATGTAGAAGGCAGTTCCCCTTGGTATTAAGACACCGCACAATATTTTACCATGCAAGATGACTGAAAGTGTTAGTGAATCTAAACCCAGATTAAAAAGCCTAAACTCATTCCAAAAATTGTATTATTCCCAATCTACATTTAAGCAGTTTACTTGCTCAGTTTTCCCATGATAACTTGCAGAAACCATTGCTACATTTCTGAAGCATGCTGAATATTTCCATTTTAATATGATCATACATCATTCAGCTTTCGACCCATTGCCCAAATTTAGCTCTCTGGGACATTGTGGCAGTGATTCCATGGGGTTATGCACAGTGGGAGCGATGACGTGTACAGGAGAAAAATCATTGCTCATCGTTTAATGTAATACTGCGAACAGTTGAATAAGAAGAATAGAACAATACTATTATCAGTCAATGTATTTTACATCTCAAAATACTCAGCAGGTCTGGAGACAGAAACAGGGTCAAATTTCAGGTCAATAAACTTCCATCAGAATTGATTAGAATATGCTTTAAGCGACTAAAAGGGGAAATAGAACCACAAAATAGAGTGAAATTTTGAGAATAGTAATTTTGAGGAGTCAAATAGCCAACATGCTATTTGAGTTTAGGATTGTGTAATAAGTTAATCAGGGATCTTACAGGAAATAATTCTTTGGGGACAAATGATAGTAATATGATAGAATTTCAGATTAAGAGTAACGTAATTAAATCCAAAACAAGGCTCTTCAAATGAAGTGATACCAATTACAAAAGTATAAGGGTCAAATTGGTTCAGATAGATGGAGAAATTAGATTAAAAGATATAAACACTTGGTCAAATGATTCACAATTCTGCATTAATTTGCTTCCTTTAACAAATAAAAATTTCACTGGGAAAATGGTACAGCCATAGCCACGAGAGACATTGGCCAGCAATTCCCACAGAGTGGTAAGCTCCATCAATTGCTATTCTCGATAACTTACCCTGACTGTAATTGCACAGATCCTGTGTCTCCCTCACTCAGGCTGGGGAGACAGGAGCTGTGCAGCTCACCCTTGTGGCAACGTCAGTGCTGAGTAACCGAGGCGCAGCGAGGTGAGACATTTGCGCTTTTCACGGCAGTAATGGGCTGAGGTCAATCATCTTAGCTGCAGGAGTTCCTCAGGATAGTGTCCTAGCCCCAACCATCTTCAGCTGCTTCATATAGGGAATGCTTAAAGGGACAAGGGAGCAGGTAGGTTTCACTGGAAGTGGTTTAAGGGGGAGAGGGGGTGAGGGGGGGGAGGGAGAAATGGGGAGTGGGGTGGTTGACCAGGAGTGTTGGGAATGATTCCTGGAGCGCAGAGAGAGCCCCGGGTGCAGGCATGGTGAGGAAGGATGGTGTGGTGGTTTGAGGGATTGGTCAGGATGGGGGGATCAGACTGGGAGGGGAGTTGGCAGGGTCAGTCTGAGAATAGGGTCAGACCAAGAAGGGGGTGAGTCGTCTGGGAGGAATGGTCTGGTTTGAGTTATTCTGCAGTTAGAGGGATTTTTTCCTTCTAACTCTGTTGGAGTGACTATCAGGGTAAAACTGGCAGAACCATCTAGCAATTTGTCAGCAAGTCATTATAGAATCCCTGCAGTGCAGAAGAGACCATTCAGCCCATCAATCTCTTTGATAGAGTATCTTAACCCAGACTATCTCCCCTGCCCTATTTCCATAACCACACTCATTTACCCCACTAATCCCCCTAAACTACATATCTTGGGATACTAATGAACAATTTAGCATGGATGATCCCCCTAACCTGCATATGTTTGGACTGGTGAAGGAACAGCGCTCTGAAAACTTGTGATTCCAAATAAACCTGTTGGACTTTAACCTGGTGTTATGAGACTTCTTACTGTGCCCATCTCAGTCCAATGCCAACATCTCCACATCTTTGGACTGTGGGAGGAAACTGGAGCACCCAGAGGAAACCCACACAAATATAGGGAGGATGTACGAACTCCACAAAGACGGTAACCTAAGCTGGGAATCGAACCCAGGCCTCTGATGCTGTGAGGCAGCAGTGTTAACCACTATGCCACTGTGCTGCCCTTCGTGGTGGGATGGTGCCCAGCCCTGCGCAATCGTCCAGGGAAGTTAGTTAGCACTTCTGGGCAATTGCCAGGTAAACCCACATGTGGGAGCTTCCTGGAGGGATTCCCTAGCGCATCAGTCAAATATCCTCTCAAATGTGATACTGGGAAACCCGGAAGTTATGGGCCATTGAGGATAGGTTTAGATTAAAAGAAACGGTTTACAATGATGCCAAAGAGGGAGATTGAAGAGGTGATTAAATCAAATTAGAATATAAGAGCAAGCTGGCAAGAAATATAAAACAGTTTATAAGAACATAGCTGTGAAAAAGAAGAGATTAGAGAAAATAAACTGAGTTTGTTAGAGATAGGAGAAATTAAAGTGGGAAATAGTTAAGCAGCAGAGACATCTAACAAATATTTTGTGCCTGTCTTCACAGTGGCAAAATGATTTAGAAGATTGTAGGGAGCCAAGTGTTTGATTAAACTTAATGCAATTGATGTTAATGCTCACCAAATGGACTGCAACCATTCAAAAGGCTCACCATTATCTTCCCAAGGACAATAAGGATTTTTCTGGGTCACCCACCTCCTGTGAAAGAATTAAAAAAGAAAATCAACTGGTTAACTTAATGAACAACCAATTACGCAGAGACAACATTACTTTACAAAAGGAAAATTATAATTATTAAACCTATGAAAGATTTTTATTCATTAATTTATTCATTCACTATGCCCCTGGAACACATTCAGTGCTGAATTAGACGGATTTCTGAATTACCAGGAAGATAATGTTTGGGGAGACTCGGCCTTCTGGTTAAGATCAAGCCCAAGATTTGTGCAATAACTTTTCTTGTCAGCTTGGGTCTCATCTGCCTCTTGTGGGGACCATGAATTGAATTCAATTTCAATTTGAGTTGGTTTTCAGAACAAGGAGGGAGATAGATTAAGAGATTGCTCCACCCATTTGCGCATTGGATTTGTAACTTTACGAATGGAGTAAAATAAAAAACAAACAATATCAGGTGAACCCTGATTTTATTGAATAGTGAGGCACGCTCAAAGTCCCCCTGCTCCTTTTTCTCTCTGAGACTCCTGTTTTCCCTCATACATCTGAATCATCCAGTGCTACAATCTATTAATGTACAATTTCAAAATATGTGCACTAGGCAAAGCTGGAAGTATTGTGAAAGCTGGAATCCCTGTGAAGGTAGTGGTGTAGAATCGGAAAGGGCAGCCGGGTTGGGGGAATGAGCAGATAAGTGGCAAAAGAAATTTAATACAGAAAATCATAGAATCATAGAGAAACTACAGCACAAACAGGTCCTTCAGCCCACAAGTTGCACCAATTGTATATCTACCTACTAGGCTTACCTATAACCATCAATCCTATTAAGTCCCATGTACTCATCCAGAATCTGTAACTCATCCAAAACACCCTAACAAGTTTGCCCCCACCATCACCAACAGCAGCCGATTCCACTCACCCACCACCTCTGAATGAAAAACTTACCCCTGACATCTCCTCTGCACCTATTCCCCAGTAGACATGATGCTGCATTTGCCTGAGGAAGACACAGGAGTCGAAAGCTCGCTTTTTTACTATCAAATAAATCGGTTGGATTATAAATTGGTGTTGCTAAATTCTTACTGAGTTCCTATTCCCCAGCACAGTAAACCTGTGTCCTTTTGTGGCAGCCATTTCAGACCTGGGGAAAAGCCTCTGAGAATCCACCCGATCAATATCTCTCAACATGAGTGATGTGACATATTCTGACAGGATGGACGTGGACAGACAATATAAAAGACAAGGCATAATGTAAGGGTGGGGGCAGGAGCAAAGGAAGCTGGATGTCACCGGAGATGACAGGACAGCTTGGGAGAGCTGTGAAGAAAGCTAACCATATTCTGAGTTTAATAATAAGAGCAAAAAGTACAAAAACAAGAAAGTTATCTTAAACCTGTATACAAAACATGACAGCTCGGTGAATATCACTGTTTGCTGTTTAGATCCATGGATTTGGGCCGGTGTCTGTGGGAGTTTGCACATCCTCCCCATAATTGTGTGGGTTTTCTCCAGATGCTCTGGTTTCCTCCCACACCCCAAAAATGTGCTCTTAGGTTGATTGGTGTAACAAATTTCCCCTAAATTAGTCTTCCCTCAATCTTCCCCAATAGGTGTAGACAAAGGTCATAGGTAGAGGAGGGCACTCACAATGTTAAAATGGCAGTGTGGGCTCATTGGGCTGAAAAGCCTGTTTCCCATGCTGTGTTATTCTTTGTTTTTTGAAACTGATTCGGCCTCACTCACTTCTCACTGGGTGAAAATGTTTCTCCTTATGTTGCCATTGCTTCTTTTGCTAATCACCTTAAATCTGTGCCCTCTGATTCTTGATCATTTGACCAAAGGGAAAGTTTCTCCCATTATCTCTATCCAGACCTTACATGATTTTGAATGTTTCTATCAAATCCCCTCTCAACCTTCTCATCTCCAAAGAGAACAATCCCAACTTCTCCAATCTATCTGGATAACTTATACTCCTCATCTCTGGAGCTTGGAAAGGGCCAAACCTAACCACACTTATAGGCAAGATACTGCCTATATCAGGCAACACAGACATTTATATGACAAGATGAAAACTTGCTCAGGTATGTTCTATCCACAATAAAACAGAACAAAGAACAAAACAGCAAAGGAAACAGGCCCTTCGGCCCAACAAGCCCGCGCCGTCACCCCGATGTTCCCAACTCTACCTGTGATCCCTGTCTATGTTTATACATCTATGCATTGGAACCAAATTTGAGACAATTTAGGGAGAATTTGTTTTGCCAATTAGCCTAAGAGCACATCTTTGGGATGTGGGAGGAAACCGGAGCACCCAGAGAAAACCCACGCAAGCACGGGGAGAATGCGCAAACTCCCACAGACACAGGCCCAAATCCATGTATCTGCACAGCACAGCGATAGTCACTGAGCTGTCGTGTTGCCCATCAACTGGTCCAGCCTTCTTATCTCCAAAGAGAACAATCCCAACTTCTCCAATCTATCCGGATAACTTATGCTGCTCATCTCTGGAGCTTGGAAAGGGCCAAACCCAACCACACTTATAGGCAAGATACTGCAGTACAACACAGACATTTACATGACAAGGTGAAAACTTGCTCAGGTATGTCCTATCCATAATAAAACAGAACTAATTCAGTCTGCCTGTTATTACCCTATTATCTGTAATAATTAGCAAAGTGATATTTATAGTGCAACCAATTGAAGCTTACTCAGCAATGCTGACTGATCCTTAGTTTAGACTTATCAGAACCATTCAGTTCTCGCTCTCGTGATAGCATTGCTCCAAACATGGACAAAAGAGCTGAATTCCAGTGGTGAGAGTGACTTCCCTTGACATCAAGGCAGCATTTGACCAAATGTGGTATCAAACAGCCCCATTGAATTAGAGGAGGAAGAGAGAATGTTAAAGCTGGTGGATGGAGTGCCAATCAATCTCTTTTCTTCTGGATGTTGTCGAACTTCTTGAGAGTTATTGGAGCTGCACTCATCCAGGCAATTTGAGAGTATCCCATCATGCCACTGAGTGTTAGCACTGCTGCCTCACAGCACCAGGAACCTGGGTTCGATTCCTGGCCTCAGTTCACTGTCTGTGTGGATTTTGCACATTCTCCCCATGAATGCGTGGGTTTCCTTTGGCTGCTCCAGTTCCTTTCCACAGTCCAAAGATGTGCTGGTTAGGTGGCTTGGCTATGCTAAATTGCTCCTTAGTGTCAGAGAGACTAGCTAGGGTAAATGCATGGGGTTATTGAGATAGGATCTGGATGGGATTATTGTTGGTGCAGACTTGATGGATTGAATGGTCTCCTTCTGCACTATAGGATTCAATGGTGTGTTCTTTTGAGGGGTCAGGAAGTAAAGTATGCAGAATTCCCAGTCCCTGACCCTGTTTTTGTACTACAGTATTTATAAGGCTGGCTCAGTTCATTTTCTGGTCAATGGTAACCCCCAGGGTATTGATAGTGGGGGATTCAGTGATGGGAATGCCATTGAATGTCAAGGGCAAATATTAGTTTCTCTCTTCTTGGTGACGTTCTTTGCCTGGTACTTGTGTGACATGAAGATTACTCATTACTTATCAGCCCAAGCTTGAATCTTATCTCATTTCACTTTGGCATGGATTGCACCCAGTCTCTGAGGAGTTATGAATGATATCGAACATTGAGCAGTCATCAGCAAACACCCTCATTTCTGACTTCACAGTGGAAGGGAGATCATTGATGAAGCAGCTGAAGGTGACTGGGCCTAGGACACTACCCTGAGGAACTCCTGCCTCTGAAGTGATTACCCTCCTGATTAATTAATTAAGTGATTAATCTGAAGTGATTAAGTGATTGGCAGGAACAATTGGATAAAGGAGTAAAATATCAAGGGTAGGAATCTCAGCAGTGTCGAAGAGCAGAAGGATCTTGGGGTCCGAGTCCATAGGACTCTTAAATCGATCTCACAGGTGGAGGATGTGGTCAAGAAGGCGTATGGTGTACTGGCCTTCATTAATCGAGGGATTGAGTTTAGGAGTCGGGAGGTAATGCTGCAACTTTATAAGACCCTGGTCAGACCCCACTTGGAGTACTGTGCGCAGTTCTGGTCGCCTCACTATAGGAAGGACGTGGAAGCTATTGAAAGGGTGCAGAGGAGATTTACAAGGATGTTGTCTGGATTGGGAGGCATGCCTTATGAAGATAGGTTGAGGAAGCTGGGACTCTTCTCCCTGGTGAGACGAAGGTTGAGAGGTGACCTGATAGAGGTTTATAAAATGTTGAGAGGAATAGATAGAGTGGATTATCTGAGGCTATTTCCCAGGGCTAAAATGGTCACTACGAGAGGACACAGGTTTAAGGTGCAGGGAAGCAAATACAGAGGGGATGTTAGGGGTAAGTTTTTCACTCAGAGGGTGGTGAGTGAATGGAATTGGTTGCCGTTGGTGGTGCTGGAGGTGAACTCGCTGGAGTCTTTTAAAAGACTTCTGGATGAGTAAACGGGATTAAATGGGATTGGGAGTTACAGATAGTTCTATGGCCTGGTGCATATGGGTATGATCGGCGCAACTTGTGGGCTGAAGGGCCTGTTTGTGCTGTAGTGTTCTATGTTCTCCAACAACCATCACTATCTTCCTTTGCACTTGGAGTCATTCCAGCCAGTGGAGAGTTTTCCTCAGATTCCCATTGACTCCGATTTTGGTCGGATTCCTTGACGTCACACCCAGTCAAATGAAGCTTAGATGTCAAAGACAACCTTTCCACCTCATGGCTTCTGCTCTTTGTTTATATTTGGACCAAGGCTGTTACGGGGTTAGGAATTGAGTGCTCATGACAAAACCCGAAATAGAAATATGAGCAAATATACTTACGAAGATAGTGACAGCTCCCTCCAAATGATTCTGACATACTTTCTTAACTTGACTTAGTGGCAATTTTGTTGTACTGAATCTGTCTCAGATTGTTCACCTGAGATAGTGAAAAGCCACTCCCTGAGAGAGTCCGACTCACACTGACTGTTATAAATAGTGACAATTCCCTCCAGTGAAATGTAGACACTGATTCTGTATCAGAATTCTGCTGACAATTAAACTACTCCAATTTCTATCCTATGGTTAGTGATATCATGTGAGTGAATTAGATGGTCAATGTTTTGGAAATTTGTATTTATAGCAATTACCTTATGCAGTTAAATATTGTGTTTCTCCCATTAAAAAAAAGGACAATGGCTCTAAATCCAATAAAACTGTCTGACTACCGCTTAAACAATGAGCCTAACCTCAGATCATGGGTTAATCACTCAAACCTGACCTTTGGATACAGTTAACTTCATCTCCAGCTGCTGACTTGGCCCTCAGTTTGTTGGCCAACATCTTCGTTTCCCAGCTCAAAGACAGAGCCTCGTAAATTACTGTATAAGTCATTGCTGAACAAGACAGCAATGATTATTGCACAAAATTCACAATTTACCTGATATATTCCAGCAGCTATCCCAGAGCGAGCTATGCACTGGAATCCAATCAAGGGTGTATGTCTCAAACAACATACTCCAGAGTGAATTACAATGTAATCAAAAAGCTTACATTTCAAATAGAATTATGGTTACACAGATATTACGTAATAGGCTGGAATCTAATCAAAGGTCTGTGTAATTTCTATCGTCCCAGCTGATGCTCGACTCGAGGGTAATATCTACTCAGAGTCTTGAGTTTCTGCTTTGGGTCTTAACGTGCCTGAACAGGCTGATTCTCAGCTCATAAATCTGAGGGATCTCAGAGCGGGATGTCCCACGTGATGGTGGGGGTCCAGAGTGTAGGATTTGCTTCCTTTTCATTCTTTCTCTGCTGCTGCTCTGCCTCATCATTAAGATGTTGTGACTCAAAGCCCAGTGCAGTTCGATGGACAGGTTATTGCTATTTTGAAGAATTAACAATCATTAATGTCAATGATGCCACACTTCATGGAAAGCTTCAGAGTGTCTTTGCAATGTTTTTTTTTCCTCTTTGTTCTCCAGGAACTATTTAGAGTCACAGAGTCATAGAAATTTACAGCACGGCAAAAGGCCCTTCAGCCCAACTTGTCCATGCTGCCCAGGATTTCCCTGAGTGTCTGGGGGAGAATAATATTCACACTTGTAATTGCGGAGGAGAATAGTAGCCATATTAATAACTGTGTCTAGTGAAGGATTGAAAGAGGCAAACCACATAGAAAAAAAGCTTGACACAGTTTAGCTTCAGAGACAAGCATATCAGGACACCAAGTTGTAGGTTACTTGACATGAGGACAAAGAAAGACTGTTCAACTGACTGCTCTGACCTTCTAACTCTGTAGGAAGGGAGATACTATGGTGTGGGGTTGTTTATGTCTCAGGCTGGGTGAGACCATTAAATGAAACATTTGGACAGAGAGTGTGTGCGAGGCAGAGAGTGTGTGCGAGGCAGAGAGTGTGTGCGAGGCAGAGAGTGTGCGAGTCAAACATTTTGACTTGTGATCCAAAATCCAGACAAAGTTGAGGTCTCAAAAGATAGTTTGAACAATAACCTACTGATGTAATTAAACCTCATGCTGATTGTGTATTTTAATTAAGCAAGCATGTGATAATTGTGATTGGTTTAAATGTATGTATCTTATGAATGATGTAACTTTAATCAATAATTGTGAGTGGATAGAGCTCATTTCTATTACCTTAACGGATATCTGCTTATTACTTCTAATCGAATTTGAAACAATTATTGCTTGTGCACTTCTGAACTCTGACTAACCTTGATAAACCTTTCCAAGTCCTATAGTTATGGATTAAACTATTTTGACCACTCTGTGACTTTGTCTGAGTACTGCAAGGGAACAAAGATTATAGCTACATTCACAGGCAGAACATCAAAGAAGCCCTGTGAAGAACTGGTGATGAGATGGGATTCGCTCCGGCCAGAGGTTGGCACAGCACTTCAGTTTGGAGAGTATTTTTTTTATTATAGTCTCAGCTAGATGAACCTGTAGCCAATTTAAAGAGTGAATTCTGAGCCCAAAGTAGACCAGATGAAGGGAGTGAGGGGGCTCCCTGGGAGTGGTTTTGTAAAAAACTGCATGTGGTGGTCAACAAGACCACAAGTCATGGCGAAAGGCAACAAGACAAAAGCTGAGAATGTGGAACTTGTATTTATTATTGAATGGTGAGGAAAAGGGACACTGCCTCCTACCTCACTCAAAAACATTGTAAATTAATTGGAAAAATGCAGCAGTAGGGATGATCCATTGCTGTTTTGTAAAAGATGGTTGGAGGCTCAGAATAATAATAAAACAGACAAAGCTATTATTGTGATTCTGAACAAAGATCAAAGAACAAAACAGCACGGGAAACAGGCCCTTCGGCCCAACGAGCCCGCGCCCCCACCCCGATGTTCCCACCTTTACCCGCGATCCCTGTCCATGTTTATAGATCTATGGATTGAAAACCAAATTTGAGACAATTTAGGGAGAATTTGTTTTGCCAATTAGCCTAAGAGCACATCTTTGGGATGTGGGAGAAAACTAGAGCACCCAGAGAAAACCCACACAAGCACAGGGAGAATGTGCAAACTCCCACAGACACAAGCCCAAATCCATGTATCTGTACAGCACAGCGATAGTCACTGAGCTGTCGTGTTGCCCATCAAATGGTCCAGGTCAAGCGTACACTAACGACGTGAAGCACTAGGATACTCTCAAAAAAATCCAAGAGCAGCCCTCTCACGACCCATCGCGTGTATGCCCCTTGTTAGACAACAAGGTGGACCAAAGCACCTGTAGGATAAAAACAAGTACATCAATATCATCATCCATTTACACACTTCCCAGGGACTCCCAAGGCTCATGATCCCTATTTTAAATCAGTTTTCTATACCCCTCCATTCCCATTCTGTTCATGTGCCCATCTAAGTAGTTCTTAAATAACTCCAGAGTACCTGCCTCCACCACTTTACTTGGCAGCGCATTCCATACCCCCACCACCCTCTGTGTGAAAAAACTCCCTCTAGCATCCAAATTATACCTTACCCCCCTCACCCTAAGCCCGTGACCCCTCGTGCTATTTGAGTCCATCCTAGGAAAAAGCTTAACCCTTTTTACTCTATCTATACCCCTCATAATCTTGTACACCTCTATTAGATCTCCTCTAAGTCTACGTCCTTCTAAGGAAAACAGTCCCAATTTGCCTAATCTCTCCTCGTAACTCAGACCTTCCATACCAGGCAGCATCCTGGTAAACCTCCTCTGCACTTTTTCCAGAGTCTCCACGTCCTTCCGGTAGTAAGGCGACCAGAACTGGACACAGTATTCCAAATGAGGTCTAACCAGCGTTTTATACAACTGCAACATTAAAGGCCAGCTCTTGTACTCTATACCCCTTCCTATAAAGGCTAGCATACTAAATGCTTTCTTCACAACCTTCTCCACTTGCTCTGCCACCTTCAGAGACTTGTTCACCTGTACCCCAGGTCCCTCTGCATTTCTATACTCTTAATAGGTCTACCCTTTATCATATACCTCCCCCCTACTTCTTTCTCTCAAAATGCATCACCTCTCATTTATCAAGATTAAATTCCATCTGCCATCTATCTGCCCAAGCTACCAGCCTATCTATGTCCTGCTGCATCACCTGACAATGCTCCTCACTATCCGCAAGTCCATAAACCCTTAATAAATCCATGCTGCATATCCCACATCAGATCACAACACTCTTAGTGCGTATACATCCTATTCCTAAGAATCCCCTCCAACAGCTTCCCTACTGAGTTTTGCAACAGATCAAGATTTTACAGCAAAACAATCCGCACTCCACTGTATCTGCTCTGGTAGTCACAATGGAGAGTTTATATCCTCACCTCCTGGTATCTGTTCCAATGACAGCTGTGGATAGCTCAGACACTCAGCAGCAGGATGGTACAGTGCTTAGCACTGTGGTTTCATAGTGCCGGAGACCTGGGGTCAATTCCGGCTTGGGTAACTATCTGTATGAAGTCTGCACGTTCTCCAGTGTCTGCATGGGTTTTCTCTGCGTGCTCTGCTTTTCTCTCACAGTCTCAAAATCGTGCTGGTTAAGTGCATTGGCCGTGCTAAATTCTCCCTCAGTGTACCTGAATAGTTGCGGAGGGGGGTGACTAGGGGATTTTCGCAGTAGCTTGTGGTGTCAGTGTAAGCCTACTTGTGACACTAATAAATAAATAAATAACTGGGATTTAGAGGTAGATGCAGGAGGATGGGCTGCGAGGGAGGACAGGATCCATATCCACCACCTCCCTAAACCAAAAACACACAATCAGTCATCACTATGGCATCATACCAACTAGTATTTAACAAGAAAAGAGGCGGAGAGAGTTGCTGTCCATTTACCACAGGAGCAGCAGATGCTGTTAAATGCCTTGCCCTTGCTCAAGAAAACTGACAATAATTTGGAATTTTGGAGTACTTTACAGCAGCTTAGGGAAGAACAGGCTTTAACACCACCCCGCCCCCCTCCAAGGGATGTACATTCACTGATAAAAGCTAAAGATAGCAGAGTGCACATCTGGATTAAGTATCTGAGTAATGACAAAGTACCCAGAGAATTAAGATAAATTTAGGGAATTACAGGGCACAGTTAATGGGTTTTAGGAGTATCAATACCTAATTGGCAATGATCCTGGGAATTACTTAAAAGAAAAAAAAGTTCCCCCTCTGAATATGGGGAGTGAAAATGGATGATGTGTTGTAGCTACGATGAGGAGTTAGGAGCAAGAAGGGACAGCATAATCTTTCTCCAAATATTCAGTGATATCTATCAGAGAGTTTTAAATATGGGGTTTGGTTACTGTTTACACTTACAGAAATATAACAGGAAAAATGATGTATATAGCCGTGCGGGGGGTGGGGGTGGGCGGTGTAGAATCTCAAATAGAAGTCGCTGTAATAGCACCAGTTTTTTGTTGTAAAAAGAAGGAGCATATGGACCAGGATTGTTGTAAAAGGAACAAGGATAATGGAACAAAGGTTGAGGCAATTGCAATAAAGCTAAATCACACAAAGGCAGAGCGTTGGAGTAATGGAGGAGGGAAAAAAGGGGCAGGGACTCAGGCGGAAAGCATTTGCCCCCATTCCCCGTGATAGCTGGCAAAGCTTGTAGAATTCATACAGATACCATAACTAGGGTAAGAGCAGAAGATGATCCTAGGGTGTTTATTGATGCAGGAGGCCAGCACTGCAGAACATTAATAGACACTGGAGCATCTCTCTTGCTTTCCAAAGAAGATTGGCCAACAACCGAACAAAGTATCAGCAGGAGGAGAGAAAAGGTTGCCTCGTTCTTCCTCCTCAGAGAAGGGAATGGGTAAATCCTACGATCAGGGAATTACAGGCCCCTGTTCAATCCTGGCCCTGCCCAAATAATGCAGGCACAAAATTAGGAATAGAAAGCCTTCCCTTCTCAGGAGCCCGTGGATAATACTTTGAAGAAAAGATCGAAGAACTCACTCCAGGACCTAAGGTATGTGTTTCCCAGGAAGCTGAGTAGGAGAAATAGAAATTTTTGATGTAAGTTGGAGACAGAAGGGAACATATTGGCATGATTTGTAAAATTATTTCCTAACTTTTGGCTAAACATGAAAGGAATTGTGGATATCTGAACATACAACCATTAAAGGTAGCTGGTCCCCTACATCAAGCCAGACACCAATATCTGGAAGCTCTGCTGCTCCTTTGAACAACATCATAGACAGCAGTGGGAAGTTGTGCATGGAGCCTGAAGAGATTGGTGAGGCACTGAATAAATATTTCTCTTCGGTATTCACGCAGAGTGCGGGAAATGTAGCTATGGAGAACACTGAGGTACAGGGTTGCAAATTGGGAAGTATTGTAGTAGATAGGGAGGATGTGCTAGAAATTCTCGAGGTTTGAAGTTGGATAAGTCCCCTGGGCCGGACGGGATTTACCCTAGGATTCTCTGGGAGGCAAGAGAGGAGATTGCAGAGCCTCTGGCTCTGATCTTCAGGTCGTCGTTGGTTACGGGTGTGGTTCCGGAGGACTGGAGGATTGCGAATGTGGTCCCGTTGTTCAAGAAGGGGAAGAGAGACCTTCCAGGGAATTATAGGCCAGTGAGTCTTACTTCTGTTGTGGGCAAGGTATTGGAGAGAATTATTAGGGATAGGATTTATAGTTATTTAGAGAGAAATGAATTGATTGGGGATAGTCAGCATGGTTTCGTGAAGGTTAGGTCATGCCTTACTAACCTCATTGAGTTTTTTGAGAAAGTGACCAAAGAGGTGGATGGGGGTAAGGCGGTTGATGTAGTATATATGGACTTTAGTAAGGCGTTTGATAAGGTGGCCCTGGAAGACTTCTACAGAAAATGCAGATGTGTGGAATAGAGGGTGATTTAGCTAATTGGATTAGGAATTGGCTGGCAGATAGAAGCCAGAGGGTGGTGGTTGATGGGAGATATTCATCGTGGAGTTCGGTGACGAGTGGTGTGCCTCAGGGGTCTGTTTTTGGGGCCCCTGCTGTTTGTAATTTTTATAAATGATCTGGATGAGGGTATTGAGGGATGGATCAGTAAATTTGCAGATGATACTAAAGTTGGTGGTGTGGTAGATAGTGAAGAGGGGTGTTTTAGTTTACAGCGTGACTTGGACAAGTTGCAGAGCTGGG
The DNA here is from genome assembly GCA_024679065.1 of Sphyrna mokarran. Lineage (NCBI taxonomy): Eukaryota > Metazoa > Chordata > Chondrichthyes > Carcharhiniformes > Carcharhinidae > Sphyrna > Sphyrna mokarran. The sequence continues at coordinate 44,868,189 of JAGIQG010000024.1, forward strand.
CCGAGAGGTGGCAAATGGAGTTTAATGTGGAAAAGTGTGAGGTAATGCATTTTGGCAGGAACAATAAATGTGTAGAGTATAGGGCTAATGGTAGGCTCTTAATAGTGTTGAGGAACAGAAGGATCTTGGTGTATGTGTCAATAGATCCCTGAAAGTAGGCAGTCAAGTGGATAAAGTTGTTAAGAAGGCATATGGAGTCTTAGCTTTTATTGGTAGGGGATTGAATTTAGGAGCCGCAGCATCATGTTGCAGCTGTACAAAACTCTAGTGCGGCCGCACTTGGAGTATTGTGTGCAGTTCTGGTCGCCACATTATAAGAAAGATGTGGAGGCATTGTAGAGGGTACAGAGGAGGTTTACCAGGATGTTGCCTGGTATGGAGGGCAGGTCCTATGAAGAGAGGTTGAAGGATTTGAGTTTGTTTTCGTTAGAAAGGAGGCGGCTAAGGGGGGATCTTATTGAAGCATATAAGATAATTAGAGGTTTGGATAGGGTGGACAGTGATAGCCTTTTTCCTAGGATGGAGAAAGCTAGCACGAGGGGACACAACTTTAAATTAAGGGGTATGATTTATAGGACGGATATCAGAGGTAGGTTCTTTACTCAAAGAGTGATTAGGGAGTGGAATGCCCTGCCTGCAGCTGTTGTAGATTCGCCAAGTTTGGTGGCGTTTAAGAGGTTAGTTGATAAGTATATGGATGAGAAGGGAATGGTTTAGTTAGGAGGGGCATTGCTTTTTATTTTGGTCGGCACAACATCGAAGGCCGAAGGGCCTGTTCTGTGCTGTATTGTTCTATGTTCTATGTTCTATGTTCTATCTCCTGAAGATACAACATTTTTTTTGTATGTATGCTGAGACACCCAGCGCCACCTCACTATCAACTCCCTCAACTTCTCCACTGTCCCTCCATCATCAATTGCTTGTCTGGCACCAATTTCTGAATGAAATTAAATATTGGAAGTCTGAAGTTATTGTCGCTGGTTCTCACCTCAAAACCCTGTTCCCTAGCTGCCGACTCCATCTCTCTCCCTGGCAAACTCTGAGGCTGAACTTGTAATCTTGGAGTTTGATTTGATCCTGAGGTGAGCTTCCGAACACGTTTCCAAGCCGACACTAAGATTCCCAATTTCCACCTCCAATTCCAACACCACCCTTTCTTCAGCTCCTGAAACACTCACCCACACCTTTGTCAGACCTGTTCCAATGCACATCTGGCCCCCATTATTAACCGTACAGTAACATGCAGTCATACACTGTAACTATACTAAAGGACAGATTATTCAGGAGTGAATAATTGGGGCTATTAAGAAAGATGCAGCAATAATCATGAATGATTTCAATCTACATATAAATTGGGCAAATCAGATTATCAAAGGTGTCCTGAAGGATGAGTCCACTTAGTATTTTGGGGTAATTTCTTAGAGCAGTTTGCATGAGAGTGGGTTATCCTGGTGATGCACAATGAGACAGGATTCATTAATGACTCCACACTAAAGGAGCTTCAAAGCAACCAAACTTGACATGGAGTGGTGCCCCTCAAGCTGTAAATCTCTGGCGACAGACTAGCAATCTGTTCCAAATTTGGTCACAGATGAAAGTCTGTCTGCCTTAATAGACCACTAAATGCAGGAAGAGAATTGGAATTGGAAATAGTAAAGGAGACTCTAGGTGATAGTGATCATAATATAATTGTGTTTTGCATTCAGTTTGATGGGGAGAAGAGTTGGACTAAGACAAGTGTTTTTAACTTAAATAAGGGAAAACATGAGGGAAGACAGACCTGGCTAAATTGAACTGAAAAATTAGATGAAGTCTTTGGATATGCAATAGCAGACATTTAAAGGAGATATTTCGTAACACTCATACATTCCAGTGAGAGAAAAGACTCTGTGGCCAAAGCGTACAGAGTAAGAAGTCTGACAACACCAGGTTTAAGTCCAACCGATTTATTTGATACTAAACTCGCACAAGCTTTCGAGGCTCTGCTCTTTGTCAGGTGAAGGAGTTGTTCTGGTCTCAAACAGCACATATAACAACACAGTCTGTTTGCAGATTATCAGTGGCTAACTAAAGAAATTAAAGATAGCGTCAAATTAAAAGAAAAAGCATACAATTCCAGGGGGATGAGTGACAGATTAGAAGATTAGACAGAATATTAAAATGACAAAGAATGACTAAAAACACAATGAGGAGGAATGTAGTGAACAAGACAAAGCTCACTAGAAATATATAAAAACAGATAGTGGGCAGGATTTTACAGCCTGGCACGGATGAGACCAGAAATTCCTGTCCGAGGTCAATGGAAGTTTCCATTTTCAGATCCTCGCCTGTGCCGATTCCTTAGTGGGCAAGATAGTAGAATTCTGATCAAATGTTTATCACTGGCCTACAATGGATCCTGCTAATGCAATGTTCAGTATTAAATTCTCATCCTTATTTGCAAATCAATCTATACTTTGTGTCACCCTATTTCTGTAACCGCCTCCAGTTCCATGTCTTTCTGAAAAACTAACTCTGGCCCCTTGAACATTGCTAATTTAGTTTGTGCCACCAATGGTGACCAGGCCTCAAATCTCAAGCTAGGGATTCCATGCCCCACCCACTCCCCCCTCCAAATGCTCTTAACCTCTCTTTCCTCCTTTAAGAAAAGCTCCATAAATAATTTGAAAATTGAGCTTTGCTTTAGTGGGATCTCATGTAGATCAGTGAGTATGGAATCTAATCAAGAGGTTTGGTTTATATATAGAATAATAGGTACACGGGAGTGAGTTACAGACTAGAATATAATTGAAGGTTTTGGGGTGAATTTATATATAAAATAACAGTTATTCAGGAGTGAGTTACAGACTGGAATCTAATCGAGGGGTTTAGGGTGATTTATATACAGAATAACAGATACCCGGGAGTGAGTTACAGACTGGAATCTAATCAAGGGGTTCGGGGTGGTTCATATACAGAATAACAGATACCCGGGAGTGAGTTACAGACTGGAATCTAATCGAGGGGTTCGGGGTGATTTATATATAGAATAACAGATACCCAGGAGTGAGTTTCAGACTGGAATCTCATCGAGGGGTTCGGGGTGGTTTATATATAGAATAAAAGATACCCGGGAGTGAGTTACAGACTGATCTAATTGAGGTGTTCGGGTGGTTTATATATAGAATAACAGATACCCGGGATGAGTTACAGACTGGGAATCTAATCAAGGGTTAAGGAGTGTTTATGTATAGAATAACAGATACCGTGAGTGAGTTACAGACTGGAATCTAATTGAGTGTTTGGGGTGGTTTATGTATAGAATAACAGATACCGGGAGGGAGTTACAGATTGGATCTAATTGAGGGGCTTGGGGTGATTTATATATAGAATATATAGAATACCTGAGAATGAGTTACGGACTGGAATCTAATCGAGGGGTTCAGGATGGTTTATATATAGAATAACAGATAGCCAGGAGTGAGTTATAGATTGGAATCTAATCGAGGGGTTCAGGTTGGTTTATATATAGAATACCAGATACCCGGGAGTGAGTTACAGACTGGAATCTAATCGAGGGGTTCAGGGTGGTTTATATATAGAAAAACAGATACCTGGGAGTGAGTTACAGACTGGAATCTAATCGAGGGGTTTGGGGTGGTTTATATATAAAATAACAGATACCCAGGAGTGAGTTACAGACTGGAATCTAATCGAGGGGTTTCGGGTGGTTTATATATAGAATAACAAATACCCGGGAGTGAGTTACAGACTGGAATCTAATCGAGGGGTTCGGGGTGGTTTATATATAGAATAACAGATACCCGGGAGTGAGTTACAGACTGGAATCTAATCGAGGGGTTCGGGGTGGTTTATATATAGAATAACAGATACCCGGGAGTGAGTTACAGACTGGAATCTAATCGAGGGGTTTGGGGTGGTTTATATATAGAATAACAGATACCCAGGAGTGAGTTACAGACTGGAATCTAATCGAGGGGTTCAGAGTGGTTTATATATAGAATAACAGATACCCAGGAGTGAGTTACAGACTGGAATCTAATCGAGGGTTTGGGGTGGCTTATATAGGTAATAACAGATACCCAGGAGTGAGTTATAGACTGGAACCTAATCGAGGGGTTTAGGGTGATTTATATATAGAATAACAGATACCCGGGAGTGAGTTACAGACTGGAATTTAATCGAGGGGTTCGGGGTGGTTTATATATAGAATAACAGATACCCACGAGTGAGTTACAGACTGGAATCTAATCGAGGGGTTTAGGGTGATTTATATATAGAATAACAGATACCCGGGAATGGGTTACAGACTGGAATCTAATCGAGGGGTTCGGGGTGGTTTATATATAGAATAACAGATACCCAGGAGTGAGTTACAGACTGGAATCTAATTGAGGGGTTCGGGGTGGTTTATATATAGAATAACAGATACCCAAGAGTGAGTTACAGACTGGAATCTAATTGAGGGGTTCGGGGTGGTTTATATATAGAATAACAGATACCCAGGAGTGAGTTACAGACTGGAATCTAATCGAGGGGTTCGGGGTGGTTTATATATAGAATAACAGATACCCGGGAGTGAGTTACAGACTGGAATCTAATAGAGGGGGTCGGGGTGGTTTATATATAGAATAACAGATACCCGGGAGTGAGTTACAGACTGGAATCTAATCGAGGGGTTCGGGATGATTTATATATAGAATAACAGATACCCGGGAGTGAGTTACAGACTGGAATATAATCGAGGGGTTCGGGGTGGTTTATATATAGAATAACAGATACCCGGGAGTGAGTTACAGACTGGAATCTAATCGAGGGGTTCGGGGTGGTTTATACATAGAATAACAAATAACCAGATTGAGTTAAGTGCTACTGGTCACAATCTAGTACAGTTGTACTGAATGTTTTGGGTGGGTGGCTTCTCTCTCTCCCTTTGGAAACAGTGTGAATGAATGGAATCCAGTTATGAGTGGGCATGAATTAATATTAGGGACATTGTCATTGTGGCTGGTGAACAGAGCAATGTAGGCCTGTTACTGCAGATGGTGCTATTCCTGGGCAGGCTGCTGGCGCTAATGCAGAGTGACATTGACTTCCAGTAACTCATTCTGCAGCTTCTGGGGCCAGTCACACAGCTGGAAGAGGTGCAGGAAGTTCCAGAGTTCTCGCATTGCCCAGCAATGGAATTTCAACAGAATTCACCATTCCCCCCACCTCTAGAACCAAACCCAGCCTGTAACCTAACCAAATATCTCTCCCTACAAGAATTAAAGTACAAAACAAATGGGGAGGTTAAATCAGGGGTATCTTTGGTATTGAGAATTATCTATGAATGCTGTGAAATTGGCAGTGTCTCTGAGGGTTCAGAATGAAGAGTTTGCAAGGTGGGAGGGATGTGAGGATCATTGGTGAAAGTGAATGACTGGGAGGAGAGAAACTGTTTTTTTTTGCGTGCGAGCCCAAAGGAATCTTTCGCTAACCTCAGTCTCTCCTGAGTGCAGGACAGAGAGCTGAGAGATGCCTCATATTGAAGCCATGTGCTGATGAAGGAGGAGCGGGGAGGCAGTGCACACACAGCACTGAGAGAGGGTGTAAATAGGGGAGTGTTAGCCAAGAGCTGGCAGAGATAGAGATGTCAGCTTGCAGGTGGAGGGGGGAGAGAGAGAGAGAGAGCAGCCCCGTTAAAAAGTCATGTTAAAGTTGGATTTAGTTGTGAGTGAAGAGGCAGAGAGCCCTGTTAGTGTGAGGCTGACATTTGTGTCTGAATAAGGTAAAGAGAGAGAGAGAGAGAGCATCAAACTCCTCATAGCCCACTCTGGACATTTAAACTCCTGCAGTCTGGAAGTGCTTGGGCTGGTTAATTCTGTAACTTTGCCGATGTTGGAAGGTTTTCCAGCAGCCCGCCCGCTTCCTGGCGGATGCTGAAGCCGAGTTGGGAGTGTGTTCCCGGGGGCTGCCGCCTCTCCATCACTCGGTGCCGGCAGAGATGCCCCGGAATCACGCGGATAACGGCGGAGTGGCCGACGACAAGCGGGTGGAGCTGGCGGGGCTGACGGCGGTGGAGAGCGGCTCGTCCAGCCCCGCGGACAGGCAGCAGGGCAGCCGCCTGAGGCTGGCCGGGGCAGCCGGCGATGGGGAGAGGCTGGCACTGGCCGGGCTGCCCGGGGACGCGGTGCAGAGTGCCCGTGTGGGGCTCCTGGGCAGACCGCTACCCCTCAAACACGGCAACAAGAGGAATGCCCGTTACCGCAAGCTGCAGAACTGTCTGTACAACGTGCTGGAGAGACCCCGCGGCTGGGCTTTCATTTACCACGCCTTCATGTGAGTACCAGTCTGCACTTCAGAACACCCCCAAAACATCTACCCTGTGTGTGCCACACTGCCCACTGGCACAGAACAGGCAGCAGTCCCTCCTGGAACAACAATCTCATATTGACTGTCATCTGATTGAAAATTTCTATTGCATTGGTTTGCAACGATTATAAACTCTCCCTGTATTTCTAAGTATGTTTAGATAAATAGAAACACATCCAATAAGTGTATTTACATACGTATTGGATTTAAACATGTGTATATTACAGCATGTGCCTCGTGTCTGCAGTTAGTTTCTGTATTATGAGTGTGTTACAGGGACTGAGTTTCTGTACTGTGAGTGTTTGGAGTTACAGGGACTGAGTTTTTATATTGTGAGTGTTTGGAGTCACAGGGACTGAGTTTCTGTATTGAGGGTGTTTGGAGTTACAGGGACTGAGTTTCTGTATTGAGGGTGTTTGGAGTTACAGGGACTGAGTTTCTGTATTGAGGGTGTTTGGAGTTACAGGGACTGAGTTTCTGTATTGTGAGTGTTTGGAGTTACAGGGACTGAGTTTTTATATTGTGAGTGTTTGGAGTTACAGGGACTGAGTTTCTGTATTGTGAGTGTTTGGAGTCACAGGGACTGAGTTTCTGTATTGTGTTTGGAGTCACAGGGACTGAGTTTTTATATTGTGAGTGTTTGGAGTTACAGGGACTGAGTTTCTGTATTGTGAGTGTTTGGACTTACAGGGACTGAGTTTCTGTATTGTGAGTGTTTGGAGTTACAGGGACTGAGTTTCTGTATTGTGAGTGTTTGGAGTTACAGGGACTGAGTTTCTGTATTGTGAGTGTTTGGAGTTACAGGGACTGAGTTTTTATATTGTGAGTGTTTGGAGTTACAGGGACTGAGTTTCTGTATTGTGAGTGTTTGGAGTCACAGGGACTGAGTTTCTGTATTGTGTTTGGAGTCACAGGGACTGAGTTTCTGTATTGAGGGTGTTTGGAGTTACAGGGACTGAGTTTCTGTATTGTGAGTGTTTGGACTTACAGGGACTGAGTTTTTATATTGTGAGTGTTTGGAGTTACAGGGACTGAGTTTCTGTATTGAGTGTTTGGAGTCACAGGGACTGAGTTTCTGTATTGAGGCTGTTTGGAGTCACAGGGATGAGTTTCTGTATTGAGGGTTTTGGAGTTACAGGGACTGGTTTTGTATTGGGGTGTTTGGGTTCTGAGTTTCTGTATTGGGTGTTGGAGTTACAGGGACTGAGTTTCTGTATTGAGGGTGTTTGGAGTTACAGGGACTGAGTTTCTGTATTGTGAGTGTTTGGAGTTACAGGGACTGAGTTTTTATATTGTGAGTGTTTGGAGTTACAGGGACTGAGTTTTTATATTGTGAGTGTTTGGAGTTACAGGGACTGAGTTTCTGTATTGAGGGTGTTTGGAGTTACAGGGACTGAGTTTCTGTATTGAGGGTGTTTGGAGTCACAGGGACTGAGTTTCTGTATTGAAGGTGTTTGGAGTCACAGGGACTGAGTTTCTGCATTGAGGGTGTTTGGAGTTACAGGGACTGAGTTTCAGTATTGTGAATGTATTACAGGGACTGAGTTTCAGTATTGTGAATGTGTTACAGGGACTGAGTTTCAGTATTGTGAGTGTGTTACAAGGACTGAGTTTCTGCATTGTGAGTGTTTGGAGTCACAGGGACTGAGTTTCTGTATTGTGAGTGTTTGGAGTTACGGGGACTGAGTTTCTGTATTGTGAGTGTGTTACAGGGACTGAGTTTGTGCCTTTGTGAGTGTTTGGAGTCACAGGGACTGAGTTTTGTGCCTTGTGAGTGTTTGGAGTCATAGGGACTGAGTTTCTGTATTGTGAATGTTTGGAGTTACGGGGACTGAGTTTCTGTATTGTGAGTGTGTACAGGGACTGAGTTTGTGCATTGTGAGTGTTTGGAGTCACAGGGACTGAGTTTGTGCCTTGTGAGTGTTTGGAGTTATAGGGACTGAGTTTGTGCCTTGTGAGTGTTTGGAGTCACAGGGACTGAGTTTCTGTATTGAGGGTGTTTGGAGTTACAGGGACTGAGTTTGTGCCTTGTGAGTGTTTGGAGTCACAGGGACTGAGTTTGTGCCTTGTGAGTGTTTGGAGTCACAGGGACTGAGTTCTGTATTGAGGGTGTTTGGAGTCACAGGGACTGAGTTTGTGCCTTGTGAGTGTTTGGAGTCACAGGGACTGAGTTTCTGTATTGAGGGTGTTTGGAGTCACAGGGACTGAGTTTGTGCCTTGTGAGTGTTTGGAGTCACAGGGACTGAGTTTGTGCATTGTGAGTGTTTGGAGTCACAGGGACTGAGTTTCTGCATTGTGAGTGTTTGGAGTCACAGGGACTGAGTTTGTGCATTGTGAGTGTGTTACAGGGACTGAGTTTCTGCATTGAGGGTGTTTGGAGTCACAGGGACTGAGTTTCTGCATTGTGAGTGTTTGGAGTCATAGGGACTGAGTTTCTGCATTGTGAGTGTTTGGAGTCACAGGGACTGAGTTTGTGCCTTGTGAGTGTTTGGAGTCACAGGGACTGAGTTTCTGTATTGAGGGTGTTTGGAGTCACAGGGACTGAGTTTCTGCATTGTGAATGTTTGGAGTTACGGGGACTGAGTTTCTGTATTGTGAGTGTGTTACAGGGACTGAGTTTGTGTTGTGGTGTTTGGGTGGGTGGTTTCTGCATTGTGAGTGTTTGGAGTCACAGGGACTGAGTTTGTGCCTTGTGAGTGTTTGGAGTCACAGGGACTGAGTTTGTGCATTGTGAGTGTTTAATTATTGTTTTTGTACAGCGTCAAATTTAACGAAATTTCTTTCGAGTATTTATTACAAATTAGCCGTAAAATGTAAATTGTGAATGTTAAATTGAGTTTGAACATGTAAGGTCGCATTGTCCTGGAACTATTTCCAGCTAAACAGTCAGAGCTTCAATCCAAAACTTTTCTATTGGGGCTGTTTGGAATCATGTTCGCAGACTGACAGGCAATAACAGAGGCTTCGCCTTCAAACAGCCGCTTCCACAAGGTCCAAACACACCAGCTGAGTTAAGCAGTAACTTTCTGTATGTGAGAGAAATCCAGTCGGCGGCTGTGTGCGTCTGGAAGAAATGCGTGCATTTTAATCCCCACTCTCCTCATGGTATCTGCCAAACACTGAACTCGTGTGAATTTCAATCCCATCAGCTGGCGGATTGTCGTCCGGGTCAGAAATAAACCGGAGACCTCCATCCACAGCTATGTTTGTGCAGGTTGGACTATTTAATATTCCATTGGGGCTGAAAATAGCTGCATGTTCCTTCAAATAGAATTTCTAATCGAACTAATTTAGTCCATCATCAACACCCTCCCTCCCACAGATAAAAACATCCTCCAAACAATGTTCAGTTTGGGGTAATTCTAGTAAACTCTAGTAAAGAATTCTAGAGTTCTCTAGATGAGAACTCACACACCTTACAACCAAAACGTAAAGAAATTGAAGAGCAAAGTGCTTGTTGAGAAGGAGATAAAGCCCTACAGAGAGAAAGTTGCCGACAGTTAAACCCAATAGAGGCTCGGGGGGTATTTAAGGGGACAAGACTGTCCCCCTGAGCATTTGTGTTCCTGCAGAGAACTCCCTGCTTCACTGGGTGTGATACAGGCTGCAGGATCTTTACAATGACCAGGAGTCACCTGCTTGTTGCAATTGTCACTGAGTTTCTGTGTTGAGGCTGTTTGGAGCTACAGGGACTGATTTTCTGTATTGTGAGTGGGTTATGGGGACTGAGTTGTCACTGTGCCCCCACTCGCCCGTGCCCTCACTCGCCCCTGCCCTGACAACTGCTCATGGTCTTACCTGAGAGAATGTAGGTGCTTTCATAAACATACGTTAATTATCTATAACCAACAATCTGTATCAGTTATTAAATGTTATCAGAATGACAATGGCAGTGGGGTTTTTTCTGCTAACCCAGCCATCCTACAACCCTTTGTGAGCATGTGGGATCACCTGAAATCCAACACATTGCTTTCCAGAGTGCCCTTTCCCCTCTGGGATCCCTTGTCCTGGGTCTTGTTTTCTGCCTGAGAGAGTCCAGCACAAAGCACTTTAATGCAGTTTAAACTGGAGTGTTGCTGGGGGAATGATGCTGGGAGGCTCAGCAGTAACAATGTGAAAGTTTCAGTTTGAACCTGAAGACTGGAATGAGAAATTGAAGATTTTATAATGATGATATTCCAGCTGCATTTTGAGGTGGAGGATGTTTGAAAGCCAAGAAATTTCTTTTTACTGTATTACATAGATTTAAGGGCACAAAACAGACTAGTCAGTCTGATTTGGGCCACCATTCATTCTCCATACAAATATCCTCCCACCAGTTGTCGTTTACTTTAAGAACACATTTTTTTATATATCTTTCTATTCTCTTTTTCCTCACATTTATCTACCTTTCGTTTCAATACAGCTGTTATTCACCTTCAGTACTTCTTGTGATCAAGAATCTCATATTCTAATCACTCATTGAGTAAAGATTTTTTCCTGGATTATTTATTGAACTTATTCGTCTTGATCTTAGAGACGCAAGGACTGATTAGGGACAGTCAGCATGGCTTTGTGAGTGGAAAATCATGTCTTACAAATTTGACTAAGTTTTTTGAGGGGGTAACCAAGAAGGCAGATGAGGGCAATGCAGTTGATGTTGTCTACATGGATTTTAGCAAGGCCTTTGACAAGGTACTGCATGGTAGGTTGTTGCATAAGGTTAAATCTCTCAGAATTGGGAGTGAGGTATCTAAATGGATTCAAAATTGGCTTCTTGACAGATGTTTTTCAAACTGGAGACCTGTGACCAGCGATGTGCCTCAGAGATCAGTGCTGGGTCCACTGTTATTTGCCACTTATATTAATGGTTTGGGTGACAATATAGGAGGCATGGTTAGTAAGTTCGCAGATGACACCAAGATTGATAACACAGTGTACGGTGAAGAAAGTTATCTCTGATTGCAATGGGATCTTGATCAATTGGGCCAGTGGGCTGACGAATGGCAGATGGAGTTTAATTTAGATAAATGCATTTTGTTTGATTGAACCAGGGCAGGACTTACTCACCTAATGGTCTGGCATTGCGGAGAGTAATGGAACAAAAAGGTCTGGGGTACAGGTTTGTAGCTCCTTGAAAGTGGAGTCATAGGTGGACAGAGTGGTGAAGAAGACATTCAGCATGCTTGGTTTCATTGGTCAGATCATTGAATACAGGAATTGGGACGTCTTGTTGAAGTTGTACAAGACATTGGTAAGGCCACACTTGGAATGCTGTGTAAATTCTGTTGCTACTGGGACTTAATGGTTTGAGTTATAAGGAGAGGCTGGATAGAACTTTTTTCTGTGGAGCCTAGAAGACTGAGGGGTCATCTATAAAGTAATGAGGGCACAAATCAGCTAGATAGTTAATATCTTTTCCCAAAGGAAGGAGAATTTAAAACTAGAGTACATAGATTTAAGGTGAGGGGGGAAGATTCAAAAGTGTCCAGAGGGGCAATTTTTTCATAGTGAAAGTGGAATAAGCTGCCAGAAGTGGTAGTAGAGGTGGGTATAATTTCGTCTTTTAAAAAGCATTTAGATAGTTATGTGGGTACGATGGGTATAAAGAGATATGGGCTAAATGTGGGCAATTGAGATTAGCTTTGGAATTTAAAAAAAAAAGGGTGGCATGGGAAAGATGGGCCGAAAGGCCTGTTTTCATGCTGTAAACCCCTTTGACTCAATTTATATTTGTGGCCCTTTAGATCTGGAATTGAAACTTATTTTGTCTACAAATGCCATGGTTTTGGAATGGATCATTTGTGTAGGTCAAAGAGATTCCTAAACATTAAGGATGTGAATAATGAACACAATATTTCATTCTTCTTAACTCCTATCTGCTCACAAATGGGCAAAATTCAGGAATAAAAATTTAAAAAATCTCTGACCATTTTTCAGACGCCTTGCCATTTGCCAATTAGAAGATTATATCAGAGGGCAAGTTATACAGTACACATTTAAACCTCTAATTTGAACAGCGACTGAACTCTGGCCTCTTTGCATTCTGAGGAGGACTAGTCAATTTGATCCCAAGGAGGAGGCGGAGAAATGTGATAGGTCACATTCACACAGGCTTGGTGCAGCAGTCTGAAAGAATGAAGATGTGTTTTGGAGAAATGGTCTGATTGGGAATGTGCCTTTGGAGAGAGGGATTACTATTCTCCAAGGGATAGATTTTTCAGGCTAAATCATCTCTCACTGGCTCTTAAATTTCTCACGTCCTAACTGATTTATCTTTGCACCAAAGATTAGGAAACTGATCAAAGCTCAAGGACCTCCAGTATAGTGGATCGAGAGAATCCATGTCAAAAGTTCAACGCAGAATGATTTGAAATAGACTAGAATTGTTACTTCATCTGATCAGATTGCTCATGAGCACAATACACAATGGGAATTTGGAATCAGAGGGGATGTGTCTAACTTACTCATCATGATGGGTTCATATTGTTGCAAAAACAATCAAAAAATAACTGTGTCAGACTGCCTGTGTGCGTCAGTGAGTGTGTATGTGTCAGAATGTCTGTATGAGCGTGTGTGTATGTGTATCAGTGAGTGCGTGTGTATGTGTGTGTCAGTGAGTGTGTGTGTTTTAGAGTGTGTGTATGAGAGTGGATGTATATGTATCAGTGTGTGTGTTAGACTGTTGGCGTGTGTCTGCATGTGTGACTGTAGATCAGTCTATGAGAATGTGTATATGTGAGTGTGAATCTGTATGTCTGTGTGTGCATGCTCTGGTTATTATGGAATAGGCTGTGTTTTGAAGTATTTGAAAACTGTGATTTTTGACTATTGACAGAAATCAGTCACATCCAGGATCAGTGTAGTGTGATTGAGCTACAGCATGAACTATTCCTGGTGCTGGCTGTCTGTTTTGGAGCAGTTCCCTTAGTGTTCTATCCCAATCACAGATACTATCACTAGTCCCTTTCTATCAGAATGCTGCTGGAATCAGCACCAACAGGAATGTGAATTTATCACTGTATTGGAGAAGTGCTGTAGATATTGAAATGAGTGCATTTTTGATCATTAGGGCTCAGTAATGCAATGGAAATCCATTTTGTGGAAAAATTGCACAGAATATGTCCTGCTTTTCTAATTATCTTTGGCAAACAATACGATCAGTTTGAGTTCATAAGGGACAACGGTAACTGGGTGAGTATTCATTACAGGGAGAGTGACAACTGTTCCCATTTGTGCTGGGACACAGATTGTACTCACTAGGAAAAGTGGTGCTTACTACAGGGTACTAGGAAGGGCAACATGAGTCATACTTGGCAGAGATCGAAGGGACGGGCAGATGCTTGTGATACCCATCTGGTGCATTCATGGTTAAGTGCTAAAACAGGCCTGCCACATCTGACAGGATATGCTGATGGAAATTTCATCACATTATCTCCTGTCATGACCATTCTGTTCAGTTAATCAACAATGTTTTTCATCAAAGTCATCAAGGCTGGTTCAGTGGTTAGCACTGCTGCTTCATAACACCAGGGCCCCAGCTTCGATTCTGGCCTTGGGTAGAGTTTGCAGGTTCTTCCCATGGGTTCATTCCCATGGGGATTGAATTTAGGAGCCGCAGCATCATGTTGCAACTGTACAAAACTCTAGTGCGGCCGCACTTGGAGTACTGTGTGCAGTTCTGGTCCTCACATTATAAGAAAGATGTGGAGGCATTGGAGAGGGTACAGAGGAGGTTTAACCAGGATGTTGCCTGGTATGGAGGGCAGGTCTTATGAAGAGAGGCTGAGGGATTTGAGGTTGTTTTCGTTAGAAAGGCAGCGGCTAAGAGGAGACCTTATTGAAGCATATAAGATGATTAGAGGTTTAGATAGGGTGGACAGTGATAGCCTTTTTCCTAGGATGGAGAAAGCTAGCACGGGGGGACACAGCTTTAAATTAAGGGGTATGAGTTATAGGACGGATATCAGAGGTAGGTTCTTTACTCAAAGAGTGATTAGGGAGTGGAATGCCCTGCCTGCAGCTGTTGTAGATGCGCCAAGTTTGGTGTCGTTTAAGAGGTTAATTGATAAGTATATGGAGGAGAAGGGAATGGTTTAGTTTGGAGGGGCATTGCTTTTTATTTTGGTCGGCACAACATCGAAGGCCGAAGGGCCTGTTCTGTGCTGTAATGTTCTATGTTCTATGTTCTATGTTCTATTTACAAGGATGTTGCCTGGATTAGGGGGTATGCCTTATGAAGATAGGTTGAGAGAGCTAGGTCTCTTCTCCCTGGAGAGACGACCTGACAGAGGTTTATAAGATGTTGAGAAGAATAGATAGGGTGGATTCTCGGAGGCTATTTGCCAGGGCTGAAATGGTCGCTACAAGAGGAAACAGATTTAAGGTGCTGGGGGGGCAAGTACAGAGGAGATGTTAGAGGTAAGTTTTTCACTCAGAGGGTGGTGAGTGAATGGAATCGGTTGCCATCAGTGGTGGTAGAGGCAAACTCGCTGAGGATGAGTACATGGGGTTTAATGGAATTGGGGGTTACAAATATGGCCTGGTAGGTATGGATATGATCGGCACAACTTCAAGGACTCGCAGCAGCTGCTCCTTGAATAAGCACCACATTCCAGATGTTCCCAGTCCCTGTAGTTCCCTAGTCCAATCTATGCACCCTAATTCTCTCCTGATGGCCTCATAATTACCCTTCCCCCAGCTATAACTACAGCCCCCAGCTTCATGCCTATCCCTGTCCATCACTAAGGTGAACGTAACCGAATTGTGGTCACTATCACCAAAATGTTGATAGTACAGGGTTGCAAATTGGGAGTATTGTAGTAGATAGGGAGGATGTGTTAGAAATTCTCGAGGGTTTGAAGTTGGATAAGTCCCCTGGGCCGGACGGGATTTACCCTAGGATTCTCTGGGAGGCAAGAGAGGAGATTGCAGAGCCTCTGGCTCTGATCTTCAGGTCCTCGTTGGTTACGGGTGTGGTTCCGGAGGACTGGAGGATGGCGAATGTGGTCCCATTGTTTAAGAAGGGGAAGAGAGACCTTCTGGGAATTATAGGCCAGTGAGTCTTACTTCTGTTGTGGGCAAGGTATTGGAGAGAATTATTAGGGATAGGATTTATAGTTATTTAGAGAGAAATGAATTGATTGGGGATAGTCAGCATGGTTTCGTGAAGGGTAGGTCATGCCTTACTAACCTCATTGAGTTTTTTGAGAAAGTGACCAGAGAGGTGGATGGGGGTAAGGCGGTTGATGTAGTATATATGGACTTTAGTAAGGCTTTTGATAAGGTGGCCCATGGAAGACTTCTACAGAAAATGCAGATGTGTGGAATAGAGGGTGATTTAGCTAATTGGATTAGAAATTGGCTGGCAGATAGAAGACAGAGGGTGGTGGTTGATGGGAGATTTTCATCGTGGAGTTCGGTGACGAGTGGTGTGCCTCAGGGGTCTGTTTTGGGGCCCCTGCTGTTTGTAATTTTTATAAATGATCTGGATGAGGGTATTGAGGGATGGATCAGTAAATTTGCAGATGATACTAAAGTTGGTGGTGTGGTAGATAGTGAAGAGGGGTGTTTTAGTTTACAGAGTGACTTGGACAAGTTGCAGAGCTGGGCCGAGAGGTGGCAAATGGAGTTTAATGTGGAAAAGTGTGAGGTAATGCACTTTGGCAGGAACAATAAATGTGTAGAGTATAGGGCTAATGGTAGGGCTCTTAATAGTGTTGAGGAACAGAAGGATCTTGGTGTATGTGTCAATAGATCCCTGAAAGTAGGCAGTCAAGTGGATAAAGTTGTTAAGAAGGCTTATGGAGTCTTAGCTTTTATTGGTAGGGGGATTGAATTTAGGAGCCGCAGCATCATGTTGCAGCTGTACAAAACTCTAGTGCGGCCGCACTTGGAGTATTGTGTGCAGTTCTGGTCGCCACATTATAAGAAAGATGTGGAGGCATTGGAGAGGGTACAGAGGAGGTTTACCAGGATGTTGCCTGGTATGGAGGGCAGGTCCTATGAAGAGAGGTTGAAGGATTGAGGTTGTTTTCGTTAGAAAGGAGGCGGCTAAGAGGGGATCTTATTGAAGCATATAAGATGATTAGAGGTTTAGATAGGGTGGACAGTGATAGCCTTTTTCCTAGGATGGAGAAAGCTAGCACGAGGGGACACAGCTTTAAATTAAGGGGTATGAGTTATAGGACGGATATCAGAGGTAGGTTCTTTACTCAAAGAGTGATTAGGGAGTGGAATGCCCTGCCTGCAGCTGTTGTAGATGCGCCAAGTTTGGTGGCGTTTAAGAGGTTAGTTGATAAGTATATGGATGAGAAGGGAATGGTTTAGTTAGGAGGGGCATTGCTTTTTATTTTGGTCGGCACAACATCGAAGGCCGAAGGGCCTGTTCTGTGCTGTATTGTTCTATGTTCTATGTTCTATGTTCTAACTTGTGGGCCAAAGGGTCTGTTTGTGCTGTAGTGTTCTATGTTCTATGTCTGGGTGAATTTCCTCTGGGTGCTCTGGTTTCCTCCCACACCCCAAAGATGTGTAGGTTGTGTGCATTAGCTGGTTAAGTACATGGGGTTATGGGGATAGGGTCTATCTGAGATATCCTGTCAGAAGATTGGTGCAGACTCCATGGGCTGAATGGTCTTTTTCAGCACGTGGTGATTCTGTGAATTTATAAGTGTTCAAATAAAACCTCAGCAATCTTTCGAGTGTTTTTGAATATTCCTGTGATATTTTTTTCTCTGTGTTCACTCACAGCCATTTACAAGATTCTGGACAATCTGAAAGATTGGCAACTCTGTAATGAGGAGAGAATGACATTCCCTGGCTCTGCTTTGCTACTGTATGTGAGGAAGTTGAAGGGTTCTTGACCATTCCCAGCCACTCCTAGCACTGGGTAGACTAACAAAATCCCTAGTAAGCTGATAGCGCTTCATAATGTCAAGGGGAGTGTGTAGAAGAGAAGATAAAATGAGCCTCACGCGCTGTCCAGTGACTTGTGCTAAAACATATAACTCTTGTGGATGTTTGTATTGGACATCACTGACCTTTATATAGTCAGATAGCCAGTTCCTGCTCCCTGTCTCCGCTGATTTGAGCAGAAGCTGGAGGCTCTGAAATGATTCAGCAAAAATCCAACACCTTCAACAAAGGAGTCAGGAAAATTGAGGGAAGAACAACAAGTAATTGTATTGATTCAGTGCCAACTGTGCAGTAAAGCATCCCAAGATACTTCAAGGGGGTGAAAGGACATTGTGGGGGATAGAACATAGAACATTACAGCGCAGAACAGGCCCTTTGGCCTTTGATGTTGCGTCGACCAATTAAGAAAAAGCAATGACCCTCTAACCTAAACCATTCCCTTTTCATCCATAAACCTATCCATGGACCTCTTAAACACCCCCAAACTTGGTGCATCTACAACTGCAGCAGGCAGGGCATTCCATACCCTTACCACCCTCTGGGTAAAGAACCTACCTCTGACATCCGTCCTATAACCACCACCCCTTAATTTAAAGCTATGTCCCCTCGTGCTAGCTTTCTCCATCTTAGGAAAAAGGCTATCACTGTCCACCCTATCTAAACCTCTAATCATCTTATATGCTTCAATAAGGTCACCTCTTAGCCGCCTCCTTTCTAACGAAAACAACCTCAAATCCCTCAGCCTCTCTTCATAAGACCTGCCCTCCATACCAGGCAACATCCTGGTAAACCTCCTCTGTACCCTCTCCAATGCCACCGCATCTTTCTTATAATGCGGGGACCAGAACTGCACACAATACTCCAAGTGCAGCCGCACCAGAGTTTTGTATAGTTGCGACATGACGTTGTGGCTCCGAAATTCAATCCCCCTACCAATAAAAGCTAAGACTCCGTATGCCTTCTTAACAACCTTATTGACTTGATTGCCAACTTTCAGGGATCTATGCACATATACACCAAGATCCCTCTGGTGATCCCTATTGTGGGGGATAGGCAGGAATGTGGGATTGAAGTTACAATCAGATCAGCCCTGATTGGTAGAGCAATCCTCCTGCTCCTAATTGATATGTTTGTACGTTTCCTCTGACTCCCATTGACTCCATTTTGCTCAGGCTTCTTAATGGCCACACTCGATTAAATGAGAATTTTAACATCCAGACTGGAAAGTAATGTAGGTTATTGAGCAGAGGGGTGACTGGGGGCTGGGACATTACGTGAGTTAAGAGACGGACGGCAGAGTTTTGGATAAATGAAGGAGATTATAAAAGCACCACGATTATGTGAATGGCAGAAGGAGAACAAGGTAGAGGCTGCTACGAGAGGATTCATCATCAATTTCAGACCTCATTGAGCATTAGCTGCTGATAGGAAAAGTGCAGTTGTAATTATTAGTGAAAAATATCAGTGAAAATCTGTATTCTTTATTTAGCAGACCCCGTGGAGACCATCTGATTGAACTTGTTAGATTGCCCTGTGTTTAACATCTCTACATGCACAGGGATTAGCATCTGAACAAAGCAGATCCAGCAAATACATTTTGTCAGGGTCTGATAATTTAACATTCAATTCCTGTCCTTGAAAAACAATAAATGCTCCATCATCATTTTTATTTGATGCTATTAAGACTCCAGTTTTAGAAAACAATTCATTGTGCTCACACTGCCGGAGAGACAGCAATTACAAACTCATGCGGGAAATCCCAGTCACCGTTATTCCCAAGGATACAAGGAATTTCCTCACTAATTACGTACTGAGATAGCACAGGACACACAGATCGAGCTGATTACAGACGGGTACCGTTACATGGAGTTCTGCACCTCACACACAAGGCAGAAGGTGCTAGTGAATGGACAATTCAAGCAGAATTTCTTAACATTCACACTCAGACAGGCACTAACAACATCTGACACTCCCAGTGCAATTGGAAGTACGATGCAAAGTCAAAGCGGTTAACACCTCCTGCCATAGGTTAAAGAATCTGTGAGGGTGGGGGTGTTGGGAACCACTTTTCTCTGTTGTTCTTATCTTTCAGCTTCTATCTTTTTTTAATCACTCTTTCCTCTCTAGCTCTCAGTCTTTAAATCACTTTCTCTCCATCTTCATTTCACTCTCACTACTCTTCTGATCTTTGTCATGATTTTGGTCATGTTTTCTGTTGCAGTTTCTGTCTTTCTCCTGGTCTCTCTCTCTCTCTCTGTTCCCACATTCTCCCCTTTTCTCTTCATCTTTTGGCTCTCACTCTTTCTTTCCATTACTCTCTCTCGTTTTCTTTCTCACTATTACTCTCATCTTCACAACATTGGAATCAGGCTGTGTCACCTCCGCAGGCCTATGGAAGTCAGGATATTTGGCCAACAGGTGAAGTTCTCTCTCTATTTGTCCCTTGTTCAGTGCCACTCTGCTTGCTAGATTCAATTTGTAAGCAAATGTGTTGCAGCCAGACTTCATATAACTGACTTTTGTATCTATTTCATCCATCATTTGTTTTAAAAAAAAGTGGAAGAGGAGTTTTTCTGGACCATCTGGATTATCTCCCACTAATGGGAAATACTTTGACACAGGAGCCAGCAAGTGTCTGGCCAACACTTTAAAAACACGGTAAACAGAATGAGAATTTCATCCCAGCTTCTGCCTTTCAATCTAAAACCTCTCACCGTTCAATGAAGAACAAAGAACAACACAGCACGGGAAACAGGCCCTTCGGCCCAACGAGCCCGTGCCGCCATTTTAACATTGAGTGCCCTCCTCTACCCATGACCTTTGTCTACGCCTATTGGGGAAGATTGAGGGAAGACTAATTTAGGGACAATTTGTTAACACCAATCAGCCTAAGAGCACGTTTTTAGGATATGGGAGGAAACCGGAGCACCTGGAGAAAACCCACGCAGTCGTGGAGAGAATGTGCAAACTCCCAGAGACACCGACCCAAATCCCTGTATCTGCACAGCACAGCGATAGTCACTGAGCTGTCGTGTTGCCTGTCAGTTGGTCCAGTTTAAGCGTACGCTAACGACGTGAAGCACTAGGCAACTCTCAAAGCAACATCCAAGAGCAGCCCTCGCACGACCCACCGCGTGTATGCCCCTTGTTGGTCAACAAGGCCGACCCAATCACCTGCAAAGTAAAAGGAAAAACATCAATAAACATGCAAACTCTGATTATTCTGAGAATGTACTTACTTAATTTGGGCAGTAGAATAATACATTGTCTGGTATAACCTTTCAGCCTTCCAATAGTATCCCCATAAGCAATGCCATGGGAGATCTATTACTCAGAGATTAAAAATATAATCGGGGTATAATTACTGTTACAATCCACACAAAAGCAGCCAAACCAGCACAGAAGGCCGTGGAATGTGAAATGCAAGCTCCATCCTGCAATAACCAAGTTCCTGTAATCGTTTGAATCATAGAACCCGACAGTGCAGAAAGAGGCCTTTCAGCCCATTGAGTCTGCACCAAACACAATCCCACCCAGGCCCTACCCCCATATCCCTATACATTAAACCCACTAATCCCGCTAACCTACACATCGCTGGACACTAAGGGGCAATTTCTTAGCATGGCCAATCAACCTAACCTGCACATCTTTGGACTGTGGGAGGAAACCCGAGGAGAATGTGCAAACTCCACACAGAAGGGACCCGGGCCGGGAATTGAACCTAGGACCCTGGAGTTGTGAAGCAGCAGTGCTAACCCACTGTGATACTATTGTGTTTGTGCTAGCGAAAAGCTGGGTCTCAGCCCACCCTTACCACTGGTCACATTTCCAGAGGGAATTCATCACGTTGAGGAATTCCTACAAATTACACACGTACACAACCTTCTGAGGAAGCTTAGAAAAGGACAGAAAGCGTGTGTTTGGGCGTGATTTAGCAAGTCCCGTTAGCCGTGGATACAAATCCCACCATGGCTCTCTGTGGGAGAGCTGTGGCTGATAAATATCGCAAGAAGCCAAAAATGGGATTTTGACTGCTGAGACTTTGGAACACGATCTTCCCTCACGATGCCCGGGGAGGGCGTGCACCTGATTAATATGAAAGCAATGTACTTAGCAGGCTTAGAACATAGAACATAGAACAATACAGCACAGAACAGGCCCTTCGGCCTTCGATGTTGTGCCGACCAAAATAAAAAGCAATGCCCCTCCTAACTAAACCATTCCCTTCTCATCCATATACTTATCAACTACCCTCTTAAACGCCACCACACTTGGCGCATCTACAACAGCTGCAGGCAGGGCATTCCACTCCCTAATCACTCTTTGAGTAAAGAACCTACCTCTGATAGCCGTCCTATAACTCATACCCCTTAATTTAAAGCTGTGTCCCCTCGTGCTAGCTTTCTCCATCCTAGGAAAAAGGCTATCACTGTCCACCCTATCTAAACCTCTAATCATCTTATGTGCTTCAATAAGATCCCCTCTTAGCCGCCTCCTTTCTAACGAAAACAACCTCAAATCCTTCAACCTCTCTTCATAGACCTGCCCTCCATACCAGGCAACATCCTAGTAAACCTCCTCTGTACCCTCTCCAATGCCTCCACATCTTTCTTATAATGTGCGACCAGAACTGCACACAATACTCCAAGTGCGGCCGCACTAGAGTTTTGTACAGTTGCAACATGATGCTGCGGCTCCTAAATTCAATCCCCCTACCAATAAAATCTAAGACTCCATATGCCTTCTTAACAACCTTATCGACTTGACTGCCTACTTTCAGGGATCTATGCACATACACACCAAGATCCCTCTGTTCATCAAGACTACTAAGAATCCTACCATTAGCCTATACTCTACACATTTATTATTCCTGCCATAGTGCATTACCTCACACTTTTCCACATTAAACTCTATTTGCCACCTCTCGGCCCAGCTCTGCAACTTGTCCAAGTCTCTCTGCAAACTATAACACCCCTCTTCACTATCTACCACTCCACCGACTTTAGTGTCATCTGCAAATTTACTAATCCATCCCTCAATATCCTCATCCAGATCATTTATAAAAATTACAAACAGCAGGGGCCCCAAAACAGACCCCTGAGGTACACCACTTGTCACCGAACCCCACGATGAATATCTCCCATCAACCACCACCCTCTGTCTTCTATCTGCTAGCCAATTCCTAACCCAATTAGCTAAATCACCCTCTATCCCATACATCTGCATTTTCTGCAGAAGTCTTCATGGGCCACCTTATCAAACGCCTTACTAAAGTCCATATATACTACATCAACCGCCTTACCCCCATCCACCTCTCTGGTCACTTTCTCAAAATACTCAATGAGGTTAGTAAGGCATGACCTACCCTTCACGAAACCATGCTGACTATCCCCAATCAATTCATTTCTCTCTAAATAACTATAAATCCTATCCCTAATAATTCTCTCCCATACCTTGCCCACCACAGAAGTAAGACTCCCTGGCCTATAATTCCCAGGAAGGTCTCTCTTCCCCTTCTTAAACAATGGGACCACATTCGCCATCCTCCAGTCCTCCGGAACCACACCCGTAACCAACGTCACCTTTAACATCATTAAGATGCTTAATGGCTTAAGGGCTTAACATCATTAAGATCAAATCTTCCCACCACCAGCACACTATCACGCTGGCACCATTAATTATTGCTTTTTGAAATGGGAACCAGGTTCCATGAGCTCTGAGGGGAGGACGGAGAGGAGAACCACAGTCTCTACTGGGAGGACAAGGGGACAGAGGCTGCTGGTCAGTTCTGAGGATCGTTGGGCAGGGTGAGGGGTTGTGTGTAGTAAGAGCCAAGGAGCCAGTCCCAATATTGGTAGGTGAGATCCTGCTGAAAAAAGGAGTGCTGTGACCACCCAGGATTGGTCTAGGGCTGTCTAGCTGTTGAGGCATGACAGCAATGAGATGTTGGAATGATGCAAACTGAGTAAGGAAGGTACCTATTAGCCTCTTCCTGAAGCAGAAAGCCCTCTAACATTCCTGGGACTCATGCTCCTCACACTACTGACCTTCAAGAGTCAACCCTGAGCAATCCCAGCAGCTCCTAGTCTCAAAGTCAAGCGCTGAGACGGATCCTCCAGGTTCAGGACTCAATCCCTGGGAGCTAAGGGGCCCTGGGCATGTGTCTCTGACAGGACCCGTACGCTATGGGCAGGATCCAGTGGCTCTTTAAAGCACACATCACCATTCAGGATGAGTGACCATAGAACCCTCCTGTCAAAAGCTTTGTGAGCTAAGGAGGGGAGAACCGGAACGAAGGCTAAAGGTGAGTCTAATTGGGTGAGGGCAGAAACCGGGGCCTGTCGTGCTCTGGAGAAGGGAGGACACCAGACGGCGTGAGGGAGCGCTTGTCACTGGCAAAGCTCTGGGATTGGTTGCTTCGAGGTCAGGAAGGCCAATAGGTGGGAGGAGATTGGTGTTACTGACCAGCACTATGTGTTGCTCTCTCCCTCCCTCACTCTCCCCACACTCACAGGATTCCAATCGGAATCCGGATGGAACCAGTGACCCGGCTACCTCACTAATCGCTGTGCAAAGGAGCAGACACCAGCAGCATTGACATTGAGGGAAGACCCTGCAAAACAAGACCAAATGGCCACAGAGCAGGGTCAGGGTCTGGAGGACATGAAGGTGCCAAAGGAGACCAAAGATCTCCTTAACTGATCTGAAGGACATCACCTGCCATCAAAGATTCCACCTCATGAAGAAGACTGTGTGGTATCTGTGTAATGTCCTTGCACACTTGGCAGCAGAGGACACTCACTCCCTGTGCCCATCGAGCTCACGGCAGCCCTTAACCTCGACCCTACATTATTCCAGGGTTTACAGGAAATCTCTGTGGGATATCACAAGCATGTGTGCACAGCTGCATCCGTGAACTGATGATGGATGCACTTTATGCAGAGGCTCTGTGAGGTGATGTATACACAGGCCCTGTGATGTGACATATACACGCTATACACAGGCCCTGTGAGGTGTTATATACATGGGTCCTGTGAGGTGACGTATACACAGGCCCTGTGAGGAGACGGATGCATTGTATTGTCGTGAAGTTGAGTTTGTAAAGTTGAAAATTAAGGTTTGTAAAGAATACGAGAAGGAGAACAACAGTGCATAGTCCATTTAAAAGCTGGTTTTGTATTCAGGGATTGAATATTTAAAATACAGGTTATATAGGTTGCACTGATTGTAACTGGGACCAAGCATCAGGGTTGTCTCGGTAACAGATTCTGCAGGCAATTGCATTTTGTTGGAATATCAGTTTAAAGAAATCTCTCAGCTAAAATGGATTAGTAAATTTGCAGATGACACTAAAGTCGTTGGAGTGGTAGATAGTGAAGAGGGGTGTTCTAGTTTGCAGAGGGACTTGGACAAGTTGCAGAGCTGGGCCGAGAGGTGGCAAATGGAGTTTAATGTGTAAAAGTGTGAGGTAATGCACTATGGCAGAAATAATAAATGTGTAGAGTATAGGGCTAATGGTAGGATTCTTAGTAGTCTAGATGAACAGAGGGATCTTGGTGTGTATGTGCATAGATCCCTGGAAGTAGGCAGTCAGGTCGAGAAGGTTGTTAGGAAGGCATATGGAGTCTTGGCTTTTATTGGTAGAGGGATTGAATTTCGGAGCCGCAACATCATGTTGCAACTGTACAAAATCTAGTGCGGCCGCACTTGGAGTATTGTGTGCAGTTCTGGTCCCCACATTATAAGAAATATGTGGAGGCATTGGAGAGGGTACAGAGGAGGTTTACCAGGATGTTGCCTGGTATGGAGGGCAGGTCTTATGAAGAGAGGCTGAGGGATTTGCGGTTGTTTTCGTTAGAAAGGAGGCGGCTAAGAGGGGACCTAATCGAAACATATAAGATGATTAGAGGTTTAGATAGGGTGGACAGTGATAGCCTTTTTTCCTAGGATGGAGAAAGCTAGCACGAGGGGACACAGCTTTAAATTAAGTGGTGATAGTTATAGGACGGATATCAGAGGTAGGTTCTTTACCCAAAGGGTGGTTCGGGAGTGGAATGCCCTGCCTGCAGCAGTTGTGGATGCGCCAAGTTTGGTGGCGTTTAAGAGGTTCGTTGATAAGTATATGGAAGAGAAGGGAATGGTTTAGTTTGGAGGGGCATTGCTTTTATATTGGTCGGCGCAACATCGAAGGCCGAAGGGCCTGTTCTGTGCTGTAATGTTCTATGTTCTATGTTCTAAAAGGAACTATCAAATTTGAATTTTGCTGTTGTTGTCAGCGTGAAACCAGATATAGAAAATGCACCGGTCATCAGGAATAGAATTGTGGGAAAACTCCAGGAAGGCAGATTAATCGGGTGATGAGAAAGGCACACGGATACCGGTCTTTATCAATCAGGGGATAGATTACAAAAACTGAGGGGTCGTGCTTGGAGTCGGATGGAACATTGGTGAAGTGGAATACTGTGTGCAGTTCTGGTCACTATATTATAGGAAGGATGTAATTGTATTGGAGGGGGTGCAGAGGAGATTGACCGGAATGATGCCTGGGATGGAATAAAATATAAAGGGAGGTCGGATAGACTTGGATTCTTTTCGTTGGAGCAGAGAAGACTGAGGGGTGATCTGATCGAGATGCTCAAGATTATGAGGGGCTTGGACAGAGTGGATAGGGAGCAGCTATTCCCCTTAGTTGAAGAGTTAATTATGAGGAGACACAAGTTAGAAGTTAGAAGGAGGGTTAGGGGGAATTTGAGGAAAAGCTTTTTTTTACTCAAGGTGGTGAGGGTCTGGTGGTGATGCGCAGACTTCCTATACAAATTTTCTTTTGTTATGGCTTTGGGTGCTATTAACTTCAGAATTGTCTGCGTCTGCCTGCA
This sequence comes from Sphyrna mokarran, assembly GCA_024679065.1. NCBI lineage: Eukaryota > Metazoa > Chordata > Chondrichthyes > Carcharhiniformes > Carcharhinidae > Sphyrna > Sphyrna mokarran. The sequence continues at coordinate 44,894,312 of JAGIQG010000024.1, forward strand.
GAGAGGTTTGGTCTGTGATAGAATTATGGGCTCATCTGGGACTATATTATTAACTATCAGTATTTCTTTTCTTTGTTCATTTTACTGGATGTGGGTGTCACTGGCCAGCATTTCTTGTCCATCCCTAACTGCCCTCCATTCCAGGGGGCATTCGAGAATCAACTACATGATCCGGAGTCACTTGTAGGCCAGACCAGGTAAGGACAGCAGATTTCCTTCCCTAAAGGACACTAGTGAACCAGATGGATCTCAACAATAATAATCGACAATGCTTTTATGGTCATTAGTAGTCTCAGAATTTTTTTTGTATTCAAATTTCATTAGCAGGATTCAAACCCAGGCCCCCAAGCCGTGGCCTGGGACTCTGGATCACTAGTCCTGTAATAAAACCACTGCCTCACCGTGGTGATAATTGTAATTTGACGCATGTTGTTGTGAACCTTTACTCAATTTCAAGTTGTGTCCTGTTAATAGTCAGTCGGTTGGTTGTTTTTACTGTACCACAACATAGAACATAGAACGCTACAGCACAAACAGGCCCTTCGGCCCACAAATTGTGCCAATCATATCTACCTACCAGGCCATAGAACTATCTGTAACTCCCAATCCCATTAAATCCCATGTACTCATCCAGAAGTCTCTTAAAAGACCCCAGCGAGTTCGCCTCTACCACCACTGACAGCAACCGATTCCATTCACTCACCACCCTCTGAGTGAAAAACTTACCTCTGACATCTACATACGTAGGCAGTTCAGGGAGGTGAGGGCTCGGCTCAAGTGTAGGGCCTCCAGGGTGGCATTCTCTGGGCTGCTGCCAATGCCCGGGACTGATAGTCCCGGATAAGTGTGAGGTGATTCACTTTGGTAGGAATAACAGGCATATGAAATATAGGGCTAATGGAAGGACCCTTAATAGTGTTGTTGAGCAGAGGGATCTTGGGGTACAAGTACATAGCTCTTTGAAAGTTGGCACCCAGGTTGATAAAATTGTTAAGAAGGCGTATGGTGTGTTAGCTATTATTGGTAGAGGGATTGAATTTAGGAGCCGTGAGGTTATGTTACAACTGTACAAAACTCTGGTGCGGCCGCACTTGGAGTATTGCGTACCGTTCTGGTCGCCGCATTATAAGAAAGATGTGGAAGCATTGGAAAGGGTGCAGAGGAGGTTTACCAGGATGTTGCCTGGTATGGTGGGAAGGCCTTATGAGGAAAGGCTGAGGGACCTGAGGTTATTTTCATTAGAGAGAAGAAGGTTACGCGGTGACCTAATTGAGGCGTATAAGATGATCAAGGGATTGGATAGGGTGGATAGTGAGAGCCTTTTTCCTCGGATGGTGATGACCAACACGAGGGGACATAACTTTAAATTAAGAGGTGGTAGTTATAGGACGGATGTCAGAGGCAGGTTCTTTACACAGAGGGTGGTGAGAGCGTGGAATGCCCTGCCTGCAGCAGTTGTGGACTCGCCTACTTTGGGGGCATTCAAATGTTCAGTGAATAGGCATATGGATGATATTGGAATAGTTTAGGTTAGAGGGTCCACTGGCCGGTGCAACATCGAGGGCCGAAGGGGTATACATAGAGTAAATGGTGGTAAGCTTTTTCCACCATTAGAAATGGATAGAACGAGGGGTCGTGGCCTTAGGGTGAGGGGGGCTATGTATAAGACGAATATTAGAGGGCAGTTTTTCACACAAAGGGTAGTGGGGGTGTGGAAGGCACTGCCGAGTAGGTGGTGGAAGCAGGCACGCTAGGGTTGTTTAAGGGTCTCTTGCAGCCACATGAGCGGTCTGCAGATAGAGGGATATAGCAGGACTGTTTAAATATCTTATTTGTTTCCACAGGCAATTCGGTCCACCTTGTTGACCACAAGGTGCATGCTTCGCAGGTCGTGCGAGGGCTGCTCTTGGAGTTGCTTCAGGAGTGGCCTAGTGCTTCACGTCGTTAGTGTATGCTTAAACTTGACCATCTGATGGGCAACATGACAGCTCAGAGACTATCGCTGTTGCTGTGCAGACACATGGATTTGGCCTGTGTCTGTGGGAGTTTGGTGCGTTCTCCCATGGTTGCGTGGGTTTCTCCCGGGTGCTCCGGTTTCCTCCCACATCCCAAAAATGTGCTCTTAGGCTGATTGGGTAACAAATTGTCCCTATATGGTTTGGAATCTTCCACAATAGGCATAGCCTAAAGTCATGGATATGTCATTAAGACGTTAGGACGGCGGCGTGGGCTCGTTGGGCCGAAGGGCCTGTTTCCCGTGCTGTGTTGCTCTTTGTTCTTTGTTATCTCCTCTGTACTTGCTCCCCAGCACCTTAAACCTGTGTCCTCTCATAGCGACCATTTCAGCCCTAGGAAATAACCTCCGAGAATCCACCCTATCTATTCCTCTGAACATCTTGTAAACCTCTATCAGGTCGCCTCTCAACCTTCGTCTCTCCAGGGAGAAGAGACCTAGCTCCCACAACCTATCTTCATAAAGTATGCCTCCCAATCCAGGCAACATTCTTGTAAATCTCCTCTGCACCCTCTCAATAACTTCCACATCCTTCCTGTAGTGAGGTGACCAGAACTACACACCATACTCCAAGTGGGGTCTGACAAGGGTCTTATAAAGTTGCAGCATTACCTCCCGACTCCTAAACTCAATTCCTCGATTAATGAAGGCCAGTACACCATATGCCAGTACAACATCATATTTCTCTGTTTGAGTGCACCCAGTTAAATTGAGACACCCAATTTAAAACAAGCAGTTTAATTAGTTTTTGTGAAAGAAACATGGTTTTTGTACTGGTGAGTTTAGTACTCGTCCAATTTCAGATCAATTTAATGAGGGCTTGAAAATTTTACATTCTGAATGGAGATAGTCTTGAACATCTTCAGCTACAGCCTGAGTTGAAAAAAGGTCGCCTTGTCAGAGAATGAAATTGAGTTGAGTGATTTTAGTTCAGTTCAATGAAAAAAGGGGCTTGAGGGAGAAAGAAATAATAATGGAGTTGGAGAAACTGAGCTTAGAGCAAGAGAAGGAATTGGAGAGACAGAAATGAGTCTGAAAGTAAGAACTGAGAGATGGATAAAGTTGTGAATGAGAGAACTTGAACTGGGGGCAGGTGGCAAATAGCTGACAAATCCAGTTTTGATATTAGCAGGTACATTAAACACATGCCTCGTTTTGAGGAAAAAGAAGTGGATCAGTAGATCAGAAGTGCAGATAGAAGACAGAGGGTGGTGGTTGATGGGAGATATTCATCTTGGAGTTCGGTGACGAGTGGTGTACCTCAGGGGTCTGTTTTGGGGCCCCTGCTGTTTGTAATTTTTATAAATGATCTGGATGAGGGTATTGAGGGATGGATCAGTAAATTTGCAGATGATACTAAAGTGGGTGGTGTGGTAGATAGTGAAGAGGGGGGTTTTAGTTTACAGAGTGACTTGGACAAGTTGCAGAGCTGGGCCGAGAGGTGGAAAATGGAGTTTAATGTGGAAAAGTGTGAGGTAATGCACTTTGGCAGGAACAATAAATGTGTAGAGTATAGGGCTAATGGTAGGGCTCTTAATAGTGTTGAGGAACAGAAGGATCTTGGTGTATGAGTCAATAGATCCCTGAAAGTAGGCAGTCAAGTGGATAAAGTTGTTAAGAAGGCATATGGAGTATTAGCTTTTATTGGTAGGGGGATTGAATTTAGGAGCCGCAGCATCATGTTGCAACTGTACAAAACTCTAGTGCGGCCGCACTTGGAGTATTGTGTGCAGTTCTGGTCCCCACATTATAAGAAAGATGTGGAGGCATTGAAGAGGGTACAGAGGAGGTTTACCAGGATGTTGCCTGGTATGGAGGGCAGGTCCTATGAAGAGAGGTTGAAGGATTTGAGGTTGTTTTCGTTAGAAAGGAGGCGGCTAGAGGGGATCTTATTGAAGCATATAAGATGATTAGAGGTTTAGATAGGGTGGACAGTGATAGCCTTTTTCCTAGGATGGAGAAAGCTAGCACGAGGGGACACAGCTTTAAATTAAGTGGTATGAGTTATAGGACGGATATCAGAGGTAGGTTCTTTACTCAGAGAGTGATTAGGGAGTGGAATGCCCTGCCTGCAGCTGTTGTAGATGCGCCAAGTTTGGTGGCGTTTAAGAGGTTAGTTGATAAGTATATGGAAGAGAAGGGAATGGTTTAGCTTGGAGGGGCATTGCTTTTTATTTTGGTCGGCACAACATCGAAGGCCGAAGGGCCTGTTCTGTGCTGTATTGTTCTATGTTCTATGTTCTATGTAGTATTTATCGCATTTTGAAAAAGTGGCAATGATTTTGAAGTGACTAAGGGAAGGTTAGGCTCTTTTATTGCAATGTGTGATGTTTGCTGTGAGCGGGCTAGTCAAGAAATCATTGAGACTCGAGTTGGTTTTTGACCACTCTGGATGTGGAGTTTGAAAGAAAAGTGGTTGGTGAATGATACTCTTATCTATTGTTAGACAGACTATGTGAGTAAGTTTCAGTTAAGGCTCAGTAGGGCGTGCAAAGGTCAAAGTTAGAATGAAGTCTTAGTGTGATTGCAAAGTGAAATCTCGAACCTTCAGTTCTGGAGACAAAGTGCTAGTGAAGTTACCTACTCTTAGGTATGCTACAGTGGGCTATATATTGTGGAGTGCAAAATCAGAACTGTTGACTATCGTGTTGCCACCTCCAGAGACAAGAAAAGGAGCAGGCTTTGTCATGTCAATATGTTGAAGAGCTACTGTAGCAGAGGGAAGATGATGGATGATGATAATAGTGAAGTCTGTTATATTAGCAATGCATTATGGACATATCACACTGCAAGTTCTTCAGGATGGACCAGACGATAGGTTATGTAACTCTGAAACTTGAAGTGATTTGGCATTTCCACTGAAACATCTTGGTGAAAATGAATGAACTGTTTGAGATCTTTCAGTCATACATAGCTTTATTTTCTGATGAGCCAGGTAGAATGGAGTGTGTGTATGTTGATGTTGGCAATGCCATCTATGTTAAGCAACAACCCTGGTGTGTGAGTCCTGATAAAAGGAAACATCTGCGGGAAGAGGTAACAGAAATACTTGAACACGGTATAATTGATCCCTGCCACAGTGTTTGCAGTTTGCTGTGATCAGTTTCTCTTTTCGCAGAGTCACAAAGCGTTGAGGAAATTCTTTGCAATGATGTGATTTCACCACGATTTCTGAAGGAACTTTTCCATAGCGTTTGCACCATTGCTGGATATGTCTGATTCCAAAGTAGCTTCTAAGTGGTTGAAGAGTTGTCAAGAAGCTTTTGAATAGCTTAAAGTAATGCTTAGCAATGCCCCTCTCTGCCTCTAATTTTGACCAGTCCTTTAAACTCACTGTTGATCCCACTGATATGGGTATTAGTGCAGTGCTTTTACAGGAAGATGGGTGGCTATCCAATTTGCTATTTCTTGAAGAAGTTTGATAAGCATAGAAACAAAAAAACTACAGCATAATACAAGCCCTTCGGCCCATAAAGTTGTGCCGAACATGTCTCTACCTTAGAGATTACTAGGCTTACCTGTAACCCTCTATTTTAACTAAGTTCCACATACTTATCTAAAAGTCTCTTAAAAGCAGAAACTACTCAATATTGAGAAAGAAACACTGGCATTGGTTCTTGCCTTATGACATTTTGAGGGGTATCTAGGTGCTGCTGCTCATCCTGTGATGCTTTTCACTGACCACAATCCATTAGTGTTCCTGCACAGGATGAAAAATAAACATTAATACATTGGAGTTTATTTCTCCAAGAATATGATTTCAAACAAAGCATATCCGCGATAAAGACAACATTATAGCGATGTCCTATCCCAGAGATACAAGGTGGAGAGACTGAAGGCTGTTAATAAATGGGCTTTGTGTTCTCCCTATTGATTGTCTTAAGGGGGGGGGGGTGTTGAAGTGTGTCAGAAGAAATGGAAGAGATAGAAATGTGGAAAAGCAGGAGTTACGCTGCTCAGGGTTTTCCCACTGATCATTGGTGTGTCTCTTTTCTCTCAACCTGCGTGTGTTTCATCCACATATTTGTTTCTTTTCTGTTTGTTGTGTTATTATTGAGGTATATATTTGGGAATTTTTTTGTTGTGTTACTGAGGCTGAAGTGTATATTTATCAGGTATTTTAGTTGCATTCTCGTGTATACTCAAATCTGACAACCTCATACAGGTTGGTTCGTACACCCGAGCTTTTCTGTTTGTTGTTTTGCACCCATTTCTGTTTGTTACATTTAGATATAATTACTAAGGTTTTATCAATATTTTTGTCTTAATTTCCTCAATATCCCTCTCTTTGTTCCTATCCTATCTTTCCCTCCACTCCACTTCCTTGATGAGTGACTCCTTTATCGACTGACTGAATTTCTTTACAAAATTTCTTTGGCTATGGTTATGGTTGGTGTTATCTTTAGAATTGTCTGTGTTTGCCTGTACTCAACTTACTGAAAGCTTTGGGCTTTAACAAGGATACAACTTGGTCTGCCACAGGTTCAGAGGGTGATAGGCTGCACTAATGCCATTCTCCATGCCCCACAGAGTCCCCTTTATAAACCAGAGGGGTTCCCTCCCTCACTGTCCAGCTGGTGTGTGACCACCAGATGTGCTTGATGTATTGTGTGTCTGTTTTCCAGGAAACACGACAGCTACATCTTCAGCCAGCTGCAGATCCTTGGAATCTTCGAGGAACACCCCTCGATGCAGGAAGGGCTTCTTGGGGACAAAGCATAGTCCCTCAGGGCACAGCTGATGACCGCTGTAGACACCAGATATACAAAGAGGCTCACAATAGAACATAGAACACTACAGCACAAACAGGCCCTTCGGCCCATAAGTTGTGCCGATCATATCAGTATCTACCAGGCCATAGAACTATCTGTAACTCCCAATCCCATTAAATCCCATGTACTCATTAGAAGTCTCTTAAAAGACCTCAGTGGGTTAACCTCTACCACTACTGATGGCAGCCGATTCCATTCACTCACCATCATCTGAGTGAAAAACTTACCAATACAGCTGACCTGGCACATCAGCCTGTTAAAGATGTGGTTCCGCTGCCTGGACAGGTGTGGTGGGGCCCTTCTCTACAACCCCAGAGGATCTCCCACACTGTTGTGCTCTGCTATGCTCTCCATATCCTGGCTCTGCAGTGATGTGAGGAGTTTCCAGAGGATGACCTTGAGGAGTGCTAGGGGTTCTCCAATGAGAAGGACGTAACTGAGGGCATTGAGGAAGAGCCTGCTGAGGATCCAGAGTGTGGATGAGAGTTGGGGATGAGAGTGCAGATAGGCAGCAGGGCTAGAAAAACTCTCAATGCATCCCACTTCATGGAGGAAGATTAGAACACAGAACACTATAGCACAAATAGGCCCTTCGGCCCACAAGTTGATCCAATCATATCCGTACCTACCAGGCCAATATATAACCCTCAATCTCATGTACTCATCCAGGAGTCTCTTAAAAGACCCCAACGAGTTTGCCTTCACCACTATCACCGACAGCAGCTGATTCCACTCACTCACCACCCTCTGAGTGAAAAACTTACCCTGATATCTCCTGACAGATGGCTCGTAATCTGATATTCGACCACCCCCCCCCTCCCAAATCCTAAGGTGTTGTGACCCTTCTGTGACCAGCGGATGAAGCTGGCTAGGATTTCAATCAGGGGGCTGAGGCTGGAGAGTTCTTGAGGTCATGCCTGGTCAGTGTAGGAGGGTGATGATAAGTTGCAGTGAGGAATGGTCTGTGATATTCTTCAGTTACTGCTTCTGTCTGATTGTTGTCTGTTTGTCATCTCACCAATTCCCAGCTCAGGTCTCAGTGAGGTTTTGTGCTACACGTGTCCTTTTGCTCCGGTGAGGGGATGAGGAGGGGAGGGTGTGGTTAGGGGTGAGGATCTCGGGTTCAGTGAATAATACTGGAGTCTTTTAAAAGTCTTCTGGATGAGTACATGGGATTAAATTGGATTGGGAGTTACAGATAGTTCTATGGCCTAGTAGATATGGGTATGATTGGCATAACTTGTGGGCCGAAAGGCCTGTTTGTGCTGTAGTGTTCTACGTTCTATGCCTGCGAAGGAGGCAGTCTCACTGAGAGAGTCTAACTGCCTAGCAGGTTCAGTGAGAACACCTGCCCCATCCTCATGGGGAGAATCATTGGGAAGAGGATTAAAATGGTGAACAATAATAATATTCAATCTAGTGACATATCTAAACATTTCCGCAGGATGCCCACCAGAGCTGGTGGTGGCCTGCTGCCTTCCACATCCTGTTTCCTGGGATGCCCTGGGCAGGTGTTCTCTGGAGGACCAGAACCCAGAGGGTCCCAATCTACTTTCAAGTAACAGTGATGTTCCCCTGTTCTGCTTGCAATGCCTGAGTTGTGCCTGTCTCTGGGGTAGCGAGGGGTTGAGTGGAGGGGATGCGGGTCACGGCAGGTGGGATTCAGATCGGCTGGTCACTCCCTAGGGTTCCTGGCTGGATGGCCCCCTGGGGCTGTGCTGTAGTTGATCCCCCTCCTCCCCTGTGCACACTGGACCCTAGGTTACTCTTTTGGATGGAGAAGCAGCTGGAGCGAGCTCCAGAATCATAGAATCGCTACAGGACTGAAGGAGGCCGTTCAGCCCATCAAGCTGCACTTACAACAATTCCACCCAAGCCCTTTCCCCATAACCCCATGTATTTACCCTGCTAATCCCCTGCCATTAAAGGGAAATTTATCATGGCCAATCAACCTAACCTGTACATCTTTGGAACATGAGAAGAAACCGGCGCTCCCAGAGGGAACCCACAGAGACACAGGGAGAATGTGCAAACTCCACACAGGCAGTGACCCGAGGCTGGAATTGAACCAGCGGCAGCAGTACTAACCACTGTGCTATTGTGTAATCCTGCGGCTTTGAGAGGTTCCTTACATCTCTTCCTTTGGCCAATGTGAGAGCACTGACTAACAGAGAGGTGGGGGGGAGGAACGTGATGAGGGAGACAGTTTCCGGACACCAGGAAACTATGGCCCATCCATCAGAATTGGTTCCTCAGGAACAGAGCTTTGATGCTGGTAGACACAGCTTCATGGAGAATTGGTCCGGTGATCCTCCCATTTGATCCCCAGGGATCAAATGGTGATGAAAGCTCTGAAGAATCTCAAGACAGTCCATGTTTTGCTACAGTAAAGAAAAGTGGCAATACAACAGCCTTATAAACCAGGACCCTGACTGATTTCCAAAGGTCCCTATTGTTAAAGGCTGAAGGCAGCACTGGCACAGTTGATTCAGCGCTGGACTTCCTCAGCAATGGTAGTCCATCAGGAGATGGGGCTGCTGAGATATGAGGAGTGCTGTATATAGTTCAGAGTCATCCTATCTACATGGATGGTGCAGGAGTTGCTCATCTGGTTTGGAGGAGATTGAAGGATCTAGACCTTGATTATGTTTAACGGTTGGCCAAGCTTCTTATTGGAGATGTTGAAGAGGTTAAGCCTCCTTTGCATGCTCTGTACATCCCATTGCCAACATCTGCAAACTGGACGTGGTGGTCAATTTTACTCAGAAATGACAGAAGTTGAAAAGTTTCCCTTCTAGGCAGTATGGGTGGTAGGTTATCTCGAATAAGGTGAATCATGATGGTCAGGTAAATGGTGAACAAAGTAGGGGTGATTACACCGCCTTGTTTAACCTCGGTGTGGATGTGAACGGTGTTTGTTTGAGATCATCCACTCAGGACGGTGACATATTGTCATGCAGGAGTCACAGGATGGCGACAAACTTCGCTCGTCCTCCATGGAGGACAAGCGAAAGAGTTTTGCAATTTGAAGAATCAAACTCTCTGGTCAGGTCAATAAAGGCGAGGAACAATTTTGGTTGATTGGTTAATGTGGTTGTTGATCAGTACGCAACAAGATTGATGAAATAATGACCAGATTGATGTTGGATAAATATTGGCCAGGCCACCAGAGAGAGAGATACTCTCCTCTTCTTTAAACAGTGCCATTACATCATTCACCTGAGAGGACTTTGCTACAGTGATGATGCAGTGCTGTCTCAGTACTGAATTGGGACTATCAACCTGGATTTTGTGCTGAAACCTTTTGAGTGAGGCTTAAACCCACAGCCTACCAAGACAGGCAAGAGGTTAGCAGCTGGGTCACTGCTGACACCTACATTATTCACTCAAAAACTGAAAAGGCAACCAAAAAAAAATGATGGTCGGAGCTGAATGTGTCCAAGAATGGTTAATTAATACCTTCAGTGTCGGCACAATCTGATTTCATGATGAAATACCTAAAGCACACAAGTTATAAATTAGCCAGTTAAAGATATCAGGTGGAAATATTTCGAGCAGCTAATAATTGAAACATGACCTTGGGAAAGGACATTGGAAGCAGAAAAAGAAATTAGATTTAAAATACAAGTGGATGAGTTTCCTGAGTGAGAATTTAAAAAGTGCTATATTGATCCAACGCACATCATATTGTGAATCTGAGTGGTGAATGACCAGTTAATTTATAACGAGGGAAGAATGTTTCTCCAAAGCCTTTTCCTGTAGAACACATTTATCATAGAACATAGAACACGGAACATCACAGCGCAGTACAGGCCCTTCGGCTCTCAATGTTGCACCAACCAGTGGAACCAATCTAATGATCTTCTAACCTAAAGTATTCCAATGTTATCCATATGCCTAACCACTGACCATCTGAAAGTTGCAACAATCTATTAGCAATGTCATCAACCTAGCTTCAGATACTCAGGAGCCAGGGAGGAACCTTTCTCTTTCTAACTCAAGTAACAAGTGTCTTCCAACCGAAGATTTTGGTGCTTGCGGAGATACTGTGAGAAAGCTGGTAAATGGAGCTAACATCGAGAAAATTAGGATTGGCATTCCCTGTTCCCAAGCACACCTAATTCCTGTCAGGTAATGGCTGAATCCCAAGTGCTGGTAACAGGGACTCAATGTACCCACTGACTGTGCCAGCCAGTATCACTGTCCTTACCCTGAGGCTGGAATATCTTAACATTCTCACAACAAGGTTAAAGTTCTGATGACTTTGAGATATTTGATTCTAATGTGAAATGTGCCTGTAGGATATAAGGTTAGAACACTACAGCATAAACAGGCCCTTCGGCCCACAAGTTGTGCCGATCGTATCCGTACTTACTAGGCCATAACCATCTGTAACTCCCAATCCCATCAAATCCCATGTACTCATCCAGAAGTCTTTTAAAAGACTCCAGCGAGTTCATCTCCACCACCACTGACAGCGGCCGATTCCATTCACTCACCACCCTCTGAGTGAAAAACTTACCCTGAAACATCTCCAATATGTTAGAAATTAATTCAGATTGAAGGCATTCATGAGGAGTGTTGGTAAATCAGTCTGAGTATAGATAAAAGCAAAGATTTCAAACTAAAAGCAATGACAACTGCTTAAATAATAGAAAATGTGTAAATGTCTGCTTACCTGTTCTGTAATGCTTTCTCCTGCAACATCTTCAGCTTATCCACTTTGTAGAAGGTGATAGTATAGATTATGTCCCAGCCTATTTGAGCTTCAATTGTTTATTAACGGCAGGTTCAATCTGTTTTGATTTTATAGACCTGGAGTTTTGTTAAGGGCTTTTTACTACTGCCATCTCTGTAATGGAGAAATCCTAACTGGGATCCCTTTATATCAGTAATTGGAGGCTATGTGTAGAACAGACTTCTTATCCCAGCGTTCTGGAAAAGCCCGTGCACTCTTGCTACATCTGGGTTTGGAGTTACATTCACTGAGAGAAGATGAAGTACAGAGAACTGGAGAATGAGGGAAAATGATGCAAAGAGTGCATGTGTGTGTTGTGTGTGTGAATCCCAACAACACACTTAAGGTGTGACAAAGAGACATCCAGAGTTGAAATGTTGGCTCTACTCTCTCTCCACAGGTGCTGTCAGACCTGCTGAGATTTTCCAGCATTTTTGTTGTAGCTGTAAAGCGTTACAGTTTATATGGTAACATGTACATTCTATCAAAGATGCAGATGCAAAGAAATTGTGAAATACTGTGCATGAAGGAAGAAAAGATATTAACTGGTTGTGTCAGATGGTAGAGGTAAGTGTAGTCCCTGTTTAATGCTCTATTGGATGTTGAGTGACTGAGAAGTTCAATTGACTACTTCTTATCTGACTGACGGTTTCAATGACCCTGATTGGTGTGGCTAATAGGGAGTCTTATAAGACCGGGAATGCTCAATGTTCTTTCCTGTTGGTTTCAGTATGTTAACCCACTGATCTTTTTATTTATTTTTCAAAAAGCTAACAGTCCTTTGAGCTGATGCAGGGTGTATATATTGTGGCTACCTTTGTATTCAGACATGCTGCTCTGTCAATCTTAGGAAGCTTCATAAACCCAGTGATCCATGCTATATAATTGTTTAGTAAAGTCAGATTTACAACGGTGGATGTCAGGAGTTTTCCACTTTAGTGATTAATAGTTATTAAAATACAAAAGAGCTGATCTCAGGACTTAGATTCCAGCTGCGAGATTCAATATTGCAAGGCATTCAGAAAATATTTTTTCAAATTCAATTAGCATTTGATTGAACCACACTTCACATAGTTTATGAAATGTCAAGAATTGCGAATTCTATTTGGGCTGTGGTTTAGGCCATCTGATGTTTTATTGCTTTCCTATCGGACTGCTTTACGTGCGTTTACACTGGAAACTCTGGAAGTGTTAAGTTAGAGACATGAGACTGATGACGCGCAGCAGTCTGCAGCTCGGTGAACCTGATCATTTGGTGATCTGTTCACTCAGCAATGTGTGCAGAACGATACAATCAGGCCTACTGCGTCTCCGAAAAAAATCCCAGTACGTAAAACAGGAGCGCGAAAATGTTGAGGAGTTTGAGCTGATAAATAGTAATGTCAATAATAAATATGAAGTTGATGGATAATATGTTTCTGTTATCTTCTTGAAGAAGAGCTGGTGTGTTCTCCCCATCAATGCCTATCTCTCAAAACAGCCTTATGAAAGTAGCTGATCTGGTCTCATTGCTTGGGGCAGCTTGCTGTATGTCAATGAGTTGCTGCTGCTCCTACATCACAGCAATAACTGCACTTCAAAAACACTTCATTGGCTGAAAAATACTTTGGAACATCCTATGGTCATGTAAGGTGCTATATAAATGCAACTCTATGGACTTCTTACTGTGTTTACCCAAGTCCAATACCAGCATCTCCACATCATTTTAAGATTAAACAGTTGAATGATGCCACCGCAGTGGCCGCTATGGATCTGCAGAAAGGTAGTCATGATGTAGAGATGCTGGCATTGGACTGGGGTACAAAGAACAAAGAACAAAACAGCACGGGAAACAGGCCCTTCGGCCCAACCAGCCCGCTCCGCCACCCCGATGTTCCCACCTCTACCCACGATCCCTGTCTATGTTTATAGATCTATGGATTAAAAACCAAATTTGAGACAATTTAGGGAGAATTTGTTTTGCCAATCAGCCTAAGAGCACATCTTTGGGATGTGGGAGGAAACCGGAGCACCCGGAGAAAACCACGCAAGCACGGGGAGAATGCGCAAACTCCCACAGACACAGGCCCAAATCCATGTATCTGCACAGCACAGCGATAGTCACTGAGCTGTCGTGTCGCCCATCAAATGGTCCAGGTCAAGCGTACACTAACGACGTGAAGCACTAGGATACTCTCGAAAAAAATCCAAGAGCAGCCCCTCTCACGACCCATCGCGTGTTTGCCCCTTGTTAGACAACAAGGTGGACCAAAGCACCTGTAGGATAAAAACAAGTACATCAATATCATCATCTATTTACACACTTCCCAGGGACTCCCAAGGCTCATGATCCCTATTTTAAATCAGTTTTCTATACCCCTCCATTCCCATTCTGTTCATGTGCCCATCTAAGTATTTCTTAAATAACTCCAGAGTACCTGCCTCCACCACTTTACTTGGCAGCGCATTCCATACCCCCACCACCCTCTGTGTGAAAAAACTCCCTCTAGCATCCAAATTATACCTTACCCCCCTCACCCTAAGCCCGTGACCCCTCGTGCTATTTGAGTCCATCCTAGGAAAAAGCTTAACCCTGTTTACTCTATCTATCCCCTTCAAAATCTTGTACACCTCTATCAGATCTCCTCTCAGTCTATGTCTTTCTAAAGAAAACAGTCCTAATTTGCCTAATCTCTCCTCGTAATTCAGACCTTCCATACCAGGCAGCATCCTGGTAAACCTCCTCTGCATTCTCTCCAGAGTCTCCACGTCCTTCCAGTAGTAAGGCGACCAGAACTGGACGCAGTATTCCAAATGAGATCTAACCAACGTTTTATACAACTGCAACATTAAAGGCCAGCTCTTGTGCTCTATACCCCTTCCTATAAAGGCTAACATACTATATGCTTTCTTCACAACCTTCTCCACTTGCTCTGCCAACCTTCAGAGACTTGTTCACCTGCACCCCCAGGTCCCTCTGCGTTTCTATACTCTTAATAGGTCTACCCTTTATCATATACCTCCCCTCTACATTCTTTCTCCTGAAATGCATCACCTCGCATTTATCAGGATTGAATTCCATCTGCCATCTATCTGCCCAAGCTACCAGCCTATCTATGTCCTGCTGCATCGCCTGACAATGCTCCACACTATCTGCAAGTCCAGCCATCTTTGTATCGTCTGCAAACTTGCTGATCACTCCACTTACTCCCTCTTCCGAGCCATTTATATATATTACAAATAGAAGAGGTCCCAGTACTGAGCCCTGCGGCACACCACTAGTGACCGACCTTCAGCTAGAGAAACACCCTTCTACTCTCTGTCTCCTATTACTCTCTGTCTCCTATTACCAAGCCAGTTACTTATCCATCTAGCTACCTGTCCTTGTATCCCATTTGCCTTGACACAGTAAACACAGTGAGAAATCATACAACACCAGGTTAAAGTCCAACAGGTTTATTTGGTAGCAAAAGCCACTAGCTTTCGGAGCATTGCTCCTTCATTAGGTGAGTGGGAATTCTTTTCACAAACAGGAGCATATAAAGACACAAACGCAATTTACAGAATAATGGTTGGAATGCGAGTCTTTACAACTAATCAAGTCTTAAAGGTACAGATAATGTGAGTGGAGAGAGGATTAAGTACAGGTTAAAGAGATGTGTATCGATTCCAGATAGGACAGTTAGTGAGATTTTTCAAATCCAGTCAAATCATGGGGATTACAAATAGTGTGACATGAACCCAAGATCCTGTTTGAGGCTGCCTTGTGTGCAGAACTTGTCTATCAGCGACTGTCGTGTGTCATGAAGACCGCCTTGGAGAACGCTTACCCAAAGATCAGAAGCCGAATGCCAATGAGCGATACTTGCCTGGGCTTGCAAAATCTCACAAACTGCCCTGTCACAGAAGGAGGGAACTCAGGAGATATCTCTAACCCCTGTGCAGGAAGCATTCGCTACAAATGGGGTGTGTGTGAGAAAGTGTGTACATTCCTGATTTATGTCTATGGTAAGTATTTCTATGCATTTGTCATACTTTGTGTGATAACATGAGATGACTCGGAATGACATGTATAGGGATACGATTGGTGCAACTGTGGGCCAAAGGGCCTGTTTGTGCTGTAGTGTTCAATGTTCTAAAACAAGAAGATTTATTCAACATGAAAAAAACTATTTACAATTAAGGATTTGCAACACAACAACACAGCTCTGTTCCTAACAATTCCCTTGCTCGCTCTGCTGCCTTCCAGATCTGGGACTCTTGGTCAACCGAGGTGCTCACACTGTATTGGTTTTGGTCTGGTCACGTGGCTTAGGGACTGCCTTTTGAAAGGGCCACACTATCTCTATTAGTATGTGTATTTCTGTGAAGTTAATGCATGGTGTCGGTGTGTGGTGGGTGTATCTCTGTGTGTATGCGTCTGGGTATTTATGTGGGTAACTGTCTGTGCGTGTATTTCCAGAAGATCACACTGGCATGAAAGGTCAGAGAGTTCCAACACAGGAGTTACTGCCCAACCTGAGACCTAGTAACAATGAGGGTCAAAATCAGGCCCCAACTCACGGCAACATCACAAAAGTGAAATTCTGCAGGTGTTGAAATTAAAACAGGGAATGGTGGAAATACTCAGCAGGTCAGGCAGCTTCTGTAAGAAGAGAAACAGAATTACCCTTTCAGTCAATGACCCAAGGCCAGCTTCTAGTTTATACAGGACAGAAGTTGAGCATTTTGTAAGGGGTAAGATGGAGAAATTGAGGAGAGAATGGATGACTTAGTGTCACAGAGCAGAAGTGAGGACAGAGGTGACTTGCTGAGAACTGAAAATGGTGATGGCCATTGAACTCAACTCAGGGTCGTACAAGCCATTGAACCCGTACATTACTGGATTCAATTTCAGCAAATAACCAAGGGGAGATAAAATGAGGAAATAGAACGTCTTTTTGGCAGCAGACATTCTGATATTAATCTTGCTGACGTTAAATTGGAGGAAGTTCCTGCTTGTTGATGACTTGATTCAGCACAGTGACTGTTGATTTTGATGTATTTTTATTATTGTCACATGTATTGGTGTACAGTGAAAAGTATTGTTCTTGCACACTATACAATCAGTGCATACTGTTCATAGAGAAGGAAAGGAGAGGGTGCAGAATATAGTGTTACAGTCATGGCTAGGCAGTAGAGAAAGGTCAGCATAATGCAAAGTAGCTCCATTCAAAAGTCTGATGGCAGCAGGGAAGAAGCCGATCTTCAATTGATTGGTATGTGTCAATTGTCAAGTCAGGCTGTCTGTCATCAATATCCTGCAGTCTCCCTGTAACTGGGACTATTTTGGTGACAATACTCAAAAATCAGTCTCTTTTCTTTATTTTACGTTCAGTTTGACCTGAGGATTCCTATTTATTGTCCATGCATCAGCCTTGAAATCAGGGTCTAATCAGAATGATCTGGTTCTATTAACTAAATGTGGCAATAATGCTGAAATAATTGTCTTGAGCAGACATATCAGAAGAGGTTAATTTTTCTGGGCTAGAGAAAGGAAATATCAGTGAGATTCTCCTTAGGAAATGCATTCTAAAGACTTGAAATGTGGTTAGTTAATATTGGGTACAGCTGAGCTCTCAATTTTGACTAAAATCCCTTAGAGTATTCACTCTTAATCTTCTAGACTTACATGTGATGGTTTGCCATTGGGTTTGGGATGAGAAATTGGCAGATCCCAGAAAATTACACCCATATGTAATCATCCATCAAAGGTTGAATGGTGAGGAACAAGGAACGTGTAATGTTCCTCATCCCTCCCTAGTGAAGGTAATGTCGCACTCCTCAATGATTCCCGGGTCAAAATTAGCCAACTAAAAGAAATATTGTAAAATTTTGTATTTGTAGCTCTATACAAATTGCAATTATATATCACCTTTCATGACCTTAGGGTCTTTGAAAATGCTTTACAAACCACAAAACCCCTTGTAGTACAGTCACTGGTGTGTAATGTAGAAAATACAATGACCAATTTTCATTCAGCATGCTCCCACACACACAATCAGATAATCTGCTTTAGTGATTTTGGTTTAGAGATCAACATTGACCAGAACAGCAAGGGAATCTCTCCATCCCACTATCAAATCCTTAACATCTAACTGCAAGAGCAGTCAGGTCCTCTGTTTGACATCTCATTCAAAAGATACACCTTGGCAGTATAGCATTCCCTCAGTTTTGCATGTCAGCCGAGGAGTGTGACCATGTCTCTGTAGCGGGACTGGGACACAGAACCTTATGGTGCAGAAACAGCTCACAATTCAGCAAAGAACTGGTGTAGAACCCCCATACTGCCCTGCTGTTTGCTGCTCAGGGCCATAGCAAGCAGCTCCATTTATGTGTGCCTTTTCAGGGAGAGCCTAATATTCAGTGCTGAGAGGGAAACTGTTTTGTGGGAGTTCCAATGCTTATGAAGAGAAATAAATGGGGTTGAAGAATAATAAAAATGTATAAAGATTTTCTTGGAATCCCTACAGTGCAGAAAGAAGCCATTCAGCCCATTGAGTTTGCCCTGACGACAATCCCACCTAGGTCCCATCCCCATAACCCCATGTATTTACTCTTTTAATTCCCCCAACATCAAGGGGTAATTTAGCACGGCCAATCAACCTAACCTGCACATTTTTGAAGTGTGGGAGGAAATTGGAGCACCCTGCGAAAACCCAAGCAGGCACTGGGAGAATGTGCAAACTCCACATAGACAGTGACCCGAGGCCGGAATTGAACTTGGGTCCTTCGTGCCGTGAGACAGCAGTACTAACCACCGTGCCGCCCTTAATTAAGATTGGGAGCAGACTGAGAAAATGAACAGTTAAGACTTCTAACTAACATCAAAAACTAATGATGACCTTGAAAACTATTCATAACGCTGGTAACTGATCATGATCTTAAATATGAATGATAAGCTGAATACTAATAATAATCAAGTAGTCTCTCAACACCAGGTTAAAGCCCAACAGGTAGCACAAGCTTTTGGAGCGTTGCCCCTTCATCAGGTGAGTGAAGACTTCAGTTCACAAGCAGGACTTAAAGAGATACAAACTCAATTTACAAGATAATGATTGGGATGTGAGTCTTAACAGGTGATCAAATCTTTACAGATGCAGACAATGTGAGTGGAGAAAGGGTCAAGCACAGGTTAAAGAGATGTGAATTGTCTCCAGCCAGGACAGTTAGTGAGATTTTGCAAGCCCAGGCAAGTCGTGGGGGTTACAGATAGTGTGACATGAACCCAAGATCCTGGTTCGAACAAGATTTCTTCACCGCACAGAATCTTCAACCGATGCCATACACTGGATACATTGATGACATTTTCTTCCTTTGGATTCATGGCAAACAATCACTGAAACAATTATATGATGACATTAAAAAGCACTATCCCACCATCAGACTCACCATGGATTATTCTCTGGAATTGGTTGCATTCTTGGACACGTGCATCTCCATCAAGGATGGACACCTCAGCACTTCACTGTATCACAAACCCACAGATAACTTCTCGATGCTCCACTTCTCCAGCTTCCACCCTAACATGCTAAAGAAGCCATTCGCTATGGACAAGCCCACCGTATACACATGATCTGCTCAGATGAGGAGGATCGCTTCAACACCTATGATGCTGAAAGATGCCCTCTTTAGAACAGGACATGATGCTCAATTCATCCATTGACAATTCCGACATGCCACAGTGGAAAAACTACACAGAACTCATCAGAAGACAAACATGGAGACACAGCAGACAGAGTACTCTTCGCCATCCAGTACTTCCCCAGAGCACTGAAGCTACAATATCTTCTCCAGACCCTTCAACATGTCATCGATGACAACAAACATCTTGCCAAGGCTGTCCCCATGCCTCCACTACTTGACTTCAAACAACCGCGCAACTTCAAACTGCCCATTGTCCACAGCATACCATCCAGCCTTCAGGAGAACAGTGACCGCCATACCACACAACCCTGCCACAGCAACCTCTGCAAGATCTGCCAGATCATCAACACGGATGCCATCATCTCATGTGAGAACACCATCTGCCAGGTACACGGTACATACTCTTGTGACTTGACCAACATTGTCTATTTGATATGCTGTAGGAAAGGATATTGCAAAGCGCGGTACACTGGGGAGACCCATGCAGATGCTATGACAATGGATGAATGAACACCGCTTGACAATCACCAGGCAGGAGTGTTCCTTTTCCGTCGAGGAATTCCTCAGCAGGTCACGGGTATTCGTCCTCTGATCTTTGGGTAAGTGTTCTTCAAGATGGCCTTCATGACACACGACAGCACAGAGTCGCTGAGCAGAGACTGATAGCCGAGTTCTGCACACATGAGGACGGCCTCAATTGAGATCTTGGGTTTGTATCACACTATCTGTAACCCCCACAACTTGCCTGGGCTTGCAAAATCTCACTAACTGCCCTGGCTGGAGACAATACACATCTCTTTAACCTGTGCTTAACCTTCTCTCTACTCACATTGTCTGCATCTGTAAAGACTTGATTACCTGTTAAGATTTGCATTCCAACCATTGTCTTGTAAATTGAATTTGTGTCTATATAGCTGCTTGTGAACAGAACTCTTCACTCATCTGATGAAGGAACATTGATCCAAAAGCTCATCCTACCAAATAAATCTGTTGGACTTTAACCTGGTGTTGTGAGATTGCTTACTCCAGTCCAATGCTGGCAACACCACATAATGATAATCAGAAAAACCAATCGGTATGTTTTTGAATTGAGACTGCCCCATACTTACTGAAAATCAAAAGAGAATTTTCATGTGTCAGAGTGCCTGGGTTCAACTTTTACAGATGCACAATAGATAGCATTTCTTCTAATTGTATCACAGCTTTGTATGGCTCCTGCTCTGCTCAAGACCGCGAAAAGCTACAAAGGGTTGTGAACAATGCCCAGTCCCATTACGCAAACCAGCCTCTCGTCTATTGACTCTGTCTACACTTTCCACTGCCTTGGCAAAGCAGCCAGCATAATTAAGGGCTCCATGGATCCCGGGCATACTGTCTTCCACCTCCCACTGGTAAAGAGATACAAAAGTCTGAAGTCATGTACCAACCGATTCAAGAAGCCCTTCTTCTCTCCTACCACCTGATTTTTGAATGGACTTAACTTATATTAAGCTGAACTTTCTCTATACCCTAATTATAACTGTAGCACTGTTTATTGCACCCTCTCCTTTCCTTCTGCCCTATGTACTCAATGAATGGAATGTTTGGTCTGTGTAGTGTGCAAGAAACAATACTTTTCACTGTATACCAATGCATGTGTCAGTAATAAATCAAATCAAGTCAAATTCTGGTAGAAGAGACCCTTCAAGAATTATATTCCAGACTCATGAAATATAAACCTGTTCTTTGAGTGAGAAAGATTTCACATTGAGGCATGACTTAAAAAAATTGCCGCAAATTAAATGAAATTGGTGCTCTAGTCTTCCAGCTGTGCATTGTGTTTATAGCATGTGTAAATATTTAGACACTCAAATTGTTCTTACATTTGTTAAATGGCTGAAGTATGTTGAAACAGAGAGTCTCTGAAGGCCATTAAGTTGCTTTCTGATGTCATTGGGAAAGCTGTGAGACAATTTAGAGAGAAGACGGGAAAAAGACGGAGTTTCCAGCGTCACTGTTTCATTATGGGAGCTGTGATGCTCAAGAGGAGAAATAGATGACATGAAGAATAATGAAAATGAATTAAGATTTTCTGGTTAAGTGCCGATTGGGAAACAGAACAGGGGGTAAGCTGGGACTTCTAACTAACAGCAATAAATAAGGATGGACCTTGAAAACTATTGATAACTCTGGTAACTGACCATGATCTTAAATATAAATGATAAGATCAATACTTAATATTCACTCCCAAAATAATATCAATCCCAATGAATAATAATAAATCCAAAAGCTAATAACAATCCCCATAACCAGTAATAACCCAAATAACTAATGACAACCTCCAACAACCAGTGATAATCTCAATAACTAATAATAAATTATTAATCATAACCCTAATAACTAATAATAATCCCAATAACTAATAATCCCAATGACTAACAATAACTTCATTAATGAACAAAAACTCCAATAACTAACAATAACCTCAATAATGAAGGATAGTCTTTTTCACTAATGTCTACACATTGTAATCCATAACAGAAAGCAGAGAATAAGCTGCTATAGAGAAAGGGTATCCTGGGGAATTGGGAGAGGATTCTGTTCCCAGATTAACAGTGAATTTATTTACAAACGGTAATGTCCTAATGGTCTATTTTCAGCTTTGGTGACCCCACATCATTCGCTTATGGATTGAAACACTAGTGAATTTGTTTTGGAATTGTATTGCAGTACACTCCTTCCTATTACACAGTGAGCTAGACTTCTTTATTTTTTTGGAGATACTTGAAGGAATGGATAGCTTACCATAGCCTCGAACCCCTTCCCCTGACTGCTCTGTCTCTGCTTTCTGTACAAATCTAAGCTGAGCTTCCTGCTCTGTATTCTTTCCATTTCCATCTTCACATTTGTAACAGTGCTCACCTCAACCCATCTAGAAAATAGAAGCATATGTAAAAACATAAGGAACGGGAGCTGGAGCAGTCTATTTGCTCACCTGAGTCAGTTCTCTCATTCAACAAGAACATGGCTGACTTCCCACTTCAGTTCCACCCACCCCAACCAACCCCATATTCCTTTAACACTCCGAAAGCTGTCAATCTTTGTCTTGAATATATTCAGTGATGGAACATCCATAACTCACTGGGGTAGACAATTTAAAAGATCACCACTGATTAAATGAAGAAACTTCTTCTCACCTGAGTTTTAAATGACTAATGTTATATTCAGGTAGTAAAACTCTCACTCAATACTTTGTCTGCTCCCAAATAGACTTTTCTATATTCTCCCAGCAAGCTCCCCAGCCCAATTTTTCTTAAAGTTCTTTACATCCACAACTCCGCTGCTCAATAACATTTTGCATATCAAAGAATTACACAGCATGGGAAACAGGCCCTTTGGCCCCACAAGCCTCTGCCGCCCATTTTAACACTCAGTCAGTGCCTTAATCGAGTTTTCTTCTACCTACGACTTTTGTCTACATCTTGTGGATTCCACAATAAAGGGGGTGCAAATTTAGGAAATTATATGTGCTCCAGGTTAAGGGAAATCCAAATCAGGGACAATTTATTGACACCAATCAGCCTAAAAGCACATTCTTGGGGTGTGAGAGGAAACTGGAGCACCCAGAGAAAACCCATGCAAACACGGAGAGAATGTGTAAACTCCCACAGACACCAACCCAAGCCGGAGATCCGACCCAGGTCCCCGTAACTGCACAGGATACAGTGATAGTCACTGAGCTGTCGTGTTCCTGCTCCAACTATTTTTCCTCACTGATCCTACATTAGCTCCTTTCTTTTCCCTTGCTGAGTTCTCTGCCTGAAGGCACGTATGATCCACAGCACTGTGACTCCCATCAGATGTGGGACAAGGAGGCAGCTCCTGAATCCAGCCCAGCCGGAATGGGATTGAACCCTGTGCTGCTGCCACAAATCAAATCCACACCGGCTGCTCAGAATCAACTGCTCCCTCCCTCCAGTCACTGTGACAACACACACTTGTCCATGCATGTTGTAGTCTGGAGCTGTGGAGACAGCTGATCCAATTTCTGTCCATTACCTGGCTGAACAGGGATCTCCCCCACTACTGCTTGCTGTTGGCATGTGTTGAAAGGATTACGGGTGGCACAATAGCACAGTTGTTAGCACTGCTGCTTCACAGCTCCAGAGACTTGGGTTCGATTCCTGGCTTGGGTCACTGTCTGTGTGGAGTTTGCACATTCTCCCTGTGTCTGCGTGCGTTTCCTCTGAGTGCTCTGGTTTCCTCCCACAGTCCAAAGATGTGCGGGTTAGGTTGATTGGCCGTGCTAAAGTTGCCCCTTAGTGTCCTGAGACAAGTAGTTAGAGGGATTAGTGGATAAATGTGCAGGGATATGGGGGTAGGGGCCTGGGTGGGATTGTGTTCGGTGCAGACTCAATGGGCCAAAGGTCCTGTTTCTGCACTGTGGGCTTCTATGATTCTATGATTTACAAGTTAAAATTCAACCTGTGTGACCATTTAATGAATGCCCGTTCCTTGGCCTTCAAGCTCTGAACTGGAACTTTGTACCTGTGCTTCTGGCTCAGGACCAACAGGCCTACCCAGTGCATCTCAAGACCTCCTTCCTTGAGTCCCAATAGTTTGTATTTAAAATTTTCACCTTTAACAATTCAATAACTCCATGGCCATAACCATCCCTGTAACCCAGGTTGATAAGGTTAAGAAGGCGTACGGTGTGTTAGCTTTTATTGGTGGAGGGATTGAATTTCGGAGCCGTGAGGTCATGTTGCACAGAACTCTGGTGCAGCCGCACTTGGAGTATTGTGTACAGTTCTGGTCGCCGCATTATAAAAAGATGTGGAGGCATTGGAAAAGATGCAGAGGAGGTTTACCAGGATGTTGCCTGGTATGGTGGGTAGGTCTTATGAGGAAAGGCTGAGGGGCTTGAGGATATTTTCATTAGAGAGAAGAAGGTTAAGAGGTGACCTAATTGAGACATATAAGATGATCAGAGGGTTCGATAGGGTGGATAGTGAGAGCCTTTTTCCTCGGATGGTGATGGCTAACACAACATAGAACATTACAGCGCAGAACAGGCCCTTCGGCCTTCGATGTTGCGCCGACCAATTATGATAAAAGCAATGCCCCTCCAAACTAAACCATTCCCTTCTCTTCCATAAACTTATCAACTAACCTCTTAAACACCACCAAACTTGGCGCATCTACAACTGCCGCAGGCAGGGCATTCCACTCCCTAACCACCCTCTGGGTAAAGAAGGGGACATAGCTTTAAATTAAGGGGTGGTAGTTATAGGACGGATGTCAGAGGTGGGCTCTTTACTCAGAGGGTAGTAAGGGCGTGGAATGCCCTGCCTGCAGCAGTTGTAGACTCGCCAAGTTTAAGGGCGTTCAAATGGTCAGTGGATAGGCATATGGATAACATTGGAATAGTTTAGGTTAGAGGGTCATTAGATTGGTTCCACTGGTCGGCACAACATCGAGGGCCGAAGGGCCTGTATGCGCTGTAATGTTCTATGTTCTATGTAACCTTCTCCAACATTGCAAATCTCCCAAATTCTGTTCCTCAGAATCTGACCTCTTGTGTGTCCTCCTTTCCCTTCACACTTCTGCTGCGTAGTTCTTCCTTCAGCTTCCACTTTCTAGAATATTCCCTCCCCAAATATTCACACTATCATATGGTAACCCTGTTCATCTCCTCTTCATTGGTTCAGCATGCATTATTTGTTTACGTCTCTGCAATTTGTCTTTCGGTGCTGACCTACTTTAAAGGCCCTGTATAAATAAAACTTTTTGCACTGTTTGGATCTTGCCTGAAACTCTGACTTGGCTAAAAGATGGTAAAAGTGAAATTATTCTCTCTTTCTTTAGCTTGAATGTAGGTGCCCGCTGAAATGACCAGCGCAGAATTCCAGTGCTTCAAGGTGAACCCAATTTGCGATTAATGTTTGGTCTGTTTTATTTTGAGTTGTGTTTATGATATCGCTAAACCCTCCTGTCTCTTTAAAGGGTGCCCTGTTTATTAGGTGCATTCCCAGTCTTGTGACACCTCACTAAAGGGAAGTTAGAGAGAATATTAGAGAGCTCTTTGCTTCCCTGAGTTGACTGAAGGGCTGGTTAAGGGTTTGCCAGTCAGACATCAATGGCAGGGTGTTGTCTGTTTAGTCAGACTGGAGCATTGCTCAGGGGAGCAGCGCACTCTCTTCTGGGCCAACAAGTTATCATGCTCCAGGACTTGAGCACAAAATGAAGATAGCACCCCTACACAGTAATGGCAGAGTGCTGCACTTTTGGAAGAGTCATTTTTTTTGGATAAAATGTTAAACTGAGTCCCTATCTAATGTGGATGTGAAGAGACTAATAGTATGATTTCAAAGAAGAACATGAGAATTGTTTTTATCCTACAGGTGCTTTGGTCCACCTTGTTGTCTAACGAGGGGCGCACACACGATGGGTCGTGAGAGGGCTGCTCTTGGATTTTTTTCGAGAGTATCCTAGTGCTTCACATCGTTAGTGTATGCTTGACCTGGACCATTTGATGGGCAACACGACAGCTCAATGACTATCGCTGTGCTGTGCAGATACATGGATTTGGGTCTGTGTCTGTGGGAGTTTGCACATTCTCCCCGTGCTTGTGTGGGTTTTCTCCAGGTGCTCCGGTTTCCTCCCACATCCCAAAGATGTGCTCTTAGGCTAATTGGCAAAACAAATTCTCCCTAAATTGTCTCAAATTTGGTTTTTAACTGATAGATCTATAAACATGGACAGGGATCGCGGGTAGAGGTGGGAACATCGGGGTGGCGGTGCGGGCTCATTGGGCTGAAGGGCCTGTTTCCCGTGCTGTTTTGTTCTTTGTTCTAATTGTCCTGGTTATATCTTTGCCAACATTACCTGGCTGTTACCACTTTGCAGTTTGCATGCAGATTGTCTGCCTCATTTCATTGAAACGTAGAAAATAGAAGCAGGAGCTGGCCATTTGGCCCATTCCCCATCACGGCAGGATTTCAAAAGTATGTCATGAGCAGGAAATTACTTTGCGATGTCCTGTGGTTGTGAAAAATGCTACAGAAATGCAGCTCTTTATTTTGTTAGGGATCAGATATAAAAATAACATGGAGTGATTAATGATCAGACTGTAGGAGTACAAAAGCTATGCCAGGTTTTGGCACAATAGCAGTTGGTCTTGAACCCTTTGAGGTTGGACGTGTTCTGGTTACTACTTTCCTCATTTTAGCCCGTCTGAAATCATTGCTAATAGTCCTGACACAAAAATGGCAACGATTTGAAAGATTAGAAATGACTTTGTGCCCAATCCTTGATAATTGGCATCATTCTGTGGTATTCCTCACAGAGGGTAGTCAAAAATTCCAGAGTTAGGGTATACGAGAGAGAGAGAGCGCAAGAATGGTAAATACTAGCGGACCTATTGAGGTAGCAAAAGACGAGAGGTTAAATAGCAGAGAAAAAAGAAGCTGCTTCAGAATTCCCAGTGCAAACTTCATTTATTATAATTCATTATATAAACAACGTGGGAATTCTCACCATGGTAACTCAGCTAAAACAAATTCATAATACAAAAAATTATTTATATGTGTATATATGTGAGTTGTTTTTATCTTCGGGCTGTGCCAGGGATCCATGTTGTTGGTTCTATTTTAACCCTTTCCTGCAATTGCAGCTCCTTCCCCTCCTCTCAATCAGACACTAATCTTCAGCCCACTCAGATGGGTGATAAATTGAACTGATTTGGTTGTTCATAGATCATAGATTCATAGAACCACACAGTGGAGAAAGAGGCCCTTCAGCCCATCGAGTCTGCACTGAACACTATCCCACCGAGGCCCTACCCCGTATCCCTACATGTTACGCTCACTAATCCCTCTAATCTACGCATCCCTGGACACTAATTTCTTAGCATGGCCAATCAACCTAACCTGCGCATGTTTGGACTGTGGGAGGAAACTGGAGCACTCGGAGGAAACCCATGCAGACATGAGGAGAATGTGCAAATTCCACAGAGACACTGATCTGAACCAGGAATTGAACCAAGGGCGCCGGAGCTGTGAAGCAACAGTGCGAACCACTGTGCTGTTGTTGGCAGCATGTTCATCACTTCAGCTCCCATTTGCTCTCATACTTTCATTCTAGTGAATGGTTCATTGCTCCTTCTTCTCTCTCTCTCTCATTTTTTCTCTCTACTTTCTCACATCCTCTTACCTCTCTCCTGTTCACACAGAAAGAGCTCAGTATTTGGGCGTGAGTTCTGTTTCAAGTCTTGAACTTAATTACCAGTTGCTGTTGCTTTCAAAATATTTCCGCTTGAGTTATTTTGGAGGAGTTCCTTCTTGTCTCGTGTCAAAGTTGTTGAGTGAGAGGGTAAAACATTCCCACTAGGAAGGACAGATTTAACTGTCTCAGCTGCTGCTTTAGGGTGACTTGCGTTGAATGAATTATTATTAGTGCTGAACCAATAATCCTGAGTTGTGAGTTTAAATCTCACCATTTCAATTTGAGAAATTTGAATTTGGTTGAAAATATCTGGAAATTATATCAGTAAAAGTGCTGTGAGGCTGTCATTAAAAAAATCCAATTGAATCGCTAATATCCCCGACTTTGAATGTATAGAAACTGACAATTCAAGTCAATGGGTCCATGTTAGACATGAGCCTTCTCTCAAACCACCTTGTCTCACCTTCTCAGAAGATCCTTCTACTCCTTGCTGCCACCTGACGAAGGGACAGGCTATCCCAAAAGCTTACTGCTTTTGCTACAAATAAACCTGTTTGGACTTTAAAACTGGTGTTGTGGGATTTACCCCAGTCCAACACCGGCATCTCCACGTCAACACTAATGGTGTCCAAGCAGGCAGTGCCAGCGTGCCAAGTGAGCTCAGAAAGGCTTTGCCCAATGAGCACTGCCTGTCCATACATCATATTCCCAAGGGCTTCAATGGCCACTAATTCTCCCACCATGGCCATGGCACCTGGTCTTCACTCCTGCAGAGAAGTAGTGATTTTGCGCCAGTGTGACATAATGCCACTGAGTGTGAAAGGATGATGGAAGTAGCTGTGTGCCGAACCAGGTAGCTCTTTTACCCGTTGTGCCTGGCTGGGTACAAATCAGATTTTTGGCCTCGTGCGTAATCTTCCCTGCCCACCATGCTGACTGACTGGGTCAGCGAGCCAGTAAAATAGTGCCCCACATCCTCACGTTAATAGTAAATTGTTGGGGTTCTAGTCTAACTTCATAATCTCCCTTGGGGTTTCTGATCCATTCAGAGGGTAGAGCTCAAAGCTGCTCTGCTTTTATCCTGCAGAGACAGAGTAGCTTCACACCCAGAAGTTTCAGAATTACAATAATACTGAATAAAGAAAAGTTATTTCGTGATTACAGGCACGTACATGCCTGGGCTTTCTTCCATTGTGTCAATGAGCAAGAAAGCTAAAGAGATTTATCAAACTATGATGAATAAAGTTCCATCATAGTCTGTTGGTGAAAAAAATGACTCACTAATCCCCCTAACCTACGCATCCCTGGACACTAAGGGCAATTTTTAGCATGGCCAATCAACCTAACCTGCACATCTTTAGACTGCGGGAGGAAACCCACACAGGCATGAGGAGAATGTGCAAACTCCATACAGATGGTGTATAGCCGGGAATTGAACCCAAGACCCTAGAGCTGTGAAGCAACAGTACGAACCACTGTGCTGTTGGCAGCATGTTCAATCACTTCAGCTCCCATTTGTTCTCGTACTTTCATTCTAGTGAATGGTTCTTTACTCTCTTTTGTCTCTCTCTCTCACTGTTGGTGAAAAAAATGACAGTATCCTTTCAGAAAGGAATTCGGTGATCGTCTGATTACAATGGGATTCATGGTGATTTGGGTAATAAATGTGTTAATGTCATGCTGGTTTTTTATTCAGGTTCAGAAGAAACAGATGGGGGTAAATATTGCTAAACTACGTTGAGCAAACACATAATATAACATAAGGGACTGCTGGTCTCTGTGAAGGTTGATGGGTAGAGGTAGATAATGCTGTTTTCTGTAAAAAAAAAGATTTACAGAAAAGGGTTTGTACCTTGCCGCCTTTCTTGCATTCTAGTTAAGAATTGACCTGAAATATGAACTTTGTATTCTCTCTAATAACGCTCTAATAACTTTGTATTCTCTCAAAATAAGGAGGTGGGGAGTGCGGTTTAGAATGGAGTTGAGGAGGAACTTCTTCACTCAAAGGATGGTGAATCTCTGGAATTCTGTGGCCATTGAAGTGGTGGAGGCTTCCTCGCTGAATATATTTAAGTCACGGGTAGATAGGTTTCTGATCGATAAGGAAATTAAGGGTTATGGGGAGAAAGCGGGAAAGTGGAACTGATCCACTTCAGATCAGCCATGATCTTATTGAATGGCGGGACAGGCTCGAGGGGCTGGATGGCCGACTCCTGTTCCTATTTCTTATGTTCTCATGATACTTCTTCACCCGCTGAATATTTCCATAATTTCCTTCTTTGATTTCAAATTTCCAACATCCTCTGTATTTCATTTCTGCATGACAGTAAGGTTAGAATCAGGCTGGAATTATGGTGAGCAAGGAGGCAATTCAATCAGGATGTGAAAATTATTAGAATATTGTACAGAGTAAAGCTCCCTCTACACTGTTCCCCATCAAACACTCCCAGGGCAGGTACAGCACAGGGTTAGATACAGAGTAAAGCTCCCTCTACACTGTCCCCATCAAACACTCCCAGGACAGATACAGCACAGGGTTAGATACAGAGTAAAGCTCCCTCTACACTGTCCCCATCAAACACTCCCAGGACAGGTACAGCACGGGGTTAGATACAGAGTAAAGCTCCCTCTACACTGTCCCCCATCAAACACTCCCAGAAAAGGTACAGCACGGGGTTAGATACAGAGTAAAGCTCCCTCTACACTGTCCCCCATCAAACACTCCCAGGACAGGTACAGCACGGGGTTAGATACAGAGTAAAGCTCCCTCTACACTGTCCCCCATCAAACACTCCCAGGACAGGTACAGCACGGGGTTAGATACAGAGTAAAGCTCCCTCTACACTGTCCCCATCAAACACTCCCAGGACAGGTACAGCACGGGGTTAGATACAGAGTAAAGCTCCCTCTACACTGTCCCCACATCAAACACTCCCAGGACAGGTACAGCACAGGGTTAGATACAGAGTAAAGCTCCCTCTACACTGTCCCCATCAACACTCCCAGGACAGGTACAGCACGGGGTTAGATACAGAGTAAAGCTCCCTCTACACTGTCCCCATCAAACACTCCCAGAACAGGTACAGCACAGGGTTAGATACAGAGTAAAGTTCCTTCTAACTGTCCCCATCAAACACTCCCAGAACAGGTATAGCACGGAGTTAGATACGGAGTCAATCTCCTTCTACGTTGTCTCTATCTAAGTACAGGGGGTTATTTTCCCATCCTGCCCGCCATGGGAATTGTAGTATTAAGGGAGATCTGTTGACCTCAGGTGGGATTTTCCAGTTTTAGGGTGAGCGTGGTCAGTAAATCCCGCCCACAAAGTAAAGCATTTGCATCATTCCAGCAAACTTATACCATTTCTTGTCTGCAGTATTTCTGGCTATTTGACATTGCTGCAAGGAAGCATTTTATTGATGATATTTTAAGTGAGAGAATTTTATCTTTTAAAATAACGTTAACCCTTTGCACCATCGGGGGCAACCATTCTCCTTGCTACTGATGTGAAATGAATGTGAGTTTGAACCCGGCATGCACTGGGTAATAAATAATCCCCACACATTGCTGATCTCAAACACTGGCTACTGGGAGAGGGATATTGGGAATCATTAACAAACGATTCTGGGAAAGGCAGCAGAAACGGAGGGTTTGGATTGTGAGAGGGAACACATAGCTCACACTGGATCAATGTGTGGCTTTCACAGCTCCCAACTGAGACCAAGCAGAGAGGACTAACGAGCTTCAAACCAGACCCAAGAATAGAGGTTCCAACACAGAGATAAATCATGTGGAACTTCTTCAGCAAAAATTGCTGAGCACAGAATCACAGAATAATTGTAGCACAAGAAGCAGACCAATCAGCCCATCTGCCAAAAAAAGCAATTCACCGAGTTCCATGTCTAATCCCCCCAGTCCTGCACTTTCAGATAATAATGCAATTCCTTGTTGAAAGCCTCTGTTGAACCTGTCTCCACCACAACCTCAGGCAGTGCATCCCACATCTTAACCACTGGCTGATGAAATAGGGTTTTCCCAATGTCATCACTGCTTCTCTTGCCCTTTACCTGAAATCTGTTCCGTCTAATTCTTGATCATCTCACCAATAGGGACAGTTTCTCCAAACCTACACTAACCTGGTGCCACCTTTCTCACTCTGATTTTGAACATCTCTATTAATCTTCCTATCAAACTTCCCTATCCAAGGAAGAAAATCCCAATTTCTCTAATCTATCACCAGAACAATTTTTCTGAATCTCAAAGACTAGACATCCTTCCTGAACCCATGTCCGGTACCAATTTAATTTAACACCATTGATCTGGTAATCTATGCCCCTATTAATAAACTCCAGATTAATGTATTCTTGAGAAACCATTCTCTCTCAACCTGTCCTGCCACTTTCAGTGATTTATGCGTATGTGCACGCAGATCCCTCTGCTCCTGAACCCATTTTCACACCAAAACGAAGCACTTCTCACTTCCCTGCATCAAGTTTCATCTGCCATTTATCCACCCATTTAGCGACTAGCCTGTTAATGCCTTTGTGAAATGTTACACCATTGACCTCACATCCAAATTTCACATCATTCAAAAATGTTGATATTACACTCTGTGCACCAACATCTGGAAAATCTGAGACTTACAAGATAATGAAGAGGATGGATAGGGTAGAAGTAGAGAGATTCTTCGTGCTTAGAAAGGAAAACAGAACTAAAGGGCACAGCCTCAAAGTAAGAGGAGGGGCAGTTTAGGTCGGAGTTGAGAAGGAACTTCTTCACTCAAAGGGTGGTGAGTCTCTGGAATTCTCTGCCCATTGAAGTGGTGGAGGCTACCTCACTAATATATTTAAGTCACAGGTAGATAGGTTTCTGATAGACAAGGGAATTAAGGGTTATGAGGAGAAAGCGGAAAAGTGGAACTGATCCACTTCAGATCAGCCATGATCTTATTGAATGGTGGGGCAGGCTCTTATGTTCTTATGTTATGTTCTTAAAATATATATCGGGAAGAGCAGGGATTCCAACAGTGGCCCCTGGGGAACATGACTACAAAACTTCCTTTTGTTCAACAACATCCAAACCACTACTCTCTCTTTTCTGTCAGTCAGCTCCGTGTTCATGCCCCTAATTGTAATTACACAGAGTATAATAGAAGAGATAAACTTGTCAAAGGGTATGGTGATAATTATGATGGGGGTTTACTGTACGTGTCGATGAGAAAAATCACACCGACAAATTTGGCATAGATATGGAGTTCATAGAATGTCTTCAAGATAGTTTATTAGGGCAGTGTGTGCTGGAGCCAACCAGAGGGCAGGCTATACTGGACTTGGTACTATGCAATGAGATGGGATTAATTGATTAGCCTATAATGAAGATAGGGAGCAACAATCATTGTAGGATTCAATTTTACATTCATTCTGAGAGAGGGAAGAATGTGTCTAAGACTAGTGTTTTGAACTTAAGTAAAGTGAATTTACAATGGTAAATGTGTGGAGTTATAGGGATAGGACAGAGGGTGGGCATAGGTAAGATATTATTTAGAAGAGTTGGTGCAGACTCAATGGGCCAAATGGCCTTCTTCCACAATGTAGGGATTCTATGGTTCTATGAGGGCATGAAAGCAGGGAAAGCTAATGTGAACTGGCAAATGTGTTGAAGGGGTTATAATTAATGTTCAGCAGCAGACATTTAAAGGGATATTTTAAAATATACAGAATAGACACATCCAATGAGAAAAAAAAATTCAAGGGGAAGGTCCATCATCCATGTTTATCTACAAAGTTAAAGATAATATTAAAGAAATAGCATTTATTTTGTATAAAGACTAGTGGCAGGCCAGAAGATTGGAAAGAATATAAAGAATATTAAAGAATGAAAAAAGGTTGGTAAGGAGTGAAAAGCTAGTGTGTGAGAGAAAGCTAGCTCATATTATAAAGATGGAGAGTAAGAGTCTCTATTGATAGTTAACTAAGAAAATAGTTAACAAAGTGAGAATTGGTCCTTTAGAAAGTGTATCTGGGGAATTGATAATGGAAAGCAGGACAATGGCAGATGAATTAAACTGGTATTTTGCATCTGTCTTCACCATAGAGCACACAAGTAACATTCCAACTATAGCAGGAAATGGAAGAGAGAAAGGATTGCAGGAAAATTACCATCACCAGGGAAATGGTACTGAGTATGTTTTTTGGTCTGTAGGCTGATAAGATCTGGGTGTGGATAGATTTCACCCTAAGATCTTGAAAAAAATTGTTAATGAGATAATTGCTGCATTGGTTTTAATTTTCCAAAATTGCTTGGATTCAGGTTCATTTCAATTAGATTGGAAGAAAGCAAGAAGGGAGTGAGACAGAAAGTCAGAAACTACAAGCTTACAAGTCTAACTTCTGTCATTGGGGAAATATTAGAAGCTGATAAAGACATTGATTTGTGAAAAGGAAATCGTGTTCAACCAACTTATTGGAGTTCTTTGAAGGAATTACATGGATAAAGGGAAACTCGTGGATGTACTATACTTAGATCTCCAGAAAGCATTTGATCATCAAATATTATTGTGTAAAATTAAGACTTGTGGTATAGGGGGTAACACATTGGAATGATTTAAAGATTGACCATCTAACAGGAAACAGAGCGTTGGTATAAATGGGTCTTTTTCCTCATAGCAGGATGTGATGAGTGGTACATCACAGGGATCATAGATCATAGAATCCTACAATGCAGAAAGAGGCCCTTTGGCCCATCGAATCTGCACCGAACACAATTCCACCCAGGCCCCACCCTTATATCACTACATATTATACTCACTAATCCCTCTATTAAAATCAAAATACTGGATGCACGAGGGGACACAGCTTTAAATTAAGGGGTGATAGTTATAGGACGGATATCAGAGGTAGGTTCTTTACCCAGAGGGTGGTTAGGGAGTGGAATGCCCTGCCTGCAGCAGTTGTAGATGAGCCAAGTTTGGTGGCATTTAAGAGGTTAGTTGATAAGTATATGGAAGAGAAGGGAATGGTTTAGTTTGGAGGGTCATTGCTCTTTTCATAATTGGTCGGCGCAACATCGAAGGCCAAAGGGCCTGTTCTGCGCTGTAATGTTCTATGTTCTATGTTCTAACCTACGCATCCTGGACATTAAGGGGTAATTTCTTAGCATGGCCAATCAACCTCACCCACACATCTTTGGACTGTGGGAGGAAACCAGGGCACCTGAAGGAAACCTATGCAGACACGAGGAGAATGTGCAAACTCCACACAGACAGTGACCCGAGCCCGGAATTGAACCCAGGACCCTGGAGCTGTGAAGCAGCAGTGCTAACCACTGTGTTACCGTGCTGCCCTAAGTGCTGGGGTCTCACATTGTTCCGATTTATATAAATATTTTGGACAAAGACATCATTGCTAAATTTGCTGACGACACAAAGATTGATAGGGAAGTAAACTGTGAAGAGGACATAAGGAGCTGTGCAACTCTACGACTCATCTTTGTCCTAAATAGTCTACCCTGTATCTTCAGACTGTAATCCCTGGTCCTGGACACCCTCAGCATTGGGAACATCCTTCCTTTCTAGTGCTGTTAGAATTTTATATGTTGTATGATAGGTTGTATGTTTATATGTTGCTGTTCTGAACTTCAGGGAATACAATCCTAACTGACTCAATCCCTCCTCATACCATTGCCGTTCCAGTCTGAGACTCATGTAGCTACCGCAACAAGGGTCCAAGGTTCGACTAGGGGTCGAGTGTGAGGTGAGACTGGAGGAGATTTGAGACGTGGTGAAATTAGCAGTTTTCTTCATTCACCAGATTTAAAAGTGACTGGAAATTCTTCTACGCTAACACCAATTAATTAACTCCCTCAAATTCTTCTGAATGAAACAGATATATTTTAAATATTCTTCGCATGGCAAAACAATTCCATTCCTTCATTCCCCAGATCCCTTGTAAACGTGTCTGTGAATAGCAGTTTCTTTACCAATCGTGATGAAAAGTGTCACAACCCTTCTGTTAAATTCACCCATCTTTCTCAAACTGCCCTCAGTCAACTGGGTGGTACAGTGGCACAATGGTTAGCACTGCTGCCTCACAGCGCCAGGGATCTGGGCTTGATTCCCGGCTTGACTAATTGTCTGCTTGGAGTTTGCACGTTCTCCCTTTAGCTGCGTGTATTTCCTCTGGGTGCTCTGGTTTCCTCTGCCAGTCTGAAAGACGTGCTGGTTAAGTGCATTGGCCGTTTTAAATCCTCCCTCAGTGTATCTGAACAGGCACCGAGTGTGGCAATTAGGGCATTTTCACAGTAATTTCATTGCAGTGTTAACGTAAGGCTACTTGTGACTAATAAATGAAAACTTAAGAAGCAACTGGTGCAGTGGATGGGAATTAGACTCCAGTTACTGAAATGTCCACTCATTATTGACTGTCACACCCTCCCTCATTGTCACATAGCGGAAAGGAAGAGGAGGAAAAGGATAGAAAAGACAAACAAAACGAAGGGAGCGCAGCATAAGTGACCCGAGGTTCTATATTGATAGCTGGGAGATTGGGGTGAAGGGGTTAAAGGGAGTTGTGAGCTGATCCCTCTGTGCAGCTGCCTCACATAAACAGATCAGCAGAGTAACAAGAGGTGGTGGGGCTGCTCTGCTGCTTGCCCTTTGTTTCGCTAGCGTCTCATCTCCAAAGAAGGCGAAGACTGTGAAGAGGAGCAAGATGCTTAGAGATGGATGTTAAACACTCTGTCACTCTAAAGGAAATACAGGCTGTTAGCAAACATTACTGAATAGCATTCTAAACACATGTATTGTTACAAACTACCGCATTGGCTGGTATGTCCTGGGCATTCCTGCATTATACTAACAGTAATTCTGTTTTTTCACATGGAGATTCGTTCACTGCCCTACAAAAGTTATCATTTATTTGGAACACACGTATTCAATTCATTCCTTCATTATTTCTTTGAAGTTTCAATACTAAGAAGCAGTTTTAAACTGTAGATGTTTGAGCACACCTTTTGACTGAGGTTGAATGTCTGTCCGATCAGGAAAGGAGGTTTCAGGAGAGAGATGTTTGTAGTGTCCATTGGGTTGTGGCTCAGTGGTTCACGTTCAAACTTTGGAAACAGCAGGTTGCAGGTTCTCGTCCCATTCCACTGACCTGAGTGAAGAAGATAGGCTGATTCATGCTGTGTAATATCTCGAGAGCATTGCATCATAAAATCTTAGAATGGTTATAGCACCAAAGGAGACCATTCAGCCCCTCCTGTTGTATTGACAATTTATCCAGTAAGAAGTCTCTCAACACCAAAGTTAAAGTCCAAGGTTGGACTGTACTTGGAGCATTGTGTGCAGTTCTGGTCGCCTCACTACAGGAAGGATGTGGAAGCTATTGAAAAGGTGCAGAGGAGATTTACAAGGATGTTGCCTGGATTGGGAGGCAGGCCTTATGAAGATAGATTGAGGGAGCTGGGACTCTTCTCACTGGAGAGACAAAGGATGAGAGATGACCTGATAGAAGTTTATAAAATGTTGAGTGGGATAGGTAGGATGGATTCTCGGAGGCTATTGCTCAGGGCTGAAATGGTCGCTACGAGAGAACACAGATTTAAGGTGCTGGGGGGCAAATACAGAGGAGATGTTAGGGGTAAGTTTTTCATTCAGAGGGTGGTGAGTGAATGGAATTGGCTGCCGTCGGTGGTGGTAGAGGCAAACTCGCTGGGGTCTTTTAAGAGACTTCTGGATGAATACATGGGATTAAATGGGATTAGGAGTTACAGATAGTTCTATGGCCTGGTAGGTACTGATATGATCGGCGCAACTTGTAGGCCGAAGGACCTGTTTGTGCTGTAGTGTTCTATGTTCTATGTTGTATGCTGGTGTTGTGAGATTTCTTACTGTTTTTACCCCAGTCCAACGGCAGCATCTCCACATCAATTTACCCACTGTCAGTTCTCTACCTTTTCCCTGTAGCCGAGCACACTTTTCATTTTCAGATAATGATCCAATTCCCTTTTGAAAGTCAGGATTAACTCTGCCTCCAGCAGACTCTCAGGCAGTGTATTTCACACTCTAATTGCCTGTCGTGTAAAAAAGAGTTTTTCTTGTATCACTATTTTTTTTTTCAACTACCTTAAACCTGGGACAGCACAATGGTTAGCATAGCTGCTGCATAGCACCAGGGACGTGGATTCTGTTCTGGCATCAGTTGATTCTTTATGTGGAGGTTGTATGTTCTCCCCATGTCTGTGTGGATTTCCTCCACATGCTCCAGTTTCCTGCTACATTCCAAAGATGTGCAGGTTAGATGGATTGGTTGTGCTAAATTGCCTGTTGATAGGGTAAATACATCATGGTGATAGGGACTGGGTGGGATTATTGTCAGTGCAGGCTCGATGGGCCAAACAGCCTCCCCCCACACTGTTGGAATTCTATGATGATTCTGTTCAGGTTCTTGATCCTCCCCCAGCAGGAACTGTTTCTCCCCATTGCTCTATCCAGATCTCTCAGCATTTTGAATACCTCTTTCAAATCTTCTTTTAAACTTCTTTTCTCCCAGGAGAACATTTCCAGCTTCTCTAACCTATCCAAGTTACTGATGTTTTTCATCCCTGGAGCTCTCAGGAATCTTTTCTGGACCTTCTCTAATGTCTTCACATCCTTACAAAGTGTCTTGCCCAGAACCAGACGCAATACTCTGGGTGAGGCCCTTTCCACTTTATCAGGTTTATGTAAAAGATCCTAAGAAAATGTGGGAAGAAAAGTATGGGAGCTATTTCTCATCTTTTCATCAATATTTACCTTGCATCATTAAAATATTCTACTGATCATTGTCACATGGCTGTTTGTGGCATTGTCTATCAGAGTGGATGAGCTGATCAGAGCCTCCATAAGATTGTAAATTCAATCAAAAAGTCCTTGAAAGAAAAAAGGTCATTGAGATACATCAACCACCATGTTTAACTGAATTCAACTGAGGTCATAAAGCTCAGATCAGTTAACCACATGCCTGTTGATAGATCTAAAGCCACTGCTTAAAAATTCAAATTTCTCTTTATACCTTATCTTATTCTTGGTAAATAGTGAATCTCTCTTTCCCATGAGCTATGGAATTGTCAACGTTAGGAAGATTTCTTTTGATTTATATTTACATGGGGATGGTTCAGGAGCTGTATCTTTTCTCATCCCTTTCTATAATATGTGACCAAATCTTTTGAAGGGAAGAGGTAAGAACATAGAACATAGAACAATACAGCACAAACAGGCTCTTCGGCCCACGAGTTGCGCCGATCACATCTACCAATCCACAGACCTATCTATAACCCCCTATCCTATTCTTTTCCATATACTCATCCAGAAGTCTCTTAAAAGACCCCAGAGAGTTTGCCTCAACAACCTTCGATGGCAGTCGGTTCCATTCACTCACCACCCTCTGAGTGAAAAACCTACCCCTGACATCTCCTTTGTATTTGCTTGCCTGCACCTTAAACCTGTGTCCTCTCGTAGTGACCATTTCAGCTCGAGGAAATAGTCTCTGAGAGTCCACCCTATCTATTCCTCTCAACATTTTATAAACCTCTATCAGGTCGCCTCTCAACCTACATCGCTCCAGTGAGAAGAGTCCCAGCTCCCTCAACCTATCTTCATAAGGCCTGCCTCCCAATCCAGGCAGCATCCTTGTAAATCTCCCCTGAACTCTCTCAATAGCCTCTACATCCTTCCTATAGAGAGGCGATCAGAGCTGCGCACATTAAGATAAGGTAGAGGCAGGGAAATTGTTTCCACTGGCAGGTGAAACTAGAACTAGGGGGCATGGCCTCAAAATAAGGGGGAAGCAGATTTAGGACTGAGTTGAGGAGGAACTTCTTCACACAAAGGCCTGTCTAGAGAAGCAGTTGAGGCTCCCTCATTGAATGTTTTTAAGCAAGGATAGATAAATTTTTGAACAGTAAAGGAATTAAGCATTATGGTGAGCAGTGGGTAAATGAAGCTAAGTCCACGAAAAAATCATATTGAATGGTAGAGCAGCCTTGAGGGGCCAGATGGTCGACTCCTGCTTCTAGTTTTTTGTTCTTACATTCATAAATTGCAAAAGCAGGAAAGTCACGTTGGAGTTGTATAGGACTTTGCTGAGGCCACAGCGAGATTACTGTGTGCAGTTATGGTCAGCATAAATAGGAAGGATGTGATTGCGTTGGGAAAGGTGCAGAGGAAATTCCCCAGGATGGAACAATGAAGTTAAGAAGAGAGGTTGCATCGCTTGGGTTGTTTTCATTGGAGCAGAGAAGATTGAGGGGTGACCTGATCGACATGTATAAGACGTTGAGCAGCATGGACATGGTGGATAGGTAGTAGCTATTGCCCTTGGTTGAAGAGTCAGTCACGAGGGTGCATAGTTTCAAGGTGAGGGGCAGGAAATTTATGGGGAATGTGAGGAAAAACATTTTTACCCAGCGGGCGGTGACGGTCTGGAATGTACTCCCTGGGAGGGTGAGAGAGGCCAGTTGCCTCACATCCTGTGAAAAGAACCTGGCTGAGAACTCAGCACGTCATAATCTTCAAGACTATGGGCTAAGTGCTTTAAATGGGATTAGATGGAAGGTGAGGTGGTTGTTGTGTATCAGTGCAGACTCTATGGGCCAAAGGGCCTCTTCTGCACTGTCTGATCCTACAATCGTACAGCATCATTACTGAACCACAGTAAGAACTGACACATTCTTCTTCTGCTTTCCTTTCGTATCAAAATACTGTTTGAGTTTACTCACATGACGCACTCTATAAGTTCTCCTTCTGTCTGACATTCTTATCAAATAATTCACCTCACTCAATTTCCTTTCGATAGAATAAGATCCGCTTAACCTTGCTTTTAATGGTTCATCTACCACTGCTACTCATATCCCTGCTAGCAAAACTACATAAGTTTTTATTTCTTATCTGCCTTTTGTTTTCATCACATGCTGTGAAACTTTTAAGTGGTGTTTTGCCAACTCACCAGCTCTAGTAATCTTTTCCTAAAGTTTGACACATAGTCCAACAAAGTAATCTCAGAACACTGACTCACCAATGTCCCCTTGATAAATAGTTCTCTTATTCCATGATTAAGAAACCAACTCAGATGGACTGAATTTATTTGATTCTTTGGGTGCATCCCTAATTGCAAAAAAATTAAATGGAATTTATTTATCCCAATCTTCTGAATAATCCTGACTACGGACCCTCAACATGATCTTTAAAGTTTGATGCCACCATTCCAATGCTTCCTGCAATTTCGGATGGTATGCAGTTGATTTAAATTGCTTTACTCCTGAGCTATCCATAACTTCCCTGAATAACTTCAATGGGTGGCATGGTAGCTCTGCTGCTTCACAGCTCCAGAGTCCTGAGTTCAATTCCTGGCTCGGGTCACTGTCTGTGTGGAGTTTGCACATTCTCCTCATGTCTGTGTGGGTTTCCTCCGGGTACTCCGGTTTCCTCCCACAGTCCAAAGATGTGGTTAAGTTGATTGGCCATGCTAAGAAATTGCCCCTTAGTG
Organism: Sphyrna mokarran; assembly: GCA_024679065.1. Lineage (NCBI taxonomy): Eukaryota > Metazoa > Chordata > Chondrichthyes > Carcharhiniformes > Carcharhinidae > Sphyrna > Sphyrna mokarran. The sequence goes on from JAGIQG010000024.1 coordinate 44,935,229, forward strand.
TCCAGGGATGTGTAGGTTAGAGGGATTAGTGGGTATAATATCTGGGGGTAGGTCCTGGGTAGGATTGTGTTTGGTGCAGACTCGATGGGCTGAAGGACCTCTTTCTGCACTGTAGGGTTTTATGATACTCTATGAAAATTTGATCCTTGATTTGAGTGTATTTCTGTGGGTGGCTGGTACCTGTTAGCTGTAATATTACATAATGGAATGACCTCTGGAAATCTGATAGACACATTGATTATGGTCAACAAATGTTGATTACCATTTTTCATGTTAGACAGTGGACTCACAAAATCAATTAGGACACCCATAAAACGTTCCACAAATGTTGTAATGGGTATTAAGTGTTCTGGTTTGTTAACTGTTTTAGGTTTTCCTGTTACTTGACATATTTTACATGTCTAACAAAATTCAACTACACTTTTATGTAGTCCAGGCCAATAAAAATATTCTTGTATTTTTTTTTTGAGTTTTCCTTCCTTCTAAATGATAGATATCTCTATAGGTATCTCATGCACTACCCAGCAGCAGTTCCTTTCTATAACTCACCAATAATGCAAAATTCTGCCCACTCTCATCCACTTGAGTATGTAAAAGTCTCTACTTCCTTGTTAAGACATCATTTTTACATATTGACTCTCTGGTATACACTCAAATTCTTCTTCTGTACATACTTTCTGATACACCTGCTTTACCTCTACGTCTTTGTATTATAATTGTGCTAACTCAACCTCTTTACGTTTTAATTTTTATCCCTGTCTTCCTGTGACTTTAGAACATAGAACATAGAACAATACAGCACAGAACAGGCCCTTCGGCCTTCGATGTTGTGCCGACCAAAAATAAAAAGCAATGCCCCTCCTAACTAAACCATTCCCTTCTCATCCATATACTTATCAACTAACCTCTTAAACGCCACCAAACTTGGCGCATCTACAACAGCTGCAGGCAGGGCATTCCACTCCCTAATCACTCTTTGAGTAAAGAACCTACCTCTGATATCCGTCCTATAAATCATACCCCTTAATTTAAAGCTGTGTCCCCTCGTGCTAGCTTTCTCCATCCTAGGAAAAAGACTATCACTGTCCACCCTATCTAAACCTCTAATCATCTTATATGCTTCAATAAGATCCCCTCTTAGCCGCCTCCTTTCTAAAGAAAACAACCTCAAATCCTTCAACTTCTCTTCATAGGACCTGCCCTCCATACCAGGCAACATCCTGGTAAACCTCCTCTGTACCCTCTCCAATGCCTCCACATCTTTCTTATAATGCGGGGACCAGAACTGCAACCAATACTCCAAGTGCGGCCGCACTAGAGTTTTGTACAGTTGCAACATGACGTTGCGGCTCCGAAATTCAATCCCCATACCAATAAAAGCTAAGACTCCATATGCCTTCTTAACAACCTTATCGACTTGACTGCCTACTTTCAGGGATCTATGCACAAATACACCAAGATCCCTCTGTTCATCAACACTATTAAGAATCCTACCATTAGCCCTATACTCTACACATTTATTATTCCTGCCCAAGTGCATTACCTCACACTTTTCCACATTAAACTCCATTTGCCACCTCTCGGCCCAGCTCTGCAACTTGTCCAAGTCACTCTGTAAACTAAAAACACCCCTCTTCACTATCTACCACTCCACCAACTTTAGTATCATCTGCAAATTTACTGATCCATCCCTCAATACCCTCATCCAGATCATTTATAAAAATTACAAACAGCAGGGGCCCAAAACAGACCCCTGAGGCACACCACTCGTCACCGAACTCCACGATGAATATCTCCCATCAACCACCACCCTCGGTCTTCTATCTGCCAGCCAATTTCTAATCCAATTAGCTAAATCACCCTCTATTCCACACATCTGCATTTTCTGTAGAAGTCTTCCATGGGCCAACTTATCAAAAGCCTTACTAAAGTCCATATATACTACATCAACCGCCTTACCCCCATCCACCTCTCTGGTCACTTTCTCAAAAAACTCAATGAGGTTATTAAGGCATGACCTACCCTTCACAAAACCATGCTGACTATCCCCAATCAATTCATTTCTCTCTAAATAACTATAAATCCTATCCCTAATAATTCTCTCCCATACCTTGCCCACCACAGAAGTAAGACTCACTGGCCTATAATTCCCAGGAAGGTCTCTCTTCCCCTTCTTAAACAATGGGACCACATTAGCCATCCTCCAGTCCTCCGGAACCACACCCGTAACCAACGAGGACCTGAAGATCAGAGCCAGAGGCTCTGCAATCTCCTCTCTTGCCTCCCAGAGAATCCTAGGGTAAATCCCGTCCGGACCAGGGGACTTATCTAACTTCAAACCCTCAAGAATATCTAGCACATCCTCCTTATCTGCTTCAATACTTTCCAGTTTGCAACCCTATATCCCAATGTTCTCCACAACTACATTTACATCTCCCTGCGTGAATACCGAAGAGAAATATTTATTCAGTGCCTCTCCAATCTCTTCAGGCTCCACGCACAACTTCCCACTGCTGTCTATGACTGGCCCTACTCTTGCCCTAACCAATCTTCTATTCTTAACATATCGAAAGAAAGCTTTAGGATTCTTCTTAATCCTATCAGCCAACATCTTCTCGTGTCCCCTCTTAGCTCTCCTCAATTCACTTTTTACCTCCTTCCTAGCTAATCTATAGCTATCCATTGCACTACCTGAGCCTTCAAGCCGCATCCTGACATAAGCCTCCTTTTTCTTCTTAACCAGCAAATCAACTCTTTTCGTACACCAAGGCTCTCTTACTCGTCCATTTCCTCCCTGCCTGACAGGGACATACTTATCAAGGACTCTCAGCAGCTGCTCCTTGAATAAGCACCACATTCCAGAAGTTCCCAGTCCCTGTAGTTCCCTAGTCCAATCTACGCACCCTAATTCTCTCCTGATGGCCTCATAATTACCCTTCCCCCAGCTATAACTACTGCCCCCAGCTTCATGCCTATCTCTATCCATCACTAAAGTGAACGTAACCGAATTGTGGTCACTATCACCAAAATGTTCACCAACTTCCAAGCCTAACACCTGGTCTGGCTCATTGCCCAGCAACAAATCCAATGTAGCCTCACCTCTAGTTGGCCTATCTACATACTGAGTCAAAAAACCTTCCTGCACACTCTGTACGAAAACTGACCCCTCTAACGAGCTAGAGCTATAGCTATTCCAATCAATATTAGCAACCACCCCCCCGATCACTTTGTGATCTTGTCTCCACACAGTCAGGAAAGTAAAATGGCAGGGTATACCTTGTGCAACTGTTGTTTGATTTTCCACTGACTTTTCGATCACAATAGGCATCACTCCCACTTGTGATCCAGCTATATCGTTACTCAGGATAAACTGGAGAAGATAATTTCTTTATTACTCCGATACCACTTCACCACTCTTCACTGGACTCTCTAACTTTATGTTACATAACGGAACAGTACTCTTTTCACCATGAATTCCAACACCACCACATGTGGAATTTTCTGGCAGTACTCCTTTTGAATTACATATCTCCTCATCTCTCACCATTAAAGAATGATTTGCTTCCATATCTCTTCACATCTTAACTTCTTTTGGTACACATGAGTAACCTTACCCACACATGTAAATTCTTTACAGAGATCTGGAACTCACTTCTTGACCAACCCCTGAACAGGCTGTACATCCTTTTGCACTTCAACAATCATTTCCTTTACTAATTTAACAAATCCCACTGGCTTATCTGGTCTTACCATATCTGTCTTCTCAGTGCTTTTCTTAAGCCACCAACACTGCGATTTTGTTACGATGAAAACATCTAATGCTTTTTATTTCTCTTCTACCCTCTTGTGATTCCTTTTTCACCTGAGACAAACTACCTTTACTTCCTCCAACGAGATCTCCTCGAGGATTCTTCTTTTTTCCAGTTTCTATCCCCACAGACTGAAATTTAACCTTGATTTATGAACTAACTTATAATAATCTGCCATTTCATAAAACTCTCTCAGATTTATGCACCTGTATTTCTAATATTTCAGGTTCAAATTTTCTTTCGGGTTCCTGAAATTCTAGTGCTCTTTTTCTCTTCCCTCTCTCTCTTTTTGTTCTGTAATTGATATTCTTTCTTTTTTGTTTTCCTTTGCCATTGCCTCCAATTCAAGGTGTTTCATTTGGAGTTGAATTCTAGCCAATTCCAATGCATCTGACTGTGTTTCTGTAAATTTGAAATGCTGAGCTTTCACTGTCATTGTCTCCACTTTCCTATCCCCTTCGCATAAAGTCAACTGTGGCTTGTTTGCCAATTCCAAAACCTATGTTTCTGTAAACCACTCTGAGCAACTTCTTCCACACCAAAGGAAAACTTAAGCCTCTGAAAGAGTTATTTTTCCCCTCCTTATTTAAACTAACTGAATGCAACATCTGAAAAGAACTACACGACACTTACTGTTTTTGAGTTCAATAATCCTAAACCAAACAAGATTTTAATCCCACAAGAGCCCCTAGTTCTTGTTTGGGTACCGGATTAGAAACCCCAAAGTATGGCATAAGGGTGGACTAGACCCTAATAGATTTATTTTGTTTTGCCATTAGTGTGAGGGTAAGATGTTTCACTTCAGGTGTAATTCTGTTGACACACAAACTTCTTTAACAATAAAGTTTAACCATAATGAGCCAATTAGCTTAATTTTTACCAGTTGAAATACTCAAACATGACAAAATACTAACCTATCTCCATTAGTTCCAATTTAGATAATATTTCTCTTATTGACTGAAACTCCTCTTCACAATCTGTTAGCAAACAATACAGGCTTGCATATTTTTACATATTAATAGTCCCAAAGCCTCTGAACATCTCTGGAGAGAGGGCCAGGGAGAGACAGAAAACAAGGCACTTATCTTCTGATAATTCTAAAACAACAGTCTCCAGAAAGAGACAGAGAGAAAAAAAACTCTCCATCAATTATCTCTGTCAATCAGTCCAATCAAAATGTTACTTTAAAATTGCAAGGGAAAAAAGAGTCAAAGTGAACAAAAAACATTTATTCAGATTAAAGATAATTAGCTAAGATCAATTCTTAGCCTACATTCTCAGCACATGAGCTGCCTGGTGCAGACAAATCGCAACCCTGTAAACAGAGCTGAATTCGAAGCCTACCTCTCACAGGAAACATGACACAATTGCATTTTTTAAAGGCACAGTACCATCATGAGGCGTTATAAATCGCTGGACCTGGACTTATTCGTACTGTATCTCAATATTAATACAGTGACAGACCTGTACCCCAGTGTTATATAATGACCGACATGTCAACACCAGTACTATACCCAGTGTTATATAATGACAGACCTGTGACACTAATAAATAAAGTTAATTTTTAAAATTTTAAACTTTATACACTGATAGGCCTGTACCCACCAGTACTGTACCCCAGTGTTATACAGTGACAGACCCATCCCCACCAATACTGTACCCCAGTGTTACACAGCGACAGACCCATCCCCACCAATACTGTACCCCAGTGTTATACAGTGACAGACCCATCCCCACCAATACTGTACCCCAGTGTTACACAGCGACAGAACTGTCCCCACCAGTACTGTACCCCAGTGTTACACAGCGACAGACCCATCCCCACCAGTACTGTACCCCAATGTTACATAGTGATAGGCCTGTCCCCATCAGTACTGTATCCCAGTGTTATACAGCGACAGACCCGTCCCCACCAGTACTGTACCCCAGTGCTATACAGTGACAAACCCGTCCCAACCAGTACTGTTGGACTGTTAGACAGTGTTAGACAGTGACAGACCCATCCTCACCAATACTGTACCCCAGTGTTATACAGGGACAGACCCATCCCCACCAGTACTGTACCCCAGTGCTATACTGCGACAGACCTGTCCCCACCAGTACTATACCCCACTGTTATACAGCGACAGAGCCGTCCCCACCAGTATTGTACCCCAGTGTTATACAGCAACAGACCCATTCCCACCAATACTGTACCCCAGAGTTATACAGTGACAGACCCATCCCCACCAGTACTGTACCCCAGTGTTATACAGCGACAGACCCGTCCCCATCAGTACTATACCCCATTGTTATACAGCGACAGAGCCGTCCCCACCAGAACTGTACCCCAGTGTTATACAGCGACAGACCCTTCCCCACCAATACTGTACCCCAGTGTTATACAGTGATAGACCCGTCCCCACCAGTACTGTACCCCAGTGTTATACAGAGACAGACTTGTCCCCCCCATTACTGTACCGCAGTGTTATACAGCAACAGACTTGTCCCACCATTACTATACCCCAGTGTTATACAGCGACAGACCCGTCCCCACCAATACTGTACCCCAGTGTTATACAGCGACTGACCTGTCCCCACCAGTACTGTACCCAGTATTATATAGAGACAGACCCGTCCCCACCAGTACTGTACTCCAGTGTTATACAACGACAGACCCGTCCCCACCAGCACTGTACCCCAGTGTTATACAGAGACAGACTTGTCCCCCCCAGCACTGTACCCCAGTGTTATACAGAGACAGACTTGTCCCCCCCAGTACTGTACCCCAGTGTTATACAGTGACAGACCCATCCCCACCAGCACTGTACCCCAGTGTTATACAGAGACAGACTTGTCCCCCCCATTACTGTACCGCAGTGTTATACAGCAACAGACTTGTCCCACCATTACTATACCCCAGTGTTATACAGCGACAGACCCGTCCCCACCAGCACTGTACCCCAGCGTTATACAGCGACAGACCTGTCCCCATCAGTACTGTACCCCAGTGTTATACAGTGACAGACCTGTCCCCACCAGTACTGTACCCAGTATTATATAGAGGCAGA